>CM077836.1:11537500-12737500 GCA_039776855.1 Mylabris sibirica
GTAATGAATTTAAATATTTTTCAAGAAGTTTAAAACCTGTACTACCACATAAAGTTGGACATTTAAAAGAATTTATACCAAAAGCATTTCCACATGCTAAAGATTTAATTTTAGATAGTGAGATATTGATGATTGATACACAAACAGGTAAACCATTACCATTTGGAACATTAGGTGTACATAAGAAGAACGAATTTAAAGATGCTACAGTATGTTTATTTGTTTTTGATTGTATTTATTATAATGGTCAAATATTAACAGATAAACCATTAAAATATCGTAAGAAAATCTTAAAAGAAACAATGATTGAAATACCGAATCATATTGTATTTTCTGAAGCTGAAGAAATCTACAAAGGTGAAGATCTAGCTCGAATGATTAGTAAAGTATTAAAATTAGGCTTGGAAGGTTTAGTTTTGAAAGATTTCGATGGTATTTATGAGCCGGGTAAACGACGATGGTTGAAAATTAAAAAAGATTATCTATTTGGTGGTTCAATGGCTGATAGTGCTGATTTGATTGTCTTAGGTGCTTGGTATGGTACCGGTAAAAAAGGTGGTATGATGTCTATATTTCTTATGGGTTGTTATGATCCTGATAATGATGTATTTTGTACGGTAACAAAAGTTAGTAGTGGACATGATGATAAAACATTGGAACAATTACAAAAACAATTAGATATGATTAAAATTAATGGTGATTTGAATCGTATACCGTATTGGTTGAAATGTACAAAAACAATGGTGCCGGATTTTATTGCAAAAGATCCAAAACAACAACCTGTATGGGAGATTGTTGGTGCTGAATTTACACAACATGATGTACATACAGCTGATGGTATTTCAATACGATTTCCGCGTGTTACACGAATACGTGATGATAAAAATTGGGAGACGGCAACTAATTTGAATGAATTAAAGATATTGTTTAAAAATTCTAAAGAACACAATGATCTTGATTTGTTAATGGAGAAATTTAAAGATGATGATAATAATACAACAAAGTCGCCTAGAAATAATGGTGATAATAACAATAGTGGTAATAAGAGGAAAAAACAGAATCTCTTGGATAGTTTTGTTAAAATTGAAAAATCTCCAAAGAAACCGAAGATTGAGATTAAAATAAAAAATCCACTACCTGATTACTTTAAGAATATACAAATTATCTTGCATGATCATAAAATTGAAGGTGAATTTCCTGAATTAATTAGATATTTTATTGCTTATGGTGGTACAATTTTAACTGATGAACAAAAATTAAATGCATCACATTGTATACATTTAGAAAACGCATTAGAAGAACCAGAGAATGGTTTTAAATCAAACACAAAACATGTCACCATTGATTGGTTAAAGGATAGTATCGGAAATAGAAGTGTTGAAAATTGTGCACTGTATATGGTCAAGTGGAAAACCAAAAAATAAATCATTCCTATTCAGGTATACGTTAAGTTTTATTATTTTAATGAATCTCTACAAATAAATTTCTAAGTTGAGTTTTATGTATAGGAGTCGTTATCGAAAGATCCTGAATTTCCTCTAAATGATCTCCTTTATATTTCACATATACAAGCTGTTTTTTTTTAAAGTAGTCATTTATGAAACTTTTATTAGTTGAGGAGCGATTCGAAAAATATTTTAAGGATATTTAGGGACCTGGAGAGCATTATAGCAAAATTAGAACTTTGTAGCTCATTTGAAAGTTGGTGGAAAAACGATCGTTTTGGACATTGTAACAGTTTTTAAAAACGAGAAAAACACGTAAAACGATCAAGAATGACTTGTAGACTCTCCAAATAGTGATTTCATCGTTTTACTCGATTGCATTGTAGAAAAAAAGTCGAAACAATACCACCTGTTCTAGAATAAATTAGAGAAAAACTAAAAAAATCACTGTTGAGAGGGTCTACGAGTCATTCTTAGTCGTTTTACGTACTTTGGTCGTTTTTGAAAATTGCTACATTGTTAGAAATGAGCGTTTTGATCAACTTCGAAATAAGCTAGGAGGTTCTAGGAAATTTTAGCATTAAATTGTAAAAAACAAAACGATTTAGACCCTCTAAATTCATTTTCAAAATGAATTTTTTACGTTCAGTCGAGGTTTCAAGTTTGATTCTTGACCTACATAATTATCCATTCTTTTTAAGAGTTCTTATGAATCGTAAAAATGAATTTTTTAGTTTAAGTCTACGTTCTAAAATATTCTCCTCCAAAACTGTCTATTATCAGTGAATTTTCCACTTGAGTCATCCAAAGGAAGATATTCAATCGATTATTGAAATTAAAACTCAACCCTTAAGACGTACAGGGTGTAATTAAACTGCCTTGAAATACTTACTATACTTTTATGAACTAGAGTACAATAGATGTATTTTGAAGGGTCAAAGAAAAAAGTCTAAAGTTGGCCAAACTTTGAACCATTGTTTGATAGTTGCTGGCTAAGTACAGATGGGTTAACATAAGTTTGCCCAAGCTGGTACGTCCAAACATTTAAATTTAAACACTTTTGATCAGCTCTCTAGCTGAATTTTCGACATTTTGTCAAAACGTTCAAAGGTTTATGATCAAAATCGTCAACTTTTGAACAGTAAGGGAACTTTGTTTTTTACAGGTATAGAAGCATATACAAAACTAACAAACAATTCAGTTCAGTAGAAGAAAATGAAAATTATTTTTGATGTCCTTTAGAAAACATTAAATATATAGTTCAATTTGATACCTTTAAGATTACTTTATCTAAAAGTGTTTACATTTTGATAAATTAAGTCTATCGGTAAAAATTCTAGAGGTTTCTAGAGGAGACCCATCAATTGTGACCACCGGTTTTCATTCTATCTCTTTATGAGTCTGGCTTAATTATTCTTAAATCCTGATGCCTAGGCTTAAATACAGATTACAATATAGAGGAGTTACACTGTATTGCAGCAAATCACCTGGCGGTCGCGTCTGCTCAATACACACCATCAAATTAGATCAAATAAATTATAAAAATACGATAAAATTTGCGCAGTCGCATGTTCAGTGCTATTGTGGGAGTTCTAAGATATTGAAAGTGGAGGATCAGCTGTACATCTGATCCACTTACTTTCATCTAGTATAGATTTATTTTTCTATTTTAAAAGATTGAAAAATAGAGAAAATAATATAATAAAAATAAAATGTTCGCTCTCATTCCCCGGTCGCTAATGTGAGTACCGGTTTATTAGTAATTTTTCATTTATAATTTGTTTAATTCACTTATTTTAATACACACATGCTTATGTATATTATAGTATAATTCTTGTATGATTTATCCGATAGCATTCTCGGAAAGATCCACCCTAAATTTCGTAATGTACTATTTTTGGTAATACATACGTGCACTTGATTTTTGCAGCTATTGAATGTAGCCCACCGATCAATAAGGAGTGCATGTTATATCATAGCTTTTTGGAAATTTTCATTATATCAACAAATCAATTTCATTACAATTTCCAATAGCCTTCATACTTAATTTTAAACACGTTACATTTCTATTAACATGCTAACCGAATTGGGCTCTCAACGGTTAGATCACCCCAAGTAAAAGTAGAATTAAACCTGTTTTTTTTTTTGCTAAGCTTTCTTTTTATATTCAATAATTTGTTACATAGAATTATTAACCTTGGGGCCTAGTTGTTTCCTCCTCACAATTGTTCATTTAAATAGGTACACGTGAGAATTATTTTTAGCATAATCAATAAGTTTATCCTGTATTTTAGATATTATCATAATAGCCCCTAATAAAAATGATTATTGAAAATTAATTGATAATAGTAAAGAGACATTCTGTAATCAATTTTGACTCATTTAGAGTTTGCTAAAAATAATTTTTACAATTGGACCATCTCCACTTGTCGCCTTTTTTTAGAATCTTAAAAAATTTGGATCTACTATCCGATTCGAAATAGTTTATAATTACACTTTTTTCAGTCGTTATTTAAAATAAATTTGTTGATTGTTGACATTTTTTATTATCACACCAAGGTGTTATTAGACGATAAAAAAACGAGTCTTCAGCGGAATGTATACAGGATAGCATATGTCAGATAACGTTATTTATATGTAAATTATAGAATATTAAAATTATAAATTACACATATACCTGTGAAGTACCTACGTAATTATCAACTTATTTATAAATAATCCGACTTAAATTTTCTAAGGATACAGGATAAAGGTCGTATATCTGTATTTGATCGACTTCACAGCAATCAAAATAATTACGATATATTTTTAAATTACCTAGAATTTCAAATAATGATCTTTCCCAATGCCGATGTTGTGTACAAAAATAAAAGAACCGACAATTCCACCATCTGGGTAAACACTTATCTTTATGGTAGCCGCTTGGGCCTTGTGAATGTTGACTTATTATAAGTTAAATTATTTTATGATTGCGGTGTACAAAGAAATGAATCACAATGGATAATTTACGAACAGTATTTTTTTTAATCAGGTAGTTTACAGTAGAAAGTTTTATTTGTGCACCCCAGCCACAAAGTAATTGGACTTATAAGTCGAAATTACCAATTCCCAGACGGTCACTATATCTGCGCTCTGTCCGAAAATTACCCAGATGGTGAAATTGTGAATTCTTTTTTTTGATTTATTATTTATTTTATGAGGTGCTACTTGCAATTGAACATTCATTGTTATATACAGGCTGATTCACGGACGAAAAGTTCTTATGGCAACTCGCATTATTTGTGTAGCTCATTTCGAAGTTGGTCAAAAAACGATCGTTCCTGACAATGTCACAATTTTCAAAAATGAGCAAAGCACGCAAAACGACCAAGAATAATGACTCGTAGACCCTCCCAACATTGATTTTTTTCTTTTTTTGGTGGATATGTTTCGCATTTTTACTACAATGCAATGGAGAAAAACGAAAAAAGTCAATGTTGGGGGTTCTCCGAGCCATTCTTAGTCGTTTTGCGTCTATAACTCGTTTTTTGGCTAAATTCTAAATGAGCTACAAGGTTCTAATTTTGATAAAATGTTCTTTGGAGACTCCCCTATAAATACTTGAACTTTTCGTCCGACGTGAATCACCCTGTATATAATTGACTTTATTCCATGACTTTAGTCATTCCCTTACAGAATTTGACAAATTATTGTAATTTTCGGTGGTATTCTAGAACTAATAAGGTTTGATAGGCCGGGTTAGAATGCCACTAATTAAAGGCATGTCAAAAAAGTCTCGATATTTCAACGTGACTGATTCAATTTTTGGCAGATATCAAATTAATGCCGATCCTTGAAAAAAAGACGAATTTCTAATTGTGATAACGTGTAAAAATGCAATTTTTAAGGTATCTCTCGTATTTTTTACCTAGGAAAAATGTCTAGAAAATCCTACAGTACGATAATTCGCTTTGATTACTAGTTATTTTTCGACCTATTGTTATCAGTGTCATATAACACTACTATAATCAGGGTACTTATTGCAATTTTATCAGTGCATATTTTTAGTTAGGAAACTAATTTTTATTTAATCAAGAGCTATTGAAATGCAAGAAGATATCTTGAATTTTTTATTGTTGTATTTCAATAAATAATTTAATATCTGATCCGGAGTTTTAGAAGGAAATTCTGGTTAATTTCAGTTAAAATTCAACAATATCAACAAGGTCAATTTAAATTATTACAAATTGTACGCTACCAAATTAACGTGGGTCGTTTCAATTGAAAACTGGGGAAACAAATATCAAAAACCCAAACGTTTAGTAAATTTTCAATTAAAATTTTTTATCATATCGATAATCTTATTAGATAAAGGTCGATTTTAATACTAATTTGATCTATTTTTTTTATTACAGAACTGGCCTATCGTCTAGGTCCGGTCCAGTATTATCAAACCAAAAAGCTGCAATTCTTGAAACTTTAAAACTAATCAAAAATGATGAATTAATTAAGCGCGAATATCATGAAGTTGTTGGTGATATATTGACACCATCCCAAGTTATGGGTATTGATCATCTACGTGATCCACGTCTCAATAAAGTTCATTCTATTATAATTCTTATTAATTAAATTGATTATTTTAATTTAATTATTTTTTAGGGTTTAGCTTTTACATTAGAAGAGCGTCAAGCTTTAGGTATACATGGTTTACAACCAGCCCGTTTCAAAACACAAGAAGAACAATTAGAATTATGTCGGATGTCGATTGAACGTTATCAGGAAGATTTAAATAAATATTTATATTTAACTGAATTACATGATCGTAATGAGAAATTATTCTTTCGTTTATTATCAGAAAATATTGAACATTTAATGCCAATTGTTTATACACCAACTGTTGGTTTAGCATGTCAACGTTTTGGTTTAATCTATCGTCGTCCAAGAGGACTATTTATAACAATAAATGATCGTGGACATTGTTTTGATGTATTGAAAAATTGGTCGATTGTCTTATTATTTATTTATTTAATGATCTTTATATAAAAACAAATTTATTTCATAAATTATAGGCCTGAACCTGATGTCAAAGCTATCGTTGTAACAGATGGTGAACGTATATTAGGCTTGGGTGATTTAGGTGCAGCCGGTATGGGTATACCAGTTGGAAAACTAGCACTTTATACAGCCTTGGCTGGTATTAAACCACATCAATGTTTACCAATCACATTAGATGTCGGCACCAACAATCAGGTAAATTCAATTTAAAAAAAAACATGTTTTTCTGAATTATTGAAAAACAAAAATAGAGAAAACCCATACCTATTCATCATTTTACATATTTACTTATTATGATATCATTTCATTGATAAGTATGATTTGATTCTAAATAATTGTACTTGAGATATGGGTGAACTGAAACTGTATTGGAAAAAAATATCAAAGTTCGTTTCCAATTGCATGTGAACCGTTGGATGAAGTGGATTTATTATCATGCTTGTAATTTTTTATGACAATAATCGTATTAATTTGTCGTGAAATTGTTCAAAATTTAAGTAATTGAAAATTCTTATACTTTTTTCAATACAGTTTTTAAAAATTCGCCCTTATCTCGCATACCATTAATTAGAATCAAATGATACTTACCATGAAATGATATCATAGTAAATATGTAAAATGATTAGCAAGTTTTGGCTTTTCAATAATTGATGACTAATTTTTAAACTTATTCCCACTACAATATATCTAAAATATAATTGAAATTTTAGACACTCCTTGAGGATCCCCTGTATGTTGGTTTGAGACAACCACGAGTCACTGGTCAACAATACGATGATTTTGTTGATGAATTTATGGATGGTGTTGTTCAACGTTATGGCCAAAATGTTTTAATACAATTTGAAGATTTCGGTAATCATAATGCTTTCCGATTTTTGGATAAATATCGCGGTCAATATTGTACATTCAATGATGATATACAAGGTACAGCAAGTGTTGCTGTTTCTGGTTTATTAGCATCAAAACGTATTACCGGTAAACGGATATCTGATAATAAATTCTTATTTTTGGGTGCTGGTGAGGCTGCTATTGGTATTGCTGATTTATGTGTTAAAGCAATGCAAATGGAAGGTAAGAAGAATACATTTTAAATTTATTTCGTATAATGTAAATATAAAACAAAAAATTATAGGTACACCGGTTAAGGAGGCTCGCGATAAAATCTGGATGTTTGATATTGATGGATTACTCGCTATAGGTCGTCCAGAGGGACGTTTAGGTGGCCATAAAGCATTCTATGCAAAAGAACACGTACCGGTTAAAGATTTTGCTGCTGTAGTTGAAGAAGTTAAACCGTCCGTATTGATTGGTGCTTCAGCAGCTGGTGGTGCATTCACCAAGGAAATTTTACAAAAAATGGCAACATTCAATGAAAGACCGATAATTTTCGCTTTAAGTAATCCAACAGATCGAGCCGAATGTACAGCTGAACAAGCCTATAATAATACACAAGTATTAATATCAATTACACTATTTATGAATTATTTCATAATAATTTATGGATTAATTTAGGGTAGATGCATTTTTGCTAGTGGTTCACCATTCGGTCCTGTTACCTATGAAGGCAAAACCTTCTATCCAGGTCAGGGTAATAATGCTTATATATTTCCTGGTGTAGCACTTGGTGTTATCGTTGGTGGTATTCATCATATTCGTGAAGAAATATTCTTAATAGCTGCCCAATGTGTTGCTGATAATGTAACAGATGCTGATATTAATAAAGGTAGCTTATATCCACCATTGACAGTTATTAGTGAATGTTCTATACAGATTGCTACGAAAATTCTTGAATATTCCTACGAACAAGGTATTTATATGTTGCACTATGATTTAATTATTATAATTGTAAATATTTCTCAGGGTTCGCATCAGTTTATCCTGAGCCTAAAGATAAGCGAGCCTATGTCAAAAGTCATCAATATGATTATAATTACTCATCATCATTACCTGTAACTTGGCCATGGCCGCGTGGACCTGATATTAAGACACGACCAATGGAGCCGACGAAATTATCAGCGTAAATTATTTTTTTGTCTCTCATTTATGTAGCTATTGTTACATAAACAGTGATAATTATTTTTAATTTTCAAGTCCCAAAAAAAAAATGTATTATTTTAATTTATTTGCAATATTTAAACATTTTAGTCAATTATTAAGATTATATCATCAGGAATGTATAGCAATTTTAGTGCCATCTCAGTCGTTCATTATTCAATTCCTTTTTTTTTTAATTTGTACTTAATATTTTATTTTAGAGTACAACAGACAAGAGACAATGATTGATAAAAACCTATTTCCGCAAGTTAAATGAAAAATGTAATTATTGTAACAACAGTATTGTTTTCTTCTGGTCATGCAACCAATTGTATTACATGTAATTAATGGATTACGAATTAATAAATGTTACCTGTTGGAGAATTTGATTTCTTGCAATTTTTCAACACTAACTCTGTAATTAAAATCGCAACACAAGCGATCTCTATGGAGATACTAAATTTTACTTTTCAAATGTGCCAAGGTAAAAACAATCTATACGTAGAAGTACACCACAATTTTATAATAAATAAAAATCGTGTAATAAATCGTTTGGAAACGACATTTAAGCCTATCACGAAACGGGGGATGTTTAATTTGTTTTTGTTTTTTATGTAATCAAAGGGTTGATTTATATAATAAATTAAGCAAGAGGATACGCGTCTAGATGTAGGTCAATCCATTTTTTACAACTAATTTTTTTACGATTCTTATCAAATTAACTACAATAGTTTACAATTGAATCAACAGATTTCACTTTTCCTACTTAATTATTGTTTCTAATCAAATTCCTAATAAATTATTCCATATACACATTGTTGATTAATTCATCAATCTTCACTCTATTTCTATTTGTCTTCCCAATTTCATCCAAATCCGATTTGCTCTGTTTGGTGGACTTATGATTGAAAATCAGTAAAAAAAATTGTGTATATGATTGTGGTATTTTTATTTCAACAAACAATAAGACAATTTAGTCGAAATACCAATTCTTAAAGGTAAACACAACAAGGAAAAGTAAAAGTGTTTTAATATGGGGAATGCGGCCAGTGTAGCGAAATTGTGCTGTGATAAAAATGATAATGTTGATCTAATTAGAGTTGTTGATAAGAGGTAATAAAATTTTAATTTTTTTTATTGGTAGAAATCTAATAGTTGACAATATTGTATATTTTATATATATAAAATATAGATTTTATAGTAGTTTATGTATGAATCAATACATAATTCTATCAATACTACCGCGTTTTATTATCGAACGGATAATAAATATAAACAATAAACGGTTTAGTTGAGATGCAAAAAACGTTATAGAAATAAAAGTTGCATTCTTTGATGAGAAAAAATCTAATTTAATCGAATATTCTCAAAAAAATGATCTCATTTTGTAACTACTTCAATGATTGGTTTTGATCCTTCTCTCGATTGAATGTTAATTTTCAAATTGGTTTATTTGTACAATGAACCAAATCTGACTTGACCTTAACAGTGTAACACCGGAGATTTGCCAAATATAAACACAAACGAAAAAACTCAATGTTCAATTGTAATAAATCGACTAATTTGATCTTAGTAGCATTAAAAGACACGACACAAGGCATAAAATCAGTAGCGTAGTGAGCAAGGTTCAGCATAGATCTAGTATACATATTGATAGCGCTTTCCGTAATTTCGCCAATAGTGCATAGATGTGCCAACTATTTAAGCAACATATTAAATATCCCATACGAAAAAATTGAAGGTTTTATATAAAAAACCATGTATCTTTTTTAATGTTAATAACAAAAATGCTAGTGCTTCTGTTGCTGGTGTTAAAGCGTCACTGTTATTTATAGAACTCATATCACTGTATGTATTTTTGAGGCTCAAGCTCATCAATAATAATAGATAATAAATCAGTAGTAGTAGAAATTATGGTTGCCTCACTATTACGGGATAGAGCGCTATCCATATACAGGCTGTTTTGTCTAAGTATGGTGAGTTCTAAGAAATTCCTATTAGTCGACGAGCGATTCGAAAAATATTTTGAGGATTTGTAGAAGAGTCCCTAGGGAACATTTTAGCAAAATTAGAACCTCGTAGCTCATTTCAAAGTTGGTCAAAAAAACGCTCATTTCTGACGATGTAGTGATTTTCAAAAACGAACTCTAAACACTCAAAACGACTTTAGGATCCTCCCAAAATTGATTTTTTTCGTTTTTCTCCATTTTATTCTGGAACAGGTGGAAATATTTCGTATTTTCTCTCGAATACAATGGAGAAAAACGAAAAAACTCAATGTTGGGAAGGTCTCTGAGTCATTTTTAGTCGTTATGCGTGTTTTGTTCGTTTTTAAAAACTGCGACATCGTCCAAAACGATCGTTTTTTGACCAACTTTGAAATGAGCTACGAGGTTCTAATTTTATTGCAATTACATCTTACTTTATCCTCGACTCCTTCAGTTCGTATTAAAATCTTTTTATTAAAATAAAAAGATTGATTAAAATCTTTTTATTTTATTATATTTTTATTTATCTTATTAAAATCTTTTTATTAAAATAAAAAGATTTTAAAATAGAATAAAAGATTCTCTAATCAATTTACATATTTATTTCATTATTTCAATTTAATTAAAAGTTGTCAAATTAAATTTGACAACTTTTAATTAAATTTTAAAGTCAAGTAATTTTTAAAATTCGCTCATTCTTCAATATTGAAGACATTGGCACGGTTTCTGTAACTTTATAAATAAGTGATGTGACGAGTATCCAAGTATTTCTTCCAACTAGTTCGATCAATTATATCCGTTATACTACAAAAATTGTGCAAATATTAGATTACTTTATGACAACGATCACATAGAAATAGACGACAATTTCTTAAAATTTACAGAGGTATAAACGTTACCAACATTGATAAAATAAATGACACTATATAGTATTAGAAACTTGATGAAAATACCATATACGATCCTGTATCTAGATCGTTTGTATAGTGAAACAAAAGCGACTGGACCAACGAGGTCAGTGAATCATTTAATTTTGGAGGATTTTGGTCAAAGGGCTCTAATAAGGTAATTGTCTTAGCTTAGTAGCCCCAAATATCTGGACCACGGTTCTATTCCAACTATTTTTAAGTTAAATGATAAAAGGATTTGCAACAATGTTGCAACTCTCCCACAATTTCACCTTGGATATTATTAATGTTCAACCGCATTTCAATAGTTATAAATTTGATAGAACCGCAATTGAAGGCTTTGGACCGCCTGGAAACAATACATCGGGCTCTCTTTTACTACCCCTTAATCAAGGCCATAGCAATTCCTTGCCCTTCTGTCATAAAAAATGTTTCCCTTCAACAACAAAAACGCGTCCCACCTGGCTGACTAAGACTCTGTCTTTAATGGGGAAATATTCGTTTTGATCATCTTTTAAAGCCTCTCAATAGGCTAAATTATAGCTATAATTTTTACATATTTCTTATCGCTTATTAATGTTGAAAGAGTCATGAAGTGAGTAAATGATCAGGTGTGTGATATAGGATGATCGCGATCGTGTATTAATGATTTATGAATAGATTATTTTCAAAATCACTCGAGCTCTAAGTTGTATCGTATCATTTTTGATTGTTGTTAAATTGAACGGCTAATTGTTTCAGAATACTTTCACATTAAGTAAAAGTTTAAATATTTTAAAATAAATCGTCTGGTTCTTATATTATTATTATTTATTATTATTAACCTTCTGCAAGGGCAAAGAATGTGACCTAAATAGAATTTTGATACATTCGAATGATTCTTGATAAAAATTTGACAATACTATGAAGATCATCAATCAAATTACAAATTATTTTGCGCCTTATCAGTACCCTATAAAATAAATATCTCATCCGATTCACTTACAAAACTAATTAGAATCACCACGATCCTACATAAGAGATGTTTGAATTTGTGTCGAAATTTACTAGATGGACTATAGAAGAAAACGCGTAAGTCCAGCCTTTATTTATCACAAAATCAGCTATGTATTTGTAATGAATTGGAGCGACGCCGAGCGTCGTCAGTTGACAATCGTCAGATATGGCGTGGGGACGGGTCGCGCTTGCGTCCTTTCAAATTCATCTTCCGCTTTTCTATATAAATAAATTGAATAAATGTTTGTATTTTATGTTTAGCGAAGGTAAAGTGAATAAGACCGGCGACAACACGGGTAATACGACTAGTGATTATCTTGAACAGATAGTGAAAATTAATAAGCCTGAAAATATGTCGAATTATGAACGAGATCGTATAGGACAATGGGGCAGTGGTGATAATGTCTGTCCGAGTATTATTAGCGGTGTGGACCGTTTGAAAAATCCAGGATTGAATAAGGTAATTTCATTAAATTTCTTGTATTAATTCACCGTCAATTTACTAGGTTGGGCTTGGTTGTAATTTACATGTAAATGGAAAATTACAAGTATATATACAATCGCGTTAAAATGTATTATTTTAAATTAAAATTGAATAAAACGCGCTGATAACGCAATTATCATTACAACACGGAAGTCTCGATGAGAATCATCAAAAATTTGACTTAACTTTAAATACAAAAATTCGGAAATCTCACCTGTTGTAACCTTTTAACCTTTATACATAAGTTAATCTATTTTTGTTACCATTCTATGTAAGGAATCCAATTAAGATTGATGGATCTAATAGAAAATTCTATGAATTTCCGTAATTATAAGCAAAAAACAAGTCTATTGATCCGTGTCCTGGATTTCGCCTGCGTTCATCCATACAAAATGGTGTAAAATATTTGTTGAATCCAGTTTTTCCATTAAATCGGGTGCGACTTGACGTATTTCACCGATGAAAACCGCACTATATCCGGTATTTTTCTGATAAAAAAAAAACTTATAAAAATTTTAAACAATGGATTGGTGGAATTTGAATCAAATTCGTTTATGTTTACCGGAGAATCTTGTCGATATTGATGGACGGGTAAATTTTTTTGAGGAGAATCCCAAACAGCTTATCAATTGATTACACTTAAAATTATATAATAATAACAACAACTAAATTTGTTGTTATTATTGTAGATAATGATAATATTGTTTTATCTTTGAGAATTCAATAATTTATGGGAATCTTACAAGTTCGTCACAATAACACAAAATTTATGAAGATTTACAAAAAGAAAGGGGCAAAAATTGGAATTTTTAAAACACGAACACTGAAATCGTTCACTTTATTTTAATTAAACTTCCTTTAATTTTATTTAATTGTTATATCAATGGAAGAAAAAATTTAATGATTGTAAAACAATAAACATTTGAGTCGTGAAATTACAAGTCATCTCAACAATAGCAAACATAATTTGGTTAATTAGATCCATATTCAAGTTGAATTGATTTGACCTTTGTACAAACGAAAATTTTGATTCAATATTGGAATTATTAAGAATTAATTTATTCTCACCTGATGATGACTGGCAAAATTCTTTATTTACGATTATCTGTAGTAGATTGACGTAGAAATCAACATTCCTTTATTTTAATTAAATTATACAGGATTATTCATGTCGGGCGGAAAGTTCTTATGGCAACTTCTATTATTTATCGATCGGAAAATATTTCAAGGATTTATAGGAGGGTAGCTGAAGATCATTTTAGCAAAATTAGAACCGCATAATTCATTTGGAAGTTGGTCAAAAAATGTTTGTTTTTGATGATGTCGCGATTTTCGAAAACGAATTAAATACGCACCTTCCCACATTTTTTTTTTCGTTTACCTCCATTTTGGGTAGGAAAAAAATCAATGTTCAGAGGGTCTTTGGGTCATTCTTAGTCGTTTTACGTGTTTATCCCGTTTTTGAAAATCGCCATCTTGTCCAAAACTAACGTCTTTGACCTACTTCTAAATGAGCTACGAGGTCCTAATTTCGCTAAAATGTTCTCCAAGGATCCTCCTATAAATTCCTGTAATATTTTTCGAATCGCTCTACAAATAATGGGAGTTTCCATCATGGCTACACTTACTAACTAAAAAATAACGATTTCCGCGATTTTCTACATAAAAGCGCGGACTGTACATTTATTCGCAGGACATCTTTGCCTACATATATTCGAAAAATATTTCAAGGATTTATAGCAGGGTGTCTAGAGATCGTTTTAGCAAAATTAGAACCTCGTAGCTCAAAAATGCGTTTCTAATGTAGCGATTTTCAAAAACGAGTTATACACGTTATAAGACCTAAACTCGAGGATCCTCTCAACATTTTTTTGTTCTCCATTTTACTATGAAACAGGTGGAAATGTTTTTTCTGTCCAGACTGCAATAGAAAAAACAAAAACAAAATAAATCAATGTTGAGAGAGTTTTCGAATCATTCTTAAGTCGTTATGCATGTTTAGCTCGCTTTGCAAAATCGTAACTTTATCCAAAATGAGCATTTTTTGACCAACTTCTAAAAGAGCTACGTGGTTCTAATTTTGCTAATTCTATGTAAACCTTCCTATAAATCGTTAAAACGTTTTTCCTATCACTCGTCAATAGGAGTTTGATACAAATCGTCTACTTTTAGAGCAACAACGCGGTAAATCGCGTTAAAAGTTGATATTCTAGCAATTAATACAATAAACATCTGATTTGATTAAAAATATAATAGAAGGGACAAGGTCTTTATTCCTGTATTATATCGAAAAGTCTAAAATTCCTGCTGTAAAATGTTGTGAGTTTCGTGATGATTCCCGGGGCAAATAGCGTCCTGCAAGGACTTCAAACAGGAACAGGACGACTGAAAAAGCTCTAGAAATGTGGCGTCCCGGAAAATCCGGGACAGTTTTTTTTCCTTCGACGCTAATATTACTGTTTTTAAAGATGTAATAATAAACGTCTTAATTTATTTATCATGAATTAAAATTATAAATACAATTTATAATTGTTACAACAATATTATCCGTGTTATATGATCCATTGTTTTATGTTTGTTAAAATAGCAAATACAAATTGTTTTAATTACAACGAATATACATATATGTATAAATCTAGATTTCAACGCCCATAAAAGCCTGTTATCTATCATTTATATAAACAAACAATAACATGCCACTTTAACAGGGGCGTCCTGATGAGGTCTACAAGAAATAATACGGGCGACCAAATTTCTGGGACGGCCTATTGGGCTTTTTTTCATCCATAATAGTGTTGTGCAAAAATATCGTTTCTTTTTTTGATTGAAAAGACGTCTTAAAAGTCTTTTGCATACGAGCAGCTAAAATTCTAGAGACGCCCCTGAACTTTAGTTGTTTGTCTTATCATTGATCTTATAATTGCAATTTTTTACGATGAATTATGAATTATTTTTTTATTGATAACAACGAAAAAGAGAAATTATATTAACGAGGCTACGACTTTTTATTAAAATTAATTAGAAATATATTTCTAGTTTTAAGAATACTACACCATTGGGCCGAGCCTCAGCCTAGACTTGGCCCGATGGTTATTTACCAAGGCTTGGTTACACGATATTATACCACTGAGCCCAGGCTGAGCCGAGTCTTGGCCCAGGAGTAACTATCCAAGACTCGTTTTAAGAATACTACACCATTGGACCAAGCCTCGGCCCAGCTTTGGCCCAATGGTCACCATTCAAGGCTCGGAAAATGACAAGTGGCCCAAGGCTCGGCCATTTGTCAGCATTGGCAAATCCTACCTGGGTAAGATTGAAAATTGGGTGTAAAACCGAAGAAATCCTCACAAATAACAGGCTAATCCGCCCACTAAACAACTTTTCTATTTATTTAAAAACAATAAATTCTAGTGAAAGTCATTTTTTAGTTAATCTCAAATTAAGATAATCGTACTTTCATCAATTAGAATTCGTTTATAAATAATGCAAGTAACTGTTGTTGCCCACCTGTGTTATTGTAGAAATCAGTCCAATGTACAAGGCTAATTAGGAAATTGTAATTCCTTGTTAATAAATTAATATTTTTAGCAAACAATAGACAACAACAAAAAACTTTAACACAAATCTGTTTACAGGGTATGGCTTTTACATTCGAGGAACGTCAAGCTTTAGGCATCCATGGTTTGTTACCACCTTGTGTTAAAACCCAAGCACAACAACTTGAACATTGCCGTTTATGTTTGGAACGTTTAGAAAATGATCTTGACAAATATATTTACCTTATGAGTCTACTTGTAAGCGGATTTTATTATATATAAAAAAAATCAATTAAAACCATCATTAATTAAAACTATTTAGGATCGCAACGAACGTTTATTCTATAGTTTGGTAGCTGAAAATGTTGCCGAAATTATGCCATTAGTTTATACACCAACTGTCGGTTTAGCATGCCAGAAATTTGGATTAGTCTATCGTCGGCCGAGAGGTTTATTTATCACAATCCATGATAAAGGGCATGTTTATGAAATTTTAAAGAATTGGTATGTATCATTATAAAATTTCGATTGTTTTCACTCATTAATTGAACGTTTTATAATAGGCCAGAGACTGATGTTAGAGCCATTGTTGTAACAGACGGTGAACGTATTTTGGGTTTAGGTGATTTAGGTGCCTGTGGTATGGGTATACCGATTGGTAAATTATCATTGTATACAGCTTTAGCTGGTATTAAACCACATCAATGTCTACCAATCACATTGGATGTCGGTACGAATAATGAAACAATGCTTAATGATCCTTTATATATTGGATTAAGACATAAACGTATCACTGGTCAACCGTATGATGATTTTATTGATGAATTTATGAAGGCTGCTGTTAAACGATTCGGTCAGAATACGTTGATACAATTTGAAGATTTCGGAAATGCTAATGCTTTCCGTTTATTAGGTAAACTAATCGATAAAATCTAATACACATTAAACATTATTGTAATTTTAGAAAAATACCGTAATAATTATTGTACATTCAATGATGATATCCAAGGTACAGCTAGTGTTGCTGTAGCCGGTCTATTAGCATCGTTACGCATTACGAAAACTCGCCTATCTGATAATGTGATCGTATTCCAAGGTGCCGGTGAAGCATCTTTAGGTATTGCTGAATTGTGCGTGATGGCAATGAAAGCAGAAGGTACCAGTGAACAGGATGCACGTTCGAAAATCTGGATGGTGGATTCACGCGGTCTTATCGTTAAAGATCGTCCAGAAGGTGGTGTTACCGGACATAAAATCCATTATGCACAGAAACATGCACCTATTAAAACATTAACGGAAGTTGTTAAAACAATAAAACCGTCAATTTTAATTGGTGCCGCTGCAATTGGTGGTGCTTTCACAACGGAAATTCTACAAGAAATGGCCAAGAACAATAAACGGCCAGTTATTTTTGCATTGAGTAATCCGACGAGTAAAGCTGAATGTACAGCAGAACAAGCCTATCAAAACACCAACGTAAATAGATTTGCAACTAAAATTAATTAAGTAATGATTATATTAAAATTTTAGGGCACTTGTATTTTTGCTAGTGGTAGCCCATTTGCTCCGGTCACCTACCAAGGACAAACCTTCCATCCTGGTCAAGGTAATAACTCGTATATTTTCCCTGGTGTTGCATTGGCTACAATTTGTGTAGGAATTCGTACAATTGGTGAAGATATCTTCTTAATGGCTGCTGAAGTATACACACATTGATAAAAAATAATAATAATAAATTTAATATAAATAAATTTTAGGCATTAGCTGATTTAGTGAGTGATGATGATTTAGAAAATGGTAGTCTTTATCCACCATTATCAACAATACAGAATTGTTCAGTTAAAATCGCACAACGTGTCTGTGAATATGCTTATAAACAAGGTATAGCCAGTGTTTATCCAGAACCGGAGGATAAAGAAGAATTTGTACGAGCCCAAATGTATGATACTAATTATCAACCAGCTGTACCAAGTATTTATTCAATTCCAACAAATTAATTTTATTTTAATTTATATACAATTATTGTTGCATTTAGTATAGTTGAATGAGGTGGTTTTCTTTATATTGATATTGCTTGTTAGGACAAAGATTGAATCTTGTCCAATTTTTTGTAAAATTATTTTCAAAATAAATGTAAATTATTTCTTTATATTTAATTACCCCCTACTTTAACCATGTAAATCATTTTTCATTTATAATTATTTATTGTTAAAGCTGTCCTTCGGTTGCAACTGTAATTTTGCAAATAATCAATCATTTGTAAAGAATTATCGTTAATTCTTAATAATTATGAATTTCTCATGGATTTCCGATTATTTATAAATAAATAGCGAACACAACTAGATTAGAGCATATTGTATGCAACAATAGTGAATAATGGCCAACATTGACTTGTATCTTAATATTCTAAGTCCACCATGTAGAGCTGTAATGTTATTATTAACAGCGCTTAATATTCAATACAATCCGATCGTTGTCGATATAATACATGGTGAACAACTTAAGCCTGAATTCATCAAGGTAAGATAATAAATAATTTAAGGTGGCAGGTTACTAATTTTTACGAAAAAAGGGAAAGTTTGATACACGATTTCTTGCTTCTTTTTCAAGATGTAGAAATTCTCGATAGTGTTTTGGAAAATGCATCTCAAGGTGCAGGGAAAAGGCGATTCTATTTTGGAAAATTTTGAGAAAATTCTGAATTACAGTCAATTGTCTCGGGGCATGTTTTTTTACAACCAATATTGACTATTTTTTAATGCAAATTTAATTGTATAAAACAAATTTGAAGGGCTTACCAAATGTTCAAGAAATTTTCCGACAAGCCCGATTATGCAGTACCTTTTTTTGTACAGTTTTAAAGATGGACAAGCGGACGATTGCTTGTTCCAAAGCTTATCCATGTGAGAAAATCGTGTATCAAGTTTCCCCTTTTTCGTGAAAAATAATGACCTGCAACATTGTTATTATAAATAAATTTCTAGATGAATCCACTACATACAATTCCAACAATAAACGATAACGGTTTTATTCTACACGACAGTCATGCAATTATGGAATATGTAATTGAACAATATGATAAAAATAATAGTTTTTATCCAGAATGTCCAAAAAAGAAGGCAATTATAAATCAACAACTTTTTTATAATATTGGTACACTATTTCCAAGAATTAAAGAATATATTGTAATTTATCAAACTTTAATAAATTGCAAATTTACCATAAAATTATTAAATTATTTCAGATACCTGTAGCAATCAGCGGACAATCACTTGAAGAATCTACAATCAAACATCTCGAAGAAGCTTTAAATTATCTCGATATATCTGTAAATGATCAACAATGGGTGGCTGGTTCTGATTTAACAATCGCCGATTTTGCTATCATCCCTACAATTTCTACAATCGAGGTATTTTTTTTTATAAATTATCAATAATTATGGTATAATGATAAAATTGACAGGCTACAGGATTCGATCTTTCAAAATTTACAAATATAGTCTCTTGGTATGATAGAGCTAAAAAAGCAATGGCTAATTATGGATATGAGGAGAATATTCAGAAAGGATCCAATATTGTTGGTAATACATTCAAGAGTCAATTGGGAAAATCTAAATAAATTACAAGCGAATTGATCCGATATTGTAGAATATTAGAGTAATAAAAGCATTATTTCACGATTCTTTTAGTTTTACAACCTAGGTAGTCAATATAAAATCTATAAATTTCCTATAATTTATTTTCAATTGATAAACGAATTGGATAAAATAATAAAAATTAAAATATTAAATAAACTTCGATAATTGCATTAATATTTGCATATTGATCACCAATTGTTATTATATCGTTTATATTCAATTTGACTAATCATCATCTGATTGTGAATCCTTCTTTTCATCGACAGTTTCCGGTTGTTTATAATGACGATATTCCGGTTTTAATTCCCACATATTTTTATGTGGATTTTTTAAATTATAATTACATACCTCTTTTAAAATCTCTTTTAAATATGTAATTGGTTGTTTTGTAATTTTTACTAAATCTTTTATATTATAATACTGATGTTTCTCAAATGCAGCAAATAACATCTCTAATACAGCATCTTTATCATCACGTGCCTTTTTACCTTCAGCCTTCTTCTTCTCCATATATTCAATCTATCAATAATAAAATTAATAATCGAAAATAATTCTAATCATTAAAAATACTAACGTTATTTTTATGATCTGACACGGGTTTATATGATGTAACAACACGATCGAGCTGTTTAACTTTCCTTGTTGGTAATGAAGCTTTCCGTATAGATTCCAATTTTAATTTCATATAACAATTATCAGCATACGGTCGACATTCTAATTTCTGTACAATCTTACCTTCCATATACAATTTCTCAGTTTCAGGTATAATTGCATCGGTTTGTGTTGCTGAAAATATAATAAAGAAAACCTTTCTATCAACAATTAAAACAACTTACGTATAACATGTGAGAATACACCTAAAGTTTGTTGTGTAACTTTCGAAACATCTAAACGATGATCTTTCGGTATACTTTCTTCACCTGGTTCGTTCAAATTCAATATAGCCGATGATAATGTTAATGAAACTTGAGCTTTCTGACCTGTTCTAAAATTTTCATTGATTATTTATCAATTTAATAAAGCACACAAGATTATTACTTTGAAATTTTCAATTTACCAACTTCTATATCACTGGCTGCTTTCTCCCAACGATTTGCAATATATTTGGGCACTTTCACCAACCAAACACCACGGTTGGCATTCGATAAGTCCAAATCACGATCGATATGTGAATCTTTCGACATTTTCAAACGATTTTCCACAATTTTCCACGACACACAACAATATTGTAAAATTATGCGTTAAAACAATTTGTGAGGTTAGGTTTTAAAATAATTGACAGTCATAATCGCCAACTGTTGTTGGTAAAAATTACCAGATTATTCTAGGTTATTTTTTACTAAATCCATATTTGATAAATCTAAAGTACAATCGAAATAAAAACTTTAGTAGATTTTCAGTGACTTTTACTATTTTTGAGTCGATATTGTAGAATAATTTAAATTTCTGGGTTGTGTATTTAGGGCAACTGACAGTAACGGTTGCCAACTATTACTAGAAAAGAGTCACCACAATGCTTGCTTATATAAAAATTGGCGCCATAATTTAAGCATTCAAATACTCGAATGAAAGATTTTAGTTATCATTAAAAATTGAGTCCAAATTTAGATTTATTACTCTATTATTGCAGAATATATGAATATATGTACAAATATCGATAGTATTTACAGCGTTTTTAGCATAATTTAATGATTCGCCTGGTCAGTACAGTGAGAATGGTTACAAAAAAGCGAATTAGAACAAATTAAAATTTGTTATCTCTTAATTAATAGATAACGAACACACAAAATCACTTGAATTATAGTGAAGATAAAGCAACGAAATTCACACATCTTGTGATTCAATAGTTGTATATTGCACTTTCCTCGTACAGACATCAATAATTGGCTCCATCAATGATTGTACTTTATCTCTTCTCATATAAATATAAGCTGCTGTTAATATAATTAAAACAGTAGTTGATGTAATTAATAACATTGTAACAGAACGTGATAAACGTGCATGCTTGCCTTCAGCAGCTAAATGTAAATTCATTATGTATTTATGACCAAATTTCTCATGATAACATTCTAAATCATTCTTATTTCGGACTTCTACATTCGTTTTATGTAACCAATTATATAACGTTTGAATTGCATTGAAACAATTAAATGGATTACCTCGAATTTCAAGAATTAAGTTTTCTTGACGGTATGGTTTTGCTAGACGATCGAATCGTTCCAAATCTTGTTGATTGAATGTTGTTATATCGTTATTTTCTAAATCGATATAACGTAGATTTTTCAAACAATTTATATTGAAATTTAAATTAGGTATATTGTTATCACCTAAATAGATATCATGTAGATTTGGTAGATCACAAAATACATTCGTATCTTTAAAATAACGAATCTCGTTTTGTTCTAAATGTAATTTATATAATTTCGTTAGATTACTATTAACGAAAATATCGTGTAAATCATCAGCTAGACCATCATCGGTATTATCAGCGAAAGCATTAGTTAGATGTAACTCTTTCAAGTTATAAAAATTTGAAAATACACGCGGATGATGATAATTGCCATCTTCTTGATTAGAAATTGTGATATTGTTATGATTCAATATTAAACGTTCAACACCCAAGACATGATGGAAGGCTTTACCTTTAATTTCACGTATACCATTATCACTCATATCGATAATTTTCAAATCACTCAAATCCACATCACCGAATACATTTGTTGGTAAAGTTTCTATATGATTACCGACAAATATCAATAATTGCGTCTCTTCAGGTAGATTCTCCAACATTTCTGTTGTTTTAAAACGTTGATTTGTACAATTTACAGCGAATAAGGTATGATTATTGTAAAAGATTTCACCACAAAAACAACCATCTAATAGGGGTGAATTACAATGGTTTACTTTTGATTTGATGACGACGATTATTGAGAATAAGACAAAGAGAATTTCAGGAATACGTATGAGAATCATTGTAATTCTATAATAAAATATTTTATTTAATTATTACTTTAAAATATAGAAAAATTCTCACCTGTACGACAATATTGAACTAAATGACGACGTTGTAACAATTGTAATTCAGTAAGCAAAATTTGAAAAAACCCAAAGATGGGAAACCCACCGTAATTCCTAATAAGGCTACAGTTAAGTAATGAAGTTTGTATTGTTAATGAATTTTGTGGATTTACCTGTTTATTCTTTCAAATTGATGAAAATACAATTAATCTAACATCAATCTTGGGAATTGAATTTAATTAGGATTATTTAAAAACATTTGTTGATTATATATTTTTAATATTGTCTAGTCTTAACAACAAGGACAAACAGGTATATTATGAGGAGAGAAGTGGAAAAGAACTAAACAGGTGTGTCTGGGTTTGTTGGTTGCCTAATATATCTATTCTTTTTTTTAAAGATTAACATACAAATAATTAAAATTTATAATTAATTATTATGATTTTTATTTGATTTGTTCACAACGTAACGCTTCATCAGCTTGTACTGATGTGATTGTACAAAATAGACGACGAAGACATTGTTCGTTACAACCTTCAGACAATTTTGGGTCGCTTTCACGAACGCTAAATCTAAAATTTATTCCAGTTTATACACAAATAAAATACAACCAAATAATTATGAATATCGTCGAGTTCAGAGGCGCATCAAGATTTAAAGAGGCCCCAATAAATTGGAAGATTTTTATTGCTAATTTTATTTCAAAAGACGTTTGACAAATAAGAATATTTTTCTGTATGTTTTAAAACTTAGGTGAAGAATTTTGAAATATGTCTAAAAGCATCAATCTTCTTCTTCGACGATTCATTAATAAAACTAAGCACGAAAATGTTTCAAAACTTAAGGCCTGCGGTTCTTCTTTCCCTACTAAAGCGCGCCTTAAATCGACTTAAGTGTGAATTTACAGACACTGATCCAAATGATACAGTTAGCTCGATTTAAGACTAAGGCGAGCTTAAATTAGGGGAAGAACCGGGCTTAAATCTCACTTTTACCACGACTAAATATTGAGGTCCGCTAAAAATTGATGATTTAGAGTACAAATTGCCTGAGATTTAGATTAAAGAAACAGAACACGGCTCAAAAATTGCTCTTGTCTTAGAACGAAAATTTATTAAGAGTCAACTGAAAAATTAAGATTTTTAACTAAAACTGAAGAATTTAAGTAGAAAATCAACTAAAATTTGATTAACTAAAATCTCCTCAAACAATTAAAAGTAGGAAGAAGTTCAGTAGCATAATTCCTAAAAAATTAACTCTTTACAACAAGAATTTCTTAAAACTTCAAGAATTCGGCTTTCTAATTAACTGAGTCTGAGTCTCCTCATTTTGAGCAAAATCTCTCATATATAGATAGACCAAATATCCAGGGGCGAACTTAGGGGCTATGATCTTTTGGGAGCTACCGCATAATCCTAAATTTGTTAGCTAATTGGTCATAATCCTGGAAAAGTATATTGAAAAACACATACTTTTACCAGTAGAAGTCTCCGATTAATAATAAAACTCGTACAAATTTTGCTGCTTACAGTGGCAACCCGACATTAAAAAAAACATCACAACAGTAACTCAAGTAACTGATTTATTTTTAGGGGGCTACTTTAAAGCTCGGGGGAGCTAAGCCCTCCTTTAAATCATTAAGAGGTGGGCTAAATTGTCTCTTTTTAAACACACTTGCTAAAGAACTGTTGATTTTGGAACATGATTGTGTCAACATCTAGCCCTAAATTCGAAAATCGTCTAGGAGGGAGACTAAAACTGTTTAAGTCGCCTTCGTTCCACAATTTGATAAAAAATGCTAATTTTAAAAATGCAGTGTCCTAAAAACTTGACGCAAAGTCAAAATTCAACCCCTAAAATTGACTAAGACACGGACGATTTCTTCAAATCTGCATTTGAACTCGAAGATTCTCCTTAATAAACGATCAAAACTGTCTGAATCGTCTTCTTTTCGCGATTTAAAATTATGCTTTGGGGGCTCATCTATAGATTGAAGCGTCTCAGCTCGACTTCAAAGTTTTATTAATTAATAGAATCTGTATTTACCTGAAATACTGCTGAATTAATCGACTATCATTAGCCATTCGTCTTACCAAATTGTCCAACTCTTTATAATCTACAGTCTTTAAACCGTAAGCTTCTTTAAACGAATACAATTTATACCAATCAGGTTTTGAACGATTTTGATTAGCTTTAGTCAAATTGTAGATGTAATGATCATAATCTAAAACTTTCTAATAATTTTTGCAAAAATAATCTTATAAAATTCCAATGCGAAACAAATTAAAATATTCACCAAATTCTGCGTATCAACAGTATAAATTCGATAATTTGGATTGAAACCAACAAATGTAGTAAAACTGCCACCATTAAAAGCAACATTAATTAATCGACTTTTATTATTTAAATCATAAAAGAAACGTATTTCATCGATATGTGTATGGCCATTGAATTGTGCACTAATTATCGATGCAAATCTGACAACAAATCAAACAATTAATTAAAAATCAATAATATTTTTTTTGTTTAACAACCTATTAACAATTCGACGAAATTGTATTGACCATTGTTTCAAACACCGTATCTCACCTGGTGGAATATGCGATAAGATATGAACATTTTCTTGATTCTTTTCAGCTTCTGTTAGTACCCCAACTAGCCATTTGAGTTGCCCGTAAGGATCCTCATCGTTATAAATCAACCACCTTTAATACAAAATTATTAATTATACTATTATCAATTTGTATTGTCAACTTACAAATTACTAGTAAAACAAACATTACTATTCAAAACAATTAAACGATAACCTGGACGTATTAAAACAGTGTAATAGCCGCCATTATTTATTGTTTCTTTTGTTGTTGCTGGTAACCATTTTGACCATTCTTCATTAACAACATCGAAAATCCATTGGGTGGAGAAATTCTGATTGATTCGTGGTGAAAAACTAAAAAATATCCAAATCAGTAATCAATAAGAGATTTAACGCAATTTCAACGATAACATCAACGTAGTATCGGTCTCAGAGAAAAGTGACCTCTTCTTTTAGGGCTGTGTAAAAAGGCTCTTGAGAGCGGTTAGATTTGCTTGATTCACACGAATCGAAAAACATCGGTCACTTTTTTCTAAAACTGGTAGTATATTAGTCGATTATTAACGTTTCATAAGTGTGTAAAATTTCGATTATTGAATTGGAATAATTTTACAAATCGGTAGGATGCGGTTCATGATTGCCCAAAATCGGAAATACCGGTGTCCCATTAAATCGTTCATAGAATAAATTATTGATTTTCTTGATTGAATCAATATTATCATCTTTAGTAGTCGCCCAACTCTTATGACTAATTATATCACCAGTATAATAAATATAATCAAATTTAGCCTTAAATAAATAATACTTAATTAGGGATTCACAATTAAATATCCGATATTTTGTACGTGTTTGTTTGTAATTTCGTCTATTAGATTTAGAATTGAATGCCATGGTGTATCGCACACATGATAATCACCCCAATAACCAGCAGCATTCGATTGATTACTCGGTGGTCCGTTACATTTTTGGCAGCATAATCCTAGGCCACAATCAGCATTACTGCCCGGTTCGTACAAGGGGTCATAATGGATATCGGTTAAATGGAGGATTTTCAACGGCGTTGCACGTGTGTCCATCTAAAACGAGCATTATTAAAGATTTTTATCATGAAAACTCTTAGCGATGGGGCGCGTTTCTTGAAAGGTAAAGCAAGTTTTTTATGACAGAGGGGACAGCCTCATCTGGTCCTGCTATAGTTTCGGCCCTGGAAAACACTGGAGACTTACCGCATTCGTGTAGGTTTGCCTTGTTGGTAATGGTGGCAAATCGATTGTCCAGTTTTTCGCATTTAGATCCTGGCAATTATTTGCTTGAAAGTAAATAGCACAGAATCGATCTGATGTTAAATTTTGAGTATTGTCCAAAATGTACAAAACTGTATCCTTTAAAAAATCATTGATTGATTTGTTAATAAATTCGAAAAGTTTGCAACTTACAAGACCGATTTCGATGTAACCATTACAAACCAACTCACCCCAATTGGATATTGAGTAACATAATTTTTGAAGGAATCGCTCCATTGATTCTCTATTAGCATTTTTACGATATTGTATGATTTCATTAACTACTTTGGAGCAGGTTTGGCAAAAAATCGGGTTTGATTGTAGTTGTGTTCTTGTGTTTAAATAGAAATTTTCTAAATTTTTCGTTGAATTTGTAATTTGTAAGTTTCTCACTTGTATGGCGAATTTCTCCGGGATTTCTACAAAACGATGGTTAATTTTAAAAATATCTAAAATTCCAATTTTCACACCTTCAATATTCCAACAGTTTATGCAAAATAAATTGAAAAGAATCAAAAATGTTTTTAATAACATTTTGTCTTAAAGAGAATAGTACAGAAAGTGTATTATTGTGATAAAATAACTTATTATATATTATCGTAATTTCTATTATACATAAGAAATAAATATAACTACCATTATTTCAACATTTTATGACGTTATTATCACTTATCACAAAAACAGAGCAAAGTCACGATATTATCAAATCATTAAATATGCAACTGTTGAAGTTTAATGGACAACAATTAATTTGGTACTGAATAATTTAAAATTACCAAGAACAGACTCCAAATGATAAGGTTTTAATGATAATGATGATAATAATAGACGATCTACATAGTTTTTGTCGTTTAATTTATAAATTTTAAGAAGATTTAGTGAGTTTAAACAATTTTAGACATAGTGTTTTAACCATATGAAGTATACATACAGATAAGGGTCTTCAACCGAAAAAGTGACCACCGTAATTTATGAAATAAGGGTTCCATAAATGACCAGAATAGCGCTAGTGTAGCTTGAGAGTAAGCGTTGTGGTTGGTCCATGGAATATAGAGATGAGGAGAACCATCTCATATGCAAAAACACATATGAGTCTTCTGTCTCTAATTTTGTCATTCAGTTTTGGCGCATACCTTCAAATCTTACCCTCTAGTTACAGTGGCACCCTCTCAATTTCATACCCATTTGTAGACAGTTTTAACATATCTATCTATACTCCATGGTTTTGACATATGTTTAAGCTTATACGAAAATTTCCTTTTAATTATAGATTTGTATCGAACTCTCATATTAAATCGTGAATAAGACACAATTTAGACACTTTTGGTAAGTTTTGGAGGACTAGCTTTGGCTTTAAGACAAGATTATTAAGATATTTTCACCCCAATAATTATCAACTTTTCATTCGCTTCGAAAATAGTATAAATATTACAATTTTGCTACTAAATTGTTCAAAATGGGAGATTTAGACTCCTTAATAGCAACTATTGTTTTTAACCGTTCATTAGGCTTAACTAAAGTTGGTGAAATCATCCCTTGGTACAAGTTTCAAAGTCAAATTTTTCTCCTTCCATTCAAGTCTTAAAATGCTAAACCATCAATTTTTCAGTAATACGAAGACTTTCTATATTTGAGAGTTTGGAAGTCAACAAACAATCCGATAGATAAACTTATAAATACTAGATTATTGTGCAGTTAGTATTATCTGATCGTTTAGGGGTAGTTTTCGATGGGACGTTATATATTTTACTAAAATGTAGTTTAATAGTTGTCTAATAGATGTCACTTAATAAAACGTCATAAAAATATTTTAGCAACATTGCCACATTGTCGATAATTTCCAAAATTTGGAAGATATGTGAGGACAAATAAATTACAGCTTAGTGTCTTTGAGGCTTATGCATGTAATAAATAACAAGTTATAATAACTTATAACGCAGACTTTTCAATAGTTTTCTACGAAGTTTGTGTTATTTGGCGACCATCAGTACTAGTGTTAAAAAAATTAATCAAAGAATTTGGTTGTTGTAAGTTTGGCAATGGTGGTACTTAAACAAGACAATTGCCTTCCGTGTGTCATAAAACAAAAACAAATCACTTTTCCTTTTTTACCTTTAATTTATTTACAGTTTATCTATTTATATCAAGAAATAATAAAATTAATTAATGATAATATAATGAGTAGTATTATTGTACTAGTTTTATGATATTGTCTTCGATTTGCAATATAGAAGGTAATATATGTCGTTCCTGTCATTGGATTTGTTGTTGACAGACAAATTATATTAACAGAGACTTATAAAAATTATAAATAAACAACAAATCATATCACTACCATCGAGTATATGAAAGTTCAAAAGGTCAACATATTAAATATTTATACGAAATTTTCTAGATGGATAACAGAACGAGAAAATGGAAGCATATACGGAACGTTTTGAAATTGATACAATACCGTGAAATCAACAGCCAAATCGGTCGTATATTACAAGAGAAAACACAATTCGCCGATTCGGTGATAAATCGTTTAAGTTTAGAAGCCGAACTAGAAGGCCACCAAGGCTGTGTGAATTGTCTACAATGGAGTCCGAATGGATTGTAATTGAATCAATTTATTTCTCCTTTAAAATCGTACTCAGTTGAGAGATTTATCAATTTTTATGTATTTATAGGCATTTAGCATCCGGTTCAGATGATACACACGTAATTTTATGGGATCCATTTCGACGTAAAAAAATCCACACAATACCAACACCACATATTGGCAATATATTCTCAGTGAAATTCTTAGCAGATGAAAATATTATAGCAACAGCAGCCGGTGATTGTCGTGTTATTGTACAAAGTGTATCTGGTGCATTAGAGAAGACAGCACCATTATTAGATTGTGCATGTCATGTGGGACGTGTTAAACGTTTAGCAACATGTCCAGATCAACCGACATTATTTTGGTCGGCTGGTGAAGATGGTCTAGTTGTACAATATGATATGAGAGAACCGCACGAATGTCCAACACAAAGTAAAATCTTAATTAATTGGTATTTTAAATCGGAAATTAAATGTATCGCTGTTAATCCAACAAAACCGCATTATATAGCGATCGGTGCAAATGATTGTTTTGTACGTTTATATGATAGACGTATGATTAAATTAACAAATAGTTTACAAAATAATATAACATATAATCCAACCAAAAATATACCACCACAACCATCAAATACTGATTGTGTACAATATTACGCACCTGGACATTTAGCTAAAGAGAATGCCTCAATAATCAGTATTAAATTAGCTGTGACTTATATAGCATTCAATTCATCCGGTACAGAAATGTTAGTTAATATAGGCGGTGAACAAATCTATCTATATGATGTTAATAATTCAAGACATATAAATCAATTACGAATACCGCATACATTACCTAAACGTTGTACATTACCGTATAAAACATGTTGTGGTAGTAATAGTGATACAGTTCGAATTGATGAAAATTTCGATTGTCCTTGTTTCTATATAAAACGAGCAACAAAATCATATCAAAGACGTTGGTATGTTTGTAAATTTACCAATTTTTTTTAAATTAATCTCCATTTTATTTATTTTTAGGATGAGTGATTTGTATGGAGCTGCACGTGATTATTTACATATAATACAATATTGGCCAAATCATAAACAAGCTTATATCGGTTTAATAAAATGTTTAATTGCATTACAATGGGATGAAGAAGCAAATGATTGGTTGAAATATTTTTTAAAAATCTATCCCGATCATGAAACAAATCCACAAATTAAATCATTATATGAACAATTACAAAATCCTAGTCCAAAATTGAAAGATGATGATGATTTTAATAGTAACAGTGGTAGTAGTAGTAATAGTAGTATTAAACGTGTTGATGATGATGAGAGACGATTACGTTTAGATTCATTTGATTATGAAAAACGCTATTTAGGGCATTGTAATACTACGACTGATATTAAAGAGGCAAATTTCTTAGGTAATAATAACACAATAAAGTATAAAATAATTCAAACATCTCTTTTTGTTATAGGTAGCGGTGACGATTACATTTGTGCTGGTTCAGATGAGGGCATCATTTTTATATGGGATAAAAATAGTATGGAAATAGTTCGTGCAATGTTTGGTGATAATTCAATAGTGAATTGTATTCAACCACACCCCAGTGCCTGTGTTTTAGCATCTAGTGGTATAGATACAGCTGTAAAAATTTGGTCACCACGACCTGAAGTAATTGATTCTAACTAACATGTGTAACATGATATTTTACCTCGTTGTTTTGGCTATACCTTTAGTTACGTAGTGTCGTAACTTGATTCGTACTTTATTATATTTGGCGTTTGTTCAAGTGGCCGAACAAAGCTACGACGCTACGTAAACGAAAGTCATAAGCAACTGTGACGTAAATTATCGTGGTATACTCACAGATCTAGTATATCTATCTATGAAAAATTGCCTGAAAGAAAAATTTATTACAGCTAAATGCTATAGTTTCAAAAATATGAAATCAAATTGTAATTTTTCAGGATGGTAAACAGGATAGTTGTATTGTTGAAAATATCCCACAAGTGATTGAAACAAACCAACATCGAATGTGTATGGATCCATTCGAATCGATGTTAGCTAGTATGGGTTATCAAATACAAGCTAGTGCATTAGATCGATCGTCCAATTTTCAGGAAGTACCAACGTGCCGAACTAGTTGAATTCATTTTCCGTTCCTGTTAATAAAATGAAATTGCAATTAGATTTCTGCTTGTTGTATCAAACGCATTTATATTGTTATAAATGCGTTAAGAAATTTACAAAAGGATCGAATCATTTATTTGTTCTCTCTCTATCTCTAAATTTCATTGTTTATTGTTATACAAACTAATTTTTTTTCTTGGTTTTATTTTAATTAAATATTTTATGTAGAAAAAAATTAAATATAAAATTTATTCATTTATAACATTTAATATAGAGTATTTGATAATGATATATTTACAGCAAAACAATTAATTAAATAGAAAAATACCCAAAATTACAGAGATAATAACAAAAATTCAGTGAATAACATGAATTGGAACCGTGCCATTCTTTGATGCAATCCTTGCAAGTAACTTATCGCCTAAATTTTGCGAACATTCATGCCAAACACATTTACCAATAATCGGTACTTCTTCCAAAGGTGCCCTGAATGCTACCAATAATGTGAAACAAACACCATCTTGACCATCTCTCGGATCATGTTCAACCTTTTATATTATTGAAAATTAATATTATTTTTGAAAAATATTTGAAATTCTTACAGAAAGTATGCCATGAATACGATGTGTTGATACATCTGCCCCAAATAAATCAACCATAAATAATTTCAATGCCCAATAGATGCTCTTTTTCGGATGGATTTGACATGTTGGTAAATGCCAAGAGTTACGTTCACTGATCAGAACATGAACACGATTCGTTGCACGTTTTTTGATTACAACAACTAAACGTAAAAGTAATTGTGAATGCGGTTGTAAAGTTGGTAATAAATCTAAATGCCATGTAGCGTCTTTATTTCGTCTAGCTGCCAGATAAGCCCTAGAATCACATATTAAAATCTATTAAGATATGCGATTTATCTCAGTTTTGGTCGGAAAAATAGCGACAATGCAGCGATTCTGTTCTGAAAATTCCATTTATATGGTATATTTTCTATTTATTTTCGTTTTAAATTTAATAATAAATATGTTTTAGAATGGTGTTGGAATATTTGGTAATTTAGATGAGTATAATGAGGATTTCAAGCAAACGATTCATGAACGCGATAATAAATTAATGGTTTTTCTACATCGCTCACCACAGGTTGTATTTATATAAATTTTTTCTTTATAAATAAAAAATATTTTAGTTGAACAATCGACTATTCCTGGTGGATCACATTAAAAGTATATGCAACGATAAGAATTTAAGCCATAGTTGTCTACATTTATCAATTTATATTCTTGATATATTCATGGATAATCATTCGATAATTTCGGAACGTTTACTTTTAGTTGCTAATGTTTGTCTTCTATTAGCTGGTAATTAATTAATTTTATTGTTTTTCTTGTTTTAATTAGAAATAATTGAATTTAAGCGAAATTAGAAGAGAACACGTCCAAGATTCCAAAGATAGAAGAATTGAATTCTTTTATAAATAATCGTTATATTATTGATGATTATAAAATTGTTGAAATTGTTATATTGAAATTCTTCAATTTTAATCTATTATATCCAACAGTACCCTATTATGTTTTTGTATATTTACAAAGAATTTTAACTGTTGATGATTTATCAATTGGTAATGGTCGAACAATACGACAATTATTTTATGATCTATATCCGATCATAATGAAATATTTAGATAAAATATTGTATGATATACATTATATGCAATTATTTAAACCATCAAAACTAGCAGCTGGTATTATAATGATTGCAAGACATCAATTAAATTTGCCTTCTTGGAATCAACAATTGGAAGAATTGAGCGGTTATAATATGGAAAATATAGGGGATATCATCAGTGCACTTGTGGGGTAAATCAAAATAAGATCAGATTCTCTCAAACGACCGACAGATTGCACAGGGTTCAAGCCAAATACAATGAAACCTGCCCAAGTTGGACATTTTCTTGTATAATTTGAACCCTTGTCTATATTGGATACTGTTTGATTGCAACGCGATTGTCCATTTTGGAGAGGCTTCACTGCTTCGAGCGATTCACCTTATGGAGAGTGATTCAAAAAATATTTCAAGGATTGCAAGAGAAGTCCCTAGGGAAGATTTTAGCAAAATTAGAACCTTGTAGTTCTTGTGGACGTCAGTCGAAATTGCGACATCGTCAGATACAAGCGTTTTTTAACGGACTTCTAACCGAGCTACGAGGTTTTAATTTTGCTAAAATTTTCTTTGGGGAACTTTCTACAAATCCCTGAAATATTTTTCGAATTGAAAAATAATATTTGAAAGATTTGTAGGGTAATCCCTGGAGATTATTTCAGAAAAATTAGAACCTCCTAGGTCGAAATGCTAATTTCGAACAAAGTTGCAATTTTCAAAAACGAGGTAAATATGTAAAACGATTAAGGATGACTCGGAGAACCTCGGAACATTGATTTTTTTCGTTTTTCTCCATTGCATAGAAAAAAAATGCAAGACATTCCCAACTATCCCAGAATAAAATTAAGAAAAACAAAGAAATCAATGGAGGTTCTACGAGTGATGGTTTTAGTCGTTTTGCGTCGTGACATCGTTAGGAGGGAGCGTCTTTTGACCAACTTCTAAATGAGCTACGAGTTTCTAATTCTGTTAAAATAATCTTCAGCTACCCTCCTAATCACTCGCCAAATAAGGGGAGTTCTTGGTGAATCACCCGGTATTTACAGTCAAGGGCCCTCAGGTCGTTGGGAGAGAACTACTTTAATCTTACTCATTTCTCGACATTTCAGTGGGGCTACTCTATCATGTCCTTTATGCCAATTGGTTGATGAATAAAAAAAATATGAAAAATAACCTGGTTTTATCAATTAAATGTAAAATATCCGTTGATCTCAATGATAATTCATTCAAATCAGCTACCCATTTTGCTTGTAATGATTCTTGATCAGCATAAACTAGTGTTTTTAGATTACCACCAATCACTTTACCGGTCAATACAAATCTCATCCAATAACGATTAGCAAATTCAATTGTTATCAATGTTGTACATTCAATATTTAAGCCTGTTTCTTCTTTAACTTCTCGTTCAGCTGCCTTACAGATAGTCTCACCTTTCTCGATACGACCAGCCGGTAAATACCTAAGAATTAATTAATTAATTAATTTAAATTAATAGAATTTTTCGATAAATTTACCATTTGCCGGCACATGTTTGTTTCGCTTCTTGCATCATTAATACTTGATCTTGTTCATTAATTAAAACAACAGCAACAACATAATTAACAGTTTCACGTACGATTGGCTTATAATTTGGATTAATAATCGGTTGATTTCCTTGACTTTCCAATACAATATTCTGTTCTTCTAAATTGAAATCACAAATTTCTGATTCTTCATCATTTAATGATAGACCAGATAGGGCTTTTTCTATACTTAATTCAACAGTATCTGGCATTTTTCTACCGCCCCCTTGTTACTTCTTCGTTTAATTTGAAGGTTATGTCACTGGTATTCTTTACAACTACAAAAATTTAATGATTCTTTAATTAATAATTAACAAAATGTTTAATTCCGGAAGTTATGTAGAGGAACGTGAGCTATTCAATTACGGTACTTTTCATTTAATATTAAATAAACTAAACAGCACATACAACTCGACTATTATGGATGAGTAAGAATTGGTTCAATGTTTTTTTTGTTGCATTAATAAATACACGCTTGTTTATAGTCTTTATTTACACAGATAATAGAGTTGATATTTCAAATTATACCTTGCAGGTGAATACATTCCAATCTTCTAGTTTGAAGAGGTATAAAACTCGTTTCTTATGCAAGACACACCCGTGAATCATACATAAATGAATAGAACAACAACAGGAAAAATGATAGAGAATGTAAAGGGAAATCGTGGAAATTCTGATATCTCTTAATATGTATACTACAGGAAAAACATAAATTATTTATTTCTATATTGTTATCACCGTTTACAGCCTTAACTTTAGAAACAAACATTTCAAAGAAAAAAACGGGAAAAATTAACAAATACAAATCAATCATTATGTTTTCTAAGTATCCTTAAAATAGGCATTGCTTATTTTTAATTACACAGAAATAAAATTGAAGTTATAATTAATTAGAACGCTATCAAAACAAATCAAAAAATTGATAATGGCCATTATTGGATATCTCAATTTGTATTTACACTATTTGTATAATATGGCGACGGAAATACCTGAATTCTTGCTATTAACACAACTTCATAGACAAATTATAATATCTGAATTTTTGACTGTTTGATTATAATTTTAGTGGAGTTCCATTCGTCGAATTTTGTAAAAAAACAGCGAAAATAACGTCATTTTTAGCAACTCATGTCATTAAAAATAACGTAATTGAAGAGAAAAATTGGAGTTTCAGGTATTTTCAGCCGTAAATCTTGCAAGACTACCTCACTATTATTTTGTAATCCTGTACCTCTAATCAATCAATTTAAAGATTTACATTAATTACAAGAATAATTACAAATTTAATCTTGTTCTAAACTGAATTATAACGACGTCCCTTTAATCTTGAAACTAGATTACAAATCTTCAACGCCGGTCCCAATTTTAAACCCATATATTTCATCATCATATCAGAATTCAATAGAAGTAGAGCTTTACCATCAATTTCCTGCAAAAATATATTTATTAATAAGAATTTTATTGATAAGAGCTAGAATTACATGTTTTCTGAATAGTTCAGCATGTACACCAAGACAAGGATCTGATGATTCGATAAATTGTATAACCTCTTCAATACCCCATTCAGATGTTGGTATTTTATTTAAACAAGAAATTGGCGATTCGACAAGATTTGATGTATCAGCTGGTGTTGTTGAAGTGGCCGCCTCTTGTTCTGGATGAGCTTTACGTTTAACTGGTGGTGATTTAACATCACAATTTTGACATTGTTTCTTCATCTCATGCAAGCCTATTTTGGATGAAATAAATAATAATATAACAATAATATTTGATGATAATAATAGTAATTACCAAAGAGATTTTGACAACAATTCAAAACTGATATTAATGTTGCGAATACATTCTCTAAATCTTGTGGCTTTGATAATTGTGGTAATTTGATGGTATATGTAGAACCACCATGTGTGATTGCCATTTCTTCGCCTTTTAAAGCACCCAAACGTGCTAGAATCGTTTCACTCTTATGCGATGCTAACAAAATCTTCATTATTAATTTCTTTGTTAAATCAATAATTGATGTATCTTCTAATGTTAGTGGTAATTGTTGCGAATCAATCAATGTACCACCATTGCAGGTGTTACGAAAATGTACAATAATTGGTGGTGGTGGTGGTGCTGATGTATCCGCTTCCGGTGATTGTACTTCATTTACAGCTGTTGTAGTTGTTGTTGTTGAACTAATTGGTGCTGGTGCTGCAGTTAATGTTGGTTTAATTTTAAATTTATTATGTCCACTATGACTTTTCTGTCCAGGTGGTTGCATCGGATGACCAGATTTTGCACACCAACCAACTGGAAATATATCACGACTATCATAACGACACCAATAGTCAAATGCACCACGCCAACCATCAAATGTTACATGAATTTGATCATTTTTAACAGCACCAACAGTTGCACAACATATCAATTGTGGATTTTTTTTATCAACAGCTTCTAATTTTTGTCCAATTTGAAATAAATTCTGTCCAGGACCTGGTGGTTCTTTTTGAAAAATCTTTGCTGGTGCCATTTCAGCACCATTTAATGTTTTAAGTAGGAACATTGGCCATGAACTGGCATTCATACGAAAACCTAATGGTGGTTGTAACATACCACCAGATTTTTCACAATGTCCAATTGGATGTATCTCACTAGAATCAACTAAACGCCAAAAATCATTCTTATTATCGCTACCATCTAAACGTAAACGTAATCTAGGTCCTAATACACTGATCACAGTAGCTATACAGGTGGATGTAACATTTCTTGGATCTAAAGCTTCCAATTTCATCATAATTTTGAATTCGTTTGGTGGTGGATTTAGGGCTTGTTTGAAACAATTAGCTGGTGCTGCTACACTGTTTGTTTCTTTTAAATATTCATCCCAATCGAACGGTTGATACGTTTCGTATTGGAATGGTCCTGGTGAACCTTCCAATGGTGTTGTTGGAGCCACAGCAGCTACACGACTTTGTTGTGTTGTTGTAGTTGTAGTATTATTATTATTGCTACTACCACTACTACTTGTTGTATTTGTGTCATTCTTTTTCTGATATTTATTCATACAGAAATTCGAACAGAAATCCTTCGATGTTGAATTATTATTACCACGAATTACATTATCGCATTGTAAACAGGATCCTTTAAGGTATGCTTTCCTAAATTCCGCCAAACATGTCTCTGAACAAAACTCTTTTTTACTATTTGTTGTCGGTAAGACATATTTCAATGGTAATTTATTCTCATTACACCATGTACAATAAACGATCTTTTTCGGTGGTCGGCCAGGACCACGCACCTTACCAGATGTAGAATTACCACTATTCGACATATTTATATGTATTCAAATCCATCAAATTCTTAATAATTCAAACAATCATTTATTGCTTAACAAACCTAGAATTTTTTTTTATGTTAATTTCATTAATACATTTAATCAATACATTAATTATGTATTAAATATTTCTTGATAATAAATATGTAGACATATTAATTAATTTTTGATTAAATTAATAAAACACACCGGAAAATACAATGAGAAAACACAATTTCCATATTTTTGTCATCTACGTCAGAAAATGTCAACAATGAAAAAAACGCGTTGCTTGGTTGCACTGTTTACTATGTTGCCACATGCCAGTAGACGAAAATCGGTAGAAATATTCATAAAGTAATTAAAACAAAATAATTAATTATGATAGCTTGTGGGTGTCTTGGACGTCTAATTACTAATTAGATTTATTTCAATAATACAGACTAAATATTCATAATTTCATAGTTGGCTATGGAGTTGGGTACGTAAGGTCGTAGCTTAGTTCTGACTCTTGTTGATAATGTTGATAATATGAATTACCGTTACCGTTTAATTTCCTATTGGAAAATTGAAGATTAGCTTCATTATTAAAATTTACAACAAAAATAATACATTTCTGAAATACAATACAGTAGGCGCTACATTTAAACGTAGAGTAAATAGCGGGAAATTTGAATATTTCATTTACTTATATCTTTGATTGATTTTTAATTAAAACCAACCTTTTGTCATTGTATTATAACTGTCGTGTAATTACTCATGGTAAGTTATTATTAAAATCAGGGTCGGCCCTATGCTAAACAAAATATTCTTACATTTCCCTAAAAAGAGAGCTTGTATTGTGTTTATGCTTACCAAATTTTGCCTGTATTCATTTTCCTCACGAAATAATTGTAGTGTTGTTCCATAGAGCATCTTATTATGCAGAACGAACTTCTATAAAGTTATTAATAAAGAATATATTTGGAAAAATAATTGTTGTATGTGCTTCTTTCCACACCACCTGTGAGGTAAAGCACAGGGTGCGTTTTTTTATAGTGGTATCCCCTGTAGGCCTAATTCACTATCTAGTGATGAATATATCCACCACCAATGTTAGTAAAAGCCCGACAATTACACACACAAACACAACCCTTATATAATCTATAATTAATACTATAATGTTAGTAATGTTGTAAACCATATTTCAAAAGAAAAGTGAAGAGGTCAAGAGAACAAATATTCGTACCTGTACCAAAAAACCCACATTTTCCTACGAATATTTGCTTTTCGTTACATTCACTTTCATACTGTTCATGAATAAATTATTTAAATTTATAAATAAATTTGTAAAATTTAATAAAGAAATGGAATTGTGAAGGGATAAATGGGAGATTTCTAAAGGATTGAAGCTGACGATCTTGATGACAGTTATTATCTGAAACATAAAAGAATATTTTTTTTTCATTATAAATTCCTGAAAATTAAAAAGTTATGAATGTAAATATACACGTTCTGAAAATAGAAATGTTCAAATCACAAAAATACTTACAAAAATGTACCTAAAATATAAAACAATTATAAAATATGAAAGAAATGAAAAAAAGTATAAAAATTGGAATTATTGCATTAAGAATTACCGGAAAATTATTAAATATCTGAAAGAGAAAATTATAAATTATATCCTGAAATAAAATTAGAAAATTTATCAACACATTTTGTAAAAATTTAAAAAAAAAAGTTAAATACCTGAAAAAAAAATGATAATTGTTATCCTGAAATAGAATAAAAATTAAATTAAAGTATATTTTCTATACTTACCGTTTTGAATTTAACATTTATTCTCACCTGTAAGAATTACCTATACATATAGGTACACAAATTTGCATTTGTACACTTTAAAACACTTTCCACTGTAACACGGTTGGTTTTTCGAAAAATCGAATAACTCAACTTCACCATTAAAAAATAATGTAAAGGAGTTATTGTACCGAATCGCGATTGATGGATGCTATTGTTCATAGCATCAACGCAAAAAGTAAAGAGATATCAGAGTTCAAAGCGTCAAAGCTTTACTCGTAATACCTTTTATAGGGTCCAATTTCTACTTAATTGTACACTTTCATTATTCTCAGTCATCAATTAACACTTTGATGGAAAAAGATAAAGAGAGATCGAGTTCAAAGCACCTATGCTTTACTCGTGACATTAGTTTGAAGCCCCAAATTTGTACTTAATTGTACAATTTTAGTATTTGCAGTCATAAATTAACATTTTGACAAGGAAAGTTAAGGAAATAGAAGTCAATGAAGTAATCGTAATCACCTTTTGTTAACACCTATCAAAGATCCAAACAAAAGTTTGTTAACCCAATAATATCAACGAAGAAAGTTACCTATGGAATTGAAAAAGTACCTACAAAGTTCCTAACAGGTTTTTTACGCTCCTATAGAGTACCTATACAAGGAGAAGTACCTACAAAGTACCTAACAGTTTTTTTACGCGCTTTTACCTATACAAGGAGAAGTACCTACAAAGTACCTAACAGGTTCTTTACGCGCCTATGGAGTACCTAAAATATGACTGCGTAATTGAGTGTTTAATAAATGACTCTTCTAATAATGTTTTAAATATCAAAAATTAGTTTGTATTCTGATTTCAGTAATAAAATTGTCCATTTTTGCGTCCCGATTTTAAATTGCTATTACAATTGAACAAAACCGCGATGTAAATCAAAAAAGTACTTACTACTTAACAGCATCTCAGCTCCTGTCCCACGCTGTTCGAACCTACTGTAATTAGAGGAAAAAAAACACAAAAGTGAGTAATTTTGGAAAAATAGTTTAAATATCTCGAATTACCCTTTCGATGATCTTCATGTTGCATATATCCAGGGGTAGACTAACTGCTTCCATCAAAGAACCATCACTAACACTGCACTTTATTAGCACTATTCACTATATTCATGCACTATTTACTTTATTTTAAAAACACTAAATTTTATTTTTAAATTTAACAAATTCGTCTTAACACTTCGACATTCAAAACTGAAATGAATAAAAGACGGGCACAGACAAGTCTAGAAAAGAACGTTACATAACTTTTCCTTTGTTGGGTTGTTATCAAAAATTGAAGAAAAAGTTGATATAATACACCTATAATCTTATCATGTCTACACGAAAGTAGAGATAATTTGCAAATATTTTAACGTATTTAATTTATTAACCAAAGAAAATAAAAATACAGGCTCAAAAAAATTATAATGTCTCATATACAGGATGTCTTTTTTAAATGTAGTCGATCCTAATGAAACTCCAATTAATTGGCGAACAATTCGAATAATATTTCAAGGATTTGTAGAGTAATCCCTAAGGAACATTATAACAAAATTAGAACCTCGTAGCTCATTTTGAAGTTGGTTAAAAAGGCTCGTTTTGGAGAATGTGCTCATTTTGAAAAAATTGCTGCATGTACTCGTAAAACGATTAAGAATAACTCGAAGACCCTCAAGACATTGATTTGTTCGTTTTTTTTTCCATACTTTTTGTAGAAAAAAATGCTAAATGTTCTCCAAGGACAACCCTACAAATCCTTCAAAAAAATCCCTAAAAAATCCATGTGGTTTGAAAAACCATATGACATCTTATGTTATTGATTGAAATTTCGATTAAGACAAAAATAAAATCGATAAATCTTCGGTTTTGTTTAATTAGAATTAGTCAGTGATGTGTGGCCCTTAAGGCGCGTTGTCATCAAGCGCGCTTTCGCAAACCACGCTTACAAGAAGAAGAGTATCTGTTCACATGAGGAAAGCAGATGCACACAATTGTGAGTTTGGCAGTTGTTGAGCATGACCAACGTTTTCTTTTTGATGTACCGACTTCATCTCGAACACTGGCAAATTATTGCAACCGTTTGTGCAATGCGCGTTGTTGCAGTCCATACCAAAAATTTGTTATGTTTAAATACATTTGTAAACGTTTACAAACGTTTTAAGCGCTTGGGGAGAACGCGTCTTTAGAAAGTCGGGCTTTGTGCGTTTACACTGTTCGAATTGTCCTGGAGCCGGCTCTGATTATTTTAATTTAAATTTATATCAGAGATATCTGTTATTTGGGAGGGGAGCACCATCTGTAATTCTCTTTAAAATATATTGAAGTTGGTTTTATCTGATTTATAGTCGGCTAGATAGCGCTGCAGTCGTTGTTTTAGCGCCTTTGTTTTCTCTTGAAATTTCGTTTTCTATTTTAACCATTTCAGAACTTTTTTTTACATTATACAGGATTATACACGTAGGATACTCCCATTATTTGTCGAGTGATTTGAAGAATATTTCAAAAATTTATAGGAAGGTAGATGTAGATCATTCAAAATTAGAACCTTGTAGCTCATTTGGAAGTTGGTCAAAAAATGCACGTTTCTAACGATGTCACGAATTAAATACGCAAAACGACTTACAATGACCCAAGGATCCTTTCAACATTATTTTTTCCATTTTTCTCCTTTTCTCTAAAATAGGTAGGAATGTTTTTAATATTTTCTAGTATGCAATGGAGAAAAACGAAAAAAATCAATTTTGTTAGGATCCTTGAGTCATTCTAAGTCGTTTGCCGTATTCAGCTTGTTTTGAAAATCGTGGCCCTGTCCATAACGAGCTTTTTTCGACCTCCTTCCACGAGGTTCTAATTTTGCTACAAAAATCTCCAGATAACTCCCTAAAGATCCTTTTTTTTTTAATCAAGTTGGGCCACGGTCTGGCCACCCCTGATATGGGGGAACGATTTTTGATTGACGTATCCGGAGAAACCATCAGATTGAGATTGACTGTCGTTGCCAATCACCGGTCGCCATAATGAAACGTATTGGCATCTTTGTCTAACTGCTTGAATTTATAATGTGGCATTTCTTTTTAAGTGACAATTATTAGTTCACCCGTAAGTATTCGAAGACCAAAGTTATTTGGCAACGATTATAGCATTAAAATACTCCGTTCTCCTGAAATTTACTTTCGTCTTAATGGTAGAATGAATTTTTATTTGATAATTGCGTTAATTTCTACAAAAATCAGTTACAATAAACTTTATTTTTCTATAAAATTATAAGTATCTATGTATAGTACAGGGTCGGGTTGATGTTGAAATTATTGAAAGCTTCGATTTCAGGGTTCACAGCCTCAAGGCTTCATCGAATAAACAAGAAAATCTTGTTACAATATTTTTTTTCGTCTTTTTAGGGGTTCTTTCGTTGAATTAGTTTAAGGATTATCAAACTTGTATCTATTAATACACTTGAATTTGTCATGAATATTTAAATGTCACAAACTAGTTGTTAATAACTAACAAATTTCCTTAATTTCCTTTATTTTTTTAAGGATCCTTGAGATTCAAAACAAACACATTAGAACAGCATTAATTAAATGTGCGTCGAGGTGGTAAAACATTTATTTAAGAAATACGAGTTAAACAATTCCCAAGACTCGTTCTTTCTATAGGTATATGTATTAGCAAGCTTCAATTTACACAAAATATAAAAAGGTAAGTGATGGAATTTTTTAAAATAATAATTGATTCAATTATTAATTGATCCTAATAATTGACCCTTGATGTATTCTAATATTGATTAATTAATTATGATAGTTTAATAAAACTGTAAATATGTAGATATGTATTGGAGAAAAACAAAAATTACTGATAACATTCAAGGATTAGTTAACAATTGTTTTCTTATCAATAGCATTTCTTATCAATTCTCTGCAATTATTGTAGTAATTGTAGTAGGTTTGCAATTCATTAACAATTCTTTGATTACATCAATCTTTAAATAATCAATTTACTTTAAATCAACAAAAAACAAACGAAGTTTAAGTTAATTGTGTTAATTATCATAATCAGTACGGGGGCGATTAATATACCTAACGTCCCCTTCTCCTCATCTCACCCTATTGAGTGTATTTTGGTATAATGGTAGCGAATATTAGCTTCGATGCCAGTTTTGGTTGTTGATTTGCTTTAAATTAATGAATCTTCCTACCTGCAGTTGAAGGTTAAACATGTTTACCATCATCAACGAGATTTTTTCTAGGCTTTTTTCGCCAGTTAAGGGAAGAAATCAAGCATAACAATAAGAAAACAATGGTATTTCGCTACAGTTATATTTTACCAATTTTGGTATTATTTTGGTTTCCAATAACATTTCTTATAACGTAAGTTTATTTATTTAATACTGTAATTGTTTTAATTTAATTTAAATAAATTTTAGATATTTAGTTAGTTTGTTTGGTAATGAGATACAACCACTGTTTCCGTATATCAGTGATACGGGTACATGGTCACCGGAAAGCTGTATATTTGGTCTAATGCTCAATATTGGAGCTATTTTAAGTAAGATTATACTATATATTTTAGAATCGATTAATTCAAATTTTTGAGTATTGTGTAGTATAAGAGAGCAGTTCTTAACGTGGATTTTTCGGTGGTAATCACAGAAAAAAAAGTATTAATTAAGATGAAAAATGTCGGAGGGATTTGCATTAATTATGGAAAAATTTCAAATGCAATAATTTGAACAAGGTTATGGAATTTCGACATAAAAACGATTACTTTTTTTTATTAATTGTAAACCTGACATTTGTTTCAATGTTAAGTTCAAATTATTTACAATTCGATTCCCTTCACGTGTTTTCTGTTTAAAGATCAGTAGATTTGTTGGAGCGCATTTGTTGTTGTTATTTTCTAATTTCCAGTGATTAGAGGATCTTCGAGCGGAGAGATAAGATTAACGAAGCAATTGATTGGTAATTATTGGAAATAAATGAGCTTTTGTATAGTTTAAAATTGAAAGACTGTATAAGTTACTTCTGTTTTTCCAAATTAAGACGGTCAAAATTTGGAAAACTGCCGGGGGAAAAAGGTTTTTTTACTTATCAACCAATGCTTTCTTTTTTGAAGAAGATATCGTTCAGTTTTTGTAGAAATTTAGACTTTTTTTGACCACTTTGAGTGTGCCCAGTTCTGGGGTAGATGCTTGAATCCTTGCAATCTCTTTATTGTTTGTTCCAGTTGGTCTTGTAGTCTACATAAGATTCCGGCAAATACGTGAATTATTTGTGAATGAAAACGATTTTAAACCATCAGTCAAGACAATAAATACATTTTCGTTATTTTTGGGCATTTTGGCTGTTTTCGGTATAATAATTGTTGGTAATTTTCAAGAAACAAATCAAATTATCGTTCATTTATTAGGAGCTGGGATGGCTTTCGGTCTTGGTACTTTATACCAATGTGCACAAGTAACATTGTTTATTCCATTTGAAAAATAAAAATTTATTAAGAATAAAATTCCAGACACTAATATCATTACGTGTTTACCCGAAATTGGGAAATCGTTGCATTAATTATCTCAGAATTGTTTTTTGCATCATTTGCTGTGTTACATGTATAACAACAGCCGTATTCGGCACTTTAGGGTTATTACACTATAAAGGTGCGTTAAATTTTTTGTATACATTTTTTTTAAGTGTGGTAAATTCTATAAAACACCTATTAGTTGAGGAGCGATTCATATTTCAAAAATTTGTAGGAGAGGAGACTATTTTAACAAAAATTAGAACCTCGTAGCTCATTTCAAAGTTGGTCAAAAACGATCGTTTTGGACAATGCCGACATTTTCAAAAACGCCTAAGAATGACTCGTAAACCCTTCCAACAGTGATTTATTTCGTTTTTCTTTCATTGTATTCTAGCAAAAATAAGAGACATTTCCACCTGGTCCATAACAAAATAAAGAAAAATAAAAAAATCCATATTGGGAGGATTTTCGAATCATTCTAAGTGGTTTTTGAAAATCGGAACATACGAAACAAAGGTTTTTTGACCAACTTCGAAATAATCTACGCAGTTCTAATTTTGCTCAAATGGTCTCCAGAGCTCTCCTCTACAAATCCTTGAAATTTTATTCGAATCGCTAATTAGCAGGAGTTTTATAAAAGTTGATCACATTTAAAAAACACACCTTGTATAAAGCTTGTAAAAGGTGACAAAATCCCGATTCCTACTTACAGGTACTCTTAAGAATCTGCCGAAATGGACAAAGAATGATGGTGGTTTCGAGTTTCGTACAGGCAGTGCAATCAGTGAATGGATTTTAGTGATAACAACAGTATTATATTTATCGACATTTGCAAGTGAATTTCGACAAGTTGCCATCTCGGAACCACCAATTAAATTAAATAACGTTTGATGAATATTTAATTGTTGTGTTGATTCTATTTTATTATTATCATTATTATTATTATTATTGTTATTAAATAATAAATACATGTAATTTATTAGTAATCAGTACGTTCGAAAACAATTTTAACGAATTCAATTTGTTTTAATTCAAATGTATAAGAGAGTATGTAGAAACACATCATGATCGCTTGACACCACTCGGAAATTGTTGAAGTTAAACGTATATCGTAACCTTTAACATCACTGTCCCAATGAAATGCATCATCAATATCACCTACGAAAAAGAAGATAAAATTGCGAATTTTCGATATAGGTACAGGTTAAAATCGAAATTCCTTTAAAGCCGCAAAGCCCACTATCCCTTTGTGGAACAAAGTACAATAAGCATATTTTGAAGACAAAAAAAAAGAGCTAAAATTGACCAAAATTGCACCTATTGCTTAACAGTCGCTGATCAAAAGAGCGTTAAAAAAATCAGACCGCAATCCTCTACAATCAACGTTCCCGTTGCACTCGAAATTTAACTAAATACAATTATTTATCCTTAAGATTGTTTTATTCCAATGGCTTTAAGAATGTTGCAGAAATCTTTTTTCTCGAAAACGGAGCCATATTAATATGTTTTATAAAAATCGACTCATTTTTCGGGTCCTATCTGTGGTTTAAAGGAATTTCGTTTTCACCCTGTACAATTCCCTAATAATTACCATCGAATTGTTGAAAGGCGAGACTACTACTTGTCATTGTGCAAATAAAAAGTGGTGCTATCAGTACACTTAACAATATCCTTACATATTTTAACGATCTATTGGTATCTGATAACCAACTTATATAAGTCTGTAAGTGTTGATTTTTATCATTAGTTTCATGTCTAAATTGAAATTATATTTTAAACTACAAACTTGAATGAAAAAGTAGATTGTTCCAATACCGAAAGCCATGAAAGCACCAATAAAGTGCACTGTACCAACTGATGTTTCTTGGAAATTTGCTACCAAACTTATTCCCAAACAAGCTAAATAACCGAATAAATTCGACCATTTATTCCATGTTACTATCGAATTGTTTACTTTATATTGAACACATTTTACATATTTATAACGTAAAAAAACAGTAATTGCCACTGGAATTGTACAGAAATTATAATTAGTTAAAGTTAATTTGTATACAGGGTGTAATTGAATTGCCTTAATATCCCTATATTTTGGAGAGTTAAAAAACAATGGCTAAAATTGACCAAAACTGAAAATATTGTTTGATGGTCGCTGGTCAAGTACTAACCTGCCGTAATTTTACTGTTGACAATTGATAAGAAAGCAGGTGTCACTATAACACATCTCGGATTTCTATGGCATTAAACTATACACGGTACATAGAGGTATTTGAATCTAACAATGCTAAATTTTCTAATTGTACCTGGCCAAATCTAGATATTATAGAAGCGCTAGGTTGGTATAAACAGATACATCTACTTACTTTTCTGTGAAATGAAAAATTCAATTACTTCCATGTACCGAGTATACACAAGTCTTCCTGACTTACTTATATCAAGAACTATCGATAATGTTGATCGTTTCCATAACTCCAACAATAATATGTTGTACAAAAAAATCGGCTCAGTTTTTCGGGCCTTATACGTGTTTTAAAGGCAATTCAATTTCACCCTGTATTTGTTATTAGACTAACTAAATAGTGCTCCAAAATTCAATAATTGTCCAAAAATACAACTCTCTGGTGGTTTTGCGCCTGTATCGCTAATGAAGGGAAAAAAAGCATAAACATGACCATCACTGACAGCTATTATGTATCTAGAAATTTAGAAAAGAAATTACCATTTTTCTTAAAATTAATCAACAATGAATTATTTACGATATAATGAAAGTACCAGCTAACCAAATTGATGTAAACATTGGCCAATAATACGTACGAAATCTCATTATTTTCTGGTGTAATTTTCTACAAAAATAAAACAATGACTAGGTAATACTTAACGGTAACACAATGAGTTAACTACTTAATTGTACAATTTACAAACTATTATCAACATTTATCAGCAGTTTATCTCTCAAGGAAAAGGGAATCTGTTGTTATCAGTATGGGAAAATTGAGGCGTGCACCAAATTTCGTTTGATTTTTCTTGTAATGGAATTAGGGAAAATTATACTAACTGCATTTGTAGCAATATAAGTAACTAATTGTTGCAAAATTCAAATCATTCAAATACCTATACTTTAATTATGATCGACTCTTTGTTGATAAGAAGTTTGATACTTGAATTGATTAAGATACTACAGACAGTAAGTGGGTTTTATTGTGTAAATACTATTGATAAATTAATGCTGAATCATGCATTTATTTACAGAGAAATCAGGAATGTTAAAACTAGTGACCGGCTGAAGATTCGGTTTCGGTTTCGGCCAAAAACTTCGGCTACACCGAAACTCGGTGCTCGTGAATCGTCGCACTTCCTTCGGGTGAGCTCTTGCCTCATAATCGGCAGCTGGCTCGATTATATCGAATGATTATGTGTTTTTTCTTGTAATTGTAATTAACTGAAATTAAAGCCGAAGATTCGGTTTCGGTTTCGGCTGCAAATTCTGTTTCGACAATTTTCTAGAATTAAAGTTACACTCACAATCAGTAACGCTTAACTTTGTCTTAATTCATCAGTTTTTTTGATGAGTTTCACTAACGAATCGCCAAAAGAAGGCAATTTGGACAATTTTGATAATTTCAAAGTTAAATTCTGAATCTTGATGTCTGCTTACACCGACAATAACACCAATACCCGAGATGCTCGAGTCAAGTTGTTTGATTTAAATTAAACAAAGTATATTTTTCTGTGTCATCGTCGAATTTTAGCAACAACAACAAGTAAAACCTTGATGATCTTTTATTGGGGATTTCCTTTTTACAATTTCTGGTTCCGATAAGAATCAACCTTGATATCAATTTTTCTTGTTTTTCTTCTCATCCTCCTCGCCCATATTTGATTCCAACAAATCGTTTTTTAATTAGAATCCGACAGTTGTGTGTTGTTTTCGAACGTGTAAGGTAAGAATAAATTTTAATAATTTTCCTTTATCCACATTTTTTTTTATATTTATATTATTTCGAAATGATACACGGTAAAAGTCTTTAAATTTCCAATTATGAAGGCATAAATTATCAAATTTAACTATCTCTAATCTTAATTTCGGAACATTTATTATTATTAAAGTAATACGCATCTCTTGCCAACCTGTTCACCTTGTTGGATGGTGTTTGGGATTCTTAGAAAGAAAGACGCTAAATTTAGCAACAAAAACCATTGCTATTTACAATAATAATTTATTAAATATTTAAAATAATTGGTGGTTCAGATATTGAAATAATACGGAATTCACCACTGAACAATAATATATAACATCCGGCAGTAAATGATAATATCCATTCATTTATAGTACTGATAAGGTGTGGAACATATCCACCATCTTCTTTCTTCCACTTTGTTACATTCTCAAATTCCCCTATATTGATTATTAGTGAATTCAATCAATACTTGATCGACAATCATTTTAAAATCCTTACCTTTATATTGTAGAATAGCTACAAGACCGGTTATTGCCGTTATTGTATATGTTAAACAACAAATTACATTACAAACAATTCGAATAATATTCACCCGTTTATCGCCGAATTGCGGATAAATCTTCCACGATATATACGTCTATAGATTGATTTTTCAATATATATTTTTTTTATATTAAGAAGGAGATCTATTATTACCTGGATACATTGATAAGCTGTACCGACACCAAAAGCTGCACCAGCTCCAATAAGATGTACGCTAAATACATTTGTTTCTTGAAAATTCCCAACTAGAATTATACCAAAAGCGGCAATTTCGCCCATTATGAAAGCTTGAAAATTGAGCTTCTTTAAACGTGAATCGAAATTATCAAGCTTTAAGATTTCATCGATTTGTCGGTAACGTATATAATCGATTAGACCAACTGAAAAAAATCGAAATTCGTTTTAAATTCGAGCTTATAACAGATCGAAACGTACATATAATAGCGCCAATGTTCAACATTAGACCAAAGAAACAGCTTTCCGGCGACCAATTTCCAGTATCACTAATGTAAGGGAATACAGGTCGAACGTCGTCATTATGTACAGCTAAAATGTACCTAGAAATCAAGGATAATAACGAAATTAGTGGAAATATTCGGATTTCATTCACTTACGTTATAATAAATGTGACTGGAAACCAGATAGTTAGTAAAATTGGTAAAATATAAGCATATTTAAATATGACCATTGGACTGTTGTTTCCACCTAGGTGACTTGTATTTGATTGAATTGAACCAGTCGATTAAGTTTACCTTTTGTAAATTATTCATAACATTAATGCAAAATCTATAATGTTACTATCCGATAAAGATAATATAGAAAACATCAATTTTTATTGTATAATAAATATCACCATTAAATCGATGAGGCATTATATAGAAAATTGAATAATTACGAAATAATTACCCCCAATTGAACCACATGTTTAATTTGAGGGATTAATAATATTTCAACGATAATTAACAGTTTTTCCTCTATTTACCTACATAATAGATAGACTCGTGTATTGATTGAAATATAAATACCTAATTTGTATAGAGTTCAATATACTTATCAACTATAATCTTCGATCCACTCTCTTGAAACTTTAGTAAATTAGATTAAACGGTTTTAGAATATTCTGGGTAGTAATTTACAAACTATAAGAGGCTTAATTAGAGAGATTGCCTAATCGACAAAACTAGTGCTAAAATCTTAAATTAAAAAGGAAAATATCCCAATGGAAATCTAGGTATTGATCCCTGAATTCCAAATTGCGTGTTTGTATTACGATGAAATAAAATAGAGGGAAAAAAACGAAAACTTTTTCTATACAGGATGAACCAAAATTCGCAAAACAGCTCAGCAATAAGTTGTTAACCGATACCCAAAACTAACAAGAAAAATGTTAAAAAAAATACATCTTCTGTAGTTTTTAAGATACAGTAAACTTCATAACAATACGAACATAGGAGAAACTTTGGCCACGCCTATTTAAACTACTTACATATTAGTTAGAATGAGACAGAGATCTATGGGTGTTTTAGATGAAGAAATATGGTGGTATAATTTCCGCCCTCCCTTAGTGCTTTGACCAAACAAAACAATTTCTTTCGTACGAAAGAGCCTTGAAAGTTTTCAATTCTAAGAGATAAGAATAAACAGATGGTCAAAGGAATTTGACATCTCATTCTATTATTCATGGAACATCTGTTTAAACAAAGAAGGGACTATCCTCAGGACATTATTCTTTCACACAACAAATTCCACATTTATAAATTGCCAATTTCCAATTATATTACCCTTTAAATGCTCATATTACTCTTACCTATTGAATATTTTGTTGAAAGTGTTGTAAAACTTGTTGTAAATAATAAGTGCTGTTTCTGTTGTACCCTTGTTATCTACCGTTATTATTTAATTAAAATGGAAGTATTTGTTAAAGACAATATTGGCTATGATTAAAAACAATTCTTTCATAATTTATTTATTTATTTAACTTATAATTTTATTATTGTTTGTAAATATTAGATGAACATTTGTATATCATTATTACTTTTTGTCATTTTTTTCCTTTTTTCAATTAATTAATTTACCTATTGTATTTGTAAAATTAATAAATAATTCTTCTATCGATAAATTTAGCTGATTTATTGTACCTTTATGAGAATGCATTGTAAACAGAGAAAAGAGATTTGAAAATAAAAATGCTTGAAAAATTATCTAATCCATTCTAATGAAAATCATGTTACTCATTACTCTTATTAATTAGTAACAATTTGTCAACATTAAATATTTCTTTATTTGTCTAACTTAATAATTCAATTAGAATCTTTTTTTTTTAATACATCAATTTAGTTCAACTTATTTCATGTTTGTTTTAGTTGATTGACTTACTCGAATTAATGCTATAATTACCAATTAATCGAATGAAGATTGTTGTGTGAAAGAATAATGTCCTGAGGATAGTCCCTTCTTTGTTTAAACAGATGTTCCATGAATAATAGAATGAGATGTCAAATTCCTTTGACCATCTGTTTATTCTTATCTGTTAGAATTAAAAGTTTTCAAGGCTCTTTCGTACGAAAGAAATTGTTTTGTTTGGTCAAAGCACTACGGGAGGGCGGAAATTATACCACCATATTTTTTCATCTAAAACACCCATAGATCTCTGTCTCTTTCTAACTAATATGTAAGTAGTTTAAATAGGCGTGGCCAAAGTTTCTCCTATGTTCGTATTGTTATGAAGTTTACTGTATAAGACCTAAAGATTGCACTTTTAAGTTCTGAAATTTCAATTATTAAAAAGAGTTTGGCTCTTACAATTAGATCTCTGTAGGTTAATCGAGTAAATATTCTTAACAGTTATGATTACCTTAAGCTCATTTTCTTTTCACAATGAACCATTTTCAAGAAATGATTCTGGACTGACTTCACCTGAAAAAATGTGTGTAACTAATTAGACACCTTTACCCTTAAATAATGTCCAATATCTACGAAATTTAAGAAGATTGATTTTTTAAACATATTACTCATGTTGCCTGATGTCTGTTAAACAAGTAAGCTGTTTCGTGAATTTTGATTCACCCTGTAGTGGCTTTTAATAAGAGAAAAACAAAGGTTAAGGTAATTTATTAATGATTTCAATTTCGTGAAAGCCTCTATATGTTGAGACAACACTAGCTTTCTAGAAAATTTCATTAATTTCCCTCCTGTATTTTTCTTTCGGATGAAAATTGTTGATCTAAGATTACAACTATAGAGAAGAAGAAAAAATATGAGGAAATTCGGTGGAAATCTTTTATTTGCTCTTCCCCAACAGTTCGAAATTGAAACAATTTCACGAACAAATAATAAAATTGTGTATGTTGGTAATAACTTGAAAGATTGGAAAATTTTCAACCAATATGTAAAAACCAAATATGGTCGATTCGAATTCATATTAGTTGACGAGCGATTCGAAAAATATTTCAAAGATTTATAAGAGGATCCTTAGGGAATATTTTAGCAAAATTTGAACCTTGTAGCTCATATGAAAGTCAGTCAAAAAATGATCGTTATTGACGATGTTGTGGTTTTCAAAAACTAGTCAAAGATGTAGAATGACTCAAATATCCTCCCAATATTGATTTCTTTGTTTTTCTCCATTTTATTCTGGAATAGGTGGAAATGTTTCGCATTCTCTTTAGAATGCAGTGAAGAAAAATGAGAAAAAAACACTGTTGGGTACGTCTACGAGTCATTTTTAGCTCGTTTTGGGAAATTGCGACATAGCCGCAAACTGATCGTTTTTGACCGACTTCAAAATGAGCTACGAGGTTCAAATTCAGCTAAGATTTTCTCTAGGGACTCGCCTATAAATCCCTGAAATATTTTCAAAATTACTCGCCAATTAATAGGATTTTCATAAGAATTGATCACATTTAAAATATTTAGAAGACGGTCAAAAAACGCCCATCTCTAACGATGTTGTGATTTACAAAACCAGCTAAATTCGTAAAGTGATTAAGAATGTCTCGAGAATCCTTCTAGAATTGATTTTTTTATTAATTGATTTTACAATGCAGTGTAGAAAAACGAAAAAAAAAACAATACCGAAAGGGTCTCCGAGTCATTCCTACTCGTTTTACGCGTTTGGCTGTTTTTCAGATTTGCGACACTGTCCCGAATGAGCATTTTTAGACCAGCTTCCAAATGAGCTACGAGGTTCTAATTTTGCTAAAATAGTCTCCAGAAACCTACTTACAAATCCTTGAATTATTTTATGAATCGCTCGCCTACTATAATAGGAATTTCTTTAGAATCGACCACATTTAGATCCGACATACTAGAAATATTGAAATTCGACCCCAAAAATCGAAATTCTAACTAATGTGACGTAGTCAATATTGTTCCTATTATACTTGTACACCATTGCAATTGACAGGCTTTTCCGGTGACAAATCCGACAATAAAATACATAATTTAGGGGATGTAGACAGCACCCTCTTTCCCCCATTTCCCATCTATACAATTATTGATAAATTTAATCAATTTACAGTGGAAAAATGTACAGTAAAAGTGTGATTTTCGTCTTGTTCTCATTGTTAATTGCAACAATAACATCAACGAATCTAAATTCACCATGTCCAGATTCGTTTCGTTACGATCCCGTAAAGCAACAGGGTGAATGGAGTGGAACTATTACATTATTATCAGATACGGAACTTTACGGTATTTGGGTGCGTCTTATCTTCGACAAAGAAATAAAACAAGTCACAGTTGATGTGAGTAAAACACCAATTGTTCAGATCATGAAATCATGGAATATTTAAATTTCAGGACAATATTGTTGATGTGGTCGCATCGAATAATAGTCGAGAAGTTTTAATTAAAAATCGAGATGTACAATTGAAAGCTTTCAATCCAATTGATATCAAAATAACTGTAAAATACAACGTTGATAATGGAATACCACAATTAGTTGAGTATCGATTAAATGCTAAAACAGTCTGCACAAAAATGTAAGTAGATACAAAAGTACAGAATTTCTGAAGATAAAATAAAATTTATTAGGTACACAATGGGTTTTATCGGCGACGCATCTAGTACAGAATTTGTTTCGAATCTATTATCGCATAATATACGTGAAAAATACACAGAATTTAGTGATTGTGGCACAATTCCGTTGAAAGAATCCAAAAATTGGCCATGGCAAGTTTCAATTTACAACAATCGAAATGATAAAGAAATCTACCTGTGTCAAGGTACTTTAATTTCACCCAAACACATCCTAACAACGGCTCATTGTGTGAATTATAAAAATATCGAATTGAATTCACCACCCAAGCATCTGATAATCCATCCAGAACGGAACAATTCAGACAAATCAGTGGATAATTTATACGTTGATAAAGTTGTTATTTATCCTGGATACAGATCAAATAGTTTGTTGAATGATATTGCAATTATCACATTGAAAGATTCTGTTAATATCGATGATAATCTAAGACCGATTTGTTTAACTAATAATAAAAATATTGACAATAATGGGATTTTAATTCAAGGCTTCATGCAAGCTAATGTTACAATTCTTGATGAGAATGAATGTTTAGATCAATCTTTAATTACCGACAATTCATTCTGTGCTGCATATTCATCAGGTGAGAAATTGTACACGTTCAGTTTTATCAGTGGTAATTTCGTTTGATTCTGCAGGCAATCCAATTTGTTCCGGTGATTCTGGTAGTGGTTTTGTGCAACGTAGAGAAAAATCTAAATCCGTTTGGGAATTGAAAGGTATCGTTACATTTAGTGCTGCATTACAAAACATATGCGATACATCAACAAAAATTCTATTAATTGATGTTGGTAAATATTTAAAATGGATACAAAGCGTTATATTTTAATCTACTTTTGTGTGCTTTTATTCAACGATAAATAAATGGAGTTTTATGTATTGTAAAAGTACGAATCTTCGTCTAGTTTTATTGAACGGAGATGGATAAAACAAGAGCGGTATACACCCTCTACAATCCTCATAAATTAAAAGAATTTATCATTTTCCACAGTCATTTAATGAAGTCTAGATTGACTGTAATTATCGAATATTATTCCACAGTTCGATGAAATTAATCAACAAATAGAGGTCTATTAATATTGATGAAATTCCAATTATTCCAAATATTGGTGATTGAGTAAGAATTTCGCAATGCAATTTTAAGATTTTTCCTACTTCTAGAGTTATTCTCTAGACTTCTCCCCTATTATCTTGCGATTACGGGAAGAATTTCAATTTTTGAAACGGCTGTGCTTTTCAGCAAATTTCCCAACGTTAAATTAGTGTATAATTTGATATTCATGAGATTTGTACGGCTTATATGTTGTAGTGACGGTGCGAATTTCAAAATTAATTAAATTTTAATAAATCTGTCTTCTTTACTTTTATCAAAAATGAATAATTATTTAGAACAAACAGTATTAATTCTATACTCCTTTTTTGTGTTTCTATTTAAAGTAAATTCCGTATATTTTACGAGATTATTTGTGTAATATTTCATATAGACGATTAATGTGTCGTGGTTGTATAAAATATAAATCGTTATTTATAGACGTTTAATTGCTAGAATTTATTGTAAGCAACAACAATTTAAAATTATGAGAATATCCGATGTATTATTGCGAATATAAAGAAATTCCATTCAAATTATTCCAAGACTTGAAACGAATTAATTGCGAGTTAACGTAGAAGTCTGGCCATGTCTGGCTAGAAAGTTACCGGAATCGCACTCGTTAGATGGCGCTTGCTCCACCATGTCTTTTATATCTATATTTTTATCGACATTTACAGATTGCTTTATTTTCTTTGAGAGCAATATGGCGGAATTTATAAATTAAAATTTTAATAGTAATAAAATGTGTTAATTAGCGAAAAAAATGATTTTGATGGCAAATAATTTCGTGTATGTTACTTCTCATAGCTGATTCTATATAATACAAACTTGGTTTCCAGCATATATGATCGTTTACGCTTATTTCGATTTTTCAGCTCTTTTATTTTGTGGTGTAAAAGTTTATAATTCCCATTCATCCACAAAAATTCAGAAGCTACATAAAACCAACTCGGATATGATAAAACAGTTTAAACAAAATCTGTCGACTCATTTTCGAGATAAAAAATAAAATAGTGCAAAAAACATGGTTTTTTCGCTTTTTTCCAAAAACTTAACGACAGATTTCCTTTAAATTTGGTATAAGTAATGCTTAGACCAATACTAAGCTTTGGTAATTTTTTCAAATTTTTTGAATTATAAATGTAGTTTTAGCCCACCAGACTTTAACCTTAAATTAAAACTTCATATATATTATAAAATGTTGAAAGATTGTAATTTTGGTGGAGGCGCCGGGGAATTTCTCGTAACTTTGCATTTTTAATACATCAACAGCTGTGTTGATTTCTCATTAGCTCGTGTTTTCCTTTCTTTTTATTGTCTTCGAATTTCTATAGATGCTTTTTACATATTTAGAAGACAGCCGGGTTGGCACAATAATTTATGCATGGTTGTATAGAATCTCAATGGAATTTTATCTCTTTATTGTGTGCAGTCCATTTTTCCGCTTGACTTTTACAAAAAAAAGAATCCATCGTAAGCCAGAAAATTGGAAGATGAAATGAACGTGGAGAATCTCTTTGTGTGTATCTCTGTCTGTGTGTGTCAACATCGTTTCGAAATCGATGAACTCTACGTCTATAATGATGGATTCGATACAGCCTGATCGGATTGATTGTACGGCCATCTCCTACGTAAATCTTGGCGGAAATCGTTGAGTTGAAGCGAAATTAGAAAATTTACGGTAAAGTGGCTGTACGCTCCACAAATTAGTTCTATTGGCGTTATGGTTCGGTAGATTTTCTAGAACTGTAATTGCTATCGACGGCCATCCTGTAAAATAATCCCTGATGAGAGTTTCTTGAAGAAAAGTTTCACCAACCCACTCAACATTGCTTTTCAAACAGTAAATTATCACCAACTCCACTAGTTATTATAACCAAAAAGTTTTGCAGCTATTTAACAGATAAACTGCAATATTAAAGCTTTAAACATGATACAACATAAGCATTCTGTAGATCTTTGGAATATTCACATATCCCTTGTTTACATAATATTCCAGTAATCTATTGGAGTTCTTTTTGTAAAAGCAACACGCTCTCTAAAGAAACTAAATACCCGGTAAGCTTTGCTTAATGGAACAAGATTCCAATATATGTATGTGTTGATAAGCATGATTGAAAAACTCGAACATGAGACAAGAATGTCATAATGGTACAATCGACAAATTCTCCTTTGTTGTTTGTTTTTTCCTCCACTCTAGTCTTCCTGAATTGAAAATCTTGTAAAGTGTTGAAAAATCAATTTACTATACAACACCTGTCAACACAACACGTGTCAAACTGGAACAATGTCGTGTTTGTATCTTTTTTTTTGAACTAGCATTGAGTAACGAATTTAAATTGTTAATGTACCTGAATATAGGAGGATTTTCAGGATAGTAGAAGAGTTTATTTTAATATGCAAACCAGAATGGTAACGTTACATTTGAATAATAGCCGGCACTGTAATTTGTGTTGAACGTTTCAAAGATGTTTCAGTGTTTCAGTTACAGTTTTATTTTATTCGTACTGTTTCTAATAGACTTTCCTTACTTTTAAAATTTCAACTACACTCTCTTTATATCAACGTCATCAAAATGACAAGCTTTATATTATAGTCTGTTGCAGATACTTTTCTTTCATTGAATATTGTGTAGCATTTCAGAGGATTATTTTATATTTAAGTAAAAACTCTCTTTCAACACCCAATAATTACTCCTATCAAATGTTGAAAGACTTGATGGAATTGTGTTGAATTCGCCTTTGTTAATTTTGGACATGTAAAGATTGCATTTCAGGATTCGACCTCAATTCTAAGGTTACAGTTGACGCGACTTCCTGATCCATTAAGCCAGCTTTCATCCACTTGATAAACTTACTGAAGCGCACCGAGAAAATCGCACAACTTCCACAACTTTAAACGAGAAAAAAACGTCATTGTGATTTCTCGATTTTTATTCAACTAGATCGGAAATTGGTGAATGTTATCATGTTAAAGATAATGAATGGTTTTCGGTGATGATTAATGATGATTACAAGTTATATCAATATGTAATTTGATGTTGATTTATTAGCTGTGTAATTTTTGAATTCACTCTTCGGTTAGATTGAATTACCAACAAGTTGAGCTATAAAACATTTATATACATGAAACATTAATTAAATGGAATAAATGAGTTAATTGAATAAAGGTCAGCCGCCCATATCCATTAGCTAAAAGGCTAATAGTTAAGACTAGCAATTTATTAGAGATTGTTCTAGATGAGCATAGTCATCAACCCATTTCGTATTCAATCTAAATCAGACGATTTAATGTAACGTTTGCAAATTTTCCATAAAATTTTTGAAATTGATAAAAATTAAATTTTAGGAATCAATCACGCTCGAAATTTAGGATGCAGATCAGGTGGTAGAAATGGTGAAAATTTCATGATATTTTAGTATGCTTAAAGCGTATCGTTAATATTTTGTGTTACCAATTTCGATGATTTACGATTTAATATTTTTTCCATTTCATTTTTTTTTTTTAATAAAAAGTAGTCTTTTATCCAGCTGTTTGTGCCAATTTTCTACGCTCGCAATACCAAACATTTATCGGTCATTTCTATAAAGTCTACAAATATAAAAGAGCTAATTCCCAACTAAAAAGAATTTATATTGAAACTAACACAGAAAATCAATATTAAAGAATCTGGGTAAGTACCAATTAAACTTAAAATTCAAAGTAAAGAGTCACCCCGTACAATTTCTTAATCTTAATTTCCCCTTTAATTTTAGCGACGATTAACTTGAAATCGTGAATTATTTCGCCCGGCGCATCCACCAAAATTCACCCGTTAATGTTCATCTCTCCGTCGATTTCGTTGTATTGTTTCGCTTATCTAAAATCAACAATACTGATCTTATCTAAACAGAAACTGCATTTACCTACGTTGCATTGTTTATAGTTAAATTTAGGTTGGCGATAATCTGATTTATGATTTAAATTTGGCTTAATTAAACATCTTTATGGCGTTATCAAGAAAATACTCAACAAATGTAGAAATAGAGAACGTTTAATATAACAAAAAAGCAACTGTAGCATGTTTCCCATTTATTTTCTCGTTTAGTTGTTTATTCCGTGAAACTTTGGATGGTTTAAATGAATAAAAGTTGTTAACAATGTCCATTAACACAAATTTCAAACGTACAGATGGAAAATTACAATTCTACAACAATTTATCCAGTGTTTTATGTTTGAGTCGCTTTTACTTTACTACAAATATTGATCTTTGTCCACTATTTCAATATTTAATTGTTATCCGTCCTCGTTTTATATAGATTTAATAATTCTATTGAATTTATTGTTTTAGAATAAACTACAATAGGGTGAGAATATTGTTTAATGTTATCTTGAAAACAATATATCTACATCATTACTCTTTAAAATGTCTGTTTGCTTTTGATATGAAATTTCCTGTCTTATAATACAAAATTTACAACAAACATCAATCTTTCTATTTATTGTCGCCATCAAATTCTCACACTATGTTCTAACAAGACTTGTGTTTCAAAACTTCAACCAAATTCAAAGTATTTAAACTCAAGAAATCGATATACACCTAATGATAGTTTTAGTACAAATTGCGTGAACGTTTTATCTGAAATTTAAGAGACATAATTGAATTTAAATAATTAATTACAGCTTGATTTTATCAGACTTTCAAGCTATAATTAATAAAATTGTTGAAAACATTAAAGTGTAAATTTAATTTTAAATGAATCACGAAAATAATTTCCGTTAAATTACTGCTTTGCTGAGAAACATTTCCTTTTAAATAACTTATTAAAACTCTTCTCTGTAAAGCCTTATTTCTTGTCTATATTAAACTTTAAATAGGTTACAGTTGGTAAAATATCGGTCGAAATAATTCTGTAAATACGACAAAAGTACATTTGAAAGTTTTAAAATTCAATCAAAGTTCTCCCTGTCGACACCTTTTTCTATTGAGAAAATAAAGAAAACATTTGGAGGAAAACAGAGCTTGTAGCTATCCAATAAAGGGCACAACTATTCAAAGCGAGTTTTGAGGTCAAGTACATCACTGTAATTTACAGGAAGGATCAAAACTTTAGCGATTATAATTATGCCGAGCTCGCATTATACCATTTCCATCTACAAAAGGGTCATATTGATTCCACTCAGAAACAATGTTTTAAATATCAACGTAATGGTGGTGTAGAGGGCAACGAAAATTATAAAGGTGAGCCCTTTATCGTAATATTCCGCTTCTAAATCTGCATTGAGGTATTGTAGAAATTACACAATAGTTATTTCCCACAATTTAGCGCCACATATAGAGTGATAATGAACGAAAACAGAGCATGATAATGTGATTTAGAGGGGCGAAAGTTGGAACAAATCGACTTCTACAAAGCAGCCTTAATTGTGGCTCCTGTTATCTAATTGTAAACAATACAAGATACATCCTGTCACGTATAATCCTTAAAATCGCCGAAAAAGTCGTGGAGAAAACCTAAAACTATGGAAGCAACTGTTACTTTAGGTTATTTATAGTGCAATCTAAGGGTGGGTTGTGCGCGAAGCTGTGCGCCCTCGTGGATCTGTATTGATCATACACCACTCCGTTGTGCACATACAAAACGCACCCCAACGAAAGGGAGGAAAACGATAGGAAAAAGAAACGCAAAACATTCAAGTTTTTTCTGAATAGAAATGATGATGAAACTTTCAATATTTCGATAAGAAAATGTAACATGTCTAAAACGCCGAATTTGAGATAGGTTGACAATATCATTAAATTGGATCTGGTTATAACAACAATGACAACATCGAAAAAAGAGCGTACGAAATGCAAGATTTGATAAAGGAAAATTTGATTGTTGAGCTAATATCAACAAGTAGACGAGGAGTTTGTTGTTTTCAACTTTTCACTAAAAGTTTTCTGCATTATTCTTATTAAAAATTGAACAAATTTAATGAAAAATGGCATGTAATTGCAATATTACTGTTTCTCCGTCAAATATCCAAGTTGAGTCTTGTTCATTGCATTGAAGGAGTTGAAAATGGGGTTGTCCACTGTATGTGGACATAATCGATTTTCACTATCCTTCTAGGAACAATGCACATTTTCAATCTATTTTCCAGAGATAAAAAGCAATAGTAGAATGTCGCTTTTTCATTATCATAGTGGAGAAAATGACTTTCAATCCAATTAAAACAAATCAAATACTTGGAGGAAATTGCTTCAATTTGCGTGAAAATTAAGAAGGTGCCATATAATAAATATTGGAGAATTTTTAACAACGTACTATCGAAAACTACAATGATCGTCTTAACAAAAAACCTATCGACGTATTGTGGCAGTAATTAAAGTTTTCATGTGAATAACACACAATATGAATGGAATGTTAGATTAATGAAGCACCAAATTTTACAAATTTTAACACGTTTTCTAGCGTTTTTTTCAACAATACAAAATACGAATGGCCTATAGAAGATATGCGGTGAAAGCTTCAATATTTGGGCTTTACTTACTGAAAATAAAGCATCGAATAAGTTCCTGTTGAATCCCTCAATCATTTCCGCATTTGATCCAACTGCAAATTGACTACACCGAATTGCGGTTGTTTCAATTCAATCTTCAATCTACAACAGATGGATAGGGATAAGTAATATTGTGAATTAAATAGAGGGATGATTACGTGTCATTTTTGCAGGAAGAAGATGCTTTTATCCTCTAAAGAAATACTCTTTTGTGATTCTGTTGGCGGCATGTTAGACCAAGCTACCAGGACGACATAATGATGATCAAAATGTATGGCGGAGGGGTTGATAGTAGTTGTAGTAGTAGTGGTGGTGGTAGGACTCTGAAAGAGCGAGAGAAAATCGGGAACACTAGCAGGATATACCCCAGTTTGGCCTTAGCAGGCTAACAAGCAACACAATGTCGGCCAGTTCAGATTTCCCATCAATTATCGAATTGAATGTTGGCGGTGTATTGTATACAACAAAACTACAAACATTAATCAATTATCCTGAATCACAATTATATGCATTGTTTACCGGCCGGGAGACGATACTGCGCGATACAAAAGGTCGTTATTTCATAGATCGTGATGGTGTTTTATTTCGTTATATTTTAGATTATCTACGTGATGGTAATGTTATATTACCGGAATGTTTCCGTGAACGTGAACGTTTAAAACATGAAGCTGAATATTATCAATTGAACGGTTTAATTGAAACGATTATCAATGAGGGTAAGAATCGACAAACTGGTGTTATTACTGTCGGTTATCGTGGCAGTTTTCAATTTGGCAAAGATGGTCTAGCTGATGTTAAATTTCGTAAATTATCAAGAATTTTAGTAAGTGGACGTGTACAATTATGCCGGGATGTATTTGGGGAGACATTGAATGAGAGTCGTGATCCTGATCATGGTCTAACTGAACGGTACACGTCTAGGTTCTTTTTGAAACATTCATTCCTCGAACAAGCGTTTGATATGTTAATTGAACAAGGTTTTAAATTGATGGGCAGTTGTGGATCTGGTACGGCTGGTGGTGCTGCTGCTGAATTGAAACCGGGAGTTGATGCTGAAGAGAACCGTTGGAATCATTACAATGAATTTGTATTCGTGCGTGAATAAACAACAATCGTTTAAATATAACAACAACCATTCAACCACCCATATCGTATTTATTCTAATTTAATTAATAATGAAATTAATTAATTAATCATAGAAAACATTGATGGAATCACTATAAACTTCTATACTGTCTATAGAGATATGGAGCTAATTTATTCCTATCAATCTTATATTGACGACCTTCATTCACCCCACAAAAATTGTTTAAAATCTTATCAAAAATTACGAAAATGAAACATTAAAATAACTAATTTTAAAGGTGCTAGTTTCATTAATCATCCAATTCTTCCATTAGGACTTGTTGTCTTATAAATCTACTTAACAAAAAATTGTTATTTGTTTTAGAGACTTCTATTTCCAAAACATTATTAATTGTAAATAAAATTAACAAAAATTATTGACATTTAATTAATTAATTGTATTCTTTTTTATAATACTGCTAATTATCGGCCAATCAGTTTCCAAAATATATTACCTTGTTTTAAACCCGATAATTAACAACGTAAGAATAATTAATTAATTAATTATAGGTTTAACAAAACTCGATTATACTCCATCTATGAAGGTTTAATCAACTTGACTGAAATTGTACAAATCGAAACAGATGGAGTATAAATTATTATTGTACAACATATTATGTAGTATCTTCAGTAATTTTCCATAATTCGTTTGATAGATTAATAATTTTCCATTTATAACAATAAAATGGTGTCAAAAATAATAAGAATAATTACAGATCGATAAAGTAAATATTGTTGATGGCTTTCGGGAACGGACAATATCATTATTAATATGTCAACCATTTCAATACGACAAGGATCTCATTGAAATTTAATAGAAATCAATTATTGTCATAAATTAAAATTTAATTAGAATTATTATTGATGTGAATGTATCAAATAAATGTACGTATATGGAATTTATTAAAAGGAAAATTTTGATAGTATTCTGCTTTATTTTTCTTTCAAGATTTGGACCATACTCCGTTTTTATTCCCAGTTTCATTTTTATTAATTCTTCAGAAAATCTTTCCGTACTCGTAATGCAATAAACGGTTAAAAAATGAAAAAAGTCGGGCTTTCGACATTCTATGATTAAAAATATTACTTTTTTTAAAGACATTTACGAAATGATTCTTGATGAAAATCCAGGCAAGCACGAAATGTACAGCTAGGTGCATGAAAAAGATGACAATAATTATGATGCTGTGTAAATCAGGCTAATGAGAGAGGTCTTCACAATGTTTAGCAGGTCAGAATTGGTGAACTAAGGTATTCGGTCAAAAATAGTAGGCGGGAATTAGTTATCTTGTTTATTTAGCAAGCCTTACACGGTCCCACCGTTTTTCCTTCAACAAGAAGAAAGTTTGGTTTACACAACTAAAAGAAAGAAGATTTCTCGCTCAAGAATCGTAACCTTTTTCATGCACCTCGCTGTACATGCTTTTACACCAGTTTTTCTCATACACGTATCACAATATACTAAATCAGTGTTTCCTATCAAAATATCAAAATAATTAAGTATTGTTGGTCAAAAAATTAGTAGGATTATCGGAATAATAACAGCTTTATTGAGTCACAAGAATGAGTGACATTAAGACGTAAATTTCTTAATGAATCTTTACATTTAGGTACACTGGTGAGCACATAAAAGAGACCGACTCTTCAATGAGGAATATCACGTTTTTCGGTTGGTGTGAGTCAGCCTGTTTCTCTCAGCTAAGAGATATTAGCACAAATTTACACCTTACCGAAATTGTAGAAAGCATTTTTCTATTCAGACAAATACCCGAAATGGCACCACTAACCCATTATTCTGATTGAATATCTTTCTAACCAAATTCTAATCTGTGACAGTTCTGTTCCATTGCTACGACCGCCCTCAAAAGCCGGTTTTACAATGTTGTAATACTCAATCGCACTTATAGAGGTAGTGCAATCCATTTTTTTTTATAACTTGGGTGACTAAAACAATAAAATGATGTTTACAACATGGTCTATTTGAGCTTAAATTTGCCAGTTTTAGAAGTTAAAAAAAAAGACTTGCCGTGATCGTAGAAAAACTATTGTCCCGTCAACTTCCCTACTCGCTAAACAAAACTTTATTTTTAACACTTGTATAGATAACTATTTCGATATAATTTTTGGTAAAACTCAAATCAATTAAGCATAATTCAAATCAATTAATAACGCATTAGTTTAATGATTATTTTTATTAAGTTGTTTGTGTGAAGAGTCGAGACATACTCTAATATTAGTACATTGATTGTTGCGCAGACTAATTATTTATCTTTTTATTGTTGTTATTATTGTAGTTTTTAGGGTAAGTTTGGGGCTAAAAACAAGTAGAATGATGTGGAAATGTTGTCCAGAAATTTCTGAATTTTGTATGTGCAATTACAAATTTAATTCTAGATATGAAATTAAAATTTCAATATTCATAAGCTACCTTTTCTGTCACACTATATAACGTTTGAAACAGTACAGCCAACCCTCCAATTTCGGGAGCTTTGGACAATGGATGCATTATTTTTATCAATGATGATTTGTGTAAATTCTCAAAAATATTTAATATGTGAAACGGGAAAAATTTGGACGACAAGCAAAATTGATCGTGATAATATCTAAAAATTCTAATATAAGATGGCTAAACTGTATTAACTGTACGAATTAGGGTGATAAAAGGTTAAAATGAACGATTTAAATTTCGATGGAAACGACTAAAAATCTAACACACAATAAATCTAATTTTTATTTAATCATTTAAATTGATTTCGTCAGTTCAACCGACCTTTAACACTAATCCAAGTCGTGTCAACAAAAAGTTACAAATTTTGATTATTTCTGCCTCATGCATATAAAGATACGTCAATTATTTTTTGTTTCTACTCCCATACAGTAATTAACATATTCTGTAATTATTAACAGTATTGTAATACGTGTTATTCCATTACAATCTTTTAATTACATTATTAGTAAACTAACCAATAGTAGTGCAGTATTTTATCTGGTAACCATGGAAATATGAGTTTTTGAACTTTTAATAATCACACTAGCAAATAGCAACGCAATATTTCATCTGGTAGCCATGGATACATGAGATGTTGAATTTTTGATAGTTGCCACAATAAATTCAACATTTCGATAAATTTTCAACTATATATTTTTGTATACAGACACAATATAGTAATAGATATAATATAATAATAGAATTGTAAAAAAAAATAGTGTATGCGGCTTGATAATAATGACTAATGACCATGAATGCGCTCGAATGTTTTCAACACTAATTAAAATTAACATTCGATAACTTTAACGAAAAGATAAAACAATATTTTGTATACTGAAAACAGAAAACAACACATTCGGTTTTCAGTGTGTTTATATTATAGTATCTGTCATTTTATTCTTTTAAGTAGTACCTAGTCGTACTATTTACAGCTAATTAGCGTAATATTTTTTATGTATTAGTCTGTATTATTATTTATTATTATATATTATTTTTAGTAATCATCACTTAACAATAATTCTCCATTGTATCACTTTGGACAACGATCAAGGGACTAATTAGCAACTGATTACTTTTTAATTTACAGTTACAGAATACTACCACTACTACTATTACGTAAATATAAAAGTCCGATCTATTAGTTTAACAAAAATTGAAACACTTTAATAGTTGGATGTTTTAAAATGATTTATCGTGTAGTTTGTGTGTGTGTGTTTATAAGGGTGACTCTTTAATTGAATAAAGGTAAATATATTTGGTCAATAATTTTATAAAATCAAAATTCCATAACACAAATAAAGGTAGTTGAATTATAAATTAAATAAATAATAAAAAAGAAATTAAATCTAATCTCAAAATAATTTTATTACAGTATAAGGATAACATATGTTTCAGAATTTAAGATTGCATCTTCAAATTCAAAATATTTAAATAATAGATAATAAATTGAGAAATTATTCACAAAAAATTTTTGAAAAAGATTACCTATAATAATTTAAAAAGAATTATAAAAAATAAACAAATTTCAAAATTTAATTGACAATCTTTTTTCAATGATTTCTCTCAATTTTTATCTCTTGTTTATTATTTTTAATTAATATTGTTAATAATTGCTTAATTATTATCTATTATTTAAATATTTTGGATATGTTATCCAATTATTGTAATACATGTAATTTTTATGGGATTAGACTTAGATAAACTTCATTTTTATTGTTTATTTAATTTATAAACGTAACTAAGCCTGCTTTTTTGACTAAGAGTCGATTTCACCAACGCCTGTTAAATTTTAACAAACAAATAAGTCATAGATACGATTTTTATAATCACGATTGTTGAACTGAAATAACTCAAATATTAGAAAACCAATTATAAACACCACTGTTCGTACAGATTATGATAGACTGCACTAAAATTAAGTGTGATTAGATTAAGTGGTGGTCACTGTATTTGTTGGAAAAGTCTAACAACAGAGCTAATTCAGCATGATAAACAACTATAACATGAAAAGGAAACTTGAACATGTAGCATACTTACAAATTGTAAGAAATTTAAAAAGAATACTTGGAGAATACGTCAAACATTTCTTTTCTACTTTGTACTTGTAATATTTTCTCTTTATACTTAAATGAAAGAAAGAATTAGCTCTATAGTATACGTAAATTTATTCCACTATTATAAAATGATAAATGTAGTTTTTAATATAAACAAACAAAGTTTGTATTTAGTTGATTTAAACGTTTACAATATGTTTGCAAAAAGATTAATTTGCATAAAATTTGCTTGATTTACAGCCAACCAAGGTTGACGATTTACATTTATCATAAATTATTTTTTTTTCAGTTAAACTTTAATTAACTTCTATTATCTTTATAAATATATTGAACAAACATAAAGAACACAGTTTCATTACAACTATCAACATTGAGGATTATCATTTATGTGTTACTATCGGTGTAAGAAAGATGACAAAATTATCAAGTACTTGTGTAAAGCGACCAGTTACCTTTGAAGAAGCCGTAGATTTAACCGGTAAACTACAAAAAAAATTACAATATTTACAATAGTTTTATCTTTTAAAATAAATTAGGATATGGACCATTTCATGTATTGATCCTGTTAGTAGCTGGTGGTGGTTTAATGTGTGTTATTATTGAAACAATGAGCATGATGTTTATAATACCGGCAGCACAATGTGATTTAAATTTAACATTGACAACGAAAAGTATTCTATCATCGATTGGTTTTTTTGGTGTTGTTTTCAGTTCACATATGTGGGGCTATATTGCTGATACAAAAGGACGTAAAGTAGCATTATTATTAAGTCTCGGTATCAGTGCAATTACATCAGGTTTGGGTTGTATTGTACCATACAATTGGTTGTTTATATTGCTCAGATTCATCAATGGATTCTTGTGAGTTTATTATAAATTTTAAGTTTATTTTTTTACAATATAATCGTATTGGTTTAGTATGGGTGGAGCATCATCAGCGGTCTATGCTTATGCTGGTGAATTCCACAGTAATTATTATCGCCCTAAAGCTATCTCATGGATGTCAACATTTGTAGCATTCGGTAATATGTATTTACCTGGTGTAGCATGGTTGATACTACCGCATTCATGGTATTTCGATTTTGAATTTATAAAATTTCGCCCATGGCGTCTATTATTGATTATCTATGCATTACCAAGTTTTTTAATAACAATCATTATATACTTTCTACCTGAAAGTCCAAAATTTTTAATAACACAAAATAAACAACAACAAGCATTAGAGATTTTACAAAAGATGTATGCTGTTAATAAGAAGAAAACAATTGATGAATATCCAGTTAGTGAGATTCTATGGGATGATGTTGATTTAACAAATGAAAAAACATATAATATATGGCAATCAATATGGCAACAGACTGTACCATTATTTAAAAGACCATTTTTAATTAAGACATTGATGATGTGCTATTTACAATTTGGTGTATTTGCTGCGTAAGTTCCAATAAAAATAACAACAATTGAAGAAAAAAATCATTAAATATTCGTTTTAAGATAGCCAGAAGGTTAATTTTGAAGAAAAAAAACATTTGTTTACTTTACAGTAATTGTTGCGTAAATTCTAACGTCATCTTTGTTATCAATTTGATTTGATTATAGAATTAAGCGGCGATCACTGTATTTTAATTTTTTAATAGGTATTAATTTTTGGTGTTATTTTTCTTTTAAATTCCGTTAGATAAAGTTTCCATTGATTGGAGGTCAATAATTAAACACTGGGAAACTTTGATCGTTTTATATTAATACAGAGTGTTTCATATATTATGGCCATTCTCAAATTTTATTTTGCAATTCAGGCTGTATTTTTGAATTTGGACAAAAGATCGATTATAGTTTATTAAAATTATTAAAATTTGAAGACATTGGGACAACTTGGGAAATTTCTAAAGTCAAGATTGAGATTTAAACAAATTTTTTATTGAACTCGAGAAAATTTCTACCAATCCACGTTTCTACGTTTTTCGATTTATAATCGAGATTTCAGGATATTTTTTTACATTATCAATTTTAATCGAATTTTGTTATCAAATAGAGAAAAGTAGAGGATTTAGATATTTTTACGAGGCATTTAAGATTAGATTTTAGAGAAAGATTTACACTTTTCAGCTGAGTTTTATCAAATTTAGTTTTTGTAGCAAATTTGCAACTGAAATATGAAAATGATACACTTCTAGTCGATTTTTTAACAGTTTTGCTATTAATTCGTCAAAAAGAGGCGATTTGGATACTTTTAAACAATTTTAAAACTTATTTCTCCACTTTTAGTCCAGGTTCTAAACGTAAATTGTCGTAAATTATCATTTTTTTGGATAAAAAGCGGGTTTCAAAATGAACGAAATTTAAAAGTAATGATTCGGAAATATTTTTAATTAAAGTAGTTTTTCTTATAATTTTTTGTTTCGGTTTCTTAACGAAATATCAAAGAAGTTGGAGCCAACGTTTGTTTATCCATCCACACGTTGGAACCTACTCGTCCAACATGTGCCAACGTTTTGCACCGACGTTGGAGCTGGGCTAACTCATTTAATTTTCAAAATTTCATTTTAAGCGAGCTTCATGTCATTTCTCCTTATATCAACTTTCTAAAATTAAGAGTATGATTCTCTATCTTTAAAATTATGCACAGCAACACTGTTCATTTTTTTTAATTTGCTCCATTTATCGGAAAACTAATTAACATATCAGGAAAATTCTTGATGATCTGGAAAGCTCTTTTAATTTGCTATCTAAACTACTTAATAAATAATGAAAATCAATAATATTGGCTAGGTTTTAGCCAGTTATAAAGGGAAATGTACGAAAAAACAGGGTCCAAGAGTTTTCACCGTCATTCAGAATTTTATCACTTTTTTTAAAATAGAAAGCTTGGCAACATACACCTTGAAATGCTTTATCCAACGCATGTTTACATTTTACAATATCTCAAAAAACAAGCGAGTAATCAATGTGTGAAAATTGACAATTTTCGCACGCCGAGTCGAGTAATCTCTCCAGAGTCAAGCCTCGTCTTGGTGTCTGTAAAAGTGACAATTTTTAATCACCGATATCTCGGTTGTTTTCTGAGATATTCAAACGCTGTAACCAGAGTTGAATTGGGAGTTTCACGGTACATCCGACAGTTTTCCATTTTGGGAAATTTTCACTAAATTCTAAAGTGCAGAGGAAATATTGGAAGATCGAAAAAATTAGGATTTTTTTTCAATAACTTTTTGGATTTTCAAAAATTGAATTTTTGAGGTTCCATCTGCCCTCCAAACATGAATAAGCTTTCAAACAAGCTGCTGTACGATTTTTTATCTTTAAAATTGTAGACAATGCGTTGTTTTGAATTTTTTTTGACATGCTCCGACATTTTTCAGAAAATAAAACGAGGCCCGCCTCCAATATAGCCTTAAGTGGTATGCTTGAACCGAAAAAAACGGTTTTTGTTCTCGGCTCACAATCAGCTTCGGATTTCGTTCTGAGCAAAATTTTGTTTATTTCTGGTTTTTAGTTCAGTTCTGGTTCGAATTTCTGTTCTTTTACACAGTTTTTATGATTTCAACTCCAAACGACTTCTCTGACATGCAATTCTCAGTTAAAATCTTCCAAATTGCTCTTTTAATAAACGAAAAACAGACTGTTTTGACAATTATATGAATCGCAAAGACAAAATAAGCGACATTTCAGAATGATAAAAAGCATTGTAAACAAATACGTTGCATTGTAAATGTTTGTAAAACATCATTAGCTAAGCAAGAACTCATTTAATTAACAATTGTAATTAGCTTACATTTGTTTTGTCAACTTTAAAACGCTACATCACATACATACAAAATATTTACGAGGCAGTTATTCACAAAAGGCTATCTTAAAACGAATTAAATTCAATAAAATTCCGATATTTATTATTAAAACATCCAAATATAGATATTCTGCTTTGATGATGTGGTATCCTGAATTGTTGAATCGCGTGTCGATTTACATTTACGAAACAGGAGATGCTAATGTTGGTTTCTGTGAGGCATTATTAGAAGAAAAGGAAATGTTTGAAAATACCACTGTATGTAAATTAATTTTCATTCATAAACAAATCATTAATTTGATACAAATTTTAGACTATTTTACCAACGATTATATGTAATGATGAAATCAAAACTGATGTCTTTCGAACATTATTAATTGTAGCTATAGCATATGCTATAACATTTATAATAATAGGAGCAGTAATTAATCTATTTGGTAAAAAGAAATTAATGGTAATTTTTATTAGTTTTACAACAATAGCTGGTCTAATATCACAATATGTAACAAATTATACATTTATTGAATTATTGATTGGTACCTTTTTAATGGGTGGTGCTGGTATTGGTTTAACCAATGCTATAGCTGTTGATTTATTCCCAACACAAGTACGTGGTATGGCATTGGCTATATCATTGATGTGTGGCCGAATTGGTGGTGCTGTTGGTACAAATAGTATCGGTCCAATTCTATACAATTTTTGTGATTATTTATTCCCAATTATTACAATTGGTAATTTATGTAAGTCTATTATTTATTTATTAAAGACTCGAAATAATTTCGATTTTTTTTTGTTTCAGTGTTAATCGTTGTGGTTGTATGTTTACCAACCAAACCGAACGTGATAAATCCAAGCAAATAGTTTTTTTTTTTAATATATAAAGATTCTTATTTAAATAAAAAAATCAAAGTTTCATTAATTTAAATTTTTTGAAATATTTCTGTATCTCTTCCTTTGGATATGGTTTCGAAACTAAACACGTCGGTATATTCTCTGGTTGTTCTATCCACAAATAATGATCGATATGATTCTCAATTAATTGTTCTTTTAATTTAATTAAATTATCTTCATTATCTATCTCTAATACAATTTTATGCATATTTTCCAAATCATTCAAGTATTTTTTAACATTATCATCAGTTTGATAACGAGACATACATGCTGTTACACCATGACATGCCTGTGTTATTACAGCGCCTATCGGCCAATTCAATTTCTTCAATAAATCACCACGGATTACAACATATTGGACAATTGTCGAAGTCATTGTTGTATAACTAAAAATTATAATTTATATCAAAACTGTAAGATAAATAAAAAATTGATCTAACCTATAAAATTTATCGATAACAGCTGTCACAATTGTTGCTAAGGTTGGACTTGGGTGTGTTCTTAACCACTTCCTCCAATGAACATACTAACTGCGTTCAGAAATAAATTAATACTAAATTTAATAAATAAATTTTCTATCGTGCTAATTAAGAACTCTAATTGTATTATTGATGTTAAAAATTAATGATTATCTATATTAAGTGTTACTCAATTATATAAATTTGATAGAGGTTCTAGTAGATTATTACGTTTGTACCTATTTATGAACGCATTCCTTGTTGATGACACGAAGAAAAACAGTGATGCAAATATTAAGACTTAAAAACCACTAAAAGATCAGACGACCAATACAACAGTCTAAATTTTCCTACAATTTTTATTTAAATTTAGATAAATAATAATTTTACATGTTTATTAATAAATCAAATAATAATGTTATTTTTAACTATACTCAGTTATATATCAATTTTTCTACAGATAATTTTTGTAACAATTGCGATAGGTAAGTTGATTTAAAAAAAATTCTTCAATAACAGAAACATAACCTCAAATAATTTTATTATTGTTATTTTTCAGCGGCTGGCTTATATTATTTAGCTGAATTAGTTGAAGAATACTCAACGATAGCCAAGAAATGTATTTGGTGGACGAATACAGTAATCGGAAATAAATTAATATTATTTTAATATTAATAATAACTATGATTATAGGTTGTTGGTGTTTTGTATGTTTTGTTGTGGATTTTTGAAGATTTTCCTAGTTATATAATAATTTGTGGTATTCTAGCACAAATTTCACATTTTGTTATATTAAAGAAGTTCCCATTTGTATCATTTACATCAGCTGAATTTATTTTGGCTGTAATTCTATTATTAGTCAATCATTATTTAGCATTTCGTTATTTCGGTTCAGTTTTCTACCATTTCTCTGAAGTGAGTATTTTTATTTAAATTTGAATCGTTTATTTAATTGTTTTTTTGTAGGTTATTGCATATTTTACGTTGTATTTATGGATAGTCCCATTTTCTTTATTTGTGTCACTTTCAGCTAATGATAGTGTGTTACCAACGACAATTCCCGGACAAAATGGTAATTTTTATCGAGTTTTTAATGTATTTTTTTTAAATTTGTAAATTTCTAGATGATGTCGTGTCGAATTATTTACAAAAAACCAAAAAATTAGGCTTGTTGACTTTCTTCAGTTATGCAAAACAAAATATTTTACCAATACGAACAAAGAAAGGTTATTAATTTCTTTAATACAAATTAGGTATGTTAAGGATTATTTAATGGTTTATTTCTACAACGATTACAACAAACAAATATACGTATCCGTGTATCTTCTAAACATTGACCAAAATCTTCCCTCATTTCTTGTACTTTAACTTTAATATCTTCACGCATTAAATTATAACACATTGCGACTAAACCAAGACCGATTAACATATAAATGAAATTAATAACCAATTTTGAATTGTTACCAATTTTCGATGTTGTACCAGGTACAAAATCACCTAAACCTAATTTACAAAGACTGGTAACACAGAAATATGTGCTATCTAAGAAACTCCAATTTTCCCAACCGGCAAACATAATGGCACCAGTTAATATATAACCACCAATCACCCAAAGACAGGCTGTTGATGGTACAACAACACGTTTTGTCGGTTGATTATCGTAATGTTTTCTCGTACATTCATACAACCATGTGTATATCCAACGGAAACAACCGGCCAATACTTTACCCATATTTAAAAAATATAACACGTAAAGTGGTATACCGATAACAGCATAGATAACGGTTGCGAATTTACCCCATGGTGTTTTCGGTACTAGATTACCATAGCCGATCATTGTTATAATACTTAATGAGAACATTAGAGCTGCTGAGAACGACCATAAATCTTTGGCTGTACGTCCATCATAACCACTTTGGATTTTCTCAACAAGTCTATATTGAAAATTCAATAATCTCTTATCGGTTTCAACATTGAATAATGTACGATTGAAAACATTATTGATTCTAGCTACATCCCATAAATCATTAGCGAGTTGTCTGCGTAAATCCTCAACTTCTTTAAACGTTCGATCTTCAACATTTGATTCAATCTCACTGAATCCAAATGCACCGATTAGTGTGTAACAAACAATTAAACCACCAACACCGACTTGGGTACACATGAATGCAACAAATTTCCTACAACAATCTTGGATACGTTCACGTGGATCCACAACACTGGAACTCGATGATTGTTTACTGCGAAACGAACTACCGCGTGAATAATGGCCACGGCGACTCATGATTCAAACGAATTTTATTCGATTCTGTCCAATTTTACAATGATTGTAATGAAGAAGAATTTATAATGTTTTGAATTTTGTTCAGTTATTTTAAGCTAGATTGATTTGGCATCGTGCCATTATTGCTTGTATGTTTGATTATTTCTCATCACTTTTCCGTAAATTTGTTCTATTTTCGTGATTTATTTCAATCGTTCAATTAGATTAATAGGATTTGTTCAAAAAACGGGAGTCTTTAATAATGCACTTTATTCAATTTGTACTTCTACAATAGAATTTGTCTTGAAATCAAATTTGAAATCTTCTAAGGCATTACCGTGAACGTCCTGTTTATAAACGGTTTGTTTATATGTTCCAGAATTACCTGAAAACCGTTTGTTGATTATTAAAAAGAAATCGAGATTTTGTATAAATAAAAACTATAAATTTACCATTTTCTCCAGAGATTCTGGAATAAGAATTCACCACAATGCCATCAATTTTAAACTGGAATCCTTCATGATTTGAATCGTCAATTCGTCTACAATATTAATTAAATCAGAATCAAATCGATATTGTTATCACAAAACTTACATTATTGTAATCTTATTTCCACTTTTCGTTATGTTTAAATAAAGGTATCGTTGATTTTTTACATATTCGAAACTTTGATAATCATCAATGTAGACGGTACCCCACGCTTGTCCCTCCTAAATTACCAACACATTATTAAAAATTGTTAAAAAATTAATAAAATCACCTTATTCAAATTCAAATAGATGGTATATCCATCATTTAGCATATCTGTTGAAGATGCTCTAGGTGTATCTTTTCTAACTACAACACTGCCACCTTTATAATAAACCGGTATTGATTGTATATCAACGGAAATATTTTGATATCCTTGTCCTAAATAGACTTTGGTACTATTGAGTGCATACCAATACTCATCAGTACCACCTGGGAAATAAACTGGAACTGATGTAACACCTGGTTCAGTTACAGCTCTTACTAATATGTCACCACCTAGAATATCGAAATTTTTAATAGTTTACCGTGTGTGATTCCCAAAATTTCATCGTACCAACTAAAAGTTGTGTATTTATTTTATAAACGTTGGTATCACTTGGATATTGATAGAATAACGGTAATATTATAGGATCTTTATTTCTTGTATATTCATAAAATAAAGTGTACCATGTTGGTAGATGTTGGTATCGTAGTCTTAGAGCATTGCGAATAACTTGTTGAACATCTTTCGGAAACAGATAAGGTTCTCGTCGTTGGGTACCTTCATTAGCATGACTTCGATAGAATGGCAACCATACACCAGCCTGGTACCATCTTTGTAATAGTTCTTGATCAGGATTACCATCAAAACCACCAATATCGGCACCACAAAATACCAGTCCCATCATGTTGGCGTTCAAACATTGTGGATAACTGATGGCTAAATATCCCCAACCGACTGTATTATCTCCAGTCCAGATTGCTGCATAACGTTGTGAACCAGCAAAATGGGATCTTGTTAAAATAAATGGACGTTTCGTGCCGTTATCACGTTCAATTAAACCTTGATGTGTTGACATTGTCTACAATTATTATTATTAGCTTACAATTATTAGTAATTTTTGAAGGGTTATTACATGAAGAAAACCGTAAATATTGTGTAAATCTCTATGTTTAACATTACCAAAATGGAGAGCATCCCCGGGAAAAGTTTTCTCTAAAGAATCATCAAAAACTGACGGTTCATTCATATCGTTCCAAATACCGGCTAATGTGGGAGTTGTATTTACAAATTTCTCATACGAATACCAACTAGCATAATAATCACGAGCTGCTGGATTCAAGAAATCCATATAGCTACTTAAACCCGGCCAACAAACACCTTCGAAATTGGTACCGTTTGAATTTTTAACAAATAAATCTTTTTCTTTAGCACCCGTATAAACTGGATAATCATCATCGACTTTAATATGTGGATCGATAATTGTGACAAGTTTACGATTTGTTGATGCAATATATTGTTGCATTTCAAGCGGATTTGTGAAATTTTCCGGATTCCATGTGAAATAACGTTTGCCATCTGTATATTCAATATCTAACCATATTGCATCTAATGGAAAATCGTTCTTATCGAAATTATGAATAACATTCTCAACATCTGTTACATTATCATAATTCCAACGGCATTGATGATAACCCAAAGTCCATAACTGTAATTGATACGTAATTATCGAGAGAATTATTCAGAATGTCTGGTCTGAGAGTATACAATTTGGCTATTTCCACCAAACTAATTTAGGGCAGAACGTAATAAAATTAGCTCATTCGAAGATCCTTCCACATTGATCTTTCAGGTTTTTTGCATTTTATTCCGGAACAAATGGCAAAGAAATCAATATTGGGAGGGTCATGTTTAGCTCATTTTCGAAAATCAAAACAAGCGTTTTTTGATCGACTTCCTGATGAGCTATAGCGTCCTTCTTTTGCTAAAATGTTCCCCGGGAACCACCCTACATAATCCCCAAAATATTATTGGAATCGCTCTAGTATTTTGGTGGAAACATCCCAAATTGTATACTCTTAGACCGGACATCCTGGATAGCTTCTAATTACTTGTGGTAAATGTGATGTACCGGTTAACGTAAGATACTCATGCACCACATCTTCCGGTTGCGGGCCAAAGAATACAAACAAATCTAAAACACCAGTTTCCACCATTATGTAAGCCTCAGTACCGTTGTTGTCACTGTTTATAATTTCAAACCACTGTTCGGCAGCATTATGAAGGAAAATTCCCGATGTATAAGACGGTCTAAAGCAATTACAAACTGTCTATATAAAACATTAATTGTTATCGAAGAAAAAAAATAAATACCCATGACCGTACAGAACCGGTACAGCTCCATAGACAGCCATCGGTGAATACAATTCGTATCCAGCCACGTCCATATTACGTAATCGATAGGGATTATCCAGATTGGTGGTGTTTTGTAATGCTAAATTCTCAGCATGTTCGTGGATACCGTATATTTGTAAAGCTTGTGGGAATGATACAGAGAAAGCGAAAGCTCTACTTGTATTGTCCTAGAATAGTTTTCAAAATAATTGGCGAATATTTTAAGTAATTTAAAATTTACATTTTCTAAAATTAAACGCTCGCCATTCATGATTACAATCGGCTCATCATCCTTCAACATGACAATCTTCAATGGTGAATTCGTAACGATTACTTTATTTGTATCAGTTGCAAAAACGTACCGATCCTCAGATACAGATTTTTCCGTGAAACTAAGATTTTTTTATTAGATCTCTCGTATTTATTTACCTACAAATAACTTACGGTTTTGTAACAGGTTCCCCATCTAGAACGTATATCAGCTTGAAACGATCTGATGATTCTTCTGTGATATTAATTCTAAACGTATCATTATACAATGAAGTTATCGTAAGAATTAAATTATCCGTATCATCATTTGTGGTTAATGTTAAGAAAGCTACAGATTCTTCTACTTTAGCATGAGAGACACGATATTTATCTTCAGATTGGCGGTTTCTTAAACTGCTACAAAATTCAACATTGGAGCAGTTCTTAAAGACTTTGTGATCGGCTGCATAACCCGCAGTAATCCCAAATAAATACAAAATAAGTAATCTAAGAAAATAATAATAATAATTATAATAATAATAAGGTATTTAAAACAATGTAGATGAAAGATTTTACCTGATCATCCTTCTTAGTGGAGTGTTTACGATTAGGGATTATGATAGGTACATATAGTGAACAGTGTTTATATAGGGTTTCTAAGCGGTTTAATCTAATTAAAAAGAAGCCTTATCTGTTGATAAATTTAAGAAATATTAATTTAATTTTACAAAAAAAATGAGGGATTGATATGAATTATCTTAAGTGTTTAATTTGTTTACCCATTGATTTCTTATAAAAACAAAATGTTTTTTTTTCAATCAAAACGATTGGAATAAAATTAATCGTTCTAGGTGGATAGCTTTCAAAGATATTGTCCGGTTTTCATCTTTAAAATTGTTCAAAAATTCTTACATTGAAAATTTTAGCTTTCTATTTTCCGGAAAAGTAACAAGCTTATCGGAAAATTTCTGGGGATTTAGAATGCCTTTTCAGTTTGCTATTGAAAACAGGGTATTCACTAGAAAATTTTTATTGGCCAAGTTGTGGGAGAAAATCTAAAAAAAAAACATACTACAAGAATTTTCTCTATAATTCCAAATTATACGTTTCAACCAACGACGTCAGAATAATACTAGCTCCATGGTTTCAACATTTCAGAAAACACTCGAGAAATAGACTATTATTTTTCGGGCGGCGATGTATAATGTGGCCCAATTAAAGAGAACTTTGAACTATTACTCTATTCGGCGTGCAAAAATTGCCAATTTTCAAACAACGATAACAACATAAACATGGTCGATTTAAAAATGAAAAAAAAAATCGTTAATATAGACACAAGGGGGTTCAAAATTTCCCTATAACTCACTTAATTTTCAAAATTTTCTTTTAAGCGAGCTTCATGTCCTTTCCTCTTATATCGCCTTTCTAAAAACAAGAGTTTGATTCTCTATCTTTAAAATTATGCACAGCATCACTGTTCAATTTTTTTTTAATTGTTCCAGTTCTGTGAAAATTAACAAACGTATCGGGAAAATTCTTTAAAATTTGGAGACATTTATAAACTAGCTATCTTAATCACTTAATAAATATTGAAAATCAATAATATTGGCTAAGATTTAGCCATTTATGAAGAAATATGTACGAAAAAACAGGATCCAATAGCTTGATTTGCCATTCAGAATTGTATCACATATTTTCTAAATCGAAAGCTTCAGGAGGGCATGCATCTTGAAATGCTCTATCCAACTCACGTTTACTTTTCACAATATCTTAAAAAACAAGCGAGTAATTGATGTTTGAAAATTAGCAATTTTCGCACGCCGAGTCGAATAATGTCTCCAAAGTCCCTTTAAGACTCGGTTGTTCTTCCTATAAAGTCTGGAGTCGAAAGAAGAACCATAATAATAAACTTGTTTGTTTAACTTGAATTAAAAAAAATAATTGCCAAGGGTTTTTCGAAATATCCAAGCATTATTTGTTCTTTACATATCAAAATTGTAACTAGTTTTAAAAATTTTTTTTTTTATAATTATTTTAAAATCCTCCAAAGGTGGAGTCGTAGAGTTGTTGTTCATCTATTTTTGTGAAGAACAACCGGGTTATATTTTCTTATAATTTTGCATAATCAATGATACTTTGTAATTGTAATTCTATAAACACTGTACTTTTTAGGATTAGTCAATTTTTCAAAAATAAATAGGTACTTGAGATTATCAGTGATTTTATATAATTAATCCCGTTGAAAAATCATAATGGATAAGTAAATAATGAAATATTAGAAAACGTGTTTTGTAAATATAATTTTATCGCCCTACTCAGTTAAACGCTACTTAAGTCTTAAGCATGCTAAAAGGGATGATCTGAATTCTTAAAGAATAATCATGTTGAACTATATTTTAATGTTATTTAATGATATTTATAAAGGCTGTATTTTAAGATTTTTATCAGGGTTAGTCAACAAAAATGTTAATATGGAAGTAAACAATGAAGTCAGAATATAAAAAGAAATGTTTTGAATTAAATTTTGAAGAATGTTTAAGTCGAAAATGTCTAAAACAGTCTGTAAAGTTTCATTTAAAGATTTCATTGAGTGCCATTCGTCCAAATTAACTGAAAAAAAAATGAATAAGAACATTGGTAGAACTTTAATATTAACATTTATTAATAATAAAATAATTATAAAAACAAAATAGATTTGAAAATATAAAAAAATATAAGAATAAATTAATAATTGTAATAGAAACGACTAACATTAAGAAGTTATAAAGAGTGTACAACGGTATTTCACCTTTCAGTTGTATGTGCCTTTCTTACGTAGTATCGTAGCTTAGTTCGGCCACTTGAAAAATATATTAACAAATGCCAAATCTAATCAAGTATGAACCAAGTTACGATACCATTATCCACCCTGTATAATCACAATAATCTACGTTATCTTTGTTTTTGATTAAAATCAATATTATTTATAATTTGATTAAAATATTGTAAAATACTTAAACATTGATCGAATAAACAATAAAAACAAAAAAATTAAAATTGTTTTTTACCAATTGGCTAAAGCTTTTCTGTAAATAACAAATACAACATTGATACAAGTTTGAAATAAGCTCAAATTGGAAGGCTTTTTTTTCAGGTAAATATGATTAGTAAACGTTAAATAGCTTCATATGCACCATCCATTGATGGACTTACACTGTTACCATTTAAAAATTCTTCTAATTCATCATGTCGTGAATAAGTCTCATCACGGGAACGTCGCTTATTCCTTTTCTCACCCTTATTCAAATCTTTATGTTTATCTTTAGTTTTTTCTTTAGAATTCTTCTTCTTATCAGATCTCTTTTTATCAGACTATAAAGAAATTAGTCATGAAGAAAAAATTTAAGTAATAATAAATCAAACCTTATCTTTTTTCTTTTTGTCTTTTCGTATAGAACTTGAAGTTTGCATCTCATCACTATCACTACGAACACTACCATTATTAGGACTAGGACTTTGTTTTGAACTTAATAATTCCATATGGACATTTGATGAGGTGACACTAGTACTATCATCATTTATTGTACTATTACTGTAATCTAAAGTCTGACTTACTACAGATACATCTTCACCACCTAATTAATTAAATTAATTAAACATTAATTAGATTAAATTTATTATCAAAGATACCTTCAGGTGATCTACGCCATTTAGTATCCGCTCCCATCCATGCATCATAAGCATCTGATGTTAATTCAGAAATTTCTGAATTAATGGTCGAATCGAATTCATCATTAGTTTGCTTCATATCGTAATCTTCAGGTGCTGTTTTTTCTAATTCACTACTCTCATCTGATTTACGCAATTGTTGTTGTACAGGAATTGAAGGTTTTATTTCTAATTTTGAATTGATTATATTTTTTGATGATGTTGTATTTAAATCATCAGGATCATCGTAATCTTCTTGTAATTCAGACACTAAAGGATTACCAGTATCTGTATCACTATAAATAATTAATTAGCAAAACAAATACAAATTTTTTATTATTATACATACGAATCAGATTCGTTCTCATCAACTTTCCCACTAGTTGGTGCACTACTATTATATTGAATATCATCCAAAAATGATCGATCAATTTGTCCACCATCAGGACAAAATTCTTCAACTGATGTTATCGGACTGATTTCTAAACGTTTCAGATCATTCAATGAATTATCATGACCTGTTTTTGTTGAGAAACCAGAATTATGACTAGAACTTTTTGTTATTTGTGCTGTTGTCATGGTTGATGGTGATGGTAGTGATTTTTTTATTAAAATCGGATTACCATAAGGTATAGGTTTACCAGCACCGATTACAATCGGTCCACTTTGTGAACGTTTCACTGCAATCTCATTATTTTGTATTGTTGTATTTGTACCAATTGATGATGGTGATGATGAGATTTGTTGTACTGATATTGATGGACGTATCTGTTGTATATTTGCATTAGAATCGGCAATTTCACGACGTTTCTTTGATAGATTATCCAAAAATTTACTATAATCAGCTTCATCAGAATCACAAAACATATCCAATTCTTGGATTGTTGCATTAATTTCCATTTCATTACGTTCTAATTGTTTTAATAATGTTTCTTTTTGTAATTGAAGAAATGGTAAATTAAAGAATTTATGTAGGAGCTTCAAACCGAAACCATTACGCATTGATGATTCAGAATAACGAACCTGTGCTGTACGTGTACTAAAATTATCAACAATCACTAATACATTTAACAATATTAATGATAAAAATACTTAAAAATGGATTCAATATAGAATGTAACATGATCCGGGGTAATTGTTCGATGATGTGCCATATCACAATGATTTGCTAATATAATCACCGGTATATGACTGGGTACTTTTGGTAATTCCCTTTGTACATAATCAAATGTCCAACTTTTCGTTAAATCCATCATCATAATAACACCATTTGTATTTTTATAAACATCTAAAAATTCAGCATCTAATGCTGGTTCTTCTTGTATTTCAATTTGTGTATTATCTAATTTTAAGCCATCAAAACGTTTCTTTTTTTTACCACGATCAACAACATCCCATACTTCAACTTTTACAATATCATCAGTTGCTTTATAATTCCATTGGATTGATGTTACTTGTATTTCATCAGTTGGTATATATTCTTCGATGAATTTTTTACCTTGTAGACGATGGAACAGGCAAGTTTTGCCCACATTACGATCGCCTTTTATAACGATTTTCACTAAAAGTCGAAATAAATTATTCAAATATTTTAGACAAAGGGAAAAGTGAAGATATTACTGTTATATTGTACACCACGAGCGAATTTCCTTTGCAATGATGATGACATGGTTTGATGGCTTGGTGGCCGTTGAGATGAATTATTCGGTGAAACATCTCCTTTGCTTGTTAATCGTTTAATTGCAGAAAACATCTTTGAATAACTCAATACAACTCCATATGTTATTCAATAATTTAATTGTATTACAACCAATACGGTTGAAATTTATAATTTTATTACAACTCTAATTAAATGATGAATTACTAATTTCTCAATCAAAAAGATCAAATAAATTAATAAACATTTTGAAAAAAAAAACAATTCGATTTATCAACCTTGAAATCGCCACTTGTCGTAAGTTTGACAGGCGATTGACATTCATACAGTGCCACCAACTAATCTACACCAAAATTCCCCAATAAAATAATGTATACTTTATCAAAATTTCCAGTGTTTAAAACCACAACACATATTCAAAGCACAAAGAACTTTTGTAAATTATTAAACAAAAATTTACATAACTTATTTTGTCACAAATATGTATGTTGTGTTATAGTCATATAGTTTGTAGATATTTGAAATACTAAATCGGTAGATATGCAGAAATAAACTAGATGTGACAATGTTGCCTTTGTAATTGTTACTAACACAGTGTTTACTAATATAAAACTAAATTCCCTAAACATGGCAGTTTGGCAAACATAAACTCAACAAAACCCCTAGATTAACTAGTATTTGTAAACAAATGTTGGAGTTTGTGCTGTAATTTTTTTTCTAATTAATTTCGTTGATTAATTGAGATGAGTGAAGAAACAAAATCGATAAAAATCAATCCAACATACAATAAAGTAGTGAAAAATTATAATAAAAGTTTCACTATGTATGCAGAAACTGATTTAGATCAACCGACTGATTATTCGTTACGTTATGCTGAAGATGATTCAGATTCATCCGATACAGATGATTGTAATAAAAAAATAACAACAACAACGACAATAACAACAATAACTGTAACAACATCAACAACAGTAGCACCGGTAACAAAAACAACATCAACAAAAAATGAATTTGTACAAGACACAATAAAAACTTATTGTACCGAAGATACACCATATGAGACTCCGTTTAATTTCTCTACGGCCACTTCAATGTCTGATCTACGGATTGATGATAAACCGATCGACAAATTAGACAATAATGATGCAACAACACATAATAAAGTTGTATTAAATGATGGTAAAATTGTTAAATCTGAATTTAGTTCTGGTTTGATGTCACCAGAGAAACCGATTAATTACTGTGAAGAAGGTACACCTGGTTATTTCTCCAGAGTACCTAGTTTCAGTTCATTAAATTCAGTTACAGTGAATGAGAATGAATCAACAACGACGAAAACTGATGAAAAGATTGAAACGAAAATTAAAGAAACGAAACGTAACAATGAAGTTAAAGCTGTAAAATTTGAAAAAGTCGTCAATTATGCTGAAGAGACACCATTAATGTTCTCTAGATCGAGTTCATTAGCATCATTAGACAGTATTGAACAGCATTCTATACATGATGATAAAAGTTCAGTAATATCTGATTTTAGTCGTTTAACTAGCGGTTTAGTCTCACCAAGTGAACTACCAGATTCACCAACACAAACAATACCACCAAGTCCAAAATCTCGACAATCTAAACAACACAAACATAAAACTGTAGCTGATAATGTTGTTGAGGTATCATCACCGAAAGGGAATATCTTTGAAGATAGCGTGAAGAAATTTAAATTAGAAAGTACACCGATACAATTTTCACGTGCTACAAGTCTGAGTAGTTTAACGATTGATGAACATGATGGGAATGATCAACAACAACAAGAACAAAATCAACAAGAATCTATAGTGGAGGAAGAACAACAAACACAACATAAGGAAGAAGAGGTGAAAATTGATGAACAACAAGATAAGATACAGGAGAATTCAACAAATGATCATATTGAAGAAAAGTTGGATGATAAGAATGAGAATTCAGAGAGCGAGGAAGAGGATGAGGATATGTTGGCGGCTTGTATCAATATTGGCATTCAAAATAATAGGTGAGGATTTTAAGGGGGCTTTTCATTAATTTGTGCGAGAATTATCAAGCATCGATTATTTGCTTGTTTTTTGAGATATTGTAAAAAGTAAACGTGCTTTGCATAGAGCATTTCAAGGTGCATGTCCTGAAGCTTTTGATTTAGAAAAAATGTAATAAAATTCTGAATGGCATAGGAAGCCTTTGAACCCGGTTTTTTCGTACATTTTCCTTTTTAACTGGCTAAAACTTACCCAATATTATTGATTTTCAATACTTATTAAGCGATTTCGATAGCAAATTGAAAGAGCTAAGATCTAATTCTCTCTGAACTCGGATACACCAGGAAATGCCCGATTCGACGCTGTGTACAGCGTTTAAATATCTCAGAAAACAGGAAATCAATTATTAAAAATTGTAACTTTTTCGGATTACGAATCCGCCTTAAATTAACTCGAAGAATTGGCTTTTATTTTTATTGTTTTTGTAGATATAGCCAACAAAAGTCGAATTGTTCATCGCCAGATTTGCCGGCTTTCAACTATCCTAAAAATCAATTGAATGATTTGAATCAACGATGGGTGGTGGAGGAGGAGAAGAAGAATATTCCATTAAATTCAGTTGTTGATACGAAAAGTATTTTTTAATTCAATAATATTAAGGATTATTTTTATTAATATTTTAATTGTAGTTGATTTAAATATATCGTTGGAAACGAATTTGGGTAATTCGATACAATCATTATCATCAATCAGTGATGATGATGATGATGATGATACATCATCAGAATCCGGTGGGGCTGCTCTATTAGAAGAATGTATATTGGCAGGTATGCCCAAAAAATCCAATCTACCACCAAATAATTCTTTGTCAATCAAATCGAATGAATTAACAGAAGCTGAACAACAATTATTAGAACAATGTATATTAGATGGGATGAAAAAAAGTCGATTATCACCAAAAAAACAATTAAACAATCAACAAAAACATCATCAATTAACAAATGATTTAACTGAATCTGAACGTTCTTTACTACAACAATGTATAATGGCTGGTATGCAGAAAAATAACAATAATAATAATTATAATCAACATCATCATCATCGTCATCATCAACGACCTTCAACATCAAAAGATAATCCACCGGAATTAACATATACAGAACGTCGATTGTTAGAACAATGTATACTAGATGGTATGCCAAAAACTAATCGTTCAATAAATAATAGTAATAATAATAATCGTCCGATAAATTCGCGACGTATTCGAGAATATGAACGTTTAAATCAACAATCACCTACAACAACAACAACAACAGAACACACATGTTGTATACATTGTCCACGTAATCAACAAAAACAATTAATGTTGCGACAAAATAATAATCATTTAAGAATGAAAAAGAAATTACGAAATCATGAACAACGTACACAACAAATTCATCTACGTGAAAATAAAGATATCAATATTTTATATGTAACAAGTCAGATTTTAGCATTGAAAAAAGAAATGATTGATCGATCACATGAAGAATGGGTTTGATAGTGGATTTGTTGGATGATTTTAACAAACATTGGCCTAATTTTACTAGAAATAATCGTAATTTCTGGCTGTGGGGATCATTTCAATATTTTCGTTAATCTTTGGTGCCATTTGAAAATATTGATATTTTAATAGTTTTTATTTTTTGTAATATAAAACAGATTGTTAGGTATTGTTTTAAAATACAAAAATAAAATAATTTGGAAGAATGTAAAGTTAGTAAATCCTACTAAAAGTATAAGAAATTCTAATAAATGAATGTTTCTAAAAGTTGGTCATTTTCCACCTGTACTACATTTCAAAAATCTTTTTATTGTTCTAGCAACCCCCATTATATGGGGTAGTGCACCCTATATTCCCTTATCTTGAATAGGATAGTATAATTATTATTGCATTTTAAAATTATTTGGTTAAATCGAAGGGAACTTTGATTGTTCTAGCGTTGAAAGTTTTTCAGATATTTTGACTCTTCATGAAATTTTAAATGTTGCAATGTTTGATTGAAAAGTTCATATCTTTGAAACTATTGCAGTTGAAAGATTAAAATTTAAGATTTGAATAGTAAAAACAATGTACTTTCTATCAAATTATATACATTTCAATTATATTTCAGCATTTGGCTGAAATTAATCTTTCTTTCAGGCCATTTTCAAACTGGAATATCTTGCTTATTTTAAATTGAACACCATATTTTTCTTTATACGGTTATACAGAGAAAAAATTCTGCATCGAACTGTATTATCATTCTTTATATGTGACTATCTATGATAATTTTTCAGTTATTCAGTATTAGCGATTTTTTTTTAAAAAAATTAGCTAATGACGAGATTCTCACTTTTGAATTTCCGAAAAATTTTTGCACAGAAGTTCGTTTTGGGACCTCAGGAACCCATATCCACCGTTCCTTAAAATTTATATATATATATATATATATATATATATTTATATATGTATATCCACGATAACTGCCGTAAAAATACACCAATCTTAATGAAACTTGGTACAAAAATCGGTCTTTGGGATAGCTTGGATGAGTTCGTTGGCCAGACTGGTAGGACCAACACTTTTGGAATAAGAGCTGAAGAAATGTTAAAAAAAATCATTTTCAATATTACATTTGCTTAGATTTTGATGAAAATTAAAATAACAGTAGAGCAGTCCATTCTCTATGACCCAGAAAAAAAATCATCAAAATTGGTTCATTGGATCGCAAGAAAAATGCAAAAATCTCTTTTTTGAGTATAAGCAGTAAAATCACGTATCTAAGATGGCTATGTGTTCTGACAATTGATATTAGAAAAAAAATGAATATCGCACAGGGCAACTAATTTTGACAGTTAATATTAGACGCAAGGCCTGCTAGAGAATTTCGCTTGAAAAAATCAAGCAAGCCTTGATTAGACGTATTAGACAAACAACAATCGACTGAAATTTTATTAGTGTTTCTTATTGTTTGTGGATTAAAAGTATTTTTCAATTAAAATACCATCGGGAAATGAATTTATTAGTTGATTCAATGTTATTAAAATATATTAATTGTCAGTATCATAAGAATGTTTTGCATTTAATATTTCAGTATGTAGATACATAAAAAAATTCGCTATATAAGGTACTTGCTACCTTTGGAGATTTTTTTTTTAAATTTCCTCCAATCAGCTCGCTTATTTTCATATTAATTGTAACAATCGAATTGAAAGTTGTTTCGCTACGCCTCCTATGTCTTCAGGGGAGGAAATTAGATGAAATTTAAAATTTTGAATAACTGAAAATTTATCAAAGATACTTATAGGGAATGATAGTACAGTTAGATACAGAATTTCTTCTCCATCTAACCATATGGAAAAAAATATGGTGTTCTATTTAAAATAAACAAGATATTATAGTTTGAAAATTGCCTGAAAGAAAAAATTATTTCAGCAAGACTGAAAGATAATTAGAGACTATAAGCTTTAGTAGAAAGCACATTGCTCATACTATTTGTGTTCCAAATATCAATATTTTAACAGCAAAATATGAATTTTCCAATCAAACACTGTAAAATTTGAAATTTCACTTATGTATTGTTAGTCAAAAAAAAATCTGAAAAACCTTCAGCGTTAGACCATAGGTTGTGTTATCAAAGGACATACTCTGTATATGATAATTACGGATTAGTTCAGATAAAAATGATTGCATTAGAGAAATGAGTGATAAGAAAGTTAATCAAACATATGGATGGATTGTTATTAATTGATAATAAACAGACAAAAAAAAGGTTGATTATACAATGTGGTATGAAAAATCAATATTTATTCGAAATAATTTTAAATCATAGATGATTTACAATAGAATCATCGAAAATTCACTGATAAATCAGATGAGTGTATTTTTAACTAATAGAAATTGTTCTTAAATCTTGATTTCAAGATGAATTTTATAAGTTTTACAGAATCTGGTTTAATTTTTTTCCATAAGTGAACCAAGTTTACATTTAATGATAAAATCTAAATTGTTATCAGTTATCATACGCTCTCAATTCTGTTGTTTGTTATCGATAAACGGGTAAAGTCCTAGACACAAATGTTTGAGTGTTATTTTTCTGTAATGAAACAATCAATTTTACGTCTTTTACACAAATTAACACTTAAATTTTAATTTGTACTTAAAACACTAATTTTTCTGTCAACCAAAGCCTTGAAATGCTCTTAATAGTTTTCTTATCTAAATGTTCAACTATAATTAAAAGTTTACAGTCTTCATGACAGCAATATAATAATGTAACAAACTGTTTTTTTTTCTATTATCATCCTTAATAAAACTTTAAAAAAAATCTTATCGAGAATCCTATTATATAAGTTGCCTGTTGAAATTAAGGAAGTGCAGTTAAAGAAAGTTAATTATGACCGCTCTTCGAAATTTGTTAATTTTAGTATCAGCAACATTAGTAAATTCGATAGAAAATGATACTATAAAGTATCGTCTACCGACTACTATAATTCCCGATAGTTATCAATTAGATTTGAAATTAACTGAAGATAATCTAACATCGGCAATATTTTCGGGTAGCGTTAAAATCGATTTCCATTTAAAAGAGAATGTTTCAACGTCTACAATTCAATTACACGCGAAAAATTTGAATATAATCACAGTACAATTGAATCGAAATAACCAAATTATTCAAATTAATAATAATGGATCATATCAAAGTGATCCAATTACAGATATTCTAACATTAACAACACAAACTGAATTAATGAACGATTCATATTCTTTAAATATTGAATATACGGGTATTTTAAGTCCTAAGAGTTTGAGCGGCTTCTATCGCAGTGAATATATGGAAAATGGTGTTAAAAAATATTTAGCAACAACACAATTTGAACCGACCCATGCTAGAAGAGCTTTCCCATGTTTTGATGAGCCTGCATTTAAAGCTACTTTCAGCATTTCGATCATCTACCCGAACGGTTATAGTGCTCTAGCAAACACACCACAAATTGGAAATGTTACAACTATTGGGTAAATATACAAATAAATACGGTAACTTTAATGTAATTTCCCCATTTGAAGTGATTTAAATCGAGTACAATTCATGACGAGTCCCCCAATGTCGACGTACCTTGTCGCTTTTATTGTCTCACAATTCAATTGTACCAATGGTGAGAATGTTGATGGGACAATACCGACAAGGGTTTGTTCACGAAATAGCTTGGAAAATAGTCGTAATTGGGCGAAATTTTTGGTACCAAAAGCTCTAGTTGCAATGGAAGAATTCACAAATATTTCTTATGCAGTTTCCGGTATTGGTAAAATGGATGCGATTGCTATACCGGATTTAAATGCCAGTGCTATGGAGAATTGGGGTTTAGTAACATACCGTGAAGAGGCCTTATTATGGGACGAGAATGAATCCTCAAATAATGATAAACAACGTGTCGCCACTGTAATTGTTCATGAATCCGCCCATCAATGGTTCGGGAACTTGGTCACGTTGAAATGGTGGACAGATCTGTTCTTAAATGAAGGTTTTGCTAGTTATTTTGAATATCATGCAGCCAATGAAGTGAGTTATTTTCAGTCTTTTACGTATTTCAACTTTTTACGATCTTAATGCTTATCAGTAAAGTAAAACGTGTAAACTCGTTTTAAAACACACGCTAGTTTCACGATAAATTGTTCTGTCTTTGTTGAAATAATGGAAGTTTCTTAATTTCTCCTCCATTCTATGCTCCCCACCGGACAGAGCGTTGCGCTTACTTTGATCATAGTATAAGGCAATGACATCATCACTCTCTATAGGGAGTGAAATGCTTTGCTCTACTTATCAGTAATTAAGAAAGTATATTTCTGGATCAAACTCTTCAATCGATTTCTTTTAAATTGCTTTTTGTTTTATGTATCCTACATTGTTTTTTTTTCTAATACTTTTCTAATTTTGTGAAACTAGATCGACGAGTTAAAACATTGGCAATTACCACAACAATTCGTTATTGAACAAGTACAAACAGCCCTTGAAATCGACGATGTAGAAACATCGAAACCTCTCTCTTACTATGTCGAAGCACCTAATGATATATCCGCAAGATTTAATGCAATCTCTTATAGCAAAGGTAAAAATTACTGTAAAAATAACAAAAAGATTCAAATTTAAAATAATTCAAGGTGGTAGTATCGTGAGGATGGTAGAACATATTTTAACAACTGAACGATTCAAAGCTGGCTTAAATGCTTATCTGAATGCTTTGTGAGTAGTATAATTGATAAGTATTAACATCATTATTGATTCGGTTTATAAAAAATAGCCATTATTCGAATACTGAAGCGAATGATTTGTGGTCGAAATTGGACGGTCAAGCAACCGGACAAATACCTACAGATATCAATTTTACAACTATTATGAATCATTGGACAAATAAAGCCGGTTATCCTGTGATTACAATCACTACAAATGGTGATAATATCACAATTTCGCAAGTAAATAATATGTTTTTATAAGAAATTTGTAGAGAATCACGTTAAATAATTTTTCTTATGCAGAGACGTTTTCTAAAATCTGGTAAAACTGACGATACTCAATGGTATGTTCCCATCAGTTATTATACATCAACAGATAAGAATATTGATACTAAACCGAAATATTGGTTAGTACCTTATCAGAATTTGACAATTAGTAATATCTTATCAGGTATCGATTGGATTGTTTTCAATTCGAAACAAAGCGGTATGTATTGCAATATTTTATAATTATCATCAATGATAAGAATTTTATTGAAGGTTATTATCGTGTAAACTACGATAATGTACTACTGACAAAAATTTCAACAATTCTCAATAAAAATGTAACAAAAATTGATGTTTTAAATCGTGCACAAATCATCGATGATCTTTTCAATTTTGCTAAAGCTAAACTAATCGATTATAATCAAGTATTTGAATTTATTACATTTTTAAAGAATGACACCGATTATTATCCATGGTATGTTGCTTATAGAGGCTTCACAAGAATAATGCAACGAATCAATCGAGCTAAAATACGTGCAGCTCTTAATGTAAGATTTATGGCTCCTCCACCATTTTTACAATTATTCAATTAAAATTTTCAATAGGATTACATCAAGGGATTAATGATGGATTTGTTTGAATCTGTACCGTTCAATCAAGAGAATCTAGACGATCAAATCTATTCGTTAAAACAGACATTAGCTCTAAATTGGGCTTGTAAATTGGGCAATTCTCATTGTATTGATCAGTCTACCAGACAACTAAAAGATTACATTGCAAACAAAACAATCAAGTATATTAAGATTAGATATGATTACAATATGTGAATAATTTTGTTGTATTTTGTAGAATTAGCCAAAATTTGAGGAGTATTGTTTACTGTTATGGTCTACGTTATAGCAATAATACCGAATCTGATTGGGGATTTTTATGGAAACAATACTTGAATACTAATGTAGCTTCAGAGCAAGTTACACTATTGACAGCGCTCGGATGTACTGTTAATAATACAATTTTAAGAAAGTTTGTATTTGTGATAATTGATTCTTATCAATAATTAAAATTTTAACAATTTTAGTTATCTTGAAATGGCAATTGTTAACAATTCACAAATTCGCATCCAGGATGTTTCAAAATACGTATTTACACCAATCTATTCGAATTCTATCGAAGGTGTTGGTGTAACAATACAATTTATTCTCGATAAACACCAAGATATTATTAATCAGTAAGTTAATTTTTCTAATAAATTGATAGATAATATAATCTGGCGAAAATTTCCAGTTTTGGTAGTACCAGCGAATTAAAAACGTTGATTAATTCATTAGCCAATTATCTAACCAATGAGAATCAAATAGATCAAGTACATTTTTATTTCTAAGATGTTATTGTAGATTATTGCAATTTAATAACTCTTATTTATTGATTTTAGTTGAGACAATTGATTACAGTGGATGATGTTGGTGATGATGTTAAGAAATCGATTGAAGATGTTGTGAATAAAACACGAACCAATCTGGAATTTACCAAAATTATAGAGAGTCAATTAATTAATTATTTTGAGATTGATGATGATGATGATAATGGTAATAATGGTGCGCAAAGATAAATTCGTTATCAATTATTGTATGTCTTGTCACATTATTTGTCGAAGCTTATCAATTTATTTGAAGTGTTATAAAAAATAAATAATAAAGAAACTAATTGTTTTTCTTATTATAAATAATTGTAATTAATTTTGTAAACATTGTGTAATTTAAACAATTGTTATCGTTATACACATACACGTGAAAAAATTTCAAGCTCTCATTAGCTTGTATACAGTAAAATCAGGGCCGTAATTATAGGACTCTAATCATTATGTTTGTTTAAAAGTTGCCCTGTCTGGAATAGTTTTCTGACTACGGCCCTGATTGTGAGTAAAATTTGCTCTAGGTATTAATTAATGTAATATTGTAAGTCCTTTGAGTTATATTATCGGAAGAATTCATAAAATTGACTCTAATCGATAATAAATAAGAGTAAAAATTCAGAGAATTCAAAGTGCCACTTATTGTAAAAATATCGAATTCATTTGAATTCAATATTTTTACAATTGTCATCATTATTTTTACTTGGAAGTGGTTACGCAATTATTAAGGCTTTGAGTAGACGCTATCATAAACTGATAATTTTAGACAATAGAGAATTGTTCAAATCGATATTGGATACAAATTCAAGTCTAGATGAATCACTAAAAGGAATAATAATTAAGAAAAAAAAAGTAATTTATTTGTTTTCTGGAAATCTTCCAGTCTATGGCTAAGATTTTGAAAGATTCAAGAAAGAAATTCAGATGCTTTTATAGTTGATTTTAAAGTCCAATTTTTGATGTTTTAAATCATTTTCGTGTTGAATCATCAGCTTTTAACGAACTTTGCCCTCTCATAACAACATTTTCACTATCAAGCCATTGTTACTGTATAATTTTCGCTACCTTGCAAAAAGGCGCCCCATCCGGAATAGTTTTCTGACTACGGCCCTGATTTCGACACCGTTTTATAAGTAACATTCTTGAATTTAAGTTTAAGGCTAAGCTTGAGTCAGGCCTTGTTTCGATATCCGAAAAAATGCTAATTTCCAATAATTTTTAATAATAGATTTCTCTGTTGTTTTCTGAGATATTCAAACGCTACAATCAGCCTTGAATTGGGGAGTTTACGGTGCATCCGACAAAGTTTTCTATTTTGAAAATTTCGGAAAATCGAAAAAGTTGGAAAATTTTCTTTAATTTTTCTCCAATAACTTATTTGATTTTCAAAAATTGGATATTTCGGGCTCCATCTGCACACCGCACATGAAATAGCTTTCAAATAAGCTGCTGTACGATTTTTTACCTTTGAAATTGTAAAAATGGCATGATTTATAAAAAATTTACATGCTTCGTCATTTTCCTCTGCACTTTAGTGACGATTTTCCAAAATGAAAACTCTATCGGATGCACCGTGATCTCCATAATTGAACGTTTGTTAGGGAGTTTGAATATTTTTCTGAAAACAACCGAGAAATCGATGATTAAAAATTGTCACTTATTGTTTTAGGCTGAAAAAGGGACAATTTTTAATCATCGATTTCTCGGTTGTTTTCAGAAAAATATTCAAACTCTGTAATCAACGCTGAATTGGGGAATTCACGGTGCATCCGATAGAGTTTTCATTTTGAAAAACACCGGAACGAGGCCTGACTCCAGCATAGCCTGAAGTTTTAAGACTCTTTCCTCCTAAAATAATTGTATTTAGAACAAGTTCCATCGATTTTAGAGCTTTTAGTAAAGCTTCTTTGAAATTCCTTCACAGTCATCATTTTTAAAGAATTTTACTCAATATTTCATAACGTTTTCGTTCTAAAACCACATTTTTAACCGAATTTCAGTCGCAAAACAGTTTTTTCACGAATTATCACTGAAACAGAGACTTCAATCAATTTTATAGCCTTTTAATATACGTTCTCAATTGAATTATTGTAATTATTAAGCAATAATCAGCATATAAAAGGGGAATTTCTTGTAAATTCTTCTAATTATTATCGGAAGCCATCATTGTCATCGAAAAAAAAAAGATTAGATAATGCTAAAGTATAAAAGAGTACGTGAGATAAAAAAAATCAGTTGATGCGTAGAAATTTTGTAATTATCACCTGATAAAAAAAACGCTTATCAATTAGAGTGTCTTTTCATTCAATTTTTTGCGTTTTAAGTATAAAAAAATTCATAATGACCATATCGTGGTTTCTCTGTTTTCTACTTTTTAATATTTATTATGTGCAATCAAATCCTTTAAATGCAGACACCGAGATTACCGTTGATTATCGTCTACCAAAATCCATATTACCCGAAAATTATAATTTAAAATTAAAATTGCATGAAGATATTTTCACGTTTCATCGATATACAGGTGAAGTCAACATTTCGGTTATTGTTAAAGAAGATAAAGTCAACGCAATTAAATTGCATGCCAGTAATTATTTAAGTATAATAACAACGAAATTACAAGACACTAAAGCAAATGACATAGCATTAATTTCGTTTGATTACAATAGTAAAACAGAGATTTTAACATTAAATTACGAGAAATTAATAAAGGATGCTTTATATACTTTATATATTGAATTCGGGGGCCGGCTTAGTACAAACGATATGTACGGCTTCTATCAGAGTAGCTATTTGGCATCAACACAATTCGAACCAATCTATGCACGACGAAGTTTCCCATGTTTCGATGAGCCTGGATTCAAGGCAACATTTGAAATTGAAATTGAATGTCCATCAACAATGCAATTCATCAGCAATACGCCGGTACAACCAACATCGAATTTAACTTCGTAAGTTTAATTATTCTTTGATTTTATTGCCAAACAATTATCCACAATTGAATTACAGTGATGACCTTAACAGCATCCGAACGATAAAATTTGAGAAAACGCCAAAAATGTCGACATACCTTGTCGCCTTTTTATTTTCGCAATTTACAAATACTAAAAATGACGCAGAAGATTTTACAATTACTTTATATTCAAGACCTGGTACGGAAAATAACCGAAAAATTGCATTAACTGATGGGAAGCTAATTTTGTTGCAACTTGGTGATTACTTTAATATCGAATACAACAATTTGGGTATAAGTAAGATGGATATTGTGGCATTACCGGATTTCGCACCAGGTGCTATGGAGAATTGGGGTTTGGTCACGTTTAAAGAAAGCGATCTACTCGATGATGAAAACGACACTTCAAATGCTATGAAACAACAGATTTCTTCTGTGATAGCCCATGAATTCGCCCATCAATGGTTCGGTAATTACATTACATTAGATTGGTGGGCTGATGTTTGGCTGAACGAAGGATTTGCAACGTTCTTCGGAATGGAGACTGTCAATACTGTAGTTTCATACTATTATTCATATAAAAAACAATTTTAATTATGTACAATTTCCAGGTGCATCCAGACTATGAAATAGAGAAACAATTCGCAACTGGTAGTCTACAATCGGCTTTCGAAGCTGACGCCCTTAGTACATCGCTACCGTTATCATCGAATGCTACCGATATTAACAAACCGGAAGAGATTTTAAGTAAATTCGATTCAATATCCTATGATAAAGGCGCCAGTATTCTTAGGATGATGAAACACTTTTTAACTAAATCGGTCTTTAAGACTGGCTTAAATAATTATTTGACAACAAAGTAAGTGTTAATATACATATATGTATTAAAAAAAGTTTGTTTTAAATATTTTGTTTTGTAGCCAATATAGAAATGTTGATGTTGCGGCTTTCTTGGCCAGCTATACAGATGATGATGATGATCAATATAAGTTAAAGTACCCATTAGATAAAATTATGAAAAATTGGATAGAAACTTCAGGATATCCTATAGTGACAGTCAGCTATACTGATGGCAAATTAACTCTAACACAAGTAAACAATTTTCTTCAACTCTATTTTATTTTCTTATTGTTGATTGCTTTCAGGCTAGATATTTGGTAGATGGTGCTTCTTCTTCTTCTTCTTCACTCTGGTACATACCAATCACCTACACGCTCAGTACAGATAAAAAAAAATTCACTAATACAACAACAAGAGTTTGGTTAACTGATAAGAAACAAACATTTGATTTAACATTAGATAAAGATGATTGGATTATTCTAAACAATCAAAGAGTTGGTTATTATCGTGCTACATATTCGGAAGATTTATTGAAACGTATTATAGCAGTTCTAATGAAAGATCCAAACCAAATCGATGTTCTTAGTCGTGTACATTTAGTTGATGATACATTTAGTGCTGCAAAAATCGGCTTAATTGATTATAAATACGCATTTGAATTGAGCAATTATTTAGCAAATGAGACCAATTATCATGTTTGGACTAGTGCGTTTAAATCGTACGACTTTTTATTGAAACGAACAGGCACTTTTACACCTCTAGGCAAAGCTATAGCTGTAAGAAATCAACGACTTTATATTAAGAGTGATGTGTTGAATATTGGACTTTTTACAGGCAAAACTCACAACTTTGATGGCAACTTTATTAAAAGAAGTACCAATAACCAATACTTCATTAAACCATATAGAGTCTTTAAATCAAGCTCAAGCACACCAATGGGCTTGTAATTTAGGCGACGCCGCTACTATCAAGAAAACTAAAGAACTGTTTAACGACTACAAAAACGCATCGATAAAGTAAATAATAACAACCAATTTAATTCATTAATTATTCTTTTTGTTAATTATTTAGAATAACGCCTGATTTACGCAAGACTGTCTACTGTTGTGCTATCCGCAACGCAAATAAAACCGAAAAAAGCAATTGGGGCTTTTTATGGGCCACCTACATTATGAAGGCTTCACCAGCTGAAAAGAATGTAATTTTGAGCGCCCTTGGCTGTACTAAAGACACAACAATATTACAACAGTAATAGTAAAAATTCAACAATTTCGATTATTTTTTAACAATATTTTTTATAGATATTTAGAGAAATCAATCGATGTGAATTCCGGTATCAGGAAACAGGACGCTAGTAAAGTTTTCCATGCTGTATACTCCAACAACAATCCAGAAGGTGTTGATGTGGCTCTGAATTTCTTAAAGAACAATTTCCAAAACATTACCGAATAGTATAAACAATTCAATTAATTAATTAACAATTAATTAAAATCGAAATTTTCAGCTATAAAGGCTTCCAATCCGTATCGAGTATCATCACTGGTTTGGCTGAAAGTTTAACAACACAACAACAAATCGATACGGTATTGTGTTTAATTTTTGAACAATTTTCGAAAAATAATTGATTTTTTTTACAGTTGAAAGAAATTCTAAAAGAGAACAGTGTTAACGATGAAGTCAAGAGTGCTTCAGAGCAGGCTATCGAAACGGCTACAATAAATCTTCAATGGTTGAATAGATTCGAGAGCGAGCTTAACGGTGTCTTCAATATTCAACCTAATAATCCTGATAATAATGGTGCTGGTTGTCTACAATTCGGTATTACCTTCATTATAACAACAACAATAATAACTTTGTATACTTTATTGTAATTTAATTTTTAAAAGATAAATAATTAAAATGTGACAATTACAATTTAAATTCTGTAAATACAGGGTGTTTTTTTTTAAATGTGGACAAATCTTATGAAACTTCTATAAGCTGAAGAGCAATCGGAAAAATATTTCAAGGATTTGTAGAAGTGTTCTCGGAGAGCATTTCAACGAAATTAGAACAGCGTAGCTCATTTGGAAACTGATCAAAAACCCGCACGTTTTGTACAATGTTGCAATTTTCAAAAAAGAGCAAAACAAAACGACTTATTATTAGAGTGACTCTTACACCCTCCTAACAGTGACTTTTTGGTTTTTTTCCATTGCATTCTAGAGAATAAAATGGAGAAACCCAAAGGAGGAGATCTTTGAGTGATTCTCAGTCACGACATTGTCAGAGACGAGCGTTTTTAACCAACTTTAAAATGAGCTACGAGGTTCTAATTTTGATAAAATAACCTCCAGGGCCTGCTCAACAAATCCTTGAATTGATAAGAGTGTCATAAGAACTTACCACATTAAAAAGCCTGTATATGGATATTTACAAAGTATTGGATTAAGTTTTGTTCCTCGATCAGTCGTTTGAATATTCGTTGATATTTCACATAATTACCCTTAAAATTCAATCATTGTATTGTATATTGTACTTTATTAAAATAGTAAATTTTGAATCCAATTGTATTAAAATTTTTTCCACAATAGTCTTTGAAAATTGTGGAACTACATGTAGTAAGTATCTAAAATTATTCTAGAACAATAAATAATCAATCAGGTGATTAAAAGTAAATATATATTTTATCAATACCTTAATTAACATTATCAGTAAGCCATTTTGTAATCGTTTCGAAATTTCGACTCATCCACTTAACGTTAAATTCAGATTTCTCAAGACATTGTTGTGCCGTCCGGAACGCAATACCTACCTCATTCTCTTTATTATTCAAGAATTGTTTGAACTGAAAATTACATATTTTGATTAATTATTATCTTACTTTTAATTGATATTTTTACATCATCGACTTCTAATTGTGTGTTAAAATTCGTTGTACAACTCCGTACAATTCCACTTAATGACATCGACGACGATCCAAGACTAAAACAATTATTCTTAATTACAAATATTTTTCTACATTTTTTTTATAATCGATTACTAAGCTATGATGCGATGCCAATTACTTTTCAAAAATTTATAAGCCAATTCTTGCCCAATTGGATTCTGTGCAACTGCTGTAAAGACACGTACTGAATCATGTTTTCTAATACCTGAATTCTCTGTGATTGCCCAATCTAAATAACGCCGCAAAATCCATGTTTCTTTGGAACAACCTAATGCTAACAATAACATATCTTTCTCATTGCCTACATTAGTGTTTAGATAACGTTGCCATGCAAATTCCCATTCTTCTTCACCACCGAGACGTAATGCTGTACAATAAACAATCTCTCTCATATTTACTGGAATTCTATAAATTTTTATTCATTTAATCATGTTGATTTTTAGTATTTTGATAAACGTACGAATTATACAAATCTGGATTACGTGAATTACGCCAATTATCAAATTCTTGTACGGAGTTTATAAGGCAATCGTGGACGCCTAAACGACAAGCTCGACTGTAGATCTCGTAACGACTGTAAGTGAGAAGTGGCTCATCTGTGTTGAATTCGTTGAAGCCGATCTCTTTGTAGAAATCATCGATCAAGTACAGGATGTACCTCTGAAAGTTGGATTATTAATAATGTTTCGGATCATTTGGCCAGCTTTCAAATAAGATAACGCCCGGTTCTTTATCTTTAAAATTGTGCCTACTTTTTAGCAAATTTAACAAGCCACTGGAAAATTTCTGCGCTTCCAATTTGCTATCGGCTAAATAATACTCATTGCTCTCGAATTAATATAAATTGAGTTATGGGGAAAAATAGAAAAAATCAAACTCCAAGATTTTCCTTTGTAATTCAATATTTCATTAATATTTTCCAAAATAGAAACGTGTATAACTTGCACCTTGACATGCTCTTTCTAATGCTTATCGCACATTTCTACATCTGAAACAACAAGCTAGAACTCAACGAGGAGATCTAGTCCAGTTGCTTTAGCGACTTTCATAGGAGTTACGTAAAAAGGTGTGTTTTCATAAGAGTTTTATAACCGATACGTTATAAGCACTCCGTTAAAGCTTATAAGACCTAAAATCATATCGTCTAACGTGAATTTTTACGATATTTTCAGAAATAACAGAGCCAATGAAAAATTTTCGATATAAAACACGTAACTACACGCATACGTGAAGTAATATGGCGAATACCGATCAGCTGATCGTACTGATCGTACTTGCCATTATAATAGCTTAATAAATCTTTGACGTTATAAACGGTACTTTACAGTACCTATGAAACGATCGGGTGTACCCCGGTATTTCAACTCGCAGTTGGCTATGCCTTTGTTACGTAGTATCGTAGCTTGGTTCATACTTTATTACATTTGACATTAGTTAATGTATTTTTTTAAGTAGCCGAATTAAGCTACGATACTACCTAAGAAATAATCATACGAGTTGAAATATCGTAACGATATAAAATAACGTATCGGTGATGGGCGAAAATTCTCTATCACCTTAAACTTGTCAAAATGTGGCGTTCGTATAAACATCTCATAAAGGAAATCCAAATTTTCTAATCCAGCCTTCCACGGTACATATTCACGTTCTTGTTTCAAATATTTTGTAAGATTTAATGCTGTCTGATAGCTCAAATAACCAACAGATGCTAAATTTAAAGCATCATCTAATAATTGTGCACGATTCTTTGGATCAAATACTAAATGACCCTGTTTTTGATGTAACTGTTTTATAATTAAATTCCAATTATTTACATCATAATTAACACGATAATAACCAGTTTGATTAATATTAACTAATAACCAATTTTGATTTGATACTTTAAAATTATGAATTTCAAATTTATATTCTGGTGGCATCCAAATCAATTCTAATTGACCATTTGTATCAGTGTATGTTACCGGAATCCACCACAATTCTTTCATTGCTTCATCATTTCCTGAATGAATCAAAAATCGTCGTTGATTCAATACAATTGAATTATTTTTGTAATTTCTGTCAATTGTTAAGACAGGATAGCCGGTTTGTAACGTCCACGTATCCATAATTTGTTTAATTGTTAGATTCCTGTCCAACACTCGATCTTCATGGCTTTGTTGCGTTAAAATATACCACAAATCGTCTTGTTCTGCATTTCGATACATTCGACTAATCAAATACCGATTCAAACCTCTACGAAATACTTGCATCGATAAGAAATGTTGCATCATTCGTAGAATCGCTGCACCTTTTGAGTATGAAATACTATCGAAAATATCATTGATCTCGTTTGGATTATTGACTTTAGCTGAAATTTGATGAGATGATTGTAGAGCATCCATAGAGAAAGCTCCATGTAGATCATTCACAACAAATTGATCTTCTTCTTTCAATTCAGGATTCACCTGAAAAGTGGAAATTTTCAACATCACCTTGGATATTAGTTTAGAAAACTTACAGCATCAGCTCCTAGACTTTCAACATAAGTAGCGAAACCTTCATTTAACCACAAATCCGACCACCATACAGGCGTGACGAGATTACCAAACCATTGATGGGCTAATTCATGGGCTATTACATGAGCGATTCCTTGTAAATCTCGTCTACTCGATACACCTTCTTCGTAAAGCAATACAGATTCCCTTTATAAACAAAACGATTAATAGTACTGATAATTTAAGGGTATTTTTTATTGATTACCTGTATGTAATTAAGCCCCAATTCTCCATTGCACCAGCGGAAAAATCAGGAAGACCTACCATATCAATTTTGGGTAATGGATAATCGATACCGAAGAAATCTTTGTAAAATTTGAGTATTTTCGGACCGATTTCTAAACTATATTTAGCTTGTGAGATAGCACCATGTCTTGCCCATACAGAAAAGTTGCCATTTGTGATGCTTTCAAAATCGGAGATGACGAAAGCTACCAAATATGTGGACATTGGTAAGCTCTCTTCGTAGTGATCCCAAACGTAGTCGGGTAAACCATCACTACAATAAAATTTTGTATTGTAATATCTTTGATTTACGTTAGTTTTTCGGTACTTACACAGGCTCCGGTGGTCCAATTTTGCGCATGTTTGATATAGAATTCATATGCTTTAATCGAGCCAAGCTGATTTGAAAACGTGCCTTTAGAGCTGGCTCATCAAAACACGGAAACGCTTTCCTAGCATCTGTGGCCTGGAATTGTGTCGCGGCTATCCATCTTTCAAGAAAAATCGTCATGTAAGCGTGTTTTTTTTGCAATTTTTATTAATAAATAAACTCACCTAGTTTCATTGCCTACAGTATATGAACTTCTATAAAATCCTTGTAATAAATCGTTGATAATTCCACGATATTTAATATAAACATAATACTGTAAATCAGCTAAAATTGGTTGTTCTAAAAATATAATCAAGAAATTTCGTTCTGTATCATTTATTACTTGTTTAATTGTTAATAATTGGTTTTTCAGATCATAAACAGACACATTGTCTATGATTAATTCGTCAACATGTAATGTAATATTATTACTATTTAGAGTAACATTAATTAATATTGTCACTTCACCATGGAATGTAAAATTGTCCTCTTTGATGAAAGGGATCAATTTAATTTTATAGGAATGTGGACGTATTGAATGTGGCAATCTTAAGTCACTGCCTTTTGAAATTTTCGTCTCTTCACCACCCACAATAGTTGTTGTTGTTGTTGTTATTGTTGTTGTGACACTATTAAATCCATCATCAATTGTTGTATTCTCATCATCAACAATTAATACAGATGTTGTTGTTATATCATTACCAGTAAATTTATTGTAAACAATCAATTCGTCAAAATTTTGATTACAATTCGATGTTAAATTGTATACAAGGAAACCGGTAGCTAATAAGCAACCGATAAATACAAGAATTATAATAATTACCAATAATTTTGATACAGCAATATATTTGTGTTTATCGTAATTGTTTGTCTCAGATGTACCATTATTCATGACGGAACGTTTACGAAAATGGATCATTCCTGGAAATCGATTTCGTCAATCAAAACACAATAAATAAAGGGCGATATTTATAGAAATTTGTATGTAGAGCTTTTCAATTTTCAGTACATTAATCGTATTTTTATTTGTTCATCCTTTAAATAGCAAGCTTCAAAATTTAAAAGTAGAGTTATATCAATAAACGATAAATTCAGTACTTTTGCAAAATTTTAGATAATTATAAACGATTAATTTGAAAACTATTACAACATTTTGGAGAGTTACAGGAATGAAGAATGAGTTTTCTGTGATTTTGTAAATTATTGGACACTTATAACCTTACAAGCTATTAATTTTTTGTGCATTTGCAAAATTTTGGGCATTTATAGAAATAGATTATAAATTTTTGTACCTTTGCAGAATTTTGGGTAGTTAAAAAGCGATAAACTTTCCGTATTTTTGCAAAATTTTGAAAATTACAGGAACAAACCATACATTTTCTGTACTTTTGCAAAATTTTGGATAACCACATAATCGAATGATGAATTTTTTACTTTTGTAGACTTTTGGACACTTATAAGAATAGATTATGAATTTTTATACTTTTGCAGGATCTTCGATAGTCGCATAAACGATCATCTTTTAGAAGTTTTGCACATTTTTTGATAATCACAGAATCAAATGATGCATTTTTTGTACTTTTGCAAAATTTTGCATAGTTGTGAATGATTAATTTTCTGAATTCCTATTCGTTAGCGAGCAATTCAAATAATATTTTAATGTTGTGTAAAGTAGTGTCTAGAGAACATTCTAGCGAAATTAGAACCTTGTAGCTCATTCAAAAGTCAGTCAAAAAACGCTCATTTTGAATAATGTAGCGTTTTTCAAAAACTAACTGAACTTATAATTAGATTGATTTCAAGACCTTTCCGACACTGATTTTTTACATTTTTTCCCACTGCTTTCTAGAAAAAATGCAAAGCACATCCTAGCATTCCAGAATAAAATATACGAAAAAAATCAATAGTGAAGGAATCTTCGAAACATTCTAAGTAATTTTAACTTTGTAGCTAGTTTTAAACGAGCTACGAGGTTGTAGTTTGGCTCAAATGATCCTCGGGGAATACTCTGTAAATGAACAGAAAGTTTTCTATGATGTAGCAGAATTTTTGCTATAAACGGTAAACCTTCCATAGTCTTGCAGAATTTTGCATAGTTGTAGAAATGAACGATGACTTTCTATAATCTTGCAAAACTTGGGACAGCTACAAACGATTAATTTGTTGACTTTTTTAGAATTTTCAATAGTTGAATGATCGAATAATTTTGTATATTTGTAGAATTTTGTATAAGTATTTATAGTAATAAACGATGAATTTTTGTACTTTTGCAAAATTTTTGATCCCAATAAACGATGAACTTTTTGAATTTTTACAGAATTTTTAATAATTACAGGAACAAACTGTATTTTTTGTACTCTTGCAAATTTTGGATTTTAGATAGCTATAAACGATAAACTCTTCGTATTTTCTCAAAATTTTGAATAACTACAGATTCGAACGATGAATTTTTTACTTTTATAGACTTTTGGATTTTTAATTTTTATACCTTTTGCAGGATCTTCGATAATCATTTAATCATAAGCAATGAATTTTTTCGAATTTTTGCAAAATTTTGGATAATCACAGAATCGAATGATGCAGTTTTTGAACTCTTGCAGAATTTTGAAAAAGTACAAAAAAGCGAGCGTTTTTCGACCGACTATCAAATGAGCTACGAGGTTCTAATTTTGCTCAAATAATGTTTAGGGACTACTCTATAAATTCTTAATATGTTTTAAGCCAACTAATAAAAGTTTTATGAGAATCGATTATATTTACAAAAGGCACTCTGTAAATGAACAAAAAGTTTTTTATGATCTTACAGATCTTACTATAAACGATAAATCTTCCACTTTTTGGAAAATTTTGAATAATTGTAGAAATAAACGATGCCTTTTCCATAATTTTGCAAAAATTTGATCAGCTACAAACAATTCATTTACTGACTTTTGTAGAATTTGGAATAGCTAAATGATCGAACAATTTTGTAGTTTTGCAAAATTTTGGATAGTTCTAAGAACGAATAAGTTTTCTGTAATTTGGCAAAATTTTCAGCAGTTACAAACAAATAATTTACTGACTTTTGTAAACTTTTGAACAGTTGCAGGATTAACCAATTTCGTATTTTTGTAGAATTGTGGACATTTAAAGTAAGAAACGATAAATTTTCAGTACCTTTACAGAATCTCAACGGTTATAAACTTGTACTTTTTCAACATTTTAAATAGTCAATGTAAATTTTACGAGTCGTTGCATTTATCGTAAAGATTAGATGAAATTTATTCCGTTATCTTTATTTTGGTGACATTTCCAGACGATGGCACGTACTGAATACATTAAAATATTCATAAATTCGACTACGATTTCAACAAAAAAAAAACAGTAATAAAGAATGAGAAGTATGTACTAAATCTGTGTATTTAGTCTTTGGTGTTAATAGGACACGGTCTATATAAACAAAATAAATATAGATTTTGAAAAGTTGCCACGTATTATCGTAATTTTTCCTTCCGATCAAATCTTGGAGAAGAATTAATAGTCGATTAATTTAATTAAAAGAAAAATAATAATCGAAAAGATTCTCTACAGGCTCATTATTCATCATTTATCTATTGTATACAACCTTAATTGGAGTTGAATAGAATAGATGTGATTGCGTAAAGAAACCCATCTCAGATTCTATATTTTTTTGTACACTAAAGATAGTGATCTTGTGTAATTTAATCTATAATTTAGATAGGGGCGCATCAATACCCGCATTTCGCTTCCGTTTGTATCACAGTTCATCGTCTTAAACTTAAATCTTATCAACAATAACAAACTTTCTGTTTTTATTGAAGAACGTGCACTATCGTTCAGATCGTCAATTTTTGTATGTGAATCAAAATCATTAGTAATGATGAGAACTCGATTGGATAACCTTTGTATGATTACGTTAAAGAAACTCTTTTTTTTTGGTTTGTTTATCAAACATTAACTGGCTAATTTCGTGGAATTTTGATAAATTCAATCATTTTCTCGTTTATTAACGGAAATTTACTCAAAATTATGCCGGTTTTCTCATTATTTACAAGGTGATTTTGCTCGTTAGAAAATTATAATTAATAGGATATAGTACGTGGAAAATCGGGTAATTCTAAACCAAAAACAAACGGAAATTGCGTTGAATATGCGGATATTAATCGAATTCTCCTCACGATAATCTCTATTAATAACGATTTTTAATTTATGATTTAATTAAAAATTTGTATCGAAAAAAAGACTTACTTGCCGGACAGACTCTTTTACCGCTTCTCCTTCTAAATGTTTACAAAATTCGTAATTTGCATACTAGCAAGATAAAAATCGCAAAACTCTTTCAATATTTGTTCAATTGTAAACAAACAATTGTTATTTTCTTGTTGTTATTTATAAACGTGTATGTGTTTTATCAAGCCCCGCTAAAACTCTACTGAATTTAAAGCTTGGCGCTAGATTGCGCATGGTCTCCCTTATAATTTTCAATATACATACATATAAACCTTATATACATTCTATATGTATACATAAATATATTATATAAAGAATAACCAGCATGTATTGTATTGTAGAATCAAAACGTGACAGAATTAATTCATGAAAATAGGGGAGCTATTGTTGTTGCTACATCTATAGGTAACCCTAGTGGGAAAATCCTAGTAGAACTAGATGCACCCCTATTTTTTTTCATTTAGATTCATCTGGATGGTTGAACTAGTTACTCATCATTATAAATTGTTAAATTTTTGCTTAGATACAAGTAATATTTAGCCGATAATTTATGATTTATTAAGCCTAGATTTTACAGCTTTGTCGTAAATCTATTCAATAAAATAGATGCAATAAGTGATACATTGTAATCTTTTAATTTTTAATCACCAAACTCGTTATTGTATGTTAAAGCTGTTAAAGCTTCTAACCGTTAAGCTTACAATTAGTTTCTGTTTACTTTGCAGATGTAAATGAACGTGCATTTCTCACATTTATTAATTTATCTTAAAGAAAATAGACATTTTCTGATATCTCAAATATTTACTTTCTATAGACAGATAATACGAAATTGAAAAGGAGCAAAACTTGTATTGTAGTTTATGAAGAAGAATTCGAGAAGTTTTATTGTTGCTTGCTTGTTAATAAGAATTTCTGTTTTAATTGTTTGTAATTAAAACAATATCTATCATTTAAATAATCATCATATATATTTTCAAAGTTTAGGTTTATCTATAGTACGTATTATAAATTCTATTTCTAACACACACATACTAAGCATTGCGTCTTAACCTTGACCTGTTAGTGAATAAATAAGCGGAAATATGTAGACAAATTGTCTTATTATTTATTATCTAATACATTAAACATACATATGTATACATATTTTATAATTTATATTTTTCAGTTAAGATCAATTGCAAAACATCATTGACAATGAATTCGTTAAGCAGAAAAAATAGAGGACGTTTTTTTATTTATTTTGGAAAATATTCACTATTGCAATTCAATGAAAAATAAATATACTCATTAAATGAATGCTAAAAAATCAATAATTCACTGAGAAATCAAAACAAGACTAACTAACTGGTTTAAGACTGATTCTGCTAGTAGCATCAACGAAATCTCTTCAAAATAATCGATAAATTTCATCTTCAAGCTAATCGTGTGTAAATCTCTTGAGCAAGGCAGAACAAAGGAACAGTACTAAGAGATAAAAGCAATCTTGAGGATAAAATTTGGCTCTAAACTAGGAGAATTATTAATCAAATTAGGAGATATTAAAGTTTGTATTCACAGTAACAATTGGTGTAATTTTGGTGGATGCGCCGGGTGAAATAAAAACCGAAATTACAGGCTTATTTATGTCGGGCGAAAAGTTCTTATGGAAACTCCCATTTTTTGCGAGTGATAAGAAAATCTAGAATATTTAGAAGGCTGCGTGGAAATTGTTTTAGCAAAATTAAAAACTCTTAGCTCATTTGGAAGTAGATCGAAAAAGGCTCTTTTTGGACACGGTAGCGATCTTCAAAACGACAAAAAATGGCTGGAAAACCCTCCTGACATTGATATTTTCGTTTTTCTTCATTGCATTCTAGAAAGAATGCGAAACATTTCCACCTGATCCGGAATTAAATTAGAAAAAAACGAGAAAAACAATGTTGAGAGGAGGATTCTCAAGTCATTCTAAGTCGTTGTGAGTGTTTAGTTTGTTATTGAAAATCGCGACATCGTCAGAATAGAGCGTTTTTTGACCAACTTCCAAGTGAGCTAAGAGGTTCTAATTTTGCTAAAATGATCTTTAATCATCCTCGTATAAATCCTTGAAATATTTTTCGAATCGCTCGCCAACTAACAGGAGTTTCACACGAATTGTTTACATTTAGAGTTTCACCCCTGTAGTTTACGGTGTTCAATCCCCCCTCCCAGATATGGCCTTAAAATCAGCCATATACAGATTATTTGTCAATGATTCTTCGAGCCCCCCCTCCCCCACCTACCGAAATTTTCTTCTAGATACGGCCCTGAGGTTAACTTTTTGGTATAAATCAAAGTGGTGTGTTTGGTCAAAAGACTACGTTATCATTTCTAATATTTACACCACTTATTTACTCTCTATCGCTTTCTAACTTATATGTACATACGTGTTACAGTGCGACGGACCCGATATTCTCCAAATGTACCTATTTCTGGACCCAATGCTGTATATCGTTGTGATCACCCCTTTGGTTGCACTACCGATGCTTTGAACTATAATACATAAGAGCGCTGGCCTTACAGTTATAACTCGATCTCTCTACAAAGTTGAACATTTATTCGTTGGGCCTCTAATGTCATTCAACATAGTTAATAAAATACAATTAGGCACCTATTTTTCGGCCGTAACATCACTACAACTGTTTTAATACGTTCGGTCACTATTTGTAAGAAAGAACATTGCACTAAAGGACAGACCATGCAAGTAGAACGATTTCGGCCATCGCGCTTTATTAAAATTTGTTATAAGATACTATTTTCCGGTTTCGGATAAGATATCTGCCCTTTTATTATAAAAATACTTCAACCCTAATACGAATGAGTTTAAAAAAATAATAATCCAGTATTTAGGCAAATAAAACAATAATTGCTCTCATTTATTAGAGGGGGAAAACGATATAAAATAAGGACTAACAAAAGCTCTTAAAATTATTTTACTTCTTCATTTATTCTGTTTCTAATTTCTATTTCATATAGTTTTCATTAATAAGACAATAAACAACAATCGTATATTCTAATCTTCAGCATTACCCCCCTCTTCTAATATCTTCTTAAAACTGAACGGTTGGAATGGATAACCTAACCCGCTATAAAATTTACTCATAAATTCTACCCAATGTAAACGTAATGTATGTAAAAATGCTGATAAACCTTCCATTAATACTAAGATTGAAACTGTTAATGCAGCCCAAGGTGCAAAAAATATAAAAATTGTAGCTGCACCCGTATAACCGGACATTATTAAACCTTTATTAAACACCATTGTCCATAATACTTCAGATAATTCTACAAATAAATAAAAAATTATCAATAATTACTTTTTTAATTATGAATTTAAATACTAACGTGCATGAGCTAGTGATAAGGCCCACAAACGTAGATAGGAAGCTGTGTGTGAAACAGTACTCAAAACGTATTCAATTGTATGAATAGCTTGAAGAATGAAAACCTCACTAATTGCTTCTTCTTCTTCTTCACCAACACTTGTATTATTACCATGTGAATTTGTTGGAATTACAGAATTTCGTTGAGCTTCAGGCATATCACTTAATTCCATCCCTTGATTAACATCACCATTGGTCTTTGTTTGTGACTTATGTTTCCTTTGAGATTTTATATAAAACGGTTTACCCAACAACAATACTGGAATACAAAGTAATGCACAAACTAATAAGATTTTCTCTAAAACCGGTTGAAATTCAAACATATAAGCATCACAATTTTTCGCCGGTGCGGTTTCTTTCAATAACATCATATTGATAAAATAGATTAGAACTGATGGAGCACAAGATGTACCATGTTTAGGGTCTGTAATAAAACTATTAATTTCATATATTAAAATTATGGGATAGTAAATTCTACCTGTATCGATATTTGGGTAAAACCACACAAATTTCATGAACATTAAAGCTACCAAATATCCGAATAGAGAAATTAATAAAACAATTTGCGGAATGAATTCCAATATAATATTGGCATATTTACGGAAATGTACGAAATTTACAACGCTAACACATACACCGAATATCATATGAGTTACACCAAAGATTACCGATAATTTCATCTTGAATGTATTCAAAAATATAATCTTATTTGATGCTAACTGTAATTAAATTATTTAATTAAATGATTATTTTTCTTTCTTGTGTGTATTAATAATGTACCTGCCAAACTGGATCCACACCAATAATATACGGTTCACCTTTATATTGTAAAGCTGGATTAAATTCTAAATCTTCATTGGTTAAAACTGTTGATGTATTATAATCAACATACCAAGTAGAACCGAATATATTCATTGATTTTGAAAAGATATCATTATAAACAAAACCCGTATATAATGAGAATATACCCATCAATAAAATTATATAACGGCCAGCAAAGAATATATTAAAAATCTCACTATCACTCTTCTTTGCCATCAATTTCTTTTCAGCTAGTACCAAATATAGACCAGATGATGCCATTATAAGTGCATGTCCACAATCACCAAACATCACAGCAAACAAAAATGGGAATGTAATAATTGTATATAAAGCTATAGGAAGATAAATTGAATCAATCTTAAATCGCAATTGTAGTCATTTTATTACCTGGATTTGCTTCACGATATGATGCTACACCGTACGAATCAATCAAATTCTGGAAGCCTTTAGTGAATTTATTTGTACGATTGAATGTCGGTGGATCTTCATTCGTTTTGATAACATTCAAAAATGATGGAATCGAACTACCACAAGCTTTCTAGAGTGAGAAATAAAACGTTTGATTTCTTTTTAAATAATTTGCGTGAATCATCTTACAGAACCGTCAGCTAAAGCATTTTGTACAACAGATATATCACGACTGGGTACCCAACATTCACCAATTAAACATTTCTTCGTCACATCCATATTGAACATATTCAATGTATGATAGATGGCTTTCATTTTACTAACCATAATACTCCAATTTTGCAATTCTCTAGCAACGCTAACTAAGACACGTTGGCGGTGATCTTGCGTTTGGTTCAAAACTAAATTTAGATCTTCTAAACGTGTAGAGACACCTTTCAGCATGTCCTGACGCTCCTGCAATGAGCTGGGACATGTGTATAATGATGCATGAAAACCGGCACAAACTTTCTTAATGCGAGTCTTTAATTGTTCACCTTGGAAGAACGCAACGAAAACAGTTTTGTAGATCTGATTACCCTACAAGATCAAACAAATTAAAAATGATTAAAATCGCAATTTTCCTACGTACAGTCGATGGGTCTTCTAATGGTTCCTCGATTTCAGCTTGTCGTAAAAAAACATTACCCCTAGAGATACGCCAGAGCATTCGTTCAAAACCTGGCACACGTTCCCTATTGATAACACCAGCAACAAAACCCAATCGACCACGAATTGATACATTTTGCGATTCATCTGGTAATAAATGTTTATCTAAACCATTAATTTCTTCTTGATCATTGAAAAATGCACGTGACTTCTCCAAAACATGTTTCAATTCCGTTAATTCCAAATAATTTGATTTTAAATTAACAGCACTCTCAGTTAATTCTTTAATATCACCTTCAGTTTTCTCAAGGTGTGCTTCCAAATCGATAATCTCTCGTGGATTTGGTGCTTTCGGTAATTCATGCATATCCGGTATTGTAACATTATCTTTACGGACTTCAGCTTCAATATAACGCAATTTACGCTCCATTTCATCACAACGGCGCACCTCATTGACGAATTTTCTTTGAAAAGCGTTCACATCCTCATTCATCTTTGAATTTGAAATTTCAATAAAATTATACTACGAAAAAAGAGGAATTAATAATTACATCTCGAAATTGAACAGTGCCAGTCTCCCCTAGTTCCGATATGGAAAAATATGCAGCCTCTGGTTGGATGAAGACCTGGGCCAGGACCATTTCTTCACTACGAAACATGTCCCCCATTTTTTTCTTCTTTTTTTTTTGAATCAATCAATAGATAAAATTCTGCAACACAAAAACTAAATTAATTTCCAAAAGGAAAAACCTCTATACTTGGAAAAATTACAAATTTGTAACCTAGGTAGATAACAAAGTACTAGTCACGAGTTCTTATCAAGGACAATATTTTAAAAAATAATGTTTTTTTTTTGTAATTATCCTCATTAAATCATCACAAAAATAGGAATTAATATTGTTTTGATAGTTTCAATATAAATAATAAAAAAAAAATCGATTACCTTTAAATACCACCTTCACCTGTAACTCGCACCGCAGTTCTACACGAATAAAACCACCCACAACTGTCCTATGTGATACTATTGAATTAATCACATGACAAAGCTTGTAAAATCGTCAACTTACAGGATAAATAAGTCTAGTATAAGTGTGTAATTGTTTTCGTTTAATAAACGATAAGAGCACTTATGAAAAAAAAATGATAATGGTTTCAATCAAATGATCTAATTTTTATATCAATTGTTGTGTTATCACAATCGATCAAAATTGCTAAAATGCATGGTGTTTTTTTTTTATTAAAAAAAGAGGATTCAACATTGATACCGCGTCACAGTCACAAGATTTCCATCATTGAAACTCAAGGCAAAATTATTCACATTAATAATTTCTATTATTATTATTATTATTATCATTGGAAATATGATTGAAAACTTGTGATAATAGCTCATATTATTGCTTGTGTTAATTATAAAAATACCTTGATAATTAATAAATTCAGTATGTAGTATTGAATATTGATGATGATGTTGTTTCAATATTTCAATGATCATAAAATTTTATTGTGCATTGAATAAATGACAATTTTATTATCAATGTGTTACTCTGAGATATTTTATTTATAATAAAAATGAATAAACAATTTTTTAAGAAATATTACAACACACCCTTTAGTTTATATAACCATTGTTCATATTTACATCACATCAGGGGCAATTTATCAAAAGAATATTTTCCATAAAAAGTGTTTAAAATTGGCTGTAACATTATAGAGATAAATCTCTAACCACAGTAATTATCATCTATTTTTTCATGAGTTATTACCGTCAGCGTTTATGCTTTTAGAGTTGACGACAATCATCTATGAGAGACTATGAGATTACTAATTCTGATCTACGGGTGGTATTCACTAACTTTTTAGAGACTGGTTAATGGGATCATCAATAGAGATATCCATCTTACTTTCTACAACTTCATTGAAAAGAGACAAATATAAAACAAACTCGCGCGAGTTATCGTGCAATTATCCTATTTTACCCATTTTGTAAATACTGTTATGGCTACTATCCCCATCTTTATAGCTTTGTGTTAGAGTAAATACAAAATATGTGAAATAAGCGATTGATATAGTAACTTACAGGTTATTGTAAAGTCACTTTTTTTCTGGTTAGAGACTAGTTTCTAAAAGATTAGTGAATATCACCTTACATTATTAATGATAATGGTTTGCTTCCATACAATAACTCATTTGCTAAAGTTGTGGAATTCGTTTTTTTTTTGGGAGTGATTGATAAAAACACCTGTAAAGGAGTAAACACCAGGTTAATAATCTATTTGGTATTCCAAGAGCTGTATTTATTACATCACAACCAATGCCGTTCCTTATGAATAATTTCAAATAAAAAATTAGAATAAAAAGAATGAAATAATGACTGTTTTTATTAATTCCCTAATTTTATTCATTATAATTGTTATGATTATAATTTCAATTATTACAAGAATAATAAGTGTTTTTTGTTTTGGGGAAACTAACGAAAATTTGTAAAACTACAGAAAAAGAAAAATAAACAAATTATATGTGGAAATTTATTTTTAAATCAGTTTTTTTCTCAAATATTTACCTTTACATTATAAGTTGTGTTATCTAAATCAAAGAACGTATACATACATCATCTTCATAAAATTTAAATATTTATAATGGATGTGTTGAATTGTTGAAAAATCTGTCCATTATTTTATTATTATACTGATAATATTTACTAGAGTTTGAAAATAATTAATAGACAGGTAAAAATAAATTTCTAATAATAGTAGTCAATACAAAATTCAAGATGATCACAAATTATGAAAATTTATGAGATTTTGGTTCCCTCTAATTCTAGCAACACTTATTTGAAGGGATGGTGTATTCTACTTTGTTTTTTTTCAAATAAAGCAGTATATTTTTTCGCAATGAAAAAGATTTTGATAATATAATCTATGCTCTAATGTGAAAGCTTAGTAAAATATTTTAACTTTTTGGTACAATTTTCAGTTTGAAACAAAGCCGTAGCTATGGGGAAGACAATGCAATCCCTTGCACCACCCCACCTAAAATATTTTTCTGATAACGGCCCTGATTTGAAAAAAAAATTTCAAAAATTACCATTACTGAGGACTTGAAATTTGAAATTCAAGTAGCTAAGATAATGTACAGTGACGATTAAAAAAAGATATCCAAAATGGCATCAGTAACTCCACCCCATTCTTCTGATTGGATATCTTTCTACCCAAATTTTGACCTGTTAATATTTCGTTACATTGTGATGACCCGCCTCAAAAGCCTGCTTTACACAGCCGCGCAAGAGGTGGTCTCTTTTTTTAAATCGCCAATGTACTTTTAGCAAAATTTTATAACTTTTGCTTATCTTTTATAATTCAACTGGAATTTTTCAATTAATTTTGTTGTAAATTCACAGGAACAAAGGTTTCCTTGAACCAAGAAATTTATGTTCTACCTAATTTTCTTCTTGGACCAAGACAAGATTTTCAATTTGAGTGAACTAACCAAAACTTTTGGATTTAGAAATTAATTTCTCTATTTTTTATCATATCAAGAAATGAAAATTTCTTAAATATTTAAGTAATTCTTAAGTGTGAAAGATATAAAACTACCTTGAGTCAAATAATAATTTTCTTTTGTGTTGTAGTTTGTGAAATGAAGTTTTCTTTCAATCTTCATTTCAACTAGAAAAACAATACTAGGCCTAATGATACGTGTATGAAAAAGGTGACAATGATTGTGAGGCTGTGTAAGTCAGGCTAACGTGTGAGATCCTCACAATGCCTAACAGATCACAATTAGAAAAGAACAATATTCAACCAAAAATAGTAGGTGTGAATATGCGTATTATTTCCTTCAAGATATAGAAAACTTGGTTTACACATCTAAAAGAACGGGTATTTCTCGTTTAAAAGTCGTCACCTTTTTCATGCACCTAGCTGTACATTATTTTAGCTATTTAAATTCTAAATTTCTAAGTTTTAGCACCAATAATTTCTGAGTAATCAATTTTATACAATTCAAAGTTTGAATGAAATTCCAAATACAATAACAACCTAATCAATTTCACCGTTTAATGTAAAAATGCGCTCAAAAATAAAAGAATAGGGTGCACTATCCTGTATAATGAGGGCATGAACGACATTTCTTAAGCTTTCATCAATTAGAACTTCTGAAAGACTACGAATGTGAATCACCCTGTATACCATAATCCATAATGTAGAATAAAAATAATGATTTATATGGGTTATATTTTATTATATGTAATTTTCAACGAAATGTAAACCATCGTGATAATAAACGTATAAACAACAATGGCTGATAGCAACAAGTATACAACTCAAAATTGGAACAAAGGTTAATTTATTTAACACCATTCATATACCAGTAATAATGTAATATTGTGAAATTTCTTAGAGTAACCCTAAAAAACCATCAGAACGATATTAATTTCTAGTTAGAACGTTAAGTATAGTCTGTCGATTTTTCTAAGAGAATAACTAAAGTAATAAAATAGAGTCAAGTATATTCAACAATGAATGTTCAATTGCAAGTATAAACACTCGTCTTTACCTGCTTTGTCCGAAAACTAAACAGATGGTGAAATTGTCGGTCCTTTTTTTGATTTAATATTTTATGAGGTGCTACTTCCAATTGAACATTCATTGTTGAATATACTTGACTTTATTTTATTACTTTAGTCAATGTCTTAGCAAAAACGACAGACTATAAAACATAAGCAATAATTATTATTGTTGTTATTGTTGAAAAATATTTTCTGATCAATTACAATCAAACACAAATTGTTGATAATAAAAATGTAGTTTTCGTTGTTATTTTAATTGAATCAATTTAGACAATTGAGCAAATTTGTTAATACTTCCTACTTTCAATAACAACAACTTAATCCAACATAATTCGATCGACTTAACTCTACCATTGTAGTCAATTATAGATCAAGTCAACCGAATTCAAATAGATGGAGTATACGAATTTTGTCGAAAATTGAATAAATTATTTCAAAATCTTAACTTGTTGTTCTTATTTTTATTTTTTTTATTTTTTGAAGGATTTAACGATGAATTCAACCAAAATTTTATTAATCATTGACACGAAATGTAGAGAGTTGAAAACATTGACCGTTTTATCGTAATATGTCAAGGCTTATCGATCAATCTTTAATGGTCACTAAATGTACAGAATTTATTACTTAATATTGTTAATAATCAATAATTTGAGTAAACATAAAACAGAAATATTTCTTATTATTATAGATTATCATAGAGAATTATTGATAAATATGGGGGCTTAATTGTATCTTCCTAATTGTAAGATGATCCTATATAATCTCTAAGTTGTTTATAAACGATTTGTAAAATTGCCAAAAATTTGATGTTACAAAACAATTATTGCTAGTATTTCTAAAATAACAACAAATTTCCGTTCTAAAAATTATTTCCTATTTACAACAAAAAAAATTTTTTTTTTTTAATTTATTGTTAAAAATTCATTATTCAAACCAATTAACCCTAGAGTTAAATTCGAACGTAACCACCTTGATCTAGATGTGCTTATTATTTTATTATTATTTTTCAAATAGAACAACCTCATTTGTAATAAAACAAGGTCTGTTTCCATTAACTAAATTAAATCGTGTATATTTGTCCCATTATATTTAGTCTAATAATAGTTGACTATATGCATTTTTTTTTCAAAGATATTTTCTCTACAAACTCACCTTTTTGCCTGATAAAATAAAATTTATAAAAATCCGTTAAAATCGACACAATCACAAACACTGAACACAATAAACAACAAACACGTGATTTTATTATCGGTTGTTGTTATTTTTTATAATTTCGTTGTGTGAATTTTTAAACTAATAATTAAATTTTTCCCACTTTATTCGTATGAGTTTTAAATGAACAACACCACTTATTTATACACTTTTTTAAGATAATCTACGTTCTGTATGCTCATGTATAATTTATCTATTCATTTATCCATACATCCATCTATTTAGATACAAGTATGAATGTTTGAATTTAGCATTAGACGAGAGACACACACATTATTGTTATAAACACATTCTCCTCCCACTAGAAACGTGTATAAACATCTATTTGTATTGACTGAAAAAATAATGTTTAACCGCGCTCTCACGCCCCACATATTTTATGTTTATTATTATTATTAACAATAATCAATTATTAAAACATTATTGTAGTTTGCTATATTTACTATAGTTCAATTAAGATGCTTTTAAATCTTTAAAAATAATTGGTATTTTTCGTTGTGGTTATGCCAAAAATTCATAAGAACAAATTATAAACATTTTTAATAATTTAACCATCTAAGCGTCGATTTCACCAACGTCTGTTAAATTTTAACGAACAAATAAATCATAGAAACGATTATTTTTAACTATTCATTGAGTTTAACTAAAGTTGGTGAAATCGTTCTTAAATCCTTTTGATGATTTCTTTATGATCACTTTGTTATTGACATGCTTTATTATTTTCTTTAAATATTTATTTAATTTAATCAATAAGCTTATTAAATATAGTGTACAGGATGTACATTCACGAGCACATAAAAGAGACCACTTAGTAAATTATAACTTTCTCTAAAGAGGGTGGTTCTACAAATTTGCTATGGCGGAAACTGGCTACAACACTCCCTACCTCTTCACCTTCTTCCGCTGACTTACACGAACCGGAAAATATGATATAAATGATATTCCTCGTTCAAGAGTCGGTCTCTTTTATGTGCTCGTGAGTGTACAATGCTATTTCAACTCGCAGTTGCCCATGCCTTTATTGTACGGAGTCGCAACTTGTTTCATACATTACTACATTTGATATTTTTGAATGAAAAAGCAAGCTAGAGCCCTACGTAACCAAAGGCATCGCCAACTGAGAGGTGAAATAGCGTTGTACACTGGAGAGCACATAAAAGAGACAGGGACAGGAATATCACGTTATTCGGTTCGTATAAATTACTCTATACCCTTCTATTGAACGATTTTCTTTCTTTCTAAATATTAATTTGTAAAAATTTTGTTGTCACAACCGCACAATAAGTGGTCTCGTTTATCTGTTCCCCAGTGTACATCCGGTACTTTACTTTCTGTTATCTGTTCAATGATAATTTCGCTCTACTTGGAAGATTAAATTTTGAAATTTCGGGGAATTTTATATCGGTTGGTAGGATTGACAAAATGGCAACAAATTCGAAGTGTTCTACCCCATTTGAATTAAATTTGAATAAAGTGAGCCTTGCTTGGAAAACATAACTCGTTATTTAGTTTTTAAATAATTTAATTTAATATTGTCGACACTAATTAATTAAGTCAAATACAATCAATTTATTTAATTTATTATTCCAATAAACATCTGGATAGATAGGAGTATTAATTTTACTAAAAGATGCCTCAAGTTACACTGTACATTTTCAATTGATGGCTTATCTTGTGTTAAAAATACAATAAACAAAAAAATAATTAACAATTCAAATTTATCATTTCACCTAGGTACGCAGAATAATTCGTATATTATTATCATTGCCAACCTCGAAAAAATAAATTATACTGCTTTAAACTGAAAACAATCCCGAAATAGCCATTTCGCAAATGTCTTCGGCAAGGAAATAATTAAATAGAAACATGGAATGGAAAGAAATTGTCTTTTTTTTCAATTATATTGGAATTTCATAGTGGTTGGTAGGAACGACACGACAATTTGAAATTTGAACTAGCATCTTTGCTTGAATGGTTTTATAATTTATGTTTTTTCTCACCTGTCTGTCTCCGTTTATATTTTCACAATTTATTTAATTTAAAAATACAATTAGATATTTTTAACGTCATATTATAAATTACAACAAAGAAAGTTAATAACAATACAAAAATTTATTTTAGAACACTTTAACGGTTGTTATTCGAATATCAAATGTCAAACTAACAACATTGCCAATCTCAAAAAATAAATTATACTAGATAGTATAAATCTTAAGTTTTACCAACCTATAAAATTGTACGAGTAAAATTATTGAATTCAGAAATCATCGTTTTTGAATGAGTTCAAGTTGTGAAAACCTATACAATCTATTTTTGAAATAAATTAGAGAATATCCATGATCGTTTCAAATGAATGAAACGACCGAAATGGCCTTATCGTGCTTCGGTCGTTTCATTAATTTGAAACGATCATGGATATTCTCTAATTTACATTAAATACTCGCGTGTTCATTAATTTCATTAATTTTTGAAATGCATTTCTCAAAAAATTGAATTTTTTAAATATTTGGGGAATTTTGTAGAGATTGGTACCATTGATAAGTCAGCTAGAAATTCAAATTAATCTCTGTACATCAACTACTTTTACTCTTTTTTCATACATTTAGCTTCGTTATAATCCAAAAAAAAAATAGTTTAAAAATAAAAGTTTATTCTTACATAATTTTTTTTATTATAAAAAACATACACAATAAAACAAAAACTAATAATTCACATTAATCACTAATTAGATTGACAGCTGTCATTTGAATACAAATAACAAACGTCAAATAACCAACACTACCAATTTTGAAATAATAAATAGTACTAGTTTTTTTAAAAATCAACAAAGACATTTATTTCCAAGAAAATACCTATAAATTTCTCAATATACGATCAGATTCTTCTTTTGGAAAATTAACATAACAACAATTGAAAATTTCACTAAAACTATTTAAAAATAATGGTAAAACTTCCTCTATTGAAATATATCGATCCAATTCTTCTGAAAGACTTGTAACACCTTTACCTTCAATACCACAAGGTACAATGTGTTTAAACCAACGTAAATCTGTAAAACAATTCAAAGCTAAACCGTGCGATGTTATAAATCGACTACCATGTACACCAATTGCACATAACTGAAATTTTAATTAATTAAAAATAAATGAATATTGCAATTATTACATACTTTATTATCATTGATCCAAACACCTGTATGTGGTGAAGTTTGAGCATTTAATTTATATTTTTTACATAGATCTATTATTGTTGTTTCTAGATTACAAATATACTGTTTCATGCCATATTTGAATTGTTTTAAATTTAGAATCGGATACACAACTAACTGACCAGGACCATGGAAAGTGATCAAACCTCCACGATCTGTACGATAGAATTCAGCACCTAGAAAACAACCAAGAAAACGATGAAAACTATCCAATTTATTCAATAAATATAATAAATTACCCACGCTCTTTAATCTAGCTTCCTCTTCTTCTGTATAGATTTTCGTACGTATACCTGTCGTATAAACAGGTGAATGTTCTAAACACAACAATATATTTGCAGCATCTTTATTTTGTTGATGGTGTTGATTTACCAGATATTTCTGTAATTTTAAAGCTTTACCATAATTTATTTGACCAATTTGCCAAACTTTTATCAAACGATCCATAATTTGAGGTTATGTATAGTGTCTTATTATTGTTATTGTAACAAAGAGATTAATGTAAATTTATCAAAGATTTTGCAATATTTATAGTTTTGAAATAATCTTTAACTGGAATAGATAATTATTGTTTTTTTAATTTCACATATTACATAAAAAATTGAGATGTTTAAAATTCGCGCCTTAAACTTGGCCGTGGTTAAGATGTAAATAAAGATACCCATATAATTTTTACAAGATCTAGAAAAGAGACAATAAATGTATATGTGTCGGTTATTGTTCTGATTCATTTTAATGACACTAACTTAACCTCCAAGTATTTGGTTATGTTTACGTTTTGAATAGTGATATCTTTTTAAATTTTTCGACTTAATTACGAGTGTTAAACCGAATCTCCCCCATAATGTACAAATTATTTGTATTAACAATAATATCAACAACTCTATTACAAAGTAAGTTGTTAATTTTGGGAATTTTATAAAAGGGGTGTGGTTATTGTTGTTTCTGTTAATTAAATTTCTATTAATTAATTATATAGCAAGTCTAGCCCTTTGGTGCTATGAATGTGTATCAAACCAACCGGGCTGTGGAGTGCCATTCAATTGGTTATGGCATTGGACTAAAGTATGTCCGGAGGATGATGATGTTTGCGTGAAAATTTTGGAACAAAAAGAGGGTTATTTTGACTAATAATTTATTCCATAAGCTTAAATATTAAAAAAGTCATTTTACATTATAGGTGACACAGTTATAACAAGAGCTTGTTTGAGTACAGTTCAAGCTGTAAGAAAAGATATACCACCGGATCATTATGAAGGTTGTCGACCGGCTGCTATTGAGGAGAAATTGGGAAATTACGTTAATAATACAGTGAAAGAATTGGATGTACACAGGTAGACGAATTATATCAGAATTAATTAATTGTGTAATTTGAATTATTGATTTTTAAAGGAATTATTACGACAATACAACGTGGTGTTTCTGTTTTCTCGATCATAGATGCAACCACAGTTTCACCTTCCAACCATCAATTTTATTGGGTGTGATAACTTTAATCATCTTTTATTTCTTTTGATATTTTTTTATGTTAGTTAGGTAGAATTCCGTCCATTTTCCAGATGTATATTTGTTATAATTTCTAATACAATTTTATACATTTTATATCAAGTTTTTATTATAATTTTTAAACGTTACAAGCATAGTACACATTAAGTATGTATATAAAAATATTGCAATATGTATGTATAAAGGACGGATTAATTATAGGATGCTATCAAATTCATATGGAAATTTGATGGCAAGAAGTACACTTAAAAAAGTTGCAAAGAGAAAAATGAAATTCACTACACCCTAAATAATTATCATTAGTTTTGTCTTAATTACTCCTTTTGAAGTTCATAATATTCTAAAGTGATATCATCGTAGAAATTACCGTCATTGACTACTTCACCATCGGTTAAATTAATACCCAATGTATTCGGATTTAGATCAGTGATAAGGAAGTCATTACCCAAACCACATTCTTGGACAATCTGTTGTTTTGATACTGGCGGAGAAAGAAAGTCTGCGAAAATAGAGATTTTTTTTTTTAATTCAAATTCACAAATCTTTTAACATTGTATTTTATAATAGTTACACCTACCTAGTGAAACTTGGCATGCAACAATTCGATATTTTTTTGAGAAAGGAAAAACATAAAAGTTAGTATAAAAATAATTAATAATCAAACTACATACACAATCAATGAAACCAAAAAGGATCCATTGATTTGTTTTATTAATCAAACTAATAGTGGTCGTAGAAATAGAGTTTAATGATAATAGAATTGATTATGATTACCTTCTAAACCATTATCAATATCAACAACATTGACAAATTCGACTTCAATATTTGGAACTTTATTATCATCATTATTCTCCTGCAATTCAACAAATCTTAGTTGGAATTCTTCAATATACAGGCTGTTCCACAGTGAATAATCCATTTATTAATTAACTGTGTAACTTCCTGTATAAATTGAATTAAAATAAATTACATTTTGTTCATATTCCTGAAATGGTTCATCTAAAATACTGGCAGTTGCTGCTTGTAATTCCATATCGAAAGCTTCCTGTTCCTGTTTCATATTATCTTTATATCTTGTTTCTAAAAATTGTTGCATCCTTTGTTTCTATAACATCGTAATTATTTGATTTTATTAAATTGTTAACAATTGAATAAATTTATACCATTTGTAAAGCTTTCTTATCATCCCTTTGTGCAATTGTCCATAAATGACCAGCACCATGTGCAGCTTTACTACCTTTCCGAAAATGCGGATTTATCGATAGATTATGACGCACTGAATTCTTCCAACGGTCATCATTTTGTTTATAAAACGGAAAATGTTCACTGGAAATCATTTTAGAAAGTGTACACTGTAGTTGTAATGAATTAAACTATTGCGTCATAAATATTTTTAAACATAATATAGATGTAGCATCGGTGGTTCAGTGGTAGAATGCTCGCCTGCCACGCGGGCGGCCCGGGTTCGATTCCCGGCCGATGCATCTTTTCTTTTACTACTACCCTATCATAAATTTTATCATCACTTCAAATAAACATAAGAATAGAGTCAAGTTCGTGTCCGTTATATTTCAGGAATTACTCATTTAGTTTTCTAGGGAAATTTTACGTGCCAGGTACCGGTTGATATGACCGAAAGTTTTGAAAGTGTACGAGAAAAGACACGTGGATTGAAGGGAGTAAAGTTTTTTTATTTTCGTTATAATATGGAAATTGATGAGGGATGTATACACCTGCAATCACTCAACCATATCCATACGATTAAACGAACACACGACTTGATAATAGACTTGCAATTATTTTAATTGTCCCATACATTGATAGATTCATGGTTTAATTTCACGGAAGAATATCGAATATAAAATAGAAGGCTATTAGGGTAGTTTGAAAATGATCACAGTTGTGTTTGGCATAAAAATGAAATCAAATTAATTTAGGGGTGGATTTTTCTCAATTGATCGACTGATCGTTATTTCGGTGAAAATACAGCTTTAAAAAACCTCCCAAGTGACAGGTGAACGAAATCCAAGAGTCTTGTACAATTTAAAATCCTTGCGATCGTTTCGGTACCAGGCACGAATTATTGATGATTGTTGCCTTATATCCTATATATTACAAAACTACCCTTATGAAATTTCTATGTGTGTATACAAAACAAGTTTTGGATCATCTAAACAAATTTATATACCCCCGCACACAATCCACTACCACAAATAAATTTGTTAAGTATACAATAACAGAAAAAAATTCCAGGTCACGAAGTTAGTCGAAAAAATCGAAAATATGAAAAAGATTCTTAATTACTTACGATATCCATTGGTAAATTCCAGAAACTGTTAATTCACCTTTTTCGTTAAGGGCATGTTCGATTAATTCTGTATAGGTGAATGGTGGTTTCTTTGGATCTGTTGTTTGACGATACTGCAATGTATTTTTAAAATTTTGTTCTTTTGTAGCTGATTTACCTCGAAATAACTAAGTTTTTATTTTATTTTTTTTTATATTGTTTTTAATTACTTATAAATTTAAATAATGAAAAAATAAAGAATGAAAATCTTTATTAAAACTCACATTATTATCGTAGTTGTTACGTAGAGCTGTGCAGGTCGAATTCAGATCAGTTGATGGTGTTACATCTGAAATAAATCCAAAAATTATGATAAAACTTCCAGAAATTCTCCACAAAATACGCAGAACTTCACCGATCGAAAAATCGCCTTACAAAGTGAAGGGGTAAATTTAAAAATTCGTTTTCTTACGCCCGTTTTTTTACCCCTTCTTAAACTCGTTTTAGCTCAAATATTTAGGTGGTATCCCCCCCCCCCCCATCAAATGTGTGTAATCCTATCGTTAACTCGATTTAAATCCAAGTCGAAACTTAGGAGAGGTAGAAGGACCGGCCCTTAAAGGGAAGCTGGAGTCACACCTCGATTCAGTGTCTGAAAAAGTGACAGTTTTCAATCATGGATTTCTCGATTCTTTTCCGAGATATTTAAGCTTCTTCATGGGCGCAGGACAAACGGTTCCCGAAAATTCCGATTACGGAAAGTCGAAAAAGTTTAATTTTTTCTCAATAACTTTTTTGATTTTGCTGAATTGGATTTTTCGTGAACAGTTTGCTCTCCGCACATTTAAAAGCTTTCAAATAAGCTGCCAAATGATTTTTTTATCTTTAAAACTGTAGACATGACATTATAGGGAAAATTTTGACATGCTCCGACATTTTACACTTTAGAATTTAGTGAAAATTTTCTAATCTGGAAAACTCTTTGGGATGCACTGTGAAACGCTTAATTCAACTCCGGTTATACACCATTTGAACATCTCAGAAAACAAGCGAGAAATCGATGATTAAAACTTGTCACTTTTTTGGACACCGAATCGAGGCTTGAATCCAGCTTCTCCTTAAATACTTAATCTATGGTAGTTTTTATATGCAGGCAGTACTCTTATTCTTTCACAAATCAAGGAATAACTACTAGGGTTAAAACTACCCTTACTATAAGGCTATTTTTTTGGAATTTTCCCAAGGAAATAACTCTATAGAATGTAAAACCACCCTTATATGTAATGCGAAATGTTTTTCTAAACAATACACTGGAATTTAATGACCAAAAAATAACTTAACAGGAGTTAAATCTGTCCTCAATGTTGGTCTACTAGGTCGTATTCCCAAATTGATTTGTAAGGAAACAATCACAACAGGTTTGGGAGTAAGATAATCATTATAACGTTATCGTGATGCTCGTGTTATACTCATCTCTTTTCAATTATAGGTACAATGAAATTATGGAGAGTGAGATAGATGTATCTCTACTTACAATTAGAGATAATGTTTATGTACCGCTTGGAGATAGTAACCAATTTCAAAAAAAAAATTGAAATACGATCCAGAGCTAATCTGTGAAGACAATACAATTATACTATAAAGCTTAAAGAAGTACATATTTGTTTTTCTAAGAAATACCAGCTAAAAGATAGCTCTACTAGGGCAAAACTAGTTCTAAAATTGACCTGGAGAAATAGCTCTAGATATACAGGGTGATTGATCTAAATATTGTTGATTCTATAAAACTCCTATTAGTCGACGAATAATTCAGAAAATATTTTGAGGATTTGTAGGAGAGTTCCTAAGGAACATTTTACCAAAATTAGAACCTCGTAGCTCATTTGGAAGTTGGTCAAAAATTGCTCGTTTCTGATGATGTTGCGATTTTCAATAATGAGTTATGCACGTTAAACGACTTTGAATGTCTCGAAGACCCTCCGAACATTGTTTTTTGTCGTTTTTCTCCATTGTATCCTAGAAAAAATGGGAGACCTTCTCCTCCGCTCCAAAATAAAATAGAGAAAAATAGAAAAAATCAATGCTGAAAGGATCCACGAGTCATTCTAAGTCGTTTTGCGTGTTCAACTTGTTTTTGAAAATCGTGAAATTTTCAGAAACGAGCCTTTTTTAATCAACTTCCAAATAAGCTACGTGGTTCTAATTTTGCTTAAATATTTTCTAGGGACCCTCCTATAAATCCTTGAAATATTTTTAGAATCGCTCATCGACTAATAGGAGTTTCAGTTTCATAGAATCGACCATATTTAGATCAAACACCCTGTAGTAAATTCTCGAAAATTCGATAGTCTAAGCAGGTAAAATGAATAGCAAATGATTTAAAAATTATAGGGTGAGATTACGATTCTACTTTCTGGAAAATTCCAAAAATATAAAGGGGTAATAGATAGAAAAAAGCCGTATTTAAATTAAATTAAAATCCATCCTTATTGACATCAAAAATTCTAAATAGCAACAACTGATCTATTGTTATAACAACAAATAAACAAATTTTTAATTGTAAGTAATCTCCAGGTGAAGGAATAATAATAAATAATCGTTGTTTTTTTCTCTCGTCTTGTTTTTTTTTTGATTTTGTGCTCGTTGATAATTTCATTTATTACAGCAAATAAAATAATTCTATTGAAAATAATAACTTACCAGGTACTGGTGGTAATTCATGTATTTTATAATTCAATAGCCATGATAGATTACCATCGGTACAATCTGATTCTACACCACTATCATCGGAACCTCTTGGACTTGGATTGATTAAATAATCATGCATCTCATTACAGGTATTTTCAATTAATTTTATACTATTATCATTATCACAACGTAGATTGTGCATTTCAGCAATAAAATTTGGTATTTTATTCGTTGTATCCCAACATCCATTTACAAGAACAACCTATATTTTGTAATAATTTAAGTTAATTAGTAATTAATGTTATATAATTTTATAACGGCTCAATGGTCTAGGGGTATGATTCTCGCTTTGGGTGCGAGAGGTCCCGGGTTCAAATCCCGGTTGAGCCCGCACTTTTTTCCCATTTTTTTTAATTTAAATTATCATTAATTATTGTCGTTTTGGTTTTGTTTTGTTTTTGTTATAGTTTAAACTAGGAATCATACCTCATTTTTGGATGTTTGCGTATATAAATCACCGTTTTTGAGGGGTATTTGCGGTAACACATAACCATGGATTTTCTGGTATTTTGATGGAACTTTAACAATTTTTCTACCATCTAAACAATTACTTAATTGTTTATAATTATTATCACTATTATCAACAATTGAATAATAATTATTCATTTTAACAATGCGTTTTTTTGTGATTTTCTTGAAGAGAAAACCAATTTTTTTTACTAGAAATGGTTTTTGACACTGCAGCCTACTCTGATTGCGTTATTTCATTCATAAAAAAATTGCAAAAATTCCCCGAAATCCCTAATTTTGACTTGTTCAAATTTGGACTTATTTTAACGATATACCTTTGCTTAAAAGGAGGAAAAATATGAAAATTTGTTGTTATCGGAAAAACACCCCCGATTTCTTGTTATTATTCCGATGTTGTTGTTACAATTAAAAAAAAATAGAACCACTTCCGATGGTCGTTTTTGTTGTGAAAATCACCCTTGACTAAATCTGCAGTCTTCAGGCGCGCCAACAAATAAATAATTGTAATTGAATTGAAGCGCATGCGTCCCGGATTTTCACAATGTTCACCCCAAAAAATAACATATATTTGCTTTCAAATAAAATTATTTGCCACTACTTATTGCGTCAATAATTCAATTAATTTTTGAAAATAATTGTTAATTATTTTAATCAACTAATTATGTTAATTAATTAATTGCTTAAGCAATTTAATTTTTTTTCACAATAGAAGGCTTAGGAAACAAAAATTTGAAAATCAATCTAGTAGACAAGATTAACCAATAGAGGACAGCACAAAGCTACTACATCGCGAATCTATAGTCTATAGCCTACGACATGTAGATTGGTTATGTTATATTGAGCAAAAATTATCAATATTAGTAATAATATCGAGGCAAGAGTTACATTAACTGGTTTTTTTATCCAATTTACATCAATTTAGTTTCTCGTTTTGAATAACAGAATATTTTAATTAGTTGTAGTGTGTTGTGTCAACTTGCATGTCATGGGCTATAGATAAGTTTTTCAAATTCTTATGACAGAAATAAAGAAATGGGGAAAAATCTCTGTTGTCAGCTTGCAAAATTTATCATAATTTTTAACAATTTAATAAATACGAAGGAACAATTTTCGATAATAAGTAAGCATAATCACCAATTATTTAGTTTGTTAATCAATTTTCAATCATTACTATCATCTATTGTTTCTTCTTTTTTTGGGTTTAGAAAGTTTGTAAGTTTGGCAGCAATGCAGATATGTGTCATACTTTTCCGTTTTGCTGTCATTTTATTCAACTGTCAAACGGTATTAATGTGATCGAGGAAAACAAGAAAGAAAGGTGCTTAGTAAGTAATTATATTGATTAATTAGTAAATTAATTTGTAAATTCTATAATTAATTCCATAATTTCTAATGCTACTATTAGTAATTGTCATATAGACTTTTTTCAATAAATATTCATTTTTAAAGGTTAGCCTTTGACACAGTTTTCACTAAATTTATTTAAAATAAAAGTATTACACTTTAATAAATATATACATATATTTACTTTTCGTTTATTATTATTATCTTTATTATTATAATGATACAGGAGATTTTATTTTGGTACATTTGTCCAGAAAAAAAGACAAGAATGGATGTTGATAATGGTCCAACAGATAGTTCCAATACTACAACAACAACAACAACAGCAACAAATACAACAACATCTACAATGGATATAGAACAATCACTTTTACAACAGTTCAGTTGTATGGGTACAACAGATAAAGAAGAATTGGTACAACAACTACAGAAATTGTTGGGTAGTAATTTGAATTATTCAACAGCTGCATTTTTCCTAGACATGAATAATTGGTATTCTTATCTATGCGTTATTGATTTTTTTAATAATTGTGTTTTTTTTCTGATTATTAAAAGGAATCTTCAAGCAGCTATTTGTTCCTATTTAGATATAGAGTCAACAACGAAACTACCATCAATGGCTCTTGTTCCAGATCCAGTAGCTAGTGAAACAGAAAGTATAGAACCTAACACTAGGTATCTTCATAAATATAAACATTATTCCTTTTTCTGTATTTGTGTATTAATATAGAAATTCTATAGTTTCCAGAAAGTCTGGCATATCTTCAATAATGGTACAGAACAATGGCCAGAAGGTTGTTATGCTCAATGTTCAGATGGTGATAGTCTTAACGGTGGTAAAGTACAATTACCACCATTAAAGCCATATGAAGATGTTTACTTAAATGTTAAAATGATAAGTCCATCAGTACCTGGAATTTATCAAAGCAAATGGCGGTTATGCACAGATAAAGGGGCCTATTTTGGAGGTATAAAATTAATTAATTAATCTAAATAATTGATAATTTTCTTTAATTTCCACAAGATCCTATGTGGGTAATTGTTAGTGTTGTTGAAGAAGGCACAATGGCATTAACACAACAATTATCACATTTAAGTGAATTGGGATCATCACCGCCACCAGCACAACAAATTTTCAATCCATTTGTACCACAACGGCCACAAATAGAAAATGGTCAAGTAAGTTCATTTATTTCAATATTGTCTCTAATTAATAATAAAATTTATAAATTATTAGTCGACAGATTCTCAACCACCTGATGGAGGACGAAATGCAATGTGGTAGTAGGGTGTTATAGAATAAAATATTTAAATTAGTGCCAAGTGAATGGAATTAATGAATGAGGGAATTAATATTAATTAATAAAAAAAAAAATCGTAATTAGTTAGTAACACCACCACCACCACAAGTGTGATTTTTGATAAACTAAACAAATGGTACAAATTAATTTCAAAATTCATATTTTTGTTTTCAGTGATTTTTCCTATATCATCATTCTTATTTTCTAATTAAAAAAATCATAACATTTATATGTTTTTTGATTTTACATATTGATACAATGAAATCTTTTTTTTTGTAATTTGTGAAAGATTCGTATTGTGTTGTTGAGTTGGAAACAGGGGAAGTTTGATCACTTTTGCATTTATTACTTATTGAAATAGTTGTAATCTCTTATAGGTGGATATTTAAATTTATTTTGAAACTATATTAAATTGTGATACATAATTAATATTAAACATAATGTATCAATTATGATAATTTACAGTCTTTTTTTGTGGTGCTGTTTAATGAATTTGTCCCAAATTATTAGATGGATTAATAGGGTGGTGTGATTTGCAATGGAACATTTGATAAATTGGGACCAAATGAGCACACCCGATTTTCCTTGAATTCATTATACTACATTTTGTTATTATTATTTTTTTTGTATGTATAATTTAGATTGAGGGATGCGTATAGTGTGTGCCTTTGTTTCATAGTTTGTATTAGTAAGTTGAAAGTTTATAAAATAAAATAATTTATTAATAATTATGATGGTTTAAATTGGTATTAATACAGTATAATCTTTGTAAGGTGAATTAATAGAAATTATCAATTTATCCTAGTATCTCTCTTTTATGGGTCCGCTCTAGTCAACTCTCGATTCGGTGTCAATGTTATTGATCGATATCTCGCTTGTTTTCTGAGATATTAAAACGCCGTAATCAGTATTGAATCGGGCATTTCATGGTGAATCCGGCGATGTTCTCTGATTTGGAAGATTTTGTCGAAATTCTAAAGCGCAGAGGAAAATCTTCGGGTATGTCAAAAAAACTTACTCCTTCATATTTTGTACAATTTTAAAGAAAAATATCTTGTTAGAAGGTTATTGTGAGTCCTTGAAAAATCTCACGATTAGAGCATGGTATCGGGGGGGGGGATATATCAAAAGAACTCCCGTAAACTGTATTCTGGACTTTATTAAAAGGACGGGACTAATGGAGGAAGACAACTAACCCAAATTAGGAGTGTTGACGGGTGCACAAAAGGCCGTGGTACAGTGGGGAACGACCCGGTTCGTGCGTGAGAAGCGGAATTTAAGAGACCTCACACAAAGCAATTAATAATGGTCGATTTACGTGTTAGGCTCATTTGTAAAAATCACTGCATTGTCTTAAACGACTGTCCTAAAATCATCTCCAAGTCTCCAAGGATGCCCAACACATGCTTTCATATAAGAATCCACCACATTTAAATCAGACAGCCTGTATGTACACAGAATGGTCTGGGAGTATACAATTTGCCCGTTTCAACTGAAATAATAGAGGGAATCAAAAATTTTTTCAAAGAATTTATTGAGTAGTTCTTCAAAAACATTTTGTCAAAATTAGGAGCTCATAGCTCGAGTCATTCTAAGCTTAGACTAGTCGTTTTACATGTTAAGCGTCTTTTGACCGACTTACAAATGAGCTACGTAGTTCTAATTTTGCCAAAATATTCTCTACAGACTACCCTATAAATCCTTAAGATATTATTGGAATTGCACTAATATTTTGGTAAAAACGTCCAAATTGTGTACTCTATGGCCGGACGCAGTATATCTTTAACTTTAGAGGATTGGGGAGCCCGTGAAGATTGACTCTCCTCAGGGCCTGTTGAATATGTCTCGGTGGCCCTGCCAAGAGTTGACTACTACGGGCCCTCTTAAATTTCTTATCTTAAAAAAATCGATTTCTATGACATTAATCTATTATTGTCTCTTATTGAGAATTATCAAGAACGGCCAATTTTAAGGATATTTCAGACGTCTTTACGCTAAATTAAAAAAAGATTATTGTGATGATTAAATTGCCTATATAGAGATTCTACTGTATTTACAACTGTTATCATTGTGGTTTACTAATTTTAGAACACCAATTTCTTCCGATGAAAAAAATAAATTATTTTGATAAATAAAAACAACAAAAAACAACCACTTCCTGAAGAAGATATTGTTTCGTTTAATTTTCCCATTGGAATAACATTTCCGTTTGATTGACTATAAAATGCAGTACCATCAAATAGACTCACGATCAGTTCCATTCCAACACTGTAACGGGTTATTGTGTCTGAATCATGGATAAACGTAAGAATTTGTTGTTGTTATTCGATCGTCCAAAAGAGCCACTTTTTGCTAATAAAGGTGACGAAAAGGCACATTTTGCTCTACCTGATAGCTATCTGGTGAGTTGTCAAATTTTATTTAGTTTCATTTGAAAATGATTGAAAATTGTTGATAAAAGACGGATAGGTATAAACCGATATCAGTGACTTTGAGTAGTCGTTTTGGAGATGTCGCCAACGAAAAGATCGCAATCAATGAGATGCCACCACCGAATCTTGATGGCATTACAGAATTAAGTCGTGATGATAATTTCTCATTGTTTATACCGAAACATCGTCGATGTGCTACAAATCTCATCAATTTACTCATGGGTAAATTTCACAAAAATTAATAAATTTATCATCATTTTTTCATTTATATTACCAGGTGCTAAAAATGTTGATGAGCTACTATCGACTTGTGCTTATACTCGAGACCGTGTCAATCCTTATTTGTTCAATTATGCTTTATCAGTTGCAATACTCCATCGTCCTGATACGAAAAATCTAGATCTACCATCATACATCCATTCATTCCCTGATAAATTTTGCGATAGTAAAATCTTCGGACGGGCTAGAGAAGAATCGGTAATTGTTCCTGAAGGATCAAAGGTACCAATTGAGATGCCCCAAGATTACACAGCATCCGATCTAGAACAAGAGCATCGTGTTGCTTATTTCCGTGAAGATATCGGTCTAAATCTCCACCATTGGCATTGGCATTTGATTTATCCGTTCAATGGACCACGTGAAATTGTCGCAAAGAATCGTCGTGGTGAACTCTTCTATTATATGCACCAACAGATGATAGCTCGCTATAATTTCGAACGTCTTTGTAACCGATTAAAGAGGACTGTTCGTTTGAATAATTATCGTGTACCGATACCGGAAGCTTACTTTTCCAAGTTGGATAGCCAAGTTTCGAGTCGAGCATGGGCAGCAAGACCGGCTAATTTGGTGCCACAGAACGTTAATCGTTTGATTGATCAAATCCAATTGGATCTAGATGATATGGATAGGTGGAGGGATCGTATTTTTGAAGCCATCCATTCTGGAATGTACACAAATGTTGGTCGAAATCTTTATAAAATTTTTGCCGTCTTGTATATAATTGAGATTTCATCTTCTAGGATCAAAACCAAAAAGTTCCATTGACCGAATTTGAAGGTATTGATGTCTTGGGGAATATAATCGAAGCGAGTATATTGTCGCCAAATATGAATTATTATGGTGATTTCCATAATATGGGTCATGTTCTTTTCGCATACGTCCATGATCCGGATCATAGACATTTGGTAATTTTTTTATTGATTCTAATGTAAGAAATTAACTACATTCTTGTTTACAGGAACAATTCGGCGTGATGGGTGATCCGGCTGTTGATGCTCGTGATCCGATCTTCTACCGTTGGCATGCCTATATCGATGATATTTTCCATGAATTCAAAGCAACACTACCCAGATATTCAGTCGATAGAGTAATAATAATTTGCTTAAGCAATGAAAAATTAAATATAATTCTTGATTGGAATTTCAGTTGAATTATCCTGGTGTTACTGTAACAAACATCGAAGTCCAATCACCAAATTCCCCAAAGAATGTTCTGAATACATTCTGGCAACAATCCGATTTGAATCTATCACGTGGCATGGATTTCCAACCGAGTGGATCTCTATTTGTCCGTTTCACACATTTACAAAACGCTAATTTTTCATACACTATCACTGTTAATAATAATGGTAATAATCGTATGGGTACATGCAGGATTTTTATGGCACCCAAATTTGATGAACGCGGCAATCCGTGGTTGTTCCGTGATCAACGCATCATGTTCATCGAACTGGATCGTTTCAGTGTTAATTGTATATTGTTATCACGATAATTATTGAATATTTTATTTTTATTTTGGAAACATTTCAGTAAAACAAGGCCAGAATACGATCACCCGTAATTCGACTGAATCATCATTAACAGTACCGTTCGAGAGGACGTTCCGTGATTTGGACACAAATCGACCTACCGGTGGCGATGCATTGGAACAATTCAATTTCTGCGGCTGTGGATGGCCCCAACATCTCCTCTTGCCGAAAGGTTCACCTGAAGGTTTCCCTTGTCAATTATTCGTGATGATTTCCAATTATGCTGACGATAGGGTAGATTCTATTGTTGATTATTGTACAAATTTAATCTGATAATATTCTTGTAGGTTGAGCAAAATATTGAGGGGATTTGTAATGATGGTGATACTTTCTGTGGTATAAAAGATCGATTGTATCCAGATCGGCGCTCGATGGGCTATCCATTCGATCGGCAACCACGCGATGGTGTTGATACTTTACAACAATTCTTAACACCAAATATGCGTGTACAAGATGTTATATTGAAATTCAACAATCGCACAATTCGACCAAAAACACGAAATTAATCCAATTTATCTTCACGATTTTTCTACATATTTTTTCTTCTAATTATAATGCTAATGATAAAAATAAATAATGCTTGATGAATCTTATTTTCGGATTTAATACCACCAGGTGCCTTTTCTGTTGTGTTATTATTAACGTTAGGTAAGATTTGGGTACCTATGTATAGAAAGAAAGGTCCCCAGGTTGGTTTGACGAAATAAAAAGAAGAAGAAAACAATGAAGCGGGAACCGGTGTGTCGTGATCCTTGCTGGGGGCATTTTTGCCTACCAATCCACCACATACCCTCCAAATATCCAAATTATATCAAACCGATATTGTAGAAGAAGATGGAAGATGTGTGTGGTTGTCGTGGTGTATTAAAAAATTGCCTTCATTGTATGGGGTCCGTTTTAATAGATCCAATCATCCAAAACGACCACACGAATTTTGTATTTATTACAATAATGATGGCTTGACTTGTCCGACTGTAATAACATGTGTTTTCTTTTAAAATACGAAATAAGAGGACAAGAGCAAAAAACACACGCTTTAACACCACTGTGGTCCCGTCTTGCGTGTGTGTGTGTGTTTGTTTCGGGGACAAACGGTTTTAGAGAATTCCATGTAAAGATCCACGGTAGTACCATTTAAATCCAGTTTTGATCTACATCGATCACTTTGGTGAGTATCCATCAATTCCCAAATAATTATCGTAAATAAGATTGATTGAGGAATGCTTCCGATGGACACTTACCGTGTATCCTCAGGTGTTCGACTGCCAACCGGTTATTTAATCGAACATCGCTGGATAAAAAAAAATTATTGAACAGTTCAGCATGTGCCAAACTGGTTTATGTGACAAAGCCAAAATGAAACAAAATTCTTATCATTTCTGTGTATGTGTGTGTGGCTTGTTTTTGTGTAATAATCGACCTCCTGCCGAGATATAATTGTTAACAAAATTTAACACAAAGGTTAGATTTTTTTCCAGAATCTTTGACGGAATAACAACAAAAACTGGATCAAACCGCTGAAATTACGAAATTTCTTTATTAATAATTTCGCATATCATGCAAATTCTAAATGATAACGGCTAAATCAAAAATTAGACGATTTGAAAATCGATTTTGTTGCAGAATAAATACCGTAAACACTTCCAGTTTTATCATTATTTCTATGTCAATTAAACGAGATTAGAGTGCAATATTTCTGACCTTACGATCTTCGAAAAAACTGGTTTTTCCTGGTATTTTACAGGCTACGACTAATCTTTCATTATTTATTATTAATAATTGACGCGATCTGGTGCAACAGAAATTTATGAAGAATATGTTGAGTTAGTGTTGCTGGTTTGCCAAAGCGTGGCTTAAGTTTGCAACATGTTGCAAAAGAAAACCTTAAAAGGTCAAAAAACGCACATATCTGGCAAGCCCTTTAAATCTGGAAACTACTCGGATTTCCGGATTCTATTTTCCAGATTTAAATGGTCTTGTCACCTTTTTCATTCTGTTCCATAAATAGAAACGAGTTTTCAAAACTTCCAATCATTATTGGTTTATTTTGATGCGCTGATTGAGACCTTCGGAAATTTGCAGATTCCGGTTTTGATAAGTGGAAAATTACGTGAGACATTGCACGATCTTCAAAATCTTTACCAGAATCGAAAGAAAAAACCCCCCGACTTATCGCTATAATACCAGACGCTTGTTTGTAATTAAACAAATGCCATAATATGGATGTTCTTTTTTTTTTAAACAACAGTACAAAGATTTTCGCTCTTATCAACTTTTATTACAAATCATAATGATTGTTGTTGTTTTTTTGTCTCTTTCTTGTACATTTATTTAATTTTCAAGTATGAATATATCAAAAAAACCACTTGTAACTAGTTATAAGGTCAGTCAATGATTATTATTATTGAGAATTTATCAAACCCCTATGACCGTTCAACTGGATTTTACCAGTTTGTAATGATATTAATACGACTTTATATTAATACATAAAAATATTAAAATAATCAAGAATTTACTTTGCCCCCCATCAATTGTAAATATACGAGATAGACAATATTAATAGAATAAAGATAGACATATTTTATATAAATAATAAAAAAAACCATTACAAATATAAAACATTTATCATCAGTAAAGAAACTGATATAAATTCAAATTATTACGATTAATAAAATCATTTCAAGTTGTTTATTTGTGTGTAACTAACTGTGTCCATAAAGAAAAAATGTATAATCTTGATTATAGGATGGTAGAAGGACCACCCCTTCAATACTACTACTACCACCAAGAATATTACCCATTAGAATTCCCAAATTATTACCATTTTAATAATAATAATAATACAATGGAGGAAGAATTAATAAATCCCGGCTCGCCCAACAGTACACAGGTACGTTTTGATTAATCGTAAAATTTTATTAATTTACCAATAATTTTTATTGTTGTTGTTGTTGTCAAAAAAATAGAGTGATAGTGATAATTCGTTATCAAGTATAGAAGTATCACCAAAACCAATACGTGCCCGTAGTGTTATCCAGCATACACCACAAAAACCAAACGAGTTCCATTGTTGTTGGAAGAACTGCGGTATCTTCTTTGACAGTCTTGATCAATTAGCTAGTCATATAACACGAATACATGCCACTAGTGGTCCTGGTGGTCTCTTCTATTGCGGATGGGATGGCTGTTCTAGAAATAATAAAGGCTTTAATGCTAGGTATTTTTCATATTCTACATGCTATACAACGCTATTTCACCTCAAAGTTGGCCATACTTTGTTATATGAAGTCGTAACTTGGTTCATATGGAACCAATCGCAAAGCCAACTACGAGTTGAAATATCGTAGTATCCACAACACAAAATTTCTATTATTATTATTATTAGATATAAGATGTTGGTACACGTCCGGACGCACACAAACGAGAAACCCCACCGTTGTTATCTATGCGATAAATCCTTCTCAAGGGCAGAGAATCTAAAGATACATTCAAGATCGCATAGTGGTGAGAAACCGTACATCTGTCCAGTACCAGGTTGTAATAAAGCGTATTCTAATTCAAGTGATCGTTTCAAACATACACGTACACATCAAGTTGAAAAACCATATCAATGTAAAGTACCTGGTTGTATTAAACGTTATACAGATCCGAGTAGTTTGCGGAAACATGTTAAAACATATAAACATTTCGTTAATGATAATCAACAAATCAATAATGATAATGATACAGAAAAATTAGTGATTAATGATAATACACATTCATGTGATTGTACACATATGTGTTGCACAAAACAAAATACAATAATTTTTAATAAACAAATAAAACAACCACCAATTTTTATACCGTATACATATGAAAATATGGATGTAGAAATGCCTTTAGATTTAAGTATTAACAGTAAAATTGTTTAAATAATTAAATTAAACTGATTATTTATTAATTATTGTATTGTTTGCAATAAGAATTGTGATAATTTTTTTGTAATGTTTATTATATAAAAATGTATGAAATTACCAAATATAGTTTAATAAGGATTCCGTTTCTCTTTCAAACCTTCCATTATTATATTCAATGCTTTCACATCATCTTTAACAATATCAACTAATTTCGCTATACCGTTCTGTTGTAATTGTAAAAATTCCTTTAATTCACCCTGTGATTCTGGTACTAGTTTATATTGTGGTTGGGTTGGTTTCGATGTACTTTCCATTACTTTCACTGTTGATATTAGTTCGTTCAATTGACCCTATAAACAATCAATAATTAAACAAAAATTGTAAATTTTATAATTGAAATTCACCTTAAATTGTGTCGGTATATTTAAATTCGAATACATAGCCTCTAGTTTGCCTTTTAAATACTCCTCTTCTGGTTGTATAGCCAGTCCGGCTTTCCTTATACTTTCCTGCCTAACTAAAATCTACAACAATTTCGCTTGTAATTAAATAATAATTAATACAGGGTTATTCACGTCTGACGAAAAGTTCTTAAAGCAACTCTTAAAATTTGGCAAGTGACCATTTGCGAGTTGGCCAAAAGAACGTTCGTTTCTATGCGAAACGACTAAAAATGACTCGGAGACCCTCCCAACATTGATTTTTTTTCATTCTTTTCCATTGCGGTCTAGAAAACATGCGAAACATTTCCATTCCGGAATAAAATTAAGAAAAACGACAAAAAAATCAATGTTGGGAGGATCCTAAGTCATTCTAAGCAGTTTTTCTTGTTTAGTTCGTCAGAAACAAGCGTTTTTTGGCCAACTTCTAAATAAGCTACGAGGTTCTAATTTTGCAGAAATGCTCTCCTATAAGTCCTTGAAATATTATTCGAATTGCTCAAAAAATAATGGGCTTTCCATAAAAACTTTTTATCCGACGTAAATAATCCTGTACAGGGTTGATGCTGTAAATTTGCCAAATTCGTAGGAAACTCCTATTAGTTGGCAAGAAATTCAAATAATATTTAAAGCATTTTTAGGGGAATCCCTGGAGAACATTTTAGCAAAATTAGAACCTCGTAATTCATTTTGAAAAACTGTTTCGGACAATGTCGGAATTTTCAGACGAGTAAAGCAAGCAAAACGACTAAGAATGACTCGTAAACTATTCCAACTGTGATTTTTTTCGTTTTTCTCCATTTTATTCTGGAACAGGTGGAAATGTTTCACATGTTTTTTACAAAAGAATCACTGTTGGAATGGTCTACGAGTCATTTTTAGTTGTTGCTCGTTTTTGAAAATACCGACAATGTCCAAAAGGATCCTTTTTTGACCAACTTCCTGATAAGCTAGGAAGTTATAATTTTGCTTAAATATTCTCTAGGAACTACCCTACAAATCCTTAATTATTTTACCCTTAAAGTACGATGTTGTAATTGTAATAATCTGTGTCGGAACTCATTAATTCTAGCTATAGACTCGGCGTGTTTCTTCTTCAATTCATTAATTTCATTGTTAATTTTCTCTTCGAATGCTTTATGTAAACCAGTCTCGTATTCCTGTTTCAATTTTCTCTGTTTTAAATCATTAAAGCCATAAATTGGTACTGGCATATATTTATTTGGATTTGGATTATCAGCAATGGCAGTTTTCCACATTTGTGGATCGAAACCTAATGGTATTGTACGTAGATATTCTTCAATTGTTGCTTTTGATGGTGTAATTAATGGTACAATTGTTGTACAACCCACATTTGTTAATTGTTGTTTTTGTTGTTGTTGATTTAAATAATTTGATAGATCTGTTGATGGGATTTTCCTACTATTACCTGTTACACCTTTCTCTGTTACTGTAATACGTATTTCTGTTTGTGTATCAGATATAGCTCGAATATTTTCTATTGTAACTTTTAAATTCGGTTTATTACCCAATATACCACTAATACCATTTATAAGTACCTGTTTTTGAGTACTAAAACATAAATTATCAAATATTATTAACCAAAAGATTTATATAAAACAAACCTTAATTCTGAATATTTTCGATTAAATATCAATTTGACTAAACCTTCAGCATTATCATGTTCTGGTATAACATTATAACCGATTGCTTTAAATCTATAAAATGGATTATAAACTGTATATTCAACTGGTGGTGATGTTGTACTAAAATAACCCTTTCCAGTACCCCAACATGCTTGTAACATATTCCATTTCTTTAAAATATCATCCCTTTCATCATTGAATATATTAATTGAATAAATCGATACGATAACTTTCTCATTTTCAAGTTTTTGTACCATCTGTGGTGATAAATTCGATTGTGTTGGTTTTGTAAATAAACTTGGTGCTGTACCAATTATATTTGCTGTTGTTTGTGCACCACCAAAACCACCAAAAGTACCAAAAGTACCTGTACCAATTTGCGTACTACCAAAACCACCAAATAATGATGGATTTGTTGTTGTTGTTGTTGCGGCTACTGTACCAGTTCCAGTACTACCAAACAAACCAAAACCACCGGGTGTTGATGTTGTTGTACCAAAAAGACTTGGTGCTGTAGTTGTTGTTGTACCAAAACTACTACCAAATAAACTCGGTGTAGTTGTTGTCGTTGCCGTTACTGCACTGCCAAATAAACTTGGTGTTGTTGTTGTTGTAGCACCTAAATTACCAAATAAATTTAATGTCTGTGTTGTTGTTGCTGGTATTGCACTACTACCAAATAAACTCGGTGTACTTGTTGCTGACGAAAATAACGATGGTGTTGTAGTTGGGGTACCAAATAGACTAGGTTTTGTTGATTGTGCACCAAATAAGTTTGAACCAGTACCAAAAGTTGAACCGAAACCTGGTGTTGCGGCTGTTGTTGATGTTGCCGCTGTACCAAATGCTGTACCAAATGCTGGTGTTGATGTAGCAGGTGTACTACCGAATGTACCAAACGATGAACCAAATGCTGTTTGTTGTTGTTGTTGTTGTTGTTGTTGCGGTTGTTGAGGTGCTGGTGTACCAAATGTTGGTTGTTGTGTTGTTGAACCGAATGTTGAACCAAAACCACCAAAACCTGTACTAACTGTGGTAGTTGTTGATGTAGTAGGCGCCGCTACCCCAAAAGGGGTACCAAAACCCGTTGCTACAAGACAAAATAAACAAATAAATAATCGTAAATACAATCAAATATTACCGATTTTATCCACCTTGTTGCTCTGCCGGTTTATTTTTGTTTTTACCCTTACCCTTCTCTTTATTACTTGTTAATTTTAAAAACATGTTAAAAAAATTAATTCAATGGAAGACACAACATTTAAGACTAACAATGAAATACAATATCACAATATATAAAAACAGGCAAGAAAAAATACACAAAATAATCTTTACAGATTAATTTCTCCATATCGTTTTTTAGATATTTGGAAAATTTTCAAATAACCCGCCTAAATCTACCAAAACAATGCCATGTCGTAGCCAACTTTTCATTTCCTCAAGTATTTGTTAGTTCCTACTGATTCAACGTTAATAACCCAAATTTTCCAACCCTAATGTGTAGTTTTTAATCATCTTAATCGTTATTCAAATTATTACACAATTAGAACAAAAATATGGGTAAATTTTTCATTTTTTCTAATTTAAAAAAGATAAACATAACCTCAAAAAAAAAGTTTGTAAACACTTACGTTTTGGAGCATTACTACCAAATGCCGGTTGTGCTGTACTACCAAACGAGAATGCCATTTTTATTCAACTATAATTATAAATTGATAAAATGACTTAATTAACGTTTAATAATTACTCAAAATTTGACAAAATTTAAAGTCGCCTTTGAAATGACAATTCAACAGTATGACAGCCAAATTGCATGTGTACCAACCAAACAAAACTAAATAAAAAAATTTTTAAACAAAATTCGCTTATAAAATCTCTAAATATTCAACCAAACTTTGACTATGTCGATTTTTTATTGTATTTATTTTTAAATTAATTCAGAATTTGTTGATTTATTTGCATTGAAGTATACCTAATTATTTAAACTAAATTTTATACAGTTGGTAGTATTGTTAGTACTACCAACTGTAAACGTTTACAATTTGACATTTAATATTTTATTAATGGCTACGTATGTGTTGGGGTTTATTTTTGTTTATTTCAAGAATAATACCGAAAATAATCTTTAATTTATAGGTATTTATTGTAAAATTAGTGTAATTAACAGTTGAGATTATAAAACTTTTGGTGTCTGACATAAAAATCAGGTAATTTCGGTTTCTATTATAAATATTGTGCGTGGCCCTTTCACCGATTTATTTAATCTTTATTAGAATTATTTCAAAGAAAAAATGGCTGAAAGTAATGGTGAAATTACTGAAGAAGATATAATTATTAACGATCAAGATGGTCTACCGAATGTCCATCCGAATTTGATACCGGAAGAATTTGATAGTCCCGAACATGCAAGCGATGATGAATTTGAAGATTTACCAACATCCTTGATTGTTACAAATATCCACGATAGTGTATTTACAGTTCCTGGTTTGATTTAAAAAATATTTTAAAAATCTATTTATTTATTTATAAATTGTTGTAGATAAAAAATCTGAAATGGAGAATCTATTTCGTCAATTTGATCCGAATGTAACATTTCAATGGTTACGTAGTTTTCGTCGATTACGTGTTAATTTTCAAACACCATTAGCAGCAGCTAGTGCCCGTATACAATTACATCAATATAAAATCAATGATTCAATAATAACATGTTATTTTGCACAACCGGTAACACCAGTGAAAAATAGTAGCTTACAACCACCGGCACCATTTAAACAATTCCTAATATCACCACCATCATCACCACCAATTGATTGGGAACCACGACCAGAAGGTGAACCAATTATAAATCAAGATTTATTAGCAGCATTAGCAACATTAACACCAGGTGCTTCACATGAACTACATCCACCATCACCGGGGCAACCAAGTATTGTTGTACATACAGCATTAAGTGCTGGTGGTAATAATCAAAATACAAATATGAAAATTCCACAAACCAGTTCACCAGAACAAAGTTAATTTAAATAAATTGTTGTATATAAAACGAAAGTACTTGGGGCTTTGATTAATTTTTTCTCGTATAGATGGCGTTATTACTATAACACATCTAGCGATATCTATAATATAGTCTAATTATTATTTTAAAAGTAGTTTATCAAATGTTACGCTCATATTTTTCTATTAAATAGGGAAAATTGAAAAAATAATAAAACCTCCAAGGTTATTGTGTTGTGATAACTGGTTTGTGTAAAATTTAGCTTTTGTATTTTGTCCTTTTTGAGAAAGTTGGAAAAAATAAAAGTTCTATTTAATTTTTGTAAATTGTTAAATATCTACCACAAAGATACATATCTTTAACAATTTTTCGGTTATATATCTAGATTATTGTTAATGTTTCGAGAAAAGAACCGATTTTTTTCTCACTTTTGTGGAAATAACAACGAATTTATTTTGTAATTTGTAACTAGTCTTCAATGTCTGTGATTATTTGATTGATTTCGGTCGTCTTTCCTTTTGCGTAATTTCTTATGGATTATTTTAGGAAAATTTTGCGAAATAGCACCAATTCAATTATTATTATTGAATGTATTATTGCTAATATTGTAGAATTAGTGAATTTTATTGTTTAATGTTCTCTTTCTATCTCTCTCTGTGTTTATGTGTGAAACTACAATATGTTGATTGAGAAGCTCTCTTTTTCTTATTGATCTTACTTATAGATAATTTTTAATTTCTACTCGGAAAAAAATTGGGTAATACTGGTAATATTCATTTTTCAATGTATATAACAATAATAATATATAATAATAATGGACAAAAACAGTTGGAATCTTATGTAATTAGGTGTAAATAAAGTTACTCGTTACACAATCACCATCAAATTTGTTGTAGAAAGCTTACCTGCCTTTTCACACTGACAGCATTGTTTTGAGAGTCAAACAGTAGGATTACGGAAAAAGTGGATAATATTAAAAATGTGAGTTTTATGTAAAAATTATTTACTAAAAGTTTCCAAAAATTTTTTTCTACAGACAATTTTTCTTAACTTTTCAAAGGCTCCGTTTGCTCATTTATAGTCTCCTTTTTTGTTTCGTTATCATCTTTAGTAGCAGTCGGTGTGTACTCTTTTCCACCTAAACATGCTGTAAAGCATGTATCACCAATACCAAACATTTCACCATCTTCTATAGTTTGTGGCATTGGTTTATTTAATGTTTCCGGTAACCATAGTGTCCATAAACCGGATAATATAGCTAATACAGCAAAGATAATCGATGGTAATGTTGGATCTAATGAATCAAATAATAATAGTAATGGTGTTAATGCACCTGATGTTCTTGCACACATTGCACCTAAACCCATTGCTGAATTACGTAAAACCGTTGGAAATAATTCAGCTGAATAATTATAAACTATAGCAAAACTACTTGCTATTAAGAATTTACCAATAAATACTAATATGGTTGATTCTATACTGCCTATTGTTAATAATGCTGCTGAAATACAACAAACACCACCAATAATCATATTGTTTGCCATCAATGATCTTCTACCTAATCGATCCATGAAATAGACTGTTAAAACATAACTGGGTAATTCAACTAAACCCATTATGAAGAGTATCAAAAATGGATTACCACTTAGACTACCTGAACTTAAAGATAATCCATAATATGCTAAAGAATTAGCGAACCATGCGAAACAGATATTTAGAGTTTTTTTACGTAAATTTGGTGTTTTAAATAAATCAACTAAATTTGCATTATTACCACCATCTTCTTCTGTACGTTGTTTAATTTTATTATTCGATACATATTCAGCTGTATCGATTGTTATTGTTGAATTGTTCATTTTTAAAGCTTTCTTTACATTTTCGACAGCTTCACGTATACGACCATTCGCCCATAACCATCTTGGTGATTCATCCATCAACCACCAATGTCCAATTAATAATAAACCATGTAAACCATAAACGATTTGTAATAATTGTCGTTGTTTAATTAATGCCCCCCAACCGGCTACCAACATTATACCACAAGCGAATGCTGCTTGAAATGCTACACCACACATGGAACGTTTACTTGGACCGACCAATTCCATTGTTAGTACAAAAGCTGGTATATAACTACCAGCTGAACCAAATATACCATACAAGTAACGTAATATAAGAAATGAGAAATATTCCGGTGTAAAGGCAACAGCAACACCTAGGATTAATTGCAAAACAGCTGACCAATAGAATACGATTTTCCTGCCGTATTTATCAGCCATATTGCCTAATGTTATAGCACCGGTGAAGACACCAAACATGTACATTGATTGAGCTACAGCACCTTTCCAACGGTCATCGCATACGAAATTCCATTCGATTGCTCTAGATGATTCATAATAAGTTGTATTATACACCCAATTATTACAACGAATTGTTTCGTTTGTTGTTGTATTGATAAAGGAGCAACTATCGAATTTACCGTTTGGTAATTGTGGTAAATACATTGATAGTATAGTTTCATTTAAATCAGCCATCGTTTGATTGATATCCACTTCCGGAATTTCACATCTATTACAAGAAAATGTTCAATAAACGTTGTTTTATAGAAAGTTATGTTACAGTTAACCTGTGGTCAGGAACTGCTGCTACTGTTACCAAAGATAACATATGGAGGCCTGCGGTTAATGCGGCTAGAATATGTAAGAAGAATTGCCAACATTGATACTTTCCAAAGTCGCCTGAAACACATGAAAGAAGATCAATTAACGTTAATTTGTGTTAATTCTAGGAATTATGTAAGATTCTATTAATATATTAATGTTAAAAACCGGTTAATATGATGGGGTATGCATGGAAATTTTTGGTATGACTCACATAAGAGTGTTTAGCAGACGAGTGAGTCTTTAAAATTTTCCACAACACGTGGGAGATAATCCTATTAATAGCATTAATTGTAGTGGGACTAAAATTCAAGAATTTCATTTTTATGTGTTTAAAGAACATAGGGTCAATAAAATACTAGCAAAATACTCATGATAGGCTCAAATTTGCAATACAAATTCTGGTTAATTAGGAATTAATTTCTCGGTTTGCTCCACTGATTTGTGTATATCGACTTCCATATTTCAGGCTCTGCTAGCTACGATAAAAGGAAATTAATATATTACAGGGTGTTTATAAAAAGTAAATTATTATGAAAACTATTTGCAGGGAGGCGGGCCTGTAGACAATTTTAGTAAAATTAGAACCTCGTAGCTCACTTCGAACTTGGTCAAAAAATGATCGTTTTGGACAATGTCGCAATTTAAAAATTTGAACCCATCATGACTATTTTAAAATAATAATAGTCATGATGGGCTCAAATTTGTAATTCAAATTCTGGTTAATTAGGAATTAACTTGTCGGTTTGCTCCACTAATTTGTGTATATCGACTTATATTTCAGGCTCTGCTTGCCACAATAAAAAAAACATAGGGTGTTTTTTTTTTTTAAAAATGGTCAATTCTTATGAAAATTCGACTAGTTGGTGAGCGATTCGAAAAATATTTCAAGGATTTGTTGGGAGAACATTGGAGACTATTTTAGCAAAATTAGAACCACGTAGCTCATTTGGAAGTTGGTCTAAAGACGATCGTTTTGGATAATGTCGCAATTTAAAAAACGAGCAAAGCACGTAAAATGATTCGTAGACCTTCCAAGAATGATTTTTTTTCTTTTTCTCCATTGCATTGTCAAGAAAATGCGAAACATTTCCACCTTTTCCAGAATAAAATGAAGAAGAACGAAATAATCACTGTTTGGAGGATATACGAGTCATTTTGCGCCCATTATTCGTGATTGAAAAATTGCAACTTTGTTAAGAACGAGCATTTTTGACCAACTTCTAAATGAGCTACGAGGCTCTACTTCTACTAAAATGGTCTCCAGGATCGTCCCTACAAATCCTCAAAACAAAATTCAAATCACTCGACAACTAATAGCAGTTTTATAAAAACTGACCAAAAAAATCATCACGTGAGACAAAGTTCTTATAACAAAAGTCATATTTGGCAATTCGAAGAGTAGCAAAATTAAAACCTCGTAGCTCATTTAAAGTTGGACAAAAAAATGTTCATTTTTGATGATCTCTCAATTTTCAGAAACTTGCTAAGCACATATGTAAAACGACTTAGAATGACTCGAGGACCTTCCCAGCAGGTTTTTTTTTCATTTTTCTCCATTTCATTCTGGAAGAAGGCGAAGGTCGCATTTTTTCTAAAACGCAAACGAGAAAAACGAAAAATCAAATTTGGTAGAGTCTACGAGTCATTCTAAGTCATTTTACGTGTGTAGTTTTTGATAATCGCGACATAGTCTTAAGCGAGTTTTTTGACCAATTTCCAAATTCTAATTTTGCTAACATGATCTTTAGCTACGCTCCTACAAATCCTTGAAATATTTTTCGAATTTCTTAATAATATTTGAACGATTTGTAGGGTAATTTCTGGTTAGTATCTTAACAAAATTAGCTCATTTGGAAGTTGGTTAAAAAAATGCTCATTTCGAACAAAGTTGCGTTTTTCAGAAACGAGGTAAACGCGTAAAACGATTAAGAATGCCACGAAGACCCTCCCAACATTGATTTTTTTCGTTTTTCTACATTGCATTCTAGGAAAAAATGCGAAACATTTCCACTTATTCTAGAATAAAACTAAGAAAAACAAAAAAAAACACTGCTAGGAGGATTCTCGAGTCATTTTAGGTCATTTAACGTGTGCAGCTGGTTGTTAGAAATCGCGATATTGTTCAGAAACGAGAGTTCTTTGATCAACTTCCTAATGAGCTACAAGGTTCTAATTTTGCTAAGATTATATCTTGAAATCCTACTATAAGTCCTTGAAATATTTTTCGAATCGTCGAATAATATAAATTGTTATTAGAACTTGTAGTCTCACGTGAAACACCCGGTATATTTCAAGTGGACAGTGGCGGAACTACCGTACAGTAAAAAGGAGGAATCCTGTCTTTATACAAAAAAATCTCCAAAGGCAGCAAGTACCTTATATAGCGAATTTTTTATGTATCTACATACTGAAATATTAATTGCAAAACATTCTTATGATACTGACAATTAATATATTTTAATAACATTGAATCAACTAATAAATTCATTTCCCGTAATACGTTTAATCAAGGCCTGCTTGATTTTTTCAAGCGAAATTCTCTAGCAGGCCTTGCGTCTAATATTAACTGTCAAAATTAGTTGCCCCCCCGCGATATTCAATTTTTTTTCTAATATCAATTGTCAGAACACATAGCCACCTGAGATATTGGATTTTACTGCTTATACTCAAAAAAGAGATTTTTGCATTTTTCTTGCGAACCAACGAACCGATTTTGATGATTTTTTTTCTGGGTCATAGAGAATGGTCGGCTCTACTGTTATTTTAATTTTCATCAAAATCTAAGCAAATGTAATATTGAAAATGATTTTTTTTAACATTTCTTCAGCTCTTATTCCAAAAGTATTGGCCCTACCAGTCTGGCCAACGAACTCATCCAAGCTATCCTAAAGACCGATTTTTGTACCAAGTTTCATTAAGATTGGACTATTTTTACGGCAGTTATCGTGGGTATACATATATATATATATATAAATATATAAATATATATATATATAAATATATATATATATATATATATATATATATAAATATATATATATATATATATATATACAGTGAAACTTCCCATGAGCGGACACCCTTCGTTCCGCAGAAAATGTCCGCTCAAAGGAAGTGCCCGCTCATTAGAGAACATCCATAGAAACAAATGATACCTGCTAAAAAAATTTTTCAACTTCCCGCTAAGAAAATTGAAAATTTTCAAAATTTCGGGAAGTTATTGGTTTTACCCCGATTTTCGAAAATTGAATTTTCAACAGATCTCGACGTTTTGGGACCCTAGGAAGCTATTTTGACTATTTTTGCAAGGGTGCCTGTATGACTGTGTGTGTGTGTGTGTGCGAAGACTATGTAAGCAGCTCATAACTTTTGAACGGATTGACTTATTGAAACGCTCTTTACGGCATTCGAAAGGCTTCCATCAAATTTAGATTTCGTGTAAGTTTGAACCGATTCGGCCCGATAGATTTTGAGAAATTCCAAAAAAACCGAAAAATTTCTTTTGTTAAAATCATGTTTTTTTCAAAATAACTATTAAGCTGCTGTACCGATCAATTCCATAATTTAATCAGCTCTTAGCCTTAACTAATGACGTCGAAATTCCGTTTGAACGATCAAAATCGGTTGATTCGTTCACGAGTTATCGTTGTCGAAAAATATCGGAAAAAGTGTTTTTTCAATATAACCTCAAAATTACTTAACAAATCAAATTTGTACCTCTCACAATAATAATCGACACATTATCTACGCTCAAGTATTTAATGGATCAAAGATAAGTACTTTCCTGTCCGTATAAGAGAGACAGTCGAGCCTAAATAATAATCGAATGACTGTCCGTGTCCGTTCAAGAGAGTGTCCGTTTAAGAGAGACCGATTTATTAATAAATCCCTATAGACAATTTCGGGACCGATAAATGTGTCCGCATAAAGGAAGTGCCCGCTCAAAAGAGGTGTCCGTTAGTAGAAGTTTCACTGTATATATATATATATATATATATATATATATATATATATATATATATATATATATATATATATATATATATATATATATATATATATATATATAAAAATTTTAACGAACGGTGGATATGGGTTCCTGAGGTCCCAAAACGAACTTCTGTGCAAAAATTTTTCGGAAATTCAAAAGTGAGGATCTCGTCATTAGCTAATTTTTTTTAAAAAATTCGCTAAAAATCAATAATAATAAAACAATATCTTATCAGTTTATTGTTTTATCATATCAATTCAGTTAAAAATTTGCAAACTGGTCCAACTGAATTTTACTGGGGGTCAAAATTTAAAGTGTCCCTATTTGAAGTGAGGCTCAAAATAAAATTATAGATTTTTAGAGTTTTTTAGGAACGTTATCGTACACACTTTTTACGTTTAATTTGAACGGTTTTCGTTGTAAATTTTTGCGTTTTCTTTTAATTTAAATATTTTCTTCAAACAATCATGTTGTTTGCTCATAACTCTCATAAGTAACGATAATTTATTACAAAATAAAATAAATATTTATCAAGTTCTCCTATAGATAGCCTTCAGTTATTTCTTCATCCGCTCTATCTAAAAATCAGATTAACAAATCAACGTTACAACAGAATGAATTTTGTGGAATATTTTTGAATATTTTCTATTGTATTTTAATAAAACATTATAGGGACATTTTTAATTAAAGACATTCTAAAAATACTACACACAGTTCAAATAAAACAATTACCTTCATAAATATCGATTGATTGGGACAACAGTCTTCCTAAATTATGTAAAATGAATTCTAATTATGTACAGTTATATCGATAATTGTTGATTTTCTTTTAATCCTTAAAATTAAGGTTGCAATTAACTTAATTATTGTCGCTTATTTTATACGAATATAGACAAAATCGCTTGTAATTAATGAATATTACTGAAAATAAGGAAATAATTCATTAGACAGTTCTTGGGTTAATCAACATTTCTTACAATGATGGCAAAATAAATTTTGTAATTTAACCACAATTACAATAAAAACTCCCATAAATATTGTAAATTTTCATATTATTTCTATCATAAATTAATAATAAAATTGATTACTACTAAAAGGACTGATAATTTTCTGCTGGTATAAAAATAGATATATTTTTCAATTTGATAGCGCAATTATTGTTTGAATTGTTTGGCAATGCTACAATTATGCTTATAATTATAATTAGACTATTTAAAACTTACCCAGGTAGCCCATCAGGGTGTCCACGTCATGCGCCCCATCCATCAGTGTGATTTTTTTTTAAATTTTCGTTTTTTTCAAATGAACTCTTCTAGGAAAACCACCTGTCTTGATTGAAACAATAATTTAATGATCACTTTTTGTTGGTACAATACTTCTATAAATCAATCTAAACTTTTACATTTCATGTATCTATACCGAGCGACTGCGCTACTTCCAACACAACTGTGCGTATTTGAAAATGTGAAGTGATAAAAACTACAGCAACAATAGTAAAAAAATCCTCGATACTATCGTATATTCTAATCATGTGAACTTGAAAAACACGTGGTGTTTTAACTTTGATTGTACATCTCTGTTGTTGTTGTTGTTGTTATCGAAAATTTTTACGTAGGCTCCTGTTGGCACTCTATCAATTATCAAATTTTTCAATTTATAGAAAAACAAATTGTTATAATACGGTTATTAAACTTTTGACATATTTACAATAGTCATAAAACTATTGATAAGAAACAGTATTTGTCGTCATATAATCAGCTTTTTGTGTTAGATCTTTCATCAATAGAACAACAGTAGAACAGAAAGTTTTCCAAGGTTCAAGGCTTTGCAAATTTTACAACGGTACTTGACCATCACAATACCATAAGAAAAAAATCTGCATTGTAGTAGTAGTCATGAGTAAAAGAACAGGGACGTCTCAACAATTTTACCGCCCCAAATTTAGAAAAATATTTGTATCCTGCACTCGAATCGTGTCTCTATCCAAATCTCCGACAATAAGTGAATTATTATACAAACTAGTAATGTGGCCTAAGAACTAGTTTAAAAGATTGTTGTATCGTTCTATTATATTTGATCTCGTATAATTTTATATGATTTCACTTTTTTATCGAGTTGATTGATTGGAAATAATTACCGAATTATTTTTATTTTTTCCAAATCATTTTCCAGTACAATGGATTTCAATATGATAATAAGAGTGTATATCACGCAAAAAATCCAACAATTCAACATTCATCTAACTGTAAATTGAAAGATTTTTTTTTATATACACAAATTCCGTCCAATTCTATTCTTATAGGAAGCGTATCGATTTAATTATGGATATAATCCGATTTTTATTTTCGTTAACGACCTTCATTATGATATGAGAGATTATTATTATAGCTGTTATATGTATTATTAATGCTTATCAACTAGTTGATAAACATTGATAATGTAAAAAATCAGTTTGATTGTTAACACTTCTATTTAGGTCAATATTTATTTTAATTAGATATCTATTATCTTAAATTAATTATTAATAGTGTTAATTTTAGCTGAAAATTGTCTCATTATGGGTGCTAAGAATTAATTTCTTTATTACCTGAAACATCTAATTAACTATAATTTACTTTTTATTTGTTGTCCAGTTAAAAATCCACAGCTTATGTTGGTTCTTTTATTAATTATTTTATCATTTTTAGATAATTGGAGTGGTGTTTTTTTTTGGTTAATTTTTAATAATTATTTAATGTATTTTATATGTTCAATAAGATTTTATCTCTGCTATTTTAGTTTCGACTTTTCTACAGTCAAGTTTATTTTTGACTGTCGATCGTTTTGTGAGCTGTTTTATTTCTAGTATTTTTATTAGGTTTATAAGTAGATTTTTTTTTAATTAAATTAATTTTGAAAAATCTTTAAAATTGGAAAGTGCGGCAACATTGCTGTCTAACGTCATCTAGAGTTGAATTGCTAATACAAAATTAGAATTTTTACAGATTGCTTTTCTATTGTAAATTTACTTATTTTAAGGAGTTTTAATTAATAAGTTATAATAATTTCTTGTCTAATTTTACAATTTAGAGGGTCTTCGAAATATAAATATTTAATATTGGAAAACTTTCAATGTTACAGAATACGGTCTACTTGTGCCATCTAGTGTTAAAATAGATGATATTTGATTGTATAGCCTTACAGGTTACTTTTCTACTGCATAATAGCAAAGAATACATACTCCATAGAAGCTCAGATCTCGGGGTTTTGTGGTTACCAAACTTTTAGTACCTACCCTGACTCACGAAGGGCGACACTTGTTCAATGTCGGTCGGTCGTCGACACTGTTGCCGACGACGTAGGAAGAAAATCTACTAAATAGTCACGTGATACCCACTAGAAATCCATTTAGTTTATTTTGAAGTCAATATTCCTTTTCTACATCCAAATATGTCCATTATAAATATAAGATAAAAAATTATATAGGTAAATATCTCCAAAAGTTATATTTAATTAGACAAATCAACAAAAAATATTCGAAAAAAAAATCTACCAATTTTCTACTTTTCTACCAGACATTCTACTTTTCTACCAGATTTTCTACTAATCTACTAGACGGAGATTTATCCACAAGACGGGTCGAAATTCCACCAGATCTAATAGAAATTCGCCTGAATCGGCAACCGTGGCCATGAGTTCGGTTGATAAAATCGTCGTGCTTAGCATGTGCTTACCGACATTGAACAAGTGTCGCCCTTCGTGAGTCAGGGTAGGTACTAAAAGTTTGATAACCACAAAATCCCGAGATCTGAGCTTCTATGTAGTATGTATTCTTTGATAATAGCAAAGAATACATACTACATAGAAGCTCAGATCTCGGGGTTTTGTGGTTATCAAACTTTTAGTACCTACCCTGACTCACGAAGGGCGACACTTGTTCAATGTCGGTAAGCACATGCTAAGCACGACGATTTTATCAACCGAACTCATGGCCACGGTTGCCGATTCAGGCGAATTTCTATTAGATCTGGTGGAATTTCGACCCGTCTTGTGGATAAATCTCCGTCTAGTAGATTAGTAGAAAATCTGGTAGAAAAGTAGAATGTCTGGTAGAAAAGTAGAAAATTGGTAGATTTTTTTTTTCGAATATTTTTTGTTGATTTGTCTAATTAAATATAACTTTTGGAGATATTTACCTATATAATTTTTTATCTTATATTTATAATGGACATATTTGGATGTAGAAAAGGAATATTGACTTCAAAATAAACTAAATGGATTTCTAGTGGGTATCACGTGACCATTTAGTAGATTTTCTTCCTACGTCGTCGGCAACAGTGTCGACGACCGACCGACATTGAACAAGTGTCGCCCTTCGTGAGTCAGGGTAGGTACTAAAAGTTTGATAACCACAAAACCCCGAGATCTGAGCTTCTATGGAGTATGTATTCTTTGATAATAGCTCATATTCAAAAAAAATATTTTTCTTTTGATTAAAATACTATTTTAAATATTAATTCATTGTCTAATTTTGGTAGTTGATGATTTTTAAATTACTTTAATATATTTTTTTCTATAGATCACGTACTACGGGTAGTCGTTGTGTACTGCTGTCCTCTAGGGGTACATTACTTATATCTTGCTATAAGTCAACATTGCCAAACATACTTATTTTTCAGTATATCTGACGCTTTGGTATTTCTGCTGAAATAAATTACGTCTTGTTATCACATAATTAGATAAAAATACAACAAACATTTTATTAAATATAATTAACAATTAATTAAAATTGCAAATATTTTTGTAAAATTTCAATTTTGATGTATTTTTGGAAAATTCTAATTATTTGTACTGATTTTTAAATAGTATGTATGACAACATTGAAAATTGTTGTGTCACATCACTGGCTTCATTGCCAAGCCTAGCAACTTTCCATCAGAACGAAGACAATAAAAGTGGTGACAAATATTAAGCGTCTACTATTATTATAAAAATATCACAGCTCTCTTTTAATTTCTCATAAAAGTTATTTTAAAATTGATTAGCTTGGAAAATTTAGTCTTATACGTATAACCGTATAAGCACTACAATCTCCCACAATTTTTCAGATAAGCACGATAGGAGTTGAGATATAAGTGTTCGTACCATATTATTTATAGAGAATAGAGAAAAAGTATCTAAAATAGTTGTTTTATACATTAACTTTTGTTATAATGAAAGAATGCAATTTTAATTAAAGTTAAATTATTAACAGTGACTGAGTTGGAGATTATTTGCGAGACAGTCTGACAACACTGTTCGTGAGTTGTGAAAATTTTGTTCCAATTGTCAATTTTAGTAACAATCCATATGTTGTTTGACGTAATTCGAAATTATTTTATTAATTTCGCAAAGTTTTCATAGATTTTAATTAAATTTTTATCAAAAATTTAATAAACAGAATGGCCGATTGGGAGGAAATTAAACGTCTAGCTGCCGACTTTCAAAAAGTCCAATTAAGCTCAACATTACAAAAGTTTGTATATTTCATCTTTTTTATTAACAACAAAATAAAAATCATAATGATTTTTGTAGATTATCGGAACGTAATTGTATTGAAATCATCAATCTCTTAAAAGAACGTAAAATCATCGATCTAATCTATACAGTTGATGGTAAAGAACTATTGACAACAAATCAATTAATACAAGACATACGTAATGAATTGTACGTGAATGGTGGACGTATCAATCTAGTTGAATTGGCAAAGAATCTAAATGTTGATCTAGCCCATATAAACACCCACATTAAGGATGTGTTAAAAGGACAAAAAAATCTACATTCGATATTAGGTCAATTGATTGATCAAACTTATGTTATAAAGATTGCCAATGAGATCAATGAACGCTTAATACAATATGGACAGATTAATATTAGTGATTTGACAATACAATACGATTTACCAGCTGAATTTTTACAACAACACGTCGTTGAGAAGAATTTAGGGAAATTGATACATGCCAAACAAGATTTAACCGATCCGAAAATCTATTTTACTGAATCGTTTATTATGCGATGTAAAGCAAAGATACGTGGAGCTCTAGCTGGTTTAACACGACCTACACCTATAACAACGATTCTAAACCACATCAATATTAGCGAAAAGTTATTCTTCTCGTTATTCGATCAAGTTTCAATGTATGGAGCATTGACAAGTCGAATGACCGGCGCCCAATACGTACCGCATGTCTATGCTAGATCACAGGTTATTATCGTTTGTTATTTATTATTATTTTGTTATAATTAGATTAATTGCAGATGGAATGGGTGAATAGTTTTTACAAACAAAACGGTTATTTAGAGTACGATACTTTAGTAAGATTGGGTATATCTGACAGTAAAAGTTATATTAGAAAACAAATAAATGAGGACATAATTTTTTTGGATTCGTGTGCCATCTCGAAACGCCTTCTAGAACAAACTGATGCAGATATTGAAGAATGTATAACAAGTAAAACATTATTAGATATACAAACAAATCTACCATCAGTATTTAACGATAAAGATATTGAATTATTATTAAATCAATTATTATCAAAACAGAAACAACAACAAACAATAATCATCGATCATTTTATTATAAGTCAAAGTTTTCTCGATAATATTATTGAGAATTTGAATAATATTATTAATGAGAATGCAAAATTATTTGTTAATAATGGTAAATATCAACAATATTTAATCGAACAACAAACAACAGTAAAACAACAACAACAATTTCAAAAACACGAAGATTTCAACGATGAGAAATTGGATAAACGTGAAGAACGCCGCAGGAAAGCCGCCGGTGGAAAAAGTGGCGGTGGTACACAAGGACGTGAAACTAAAACGAAATCAACAAAGAAAAGTAAACAATCAAATAAACAATCAACTACAGATGATTATGATAATGATAATGTAGAAATTGATAAGAAATCAGTGTTGAAAATTATAACACCGGATGATATACGTAAAGTGATTGTAACGAAATTAGAAGAGGAGGGTTTTGATGAATTAATCGAACCATTAATCGATTATCTATTACCGAAATTAAATGATAAATGTTTAATGTTAGCCGGTGAGATTTATGCAACAACAATAGCTGATCGTACAGCAAATCGTCGACATACACATAATGAATTACAAAATAAATTAAATCAATTAATTGGTGATGTACGTTTATTTGAGAAAGGTTTAAAATTATTACCTGATGATCTACAAATACAATTAATCAAATATCTGTTAAAAACATTATGTACAGATATTGTAACGGAAATATTAAATTATATAGCTAATGAACAAAATATAAATATTGTAACTGATAATTTTAATAATGATCAACGTATTAAATTTATCAATGATTTACCAAATGATTATCGTAAAGTATTATTACCGTTATGTAAAACATTAACAGGACAGGGTATTGATGAGTTTATGCAATGTGTTGAAGATGGTTTACAATTATGTAGTATGATTATTAAGAAAATTGATAAGAAGAAAGATCGACAATTGATTTTGAATCATAAACATGAATTATTAGAACAGTTGAATAAATGCGATGATTTAGCATTGATATTACATTTAACTGTTTTAATATTATTTACAACAATAACACAATGTATGTTGCATGCTAGTGGACGGCATATTGCTGGTATTTTAAATTATTTAAAACAATATTTGAATGAAGAACAAATCAGTGAATTAACATCGTATCATGGTAATTATTTTTCTACGTTGAATCTTATAAATTTGATTTTATTTGATTTTTTTTTTTTTGTAGATTTTGTTACGTTAATGTTGAGCGGTGGTAGTGAATCTGAAAATGCTAAAGAGAAGTTGAAAGAGAAAGTGTCAACGATTAAGAACATCGCAAATGAATTCCGGAAACCAGGAGTTGAGAAGAGTTAACGGTAATTTTTTTTTTTTTTTTAATTAATATTATCTAAGGTCTATTTGGTTACCTAATCTTAAACATTTATGTGTATATGTGTACATGTATATAGAATAAAAATGATTTAATTTTCAACGATAATCATAAACTTTTACCATAGAATTGTAGACAATCGAGTATTTTTGCAAAGATCTAAACTGTTGAAGCTTTATTTTCGGGTAATCCTAGGACTTTTTTGATTTTTCGCTATTACTCACAACAAATTTAAAATTGAATTGAAGGGTCATATTTTTGCAGCGGTATCGTGAATTTATTTTAGATTGTCGTGCGATTATCGTCAACGCACGCCGTAAATATACGTGATTCTTGATTTTTACTTATCTCACTAAGTACTTGAACCAAACTACTCGCTGTGCTCATAAAAATATAGCAAAAGAGGAGCACAAATCACTATCACCTACAGTAGACCGCCGCTCACTCAATTCATCAACTATGTTGCATGATTGTAGTGTTGCCACAAATAAATGTGTAACTTGATCGAGTGAAGAGCGCTAACATATAAGATAGTCCTGAGCAATGGCGTCACTGGTACGCAAATGCGGGCAAATGCTAAGTCATAAAGAACCAATGAACGGGGATTTTTCCTTCAAAAAATCTTGAAATTTTGGATTTTTCACCAGGAAAAATTATCTGTTATCAGTTCATTGTTACTTTGGAATTTAATTCTTAATAAACTTCAAATTGTTGTCACTATTTCGAGAAAATTTTGAAATTTTATAGCTAAATTCTGTTTTCTCATAGTTTTTACGATTTTAAAATTATAAATTCGTCTCATTTAAGGTTTCTGACAATAAAGAATTAAATTCAAGGCTCATAATGGACTGATGAATCAGTCCATTATGCTCATGTTGCTCAGTATTTTAGCTCCTAATCAGGTCATTGCCTTTGAATTAATTATACTAATTTGATTTACCTTGAAGGTGATTATGTCTCATACCATTATTTAGGGAAAATAGTATTTATAATGATAATAATAATAGTCATCTAAAATAGTATTTTATTCAACAATGATTTGAAAATTTTACAGTCGTTCAACAAAATATATTTGCATTGATATGTATAAGTTAACATTTATTAGTTTTGATTTGATTTAATTTAATTTATTCTAATTAAATTAAATTAATTAACAATTATTGTCGTATTTTAATGTCATCAATACCATCGTCAATTATAATTATCCTATAATTCAAACAAATAAACAAACAAACAAACAAAAAAAAATTAAAACAATTGTATAAAATTAAAAAATAAATGCATAAAATTAGTATACGTAGTATGATTCAAACTAATATTAAGTTAAAACATATAGAAGGGAGTAGAACACAAAAGAAATCTAGAATAGAAGATAAAACGATATAGCTAGCAGAATAAATTGAAGCGAATTTTCCATGTTTATACCGTGTGGTCCATATAGTTCTTAAGTCATACTGGTTGGCAAGTGATTCGAAAAATATATCAAAGATTCTTAGTTAAGCCCTAGATAGTATTTTAGCAAAATTAGAACCACGTAGTTCATCTAGAAATAGGTCAAAACAACTAAGAATGATTCTAAGCCCCTCATAGCATTGATTTAATTTCGTTTTACTTCATTGCATTCTAGAATAAATACGAAACATTGCCACCTGTTCAGAATAAAATGGCAAGAAAAAATCAATGTTGAGTCATTTTAAGTGTGCTGTTGCTTTATGAAAATCGCGATTTTCAAATGAGCTACGAGGTTCTAATTTTGTTAAAATCCTCTCTAGGGACTTCCTTGAAATATTTTTCGAATGGCTCGACAATTAATATAAGTTACCATAATAAATATACAACGCTATTTCGCCTCGCAATTGGCTATGCTTCTATTATATGAAGTCGTAACTTGATTCATACTACATTCGACAATCGTTCAATGAAAAAAACAAGGTATAGACGTACGTAATCACATGCCTGGACCAAGTATAAGGTGAAATAGCGTTGTATAGTCTTACGTGGACCATTCGGGATATAATTAAGAAAAGAAAACAATGATTAATGAAATATTAATAAATTAATAAATATAGAGATAGAGAAATAATAAAAAATAGTAGCGTCATGATTTTTGCAGAGTCAAACTGGACCTTCCTCTTCTTGATTGTCCATGATGATCTCTGGAAATAGAATTTCACAATAAATTCATTATTAACGAAAATTTAAGAAACTCGTCTCGTTTATTCTGCTTGCAATATCGCAGATTTCTATTTATTTTAAACGAGATTTGACGACATTACAAGCCAAAATTTGAACCATACAATAAAGCCATTTTTTTAATTTTTGCGAAAGCTTCTTGGTGTTGTCTTTTTAGAACAAAAATTATTAAAGTACCGTAAATCCGTATTTGACAATTATTTTATAATAGAGATATCGAGAAGATTAGAGCGATAATAAATAGTGAGCCAGAATGATTTGTCTGTCTAGTCAGTAGTTCGCCAAAGCAATTGTAGTCTTAATTATTTTCAATTGTACGTTATAAAAGATGGAAACACAACAACAACAACAACAACAACAACACAGAATTAATTAGTTATTTTAATCAAAAATCATAACAGTTATCTAACAACTGTAATTGATAAACAATGAAATTTAATCTGAATTTTTGCCTTGAAACGGATGGAATTAGAACAAAAATTCCAAATCAAGAATTCTATTGTAATTGATATGGATAGGTCATGTGGTAATTTTTGTGTAAAACTATGCGGATATAGTGGTGTATTTTGCTTTAATATCAATTTACAATTCAAATTTATCACAGTTTATTATGTAATTGTTGTTGTGTGTTGTCTAATATTAAGACTTGTATCACTAGCCTTTAATCTTATTAGTTTATCAATTTTAGAGTATCGTGTACGAGTATCGACGTTTCTCTCTATTACCCTTATCACTATAGATCAATTTCGATAGTGTTTGTTTCCATAATAACCTACCTGATTGGCGGTGGTCACCGTTCGGTAGCATTGCTTTATTTGCTTCTGTTTGTTGTTGTTGTTGTCGTCGATTTGTATCGGCGCATCTTGTTAAAAACATCACAAATGAACCAACAGTCGGTGGTATACCGGCTAATATAAACGGTATCGTGTACGTTTGTGTACTCTCATAGATTTCACCAGCAATATACGGTCCAATAGTTAATGGTATTGAACAGATGCCTAATAGAAAACCGATAGCTTGTGTAGCACCATCCGGACCACAAATATCGAATGCTATCGGTCCTAATAAACTGATAAAACAACCATCAAACAAACCCATACCTAAGGCGATCACTAATAATAGAGCGAATGATTGTGTCGATAATGGTAGCAGGATTGTTAATATACCAATACTGAAGAAAGCAATTTGTTGGAGGAGTATACGATTTGTTTTTGGGAAATCAGCAATATAACCGAATAGTAAACGTCCAACACCTGATGTTATACCAATACAAAGTACCGGTAATCTACCATCAACATTATCTTCAAAATTCGTTTCGACAAACTTCAACATATAGACGTAGGGTATAAAATAACCGAATAAACAACCAGCGATTACTAACGTCCATATAACATATTTCTTATTCTTCCATACGTCGATATTAAAAGCATCTTTCAATTTCAATCGTTTTATTGGTGTTTTAATATTATTAGCCGGACGGAACAATATTGCAATACCCATAATACTGCTAGCTATCAATGCTAATAATCTCAATGTCCATACGATACCGCATTGTTTCAAAAATGCCGTCATTATAAATGGCATAACAATTGTAAATATTGAACTACCAGCTGTTACAACACCATTAACAACGCCCAAATAACGTTTAAAATAATGCCCAAGTATCGCTAATGATGGTGTATAAGCTAAAGCACCACCTAAACCATACATACAGCCGAATGTTATACATAAACCAACCACATTATCGACACAAAACGACGATAAAAACATACCACCGGCTGCTATTGCACCACCTATAAAAGTTGTCATACGTAGACCGATTGCATCTGTTAAAACACCAGAGACTGGTGATACGAAGAATGTAGCGCCCATTGCCAGCGAGCCTACCAAAGCTGCAAAGAATCAAATTGTTAAAAATCAAGATAAATACTGTTTCAGAGATAAAGTTGTCGTGTGTATTTTTATCTGGCCTATTATTCTCGTCGAAATTCCGCACAGGTGTACTTTCTAATTTTAAAATATCGCCCTCTTTTAAGGACCTACTTCACCGATCAATTTTTGCAGAGCTGTAGCAAGTACAGGGTGTTTGGTCTAAGTATGGTGAGTTCTAAAAAACTCCTGTTAGTCGATGAGCGATTCGAAAAATATTTTAAAGATTTGTAGGAGGGTCTTTGATGAACATGTCAGCAAAATTAGAGCCTCGTAGCTTATTTGAAAGTTGGTCAAAAAACCTGTTCAAGGGTGTTCTTTTGTATTTAAAATAGTCACCCTGTAATAGCTCTTCGGGGTGAAAGTTAAACATTTGAAAGTTAATCATTTGAAACTGAACCGAAAACCGAAAAAAAACACGTTACTTTTGTAGGAACGATAACTAGAACTCAAAAATAACGATTCGAAGACCTGATAAAAAATAATGTTTTCTAAAATTTAATTTTTCAGTTTTACTACTGTTCCTCTAAGCCACTCAATTATAAATTAAAGTTAGTTTATTTGCCTTCGATAACGTTATCAATTGGACAATTGTTACTATGGTTGTAATAAAAGCAAATTATTATTTGTTATACAGGGTGTAATCGAAATCCCTGACAATCTTCAAACCACGTATAGAGCTCGAAAAATTGAGCCGATTTTTATAATATATTAGGAGATCGGAAGGGCTCCGTTTTCGAGAAAAAAGGGGTTGAAAATTTCACCAAGATTTTTGGGGCCACTGGAACACAACAATCTTAACGATAAATAATTGTGTTTAATCAAAAAACGTAATTAATACCCCTCAGCTGATATCAACGTTCAGTGTTCAGTTAGTAGTGGAACGGTAGCGTTGGTTGTAAATGATTGCGGTTTTTTTTTTCTATCAACTCCAATATTTTTCTCATTTTTTTTTGTGGGACCATGCGAAACAATTAGTGTAATCAGTGCGGTCGGAAATGTCGACAAGTTGCTGACCCGAATCTGTGAAGCTGCAAACGAGATACCGTTTCCTGCTAGGTAGAGTCTACCGGTACCTTTTGAACCATTTCTGTAGTGATTTCTGTATTACATTATTTTCATAGTTTTTAATCAAATATGTTCAATAGGTAAGTTAGTAAGACGTGCGTGGGTAGTTCAATGGAAATTCTTGATGTACTATTTGACAAATTCTTTCTTATCAACTTTCGACAACATTGCGGTAGGTTAGTAAAAAACCAGCGAACATTAAACAATGGTTCAAAATTTGTCCAATTTTAGTAAAAGTTTCTCTTTTTCTTAGACCCTTCAAAATATGTTTATTGCACTCTATTCCACATAGGGATAGTGAATTTTTTAATATTGTCACGGATTTCGATTACACCCTGTATCAGTAACACTACCGATACAACTTTTATTGCTTAACAATTTATAACGTAGGAATAAATGAAATAGTTGAGGGGGGCATCAATGTGATTTTCTCAATTGATTGTTGGTTAATTTGCAATTTAAATATTTTAAAAAGAGAACCTTGAACTAAACATTCACCCATATTTTTTATTTAATGTTTACAACGCATAAATATTGCGTCAATTTTTTTGCAGATTATTGAAAGTAAAAAATAATTTCCGGACATTAGATCGGTTAAAAAAATAAATTATTTCCCGACTGTGTAAAGAAAGAAATGTGTAAATATAATTTTAAATATTGCCATATAATTTACCCAAAATCACCCAAAAAGATTGTAAACTTATTTATTTTTTAAATAATCATTTTGTTATTGATAAAACAGAGTTGCTTTGGTTGTTTCCACGGTTCTCTCTATCAAAGTCGAATATTATCGTTTAGAATACCGGGTGATTCGCCTCAAACGAAAAATTCTTATGGCAATTTCCATTATTTCAAGGATTTATACGGGGCTTTCCAGAGAATATTTTAGCGAAAATAGGGTCTTGTAGATCATTTGTTGGTCAAAAAAAAGTTCGTTTTTGGCAATGTGACAATGTTCAAAGACGAGCAAAGCACTCAAAACGACTAAGAATGACTCAGAGACCCTTCTATTGAATTCTAGAAAAAATGCGAAACATCTCCACCTGTTCCAGAATAAAATTAAAAAAGCAAAAAAAAATCAATGTTGGGGGTTCTATCGTTTTGCGTGCTTTGTTCGTCTTTGAAAATTGTCAGAAACGACCAACTTCCCAGTGAGCTACAAGGTTCTAATTTCGCTAAAATATTCTCTGGAGAGCCCCCTATAAATCCTTGAAATATTTTTCGAATGGAAGTTGCCATAAGAACTTTTCGTTTAAGGTGAATCATCCTGTATAAACAATTTGTGATTATGATTATTTTTATTAACAATGAGAAATTTTTTCGATTTCTAATTGGAGAAAAACTATTTTAACAAGGGTGCTAGGCTTGTAATAGTATCCAATGGGAAGAAACTGTTTGAAATCGGATTAGATCAACTTACCGGCTTTACTCGACGGATTTTCGATACCTTTCATTTGGAAAATATCATGGAATTCGGCATACAAAACACCATACGAATTGATAACACCAAAAAGAATACCATTGCATAGTAATGATCCGATCATAACAAGCCAAGCTCGGACACCACCATCCGGTGGTTGAAAATTAACATCATCATCATTATCACCACCACCACCACCACCATCAATTTTGTCAAAATGATTGGATTTTTCATGAACACCACCGTTTTGAATTTTTTTAATAATCACCGCATTATTTTCTTGATTTGTTGTTAAATTACTTTCAACATCTTCAACCATTTTTTTCTTTGATTAATTCGTTCTATTATCATTAACACTAAAGAAGGCACATCACATATCACTCAAAAATTGTTGGAATTGTTTTGTTTTTGATTATTTTTCGATGGCTGACTTGATGTTCTAAAAATACACAAGAAAAACGTGATTATTGAGAATTGAAAGTGAGGCTCGTTGAACTCTCACGTGGTGATAGTAGTAGTGGTGAGCAATTCTACACACGTTGATGATGATGATGATGATGATGATGATCAGCTGGTATGTTTGGTGATATTCGTCTATATGTAGACAAACACTCTGACCAAATGTAGAATATCAACTGTATAGTTGGTGATAGAAGTCAGTTATTTAGGCTAGTTGTTGGCTATGACGACGGCGACGGCGACGACGTCGTCGCCGTTGATACCGTCACCATAACTGGAGTGTGCGCTCTTTTTAACAATTCAAACTTATCTAAAGAGCAGCGAATTTTCTACAAATATTTTTATTTATTTATTGTAAAACGTATATTTACAAGATCTATTATTAAATCGATTCAAGTGGTGTCTTCCGTCATTAAACAATTCACAAGTCGCCATCATTCCTGATGGTACCACAATCGGATATAATAACAAATATAACATGGGAAATATTTGATTAGAGATATATTGTTTTGTAATACCATTGTAAATAGATAAGCTTCCTCCTGTATTGAAAATTGATAAACAAAATCAATGTTGGTGTTGAAACTGTGGGAATTACTACAAATTGCTCAAACTTGTAAACAAACTTATTTTAAAAAAAGAATCAAAAGATGCTCTAAAATTTCCAAGAAATATACAAATATCAAATCCCTTGAAAGTGCAATGTTTCGCCTAATTTTACACATTTCATAAGGCTCCTCAAGAGAAACTTGATTAGAATTCTTTAGCACATTTGGAGCAGTCTTTACAATTCATAATCAACTAAACAATTATAAGATGTTCAAAAAAAAACAGAGCCATATGTCCATATTAGGGATGAAACGGAGCTCCGTATCCGTAATCAAAACTACCGGATATCCGAAAATAACCGAAACCAAATCCGGACAAGTTTGATGTTTTACGAACTATTCGATGTTAAATGCACCCATTCGATAGTGTTTCTTTAAGGATGTTATAAAGCTGCTCTCATAGAATCTTATCAAGCTTCTTTAAGTCTGATTTTTCTTAATCTAAGCTTAAGCTCATCCTTAAATTAGCTTAAGCGTGGATTTACAGACATTTGTGTGTAAGACTACCATTAGTTCGACTTAAGGCCAAGGCGAGCTTAAGCTCGGTTTTTCTTCCACTTATTGTTTATATTTGTCTTTGACCACTATTCCGTTAAGCAAAAATATCCGTTACTGGAACTTTCGGATATACGACTGTTGTTTCATATCTGTATCAGGAATTTCATATCCGTAACAACCCTAGTACATATTACGCGAGAATCTAAGAGAGGAAAAAAAGGTGACCGAAAACATCGAAAAATATGAGTTAATACTAAAATTTAGACTATTAAGGGACGCAAAATAATTCTTAGTACAAGGACGCTTAATATATATCAGTACCAGTCCTGAAAAAAGCTGAATAATATTTGACTTAAGGACTGTACATTTTTCCGAAATTTATTTAATATTAAATCAGAATTTCTTCAATTGATTTACTGCTCAGAAATTAATAATTTAACATGTGTTTTAAACTTAAAAGTGAATAATTCAACTTTAAAATTGTTTAAGAGCGTTTAAATATCCTTTTTTGGATGAAGTTTTCAAAAAATAAATGATAATTCCAAAGTTATCTAGATAGAGGTATTCTCATTTAGAATAAGAAAGCGGAATTTAGCTGAAAAATCGTCTTAAAATGTCTCCTTTTAATGTTTCACCAGAAAATGTGTTAAAAAAGTTGATGTTTTTAGAACTTAAAAGCAAGATTCACTCACAATCAATAATTTAAGATGAAAGTGTTTCAAAATCATGACTAAAACTGAAGAATCAAGCTCAAAATTCGACTAAAACTCATCACCTTGGCGATTCAATAATTGACGAATTAAGGAAAAAAATATCTAAAAGTCTTAACCAAAAATCGAGAATCCAGCTCAACAACCGATTAAAAATGCCCAAATTACATTTTTTGCTATAAATGAATGATTACGACTAACTAAATTGCCTTTTTTTCAAAACTCAGTAGCAAAATTTATTAAAAAACGATGATTGAGGAAACAGTGTTTCAAAATTTGGAATTAAATTTAAAAATCCTCTTTGTGAAATAACTATTGGAAGCATCAAAATTGGTCCCTCAATATCGAAATTCGTTGGAAATTAATGATTTAGAAATGCTTTAGAAAAATTTGACTAGAAATGTCTGAATATTAACAGTAGAATTTGCAAAAAAATTGATAATTTGAACCAAAAATTTTTAAAATTGAAAGCAAAAGGGAAGAATTCTGCTCGAAAATTGACCAAAAGTGAATGAATAAGTCTCTTTAAATAGCAAAGTTTGCCAACAGAAGCTCTTCGTGACTTGACTTATAGTGAGTGGCGGAACTAAAATCAAATTTTTAGAGTGGGCCAACTTAATTTTCTATGCAAAAGCTAATTCAGAATTGAAAAAATTTTGTGTTCCATTAGATTTTTAAAGATTATTTTCAGGTGGGCCCATGCACTCTGGCCCACCTCTAGTTGCGCCACTGCTTAAAGTGTATGAATCTTCTGCTTTACAATTAGATACCAAAATTCTTTAGGAATAACTAACGGTTAATATCGAAAATATCAAAAAATCGAAACTGAAACTCGAAAATTCGTAAAATGACTAAAGCTGATCAAAACGTCTTTCTTTCAGTATTGTTATCATTATTTGGAAATCGCATGAATGGAATTCAAAAAAGTAGTCCAAACTTTGGCTAAAAGCAACGATCAAGCTCTTTTCACTTCTTTATAAAATCTGTTAATTTTCCACTTATCTCCTCAAAAAAAACTGCTTTACATTTCCTTTTATTATGGCAACTAGTAGAACTTACAGTGAAAATTGGCAATGAAATAGTTTATAATTTAATCGGCGTCGATTAGATTTAAGGGGCAATCTAATAAAGCGACAATTTACATCTGTATTTGTATATTTGTTTATCCACGTTTATATAGAGTGTCACACGAATAAAATACTGAAAAATTTCGATATTTTCCCAATTTTCAATTTTTACAAAAACAAGTTTCCAAAGGAATTTCTACCAAAAATAGACAACTTCTCCATATACCTTTACACCAATTTACTTTAATATCAGATCCATATTTGAGACTTTCAATGGAACACCGTGTAAATTGTGTCAAAGCAAATTGAACGAGAAAATTTATTGGGGCCGATTAAACGTTCAAAAATTATAAATTTGTTACATCAACAAATATTTTATTTGAAACAATAGCTATGATTATAAATCTTAATAAATACAATAATTAAATGATAATTGTTTAAAAAAAAGCTATTTAAAGCGATTATGTAAGTAATAGGTGACGTTAAAAACGTGAATAATGCAGAATACGTTGGTGATTATTTTATGAAATTTACCACAATTCAATCGAATATCGTCATCAATGACGATAACATCCTTTTGAATCGTATCGAATTTTTGGTGTAGGTACTAGAAAGCTTTTGTAAGCTTTTTTTAAATGAGTTATTATAATAGAAAAAAAAATGATAAATAATGCCTTTAACATCCATATTTTGGTAGGGTACCACTATCGATATTACGATAATTAATCGTATTCCGTTTCAATGTATTGTTTTTATGTGGGTACAAATTCAATGGTGGTAAATTCGGATGTTCAATACGTGTCGGTGATGATACTCTTGGTCTTGTTGTTATACCACGTCTTAAACTGGCATTATTATAACCAAAACTAGCAGCACATCTCATATCTGTATTACCCAAATAATTGAATGTATCACCATTATTACCACCATTATTACCACGATTCTCCATATCGTTCAATTGATAACTTTCAATCAATGGTGTTGGATCTTCATAATCATAATAATCTACGAATCCAGAATTATCAAAGCTTGTTTTTGTTGTTTTGTCGCGTGCAACGCGTAATGTCAAACCTTTATGATGATTATGTTGTTGCTGTTGTTGTTGTTGTTGATAATTATTATAAATTGGATATTGTGCCGGTTCAATACTTAAATTATCTACAGTTTCATAATGGTCATCATTATCAATGTTGTTATAATCGATCAAATCGCGCGGATAATTCTCAGAAACAAAGTGTTGCGTACCGTGTGGTGTCAAAGCTGCCCATACCATACGATTATCTTGGAAATTATTCGTTGTCGGTCCATTACCATGGTATAAAACCGTCTCAGATGGATGTACCAATTTATTACCATTGATTGTATTTGATACTGATGTACATTCGTGCGGTTCATGGTTTTTAATTTGACGATGATTATTCGAATGGTTCGCACAATCGTTCGTTTCAAACATATTCATCCTAATTGAAAATTCATTAAAAAAAAACTGGATATAAATTTTAAGTTTTGTGAGACTTACTCTCGACATTTGAGAAGGAACATTGCTAATAGTGCACCGAGTAGCAGAACTCCGATCGATGAGGCAACAAGAACCAAGAGCCAAGTGTCGTCGATGCCCGACATTGACCATGTTTCTATATCTAAAAAACAGCAACTTTTAAGGAAGGACTCTAAAATGTGTGATCATACTGATCATCGATGGAACATAAATTTCTCAAAAATCCCTCAATAGAACACGTGTCCTGTCCTGTGGGAGTAGAGCTTTATTGTTGGGCAAACACAAAGATCCACCCCGATTGAAGATATTGATGTTTTTTTAAATACCCGATATTAACGATGGAAAACGTACCTTTTCGGGGTAGTTCAACATAATCACCACTGTCCGGTACCCGATTTGATGAAATAATTGATTCGCATAATGATGAACATGGTGTTGTATTTAATAGAACATCAACGAATGGATTTTGTAAAAAAGCAGGTGCTGGAGGCGGTGGTAATGTTAAAATACTATCAGGTGGTGGGCCAACATCCCAACATTCACCTAAACACCCCATCTAGAAAAAAAATGTTTACAAAACAATAACAAGCATAACATTTAAACGGGATGGTGGCTTTTATAATTGAAAAGAATGAAAGTAAACATTTGAAAATTATTAATTAGTGCTCACCTTTGAGGATTATTGTTTATTTAAAAAGGATTTCTCGTCTTGGCAAATTGTATGTTAAGACACCCTATTGAGATTGGGGTGTAGATCTAAATGAATGCTTATCGATTATCAGGTGGAACGCATGCGTCGCGATGCTTATTCTATATATCGATTCATGTGTGCATTTATATGGGCATTGAAAAGAGCACAATCATCCAATCAACAGAAATGCAATCAATTTTCAGATTTATCAAACATCAATTCAGTATCTTCCAATCAACTATTGAAAAGATGGAAAATTGTGATGATTGTTGGAAATTTGCTGGAAATTCATCAAAGTACAAGTGTCTAGATAGGCGCTGTGTACATGTCAAAGTGGTTGCGTCGTCCTCTTTTATAATATCCACAGGTTAATTCATCATGTTCAGTTGAAGCAAAAGCTTCACCCCTAACTGAGGGTAGTAGCAATATCAAACTAACGCTACTACCACCATCATCACATATCTCATTTATAATAATTTTGTAATTTTTATAAAAAATATGATGCTGATAAAGAGCAACCAGTAGAATTCAGGTAAGAGGCATTTTATCACCCAAGAAGTACGCGCTGAAAAAATCCTGAAAATCGTTAGGCATTATTTAAATAAATGTTCAACAGTCTATTCGTATTTATTCAGGAATTACGCTGAAGTATCCTGAATAGGTGCTTGAGTTTTATTGTTCTGAAACATGCAATTTGAGTGCGTAATTTGTATTATTTTCAGTTTTATTTTCAAGTACAAAATGGTCCTCATCAGTCGTGGATTTTTCCGGCTCTTCCTCTTCTTTACCGGTTATATTTGTTTTTTATTATTGGGTGCTTCGGTATTTTCAGCCATCGAAGGTCCTGAAGAAGCCGAAAAGGTGCACAATTTGAAACAGTTACGTTCTGATTTTCTAAAAAACCACCAATGCATTACTGGTAAGTAAATAAACATATACAATTTGTTGTCTATTCAATTTTAGGGTTGTTAATTAATATGTCATTAAGGGATGATTGTAATGAATTTATAATAACATCGGTGTCGAGTTCGAGTTGAGTGGTTCATTAATTCAGTCATTCCACAAATTATTTCAACCAAGATGAGTTTTTAAGGGTCAATGGTCATATTAATTAAATAATTAAGAAATTCTAATTCGACTAAAACGAAAATAAATCAAATCTTCTCAGATTGAAGTTTAAAGTAACTTATGCGATGCACATTTTGTGGCTTTTTATTATTCAAATAGCGTTCAGTGATTGGATTTTACGACTTTTTTACATTTTACTTCAAGCCTTGGGGCTTTAAATTTTCAATGTAAATCAAATAAGTTTACTGAAAGCTCAAGTTTGATAATAAGCACCTTTAGTAGACAGCCACTTCTGCCATTTATCTTACATAAGCGATATTTCTTGGTAAAATTGGCGAAATTTCAACAATCAAGACATTGAACTCTCTCCACTATTATTTTGGGAGCTCTTATTTTTATCAATTGTTGTGCACAAATTTGAGTCCGGTTATTAACCATCAGTTATCAATAATTGTTATTAATGAAACAAAAAAAAATCATCCCTTTTGGAATTTTGAAAAATTGTTGTTGAAAAGGTCATCGTCATCAATTCCCAATTTACCCTCTCTATTATTATTATTATCAGTGTCACACGACCTTATCATTAATAAACAAATGCCTCCTTCTTCTTTCTAGGGAAACAGAAAAAAAATTATAATGAACTCTGATTTATTTGTTCGACTTTCTCTATTTAGTTCCTCTGACTATCGCCTTTCTTGACTTATGGACCATCGTACACATGACATAATTAATAAATTAATGACAAAATTCATTAAAAACGGTAATTTACAAAAATAAAACCAGTGTTTTTTCTTGTGTATGTTGTAAATCTTATAAAGTTCAAAGGTGAGTAGGGTAGAGTATCTTGTATTTTTCGTTCGATCAAAAAGGGTATCTATCGATTATTATTTTATATACAATTAATGCAATTATTGATAATGCAAAAGGCGTATAAACAGCCTGAAAAAAACCACAAGTCTACAGAATTGAATTGTTCGATAAACTTCAATTGTTTGTATGTTTATTCGGTGTTATTTTTCTTCTTTACTCTCTCTCTCTCTCTCAAAAAAAAATGATTGATTATAATGGAAATTTTATTGAGTTTTCCCATTATGTTTCCATGAATAAAATATCAATTTTCCACTACAAGACCAGCGATAACAATTCGAATTATCGATTCGAAAAAATTCTGTACTTATTGTTTCCAATCAATAAACATCTACATCAACAATTAGAACATCAAAAACAATAAAACGGCAATTAACAATAATTAACAATTAAACATAATTAAAGCAGATAAGATAATTAGCCGCTTTTAAGTGCAATTGTAGAGGAATAGCCGCAATGATACAAAATTGATGAATGAAATAATGTAATGAAGATGAAAATTTATAAAATTTTGCATGGGAAAGTTGCAAGAGCTCAATCAACTTTAATTCACCTTCTATCGATTATCGAGATTAAAAATTATAAAATTAAAGGAAAACAAAATGAAAATAAACTCTTTGTCTTGGTGTTGTGGTTCAAAGTTTTAATGGAAAAAATATAGAAATATCAAGGAAATAAAAATAACGACATAGCAACAGTTTTATAAATTTTATAATAACGGGTCATCCAAATTATTGAACATAATCCAATTAATTACATTATTTATTTACAATAAATCATTGATATAAGCCGAATTTTAATGTAATTTCATTGGAAGGGGTTTTCTGTATTGAGATAAAGTCGTAATGTTACTAATAATTTTTAAATTGGCGTTATCAATTTGACCCTTGTTATAAAGTACGTGTTGCAGTAAAAAATTACCTATAGTAATTTGAAAATGAAATCAAATTATTAATCAATTAGCGGATAACACTAATCGTTCTCTTATCAAGATGTGTACTATAGAAAGTTGCGATATTAACAGGTATACAAATAAAGATTGAAACAAATCGAATTGATCATGTGAACAATTGTTTACTGTTATCAAAAAGAACCATTTCATGTATGATAACAGCATGTATATATTTCGATAAAATATCGTAAGTTGGAGTTTTTGAATCAGTAGATATTTAGAGAGCTTCGAATCGAGACGTTCTCGACTTCTCTACTCAACCAACGGCATTTTGTTGGCAAAAGAAGAAGTTTTTGTATTTTTTTTTATCGCGTTAAAACAATGCAAGAACGGACTATTTTGTGTGCTCTTAACAGATCTCCAATGAAGTGTTTAGTTTTAGTGTATGATCGTCATGAGATTTTATAGCGAACACTACACTATATCGCTACTACTTATTATTATATGTTATTTGATTTAACTAAAACCGAAATGGAGAATTATAAGAATTATGGGACAATATTCATTGATGGACATTTTGATTTTGAGAATAATAATCAAAAATTTGTACCAAACGAGAATTTACAAATTCATCGTCAATATAAAAGCACAAAATTATTGGGAATGTGTCGAACATCATTCTTATTCTCAATCTTTTTAATTATTTACATAACATTCTTATGTAGTGGTGCAGCAATTTTCAGTTACTTGGAAACACCAAGTGAACGTTTATTAAAAGCACAACTCAGTTCGACAATACAAAAATTTCTAAACGATCATCCATCAGTAACAAGTTAGTCACACAAACACAAGACTATCTCAATCGTATTCTTTTAAAACTCACATTGATTTGATATTAAAATGTTGTCTCTTTCAAATTACAGACGAAGCACTAGAAAATCTGATTAGTGAAGTTGTAAAGGCCAGCAATCGTGGTGTATCAGCTGCTAGAAATGTTTCGGGTGAACCGAACTGGAGTTTTGGACAATCCTTGTTCTTCTCCAGTACTGTCGTGACAACAATCGGTAATGTTTATGATTAGAATTATTTTCTTTTAATAATTATTTAATTAGGATATGGACACGTGACACCGTTGAGCAGGAGCGGCAAGATTTTCTGTATGATATACGCAATGATTGGCATCCCATTAACTTTAGTTCTCCTTTCGGCTTTAGTTGAACGATTATTAATACCGACTGTATGGCTATTGCAATGGTTAAATGCACGTTTAGGTCATCTCTATCAACCATTCAATATCCGTCTTCTACATCTATTTATTATCAGTAATTGATTTATTAATTTTTTTTAATTAGTAAAACTAATTGATTTTGATTTGCAGTATTATTATTTATTAGTTTCTTCATGTTAACACCAGCTGCTATTTTTGCTACAATTGAACCTGAATGGGATTATTTAGATTCATTCTATTATTGTTTCATATCATTAACAACAATTGGTTTAGGTGATTATATACCGGGTGATGCACCAGATCAACCGTATCGTCCATTGTATAAAATTGCAACAACAGGTACTTTATACGTAATAAAATAGTACTTTAAAGCACGTTAAATTTATTAAAAATTTCAGGTTATTTATTCATGGGCATTACATTCATGATGTTAACATTGGCGATCTTTTACGATATACCACAATTAAATTTAGGTTTATTATTTACAAGTCATGACGATACGAATCCAGAGAAGACACGTTTAACCGGCTCTAATCTGGGTTTACATTATGGTGGTGCTGGCGCCACATACAGTCCAGATACAACTGCAACAACAGGTGATGAGAATACACATCGACAAGTTGTACGTGTACGTTCTAGACGTAGCGATAGTCCTAGTCCTGATGAACAACCATCGTTACCAATCAAGGATTTTCAACATCCTTGATTGTGCCCTTATTATTAAGAAGCATGTATTCTTTTCGTCCTGGTACTAAAATAAAAGAGACTGCGGTTGGACTAACCGAAAATTATCCAATTAAATAATTAGTTAAATTAGAAACAAAAAAAAATTGACACAAACCATGACTGTAGTAGGAATAATCTGTAGTCAAAGTTCGATAATCTAGTTTTCTTGTAGATTAGATATTAAATGTTATAAACACCAAAATGATGAGCAAATCTATTTACGAATAAACAACGCTTGTACACGACTATTTTTCATTGTTGTTGCACAAATTTATTTGGAGATTTTTATCAAAACATATAGAATCTTATGAAACGTACCTAAATCTAATGAAAATACCTTCGATAAATTCATATTTTTTTAAAAGAAAAACAACAATTGAGAATGCACCCTTATTTTTGCAATTACAAATCGAAATTATGCAAAATAATTATTGTAGACATATACACAATCATATAATTAATTATGTGTTGTAGTTTGTATAATAATAATTAAAAAAAAAAACACAACCTAATATCAATTAATTGTGGACCAAAATTAATAAAGACGAAAAATTCCATCGATTTTTATTTCTTGTAGGTTTGGTGGTCACAAATTCGAACCTATTGTCGACCTTCAACTTTATTATTATTGTTTTGTATGAGGTATTTTTCCGGTCCCTTGTACGTCGGCCTTATGGGCTTTTGTACATCCGCCTGATTTGGATTAGCAGTCTTCCCTCAATAGTCCCGTCCTTTAAAAAAAATCTAGGATGCTTTTTATTTCTTCGGGAGAGATATATTCCTCTCCCAAATGCCAAGCTCTGAAATCCTTCAAGATCTCATAGTAGCATAAAATATGAAGCGAAGTTTCATCTTACTCTTCACAGGCCCTACATGTTGGGTCTTTTACAATGTCAATATTATTGAGATGCTTCCTCAGTGAGCAATGACCAGTAAACACTCCTCTGATCTGCTTTAATCTCTTCCTGCTTATTTCTAGGAGTTATTTGGGTCTTTTGCCTTTTGAAAAATCCAGAAATGTCTTTGACTCTTTACTCTCTTAAAGTTGAGTCGACAGAACATCGCTTTTTACACAATCCTTGGATCTCGCAATTTTCATTTTGTCCTATTTATAGTAACCATCCTTTTTGTTTAAAAGTTTTTCCTGGTATTTATTTATCGATAAATAATTCACTAAAAAAATTCAGATAATATTTATTTGACTTTCAAAAATTTCACTTATTTCACAGAAACTTATTCGACAGTCAAAAAGAAAAAACAAACAAAAACATAGAAGAAATCCTAAAAATCCTTAAAATTATTGTAATTTTCGTCTTCTTTCATAAATTTTATAAAATGTTCAAAACCCCATTTTTTAAGTTGTGTCCGTTTACAAAAACAATTACACCAACATTCATTCCACACATGTTAAAATTTTTTGTAATGTTTCTGAATTTTATTCTCCTTTTTTTCCAGCACGACACACACTAAACAATGTACGGAATTGTAAACTGAAATCCTCTTTCAGATTCTCTTTTTTATGTTCAAAGAAAAAAAGACTATTTCATTTTGGTCGTTGCATATTTACAGATTTTCTTTATAATTATTATTTATTTTGTTAGTGAAACAATTCGATTAATAGATTAAATCTATATTATATGCTCACATGACTTTACATCTACGTAGAGCTTTAAATGTACATATAAAATGAGTACTTGAAATCAATTATAAAGTAATACTAGGACTATCATCTTGTAGAAAATTACCGTTTTTGTTTGCGTTTCTTTTTATTTTAAAGAAATAAAATAAAAAACAACTTTACTCTAACTGGACGGAGTAGAATAAAACTAAAAACTCTTTCAATATTACTATTATTATCATTATTTACAATAATCTTTGTTCATCTAATATTACTAATTAATTTTTTTACTTATTCAATTCATTAAAAATAAAATAAAAATCCTACAATTTAAAAATAACTCACCTCCAGTCAGAGAAAAGTGATTAATGCACTTTAAAGTACACTGACATATTAAATTATTTGAAAGAAAATAAATGGAAAATTAAAAAAGTCAATGCACCTCTTATCGAATATCAGAAATAAAAACAAAAATACATACCAAACATTAAAAATCGAATAAATTAAACATTAAAATGTCCAAATTTAATTGATTGTGAAGAAAAAAGAGAAACATGGCCATTATATATTAATTATATATATAGTTATAAACATTGTAACGTACAAAAGAGTGCAATCCAAAACATACTTCTTTAACCAATAAATATTCAATAAAACATGAAACAAGACGTTCTTTCGATAGAAACTTTCGAAATATGTTTTGTAAGCAATCCTTTTCTGTGCCGTTATTCTTAATTGATAAATTTTAATATATATATAACCACAATTCTTTTTTATTTATTATTATTATTTTAGTTTTTCCCGTAATTATCAATGCCGAAAACACAACAAAGAACTGTGATTGTACTTTTGTCTCAAATTCGATAATCAGCAAAGTGTAATTTGGAAAAATATAAAAAAATATACATTAAATTCTCATTAAATGCTGATAAAAACCTGGATGTTTCTTTTCTTTTATTAAATCTATAATCAATTTAAAAGAAAATATTACTTTTTCGATCGTTTTGTTTTCCTCCCTTTCTTTGTTGTAATTTTTGCTGATGATTTTTGAGCTTTTGACGTTGATGATATTTTCGAAGCTTTTACACCTACAATCATAACACCATTATCATTAAATTAATAATAATAATAATAATAATAATAATAAAAATATAATAATAAACTAACTTTCTTGATTTTTATTAGTTGAGATAGCACCCTTTCGTGCAACTTTTGCTAAAACACGCGCCTTCTTCTGATCGACAATCGGACTCACTTTATTATTATGATTTTGATTATCACTACGTCGTTTTAAACGATCAGTTCGACTTGTTATTCTTGCTGCTGTCGTTGTGGCTGTTGCTGTAGAAGACACTGTTGACAATTTTCTAGTTTCATTTGTAGGTGTTGGTTTCTTTGCTGTTATATTCCTTTTTCGTGTCGATCTCTTATTAGTTTTTGTCTTTGCTACAATTTTACGAACTTTTGATTGATCGGGTGATTCTGTTAATACAGCAGCAGTAGCGGTGGCGGTAGCTGTTGTTGTTTTTGATTTTCTACCACTTCTTAATGGAGATGTAGCCTTACGTTTTCTGCCTTTCCTTTTCTTCAACTGGCTTTCTTCCTTATACAGCGACACGTCTACTGCAATTTTTTTAATTTCGCTCAATCAAAATTAAGAAACTATTTTATAAATAAAACCTTTCTAATTTTTACGATTATTGAGTCATAGAATATCAAATTCAATAAACTCTAAACAGAAAACTTTCACTTACTTATCAGTGAAGGTCTTGATTAGCAACGAATTTAAAAATAAGAACTCTTGAGAGAAACACAATTAAATTAATTACAAAAAAAAAATAAACAAGTAGATAGTAAATCTAGACTTTTAACTTATTTTTAAAAATCATTGACCTCAAAACATTTTGTTTCTATCAAATGTCTAATTAAAGAAAACTTACTTCCATCTGGATGTTCCTCTGTTAACGAGGGTGATGTAACTTCACCTTTCTCAACAGCCAATGATCGTTTTAATATACTATCGGTTCTTTCTTTTTCTTCTGGTGGTAATCGATATTTTCCTTTATCTACACGTTCCAAATTCAAATTTGTTAGTATACAATCAAAATCTAATGATAAAATACAAAGATTATTAATTTTTTTTAAAATAAATCAAATGTATATTAAAGTTTACCAGTATGATCATAGAAATCAGGCGTATATACTTCACCAGTTTTATCATTTTTATCTTGAGACAACCAACGGATACGTATTTTCGGTGAACTCTTATAAATATTTTGTACAGCTTGACAAATATAGAAACTACCTTCTGAATTACGTACAGCCAAAAATTCATTTCTAAAAATTATTAAGAACAAATCAATCCTATTTTAAAACAAATAATAATACAAACTTGTAGAAAACAATTAATTTCTCATCATTATTCTTCGTTTTTGGTGTCGAACTAATTTTTGTTATAATCTCAATCTCTGGTAATGGACTTTGATATGGTTGAGTTTGTGTTCTTGTACGTTTACTTTTACCAATACCACTTGGAGATTTCTGTTGTTGCTGTTGTTGTTGTAAATGCTGCGTTGTTGTTGTTGGAGTTGTTGCTTTTGGATCATTTTTCAAAATTTTCGTCGGTGATTCATTATCAGATTTTGGAGTTCTTGATTTTCTTGTCGGCGTTCTTGGTGTAGGACTTTCTTTAACGGGGGAGTTTTTCTAAAATTCAAACATGAAATATCATTTTTTACATCTAATAAATACATACTTGTTCTTTAGTTTTTGTAGCATTTTCAGAAATATTCTCTTCAATATTCTCTTGCGTTGTATCATCAATTTCCATTTCATTTTGATCATTAATTTCCTCTTTTATTTCATTATTTGTTGTTGTATCTTCAATTGGTTCAGTTTTTTCTGTATCTGTTGAAACTTTAACTGATTCATTATTTGATTGTGATAATATTGAATCAGTTGTTTTGCCCGTATCATTTTCTACAACTTCATTGTTCTGTTTGTGTTCAGGTACAGATGTTGTTGTAGTTTTCTCAACCAAATCAATTGGAGGAGTTATACAGGTTTTTTCATCTTTTGGAGTTGTAATTATATGATTTTCTTGTTGTTGTTGTTGTGATGTCGGCTCTGATTTTTGTGGTGATTTTACCTCACTTGTACCATTAGATTGGGGCTTATCAACAATCTCGTTTTGAGCTGAAGATTGTTGTTGTTGTTGCTGTGGTTGTTGTGATAATTGCGGCTGTGTTGCAGGTAAACTTTGAGTTACTGGAGGTATCGAATTCTATCAATAACAATATTTATTATTTGTGTTAATTGTTGTTGTAAATAAACTTACAGGTGGATGTCCGAGATTCGGCTGATATCCTCCTGGATAATTTGCTGTTTTTTGTTGTTGCTGTTGTTGTGTTATTGTTGTATATCCACTATTACCACTATTTTGATTCATATTAGGTACTGGATGATTACTAGCCGGTATTATTGTATTATTTGTATAATGTTGTGGTGCATTTGGAATATTCAATGAATAATGATTAGTCTGATGTGCCGGATTTGGTAATAATTGTTGATTATTATGAGCAACATTTGGATTATTGTTGTTATTATTATGAGGTAAATTAACTAAATTTTGTGGCATATGTTGTTGTTGTTGTTGTTGTGCCGTAGTAGCAGTTGTTGTCAATGGTTGTCCATATGTTGTACTATTTGGCGAATTTTGTGAATGCATCTGTTTATTATTTATCTGTGTTGGAACTGATGTATTCTGTGGTCCTGTTGACGTTATAACAGGTTTCAACGCAGAATTCATTGTTGTTGTTGTTGTTGTCACAGTTATCATTCAATAATTAAAATCTACGAAAATAAGAAAAAAATATATAAAAATGCCCTTGAGAGAGGACCCCTGAGGCAGATCGGTCATGATGATACACACATACACATACATACATCCACTCACTCACTCACACACATACACACACAACTCCGGAAATTTTTCGAATAATTATGAAAAACAAGAAGATTTTTAATTAAGTACCAAAACAAGTTAACTCATTGTATTTTGAAGGGCAAAAATATCGAGTATTCTGATAGCAAATATAACCCTATCGGACTTTGTAATTTGGCGGCCGGTCTATTCTACATAAATAATCCATATCGGCCGTCACAACCAAAACTATTGATAACAAAACTATTAACAATAATCGATATTTATAAAATGAGATTCATTAAATAAAAAATCAAATTTTTATTGTTTATAGTTGTTTAAAAAACAGCAGCTTCAGGCAATGATTTCTCAACATTCAACATGACTCTCAAAACAATCAATATGACAAGCAATCGAAACTGAATTAAATTTGTATAAGAATATTTAAAAAATTATTATTTAAATTAAAGAAATACTTACAAGAAATCATCATTAGAAAATTATTTTTAAGCTTTAGAAAAAATCCATGAACTAACTTGAGAACACTTATGGCGTCTATGTCGCCATTCGTACACCTTTTTTGCGCTGTTACCAAATGCCCATCACCACTGTTTCTTCATCCTTGTTCCTCTACCAGAGAGGCACCTATAAGCTATCCTTGATGATTTCGAAATTCGGCAACCTAGCAACTGAACTAAAGCGTAGTTTACATTATTTTGCCCTACTAGTAAAAAAAATGTTGGGAAAAAAATTATCAAAAAATAATCCATTTCAAATTTGATGTTTATATGTAAATAGGTAGATGCTAGATTTTTTCCGCCTCTTCTATTAGCGATTAAGCGATTTCTGTTTCGTTGTTAGATTTCAAGTTTTTTGAATAAATATTTTTATAAAAAAAAATTATTTTGAATTATTCATTAATGTTAAATTTAATATATTCAAAATAAACGTTTTATAAGAAATTATTGTATCAACGTAATCTTTAACGAAGTTAATTAATTTTTTTATTTAAATAATTGTAAATCTATTGTAAACGTACCTTTATTTAAGTGACAATTAAAATTGTTTCAAAATGACTAAAAACAGGAATGTCTAATCAACGTTGCCACATTGCCTATTTATACGGCAAGCAGACCGGTTAGCAGGCTAGCGCCATAGTAGTTCAAAGAATTACACCTGATTGGCTATTCAACTTAATTAACTACTAATTATCTGAGCGTTAGATGAACAAACGATACAGAACTTTTGGTCTTAGAATTTCATCCCTCATCTACCTCTGAGAAAAAATGGACGACTTATTGGCCACCAGTATACATATACATATTTTAGAATAAAAAAAAACAATTACCGAGTGTACCATGGTATTTCCTCTCTCAGTTAGCTGTGCTTTGGTTACGTAGTTTGCTTCGACCATTTGAAAAAGATCGTGCGATCCATTAAATTTGTTATCAGAGTTAGCGTTGAAATTGTCAAGGCATGTCTTGGATTGAAACATCACATTATGTTGTTCAACTAGTGGAAGTGTCTAAAGTTACATGGAATTGTTTCTGCCAGTAAAATTTACATTTAATTTGAATAAAATGAATTTTTAAAGATATTGAGGTTCAATAGTAAAGGCCATTGTGTTAATCACCGTTCTTAAAAAAATCTAAATTAAATTTTGGCATCTGAAACTATTTTACTTGAAACGTCGTAACTTTAGATACCACAAATAACTGTATCAATGGAAGACCAACGGACACAGTTTCAACGCTAACTCTGATAACAAATTTAATGGATTGCACGATACATTACCAAATGTCAATTGTGAATCAAGTTACGATGCTACGTTACTAAAAGTATAGCCAACTGCGAGAGAAACTATTGTGGTACACTCCCTAGTGAACACATGACCTAAAATTGACGTCACATGTGGATCATATGTATGAATGTATGTTATTACAACTTTACGTCAATCTGCGATAATCTGACATGATGTCATGTGTTTGATATCATGGTGACATCATATGGACACAACATTTGACTGTCATATGATGTCATTAAGTGACTTACATGTTACTTACATCATATGTAATATTTGAACCATATCGTGAGGTAACAATAACGTCATTTTTTAATGTACAACTATAGTATCTTTGTCATATTAATTTACATCAATTTGCATATTTAAAAGTACCCTAAATAGTAGTTAAAGTTTGCTTCTGTAATAGATGCAATATAAATGAGACCAATTTGAGCTTCTACACCTTTATCTAAATTATAAAGTTTAACTAGTTATTGTATTATTTTAATTAGACATATAATTAACTTTTACGAGTTATATATTTTGAAATTTAGTTCAACATCTTGTTTAAAACTGACACTGTTGGAAGCCCTCTGAAGGCGGAAATTGTTATTAAAGAATACTCTATCGATCGTCTATTTGCTAATGATGTGGCAACGTTGAGATTACTTTCCTGCAGTTAGCAATCCCTCTACAATGACCTGTCAGTGTAATTTGAATTGTGGACAATTATCATTTCCATTTTCCACTATGATAGTGGTCGGTCAAATGTGAAAAATTGAGTTTTGTTGTAAAAAAATTAATAGCAAAAAAAATGAACAAAGGTATTTAATTATTATTGTTCTAAATTAATTTAAATTAATTATAATGTTATTATGAACAATTGTTTGATCAGTGTCATTCATATCTAATTCGATTTTTAATAGAGATAAAAATTCTATACACATGTAGAGATAGAAACAAATTACGATTAGTAACAGATATATAGCGTAAATGTATATAAAAAATAATAATTCAAGTATAATTAAGTAGATAAAATAGTACGAGTGACGCAAATATTGAACAAAGATAGAGAGAAGAAGAATCCTTAATGAAGGGTTATAATTTAAATTTTGTTCTAATAACAAAATGAAGACACCATTAACACAAACAAGTAATGAAAATATAAGTGTTAATGATAAAGTCAATACATCTGATACAAGGTAACAGATATTCATATGATTTTTATTATGAAAATTGATTTGTTTTTTTGTTGTTTTATGTAATAGCAAAAGTCCTAATACCAGTCCACGATCAAGCCCTCGACCATCACCTCGTCCACAGAATAAATGTGAACATTCCAAATCTGATACACTTTTAACAGTTGATTATAGGGAATATTCACCAACTGGAGGGAAAAGTGATGGTTCACCATCGGTAAGTTGTGATGTAACATCGAATAAGGGCCATACTTACATCCAGAACTTTGAAAATCGAAAACGATTTGCATCGCATTTGAGCCTGGTCTTTAGGCTGTAATCGGACGCAAAAAGAGAAAAATTAGACACCTTTTTTATCTGTATTCAAATCCATTATTTACTAATTGAATTCATATAGATTTTAACACTCTTTGCTGATTACAAGGCTAATAAATTGGTAGTGTTTCGGGTAAATACAGCCCTGGTTTCTCTAAATATTTATCATTAATAATCTTTATACATATTTATCTTTTATAACAAATGAGATTATCCATTGTTATGTCTTGTGTAGTAATACGATGGGAATTTTTCATTCAATTTGTGATTTTTGGATTGTAATTTTTATTCATCTCCAAATTTTTTTTTACAATTTTGTCTCCTATTTTTTTTCTAGAGTCAAGATAGTTTAAGTGTACGTGGTGTTGAAATTTCAACACCAACATTGGAAATCAATAAAGCAGAAAGTTTTCAATCAACAAATAGTTCAACAAAAGATAATAAAAAAGATACAAAAAGTAATAAAAAGAAATCAAGTTGGTTCAATTCATTTTATCCAACATATAAATCACGTTCTGGTGATTTTAGACGGATCTTTAAAGAAGTACCAGATGATGAACGTTTAGTTGTTGGTAAGTATACCTTTTTTTATAATAAAAATCATCAACAAAACAATTTCAATCTTTTTTTCTTTCGTTTTCAATCATATTGATTTGATGTTTGTTAGATTGGATTTGAGCCAAGATACATTTCTTATAGATGATTCAAACAAAGAAAAATTACGAATTGTATATTTTTTCAATTAAAATTTCTATTTCTTTATTATTAGAAAGTTATAATTACAATTTCGATGAGAGAGAACAGGAAAAATACGATTAAATAAACACGGTGAATTGTTACAAATTTCAAGGTTTAACTAATTATGATTATGATATTTTTCAACCTTTAATCATTAGAAAATTTCTAATTTAAATATTATAATATTTTATTATAGATAAATAGCTGAAAAATGGTCATTTACAATTATTTGGGGAGTTTATAACTATAAATAAACATGTAATTTAAATGAGAAATGTTTGTTTAAAATGCCGTGTTTAAGTTTATGGAAGTGATTTCAAAGCCTATAAATTGTATGTAAATAACACAATTTTATAGAAAGAAAATAACGTTAATAAGGAATTGTTTATGTGGTGATATTAAACTTAAATTCACACTTAAATAATAGATAGATTGATGCTCGAAGATATAATCACCGATTTTAATTTGATGATTCAATAATATTTTACTTGAATTAAAAGCATTGGGAAACCTTAGCAGAGAAACTGAATCGATTCTCATTAAAGTTTTATCATTGTGATTACTGATTTAATTTTAATTTTCATGTCTTGAATTAATTCATGTTACAATTAATACTCTTGACCTAGAAGGACACTATTGTTGAAACATTTTAATTTTGAATAATGGCTGTAGTATAAAATATGCAAAATTCTTTTTTTGTCATGTACATAAAAATTTAATATATATTTCATCATCATCATTGTCATGGTGTCTCAGTCCTCAACAAATTATTGATGATGATTCTCTATTAATTGTCTAATATCGAGGTGGCAATAATTAGTCAGTCTATCTAAGTAATTACGTGTTTTCGATAACAAAAATTCGATATTTTCGGGGATTATCAAGAATAAACGTCTCTCTTATCAATCTTATCAATTTTGTACAATTCTAGTAATTGTTTAGATATTAGATTCTTACCATTTGTAGAATTATTTAATCACATTTCTGGCCAGGTGTGGTGCACTTTTAATAAATTTCGTTATCTTATCTCACTTAATTACACATTTTCAAACTATATTTAATCAAGTCTTATCGTTAATATCATTTTTCACGTGAAAATTATCTTCTTTTTTTTGTTTTTGTTTTGTTTTAATAATTTTTGCAGATTATTCGTGCGCCCTACAGAAAGAGATTTTAGTTCAAGGTAGGCTATATGTTACACAAAATTATTTATGTTTTTATGCAAACATATTTGGATGGGAGACAAATGTACAATTAAAATGGAAAGATGTATCATCAATAACAAAAGAGAAAACAGCAAGATTAATACCAAATGCAATATTAATATGTACAAGAAACGAGAAATATTTTTTTACAAGTTTCGTTGCCAGAGACAAAACATATTTGATGTTGTTTCGTGTATGGCAAAATGCATTAATGGATCAACCGATGACACCTCAAGAGATGTGGCAATGGGTAGGTTGTTTTATTATTTTTACTAATTTTTAAAATCAAATGTATTTAAGCCCAATTCCAAAATAACATCAAATCAATCATTTGTGTATGTGTGTGTGTGTGTGTGTGTGTGTGTGTTTTGTTGGTTTTTGTTTGATATAATTTATATCTGTTTTGATAACAGTGGTTCTTATCAGGTACATCAATGTTATGGTGATGAGCTCGGTTTAACTAGTGATGATGAAGATTATATAGCTCCTGGTACTGAGGAGGATAAATTATCAGCGAAATTATCAGTTGAATCAATCTCTGAAGTATTTACTATCAATATCTTTTTTATAATTAATTAATTATATAATTAATATAATTAGCAGGAGATTTGTCTACAAGATAATATCATAGAAAATTTAAATATGGATGAGATAAATGTTGATGATATTAGCTTGAATATAACAAAGTCAGGTAGTCCAAAATCGAATTTAACAAATAATAAATATCCTGTAGAGATGTCGGATACAACAGAATCTGATGGTGAGAAACAACAAACAAAGTAAGTTGAATTTAATTTAAAATTAAGGAGCGGTGGTTGTACGATTCTAAACTAAATCGTTTAATTCGGTTTAGAATTGCGTAACTGCTTATTAATGTTGTTATTATTTTATTTATTTATTAAATAACCTTTCAGAAAAATTCCAAAAATTTCCCTAACAATTTTCCCTAATAATCCATCATCATCATCAACGTCTTTATATCCTAACGATATTGGTAATGACAGAAAATTGCAGAGGGATCAGTAAGTCTCTGCTTTTAGACAAGCTTGTTGTTTTCTACAAATCAATTAATAGTTTTGCACAAGTTTTTTAGTACTGATTTTTATAGTTTAGTTTTTTTGTTTTTAAATTTAAAAAAAAAATATGTTTACAAAAATTGAAATTTTAGATGTGATGTTAAAGTTCAATGTACTTGTGCCCATGATGGTCGTCAATTGGTTAATGAAATTATACCAATACATATTGATCAATTATTCACATTGTTATTTACAAGTTCGAAATTCTATTTAGATTTTCATGCATCAAGAAAAACAACTGATTTAACACAAACACCATGGACACACAATTCGAATGATAATAGTAAAAGTCGTATAGTTAATTCAACTGTTGCTATCAATCAAACCATGGGTCCTAAAACTGCTCAAGTTACAGAAACACAAGTATTATTATTATTATTTAAATTATTTTAGATTAATTTATATATAAATAATTTATATTTAAATAAGTGTAGGTGATGCTTCCATGTAGTAAAGCTGGTTATTTATATGCAATCGATATCGATACAGTTCATGCTGGTATACCGTATGCGGATAGTTTTAACATCGTAGTGCATTGTTGTATGCAGAAAATATCAGAAAATGAGACATCATTAATGGTGTTTGGTCAAATTAAATATAAAAAATCCGTATGGGGTCTAGTTAAAGGTCTTTTTTACATTTAAATTTTTATTTTGTATATCATTTTAGTGAATTTTAGGTATGATCGAGAAAGGTTGTTGGGGTGGTTTAGAAGATTTCTATTCATGTTTAATTAAATCACTACATATTGAATGTGAAGAATCAGCACCGGATGTTAAACGTAAAACACGACGAAAACGACGTATTCACAGTATGCCAAGACCTGGTGATGATGATAATCGTAATTTAATTGGTATTACGAATCGTACAACTTCCACTGGTGTTCTCAGTACAGATGTATCAACAATGATTGTATTTATTGTATTAATATTGTTAGTTATATTAAACGTGTTGTTGTATGTTAAATTATGGTCGTTAGAGGAGACGACACCTTACACAATTCTAGATTTGCACATGTTGAAGTAAATTTTATTATTATTATTATTGTATTGATTTTATTAATTGTTTTTATTTTTTTAGAGATCCACCAAAGAATCATGATGATTGGATTAAATTGTTGCAACAACAAGAGAATTTACATTCTGTTGAAATACAGAAATGGCAACGAATTTTAAAAAATGCAATACGATCATTGAAAGAAGTAAATTTGATTTCATTCGTTATAATTTAAAATAACTATTCTTATTGTAGAGTGAAGAAGCTTTAATTGAATTACAGCGTTCGATAAATCCAGCTTATACAAGTAAAGTCGCTTCGATATTACAAAATCAACAAAATTCTGATCCAACATCAACACGAGAAGATTTATAAACTGTTTGTTTTTTCGTCATTGCACAGTTTTAGCAATTTTAGATTTTATCTGTTGTTCCTGTACACTTTACGCTAGTTGTTTTAAATAAATTGTGTGATAATTATTTTTAATGATTATGAAAAATTGGATCCAAATCTCTAATCATAAAGGAAATTCAAACATCGAATGCCTTGAAACTAGCTTTATTACCTTAGTTTCAAGATTTTACAACATTTTTATAATACAATGTTATATTTCAATAATTCATTTGTCTTCTGGTTTAGCAAACACTAGTGTATAACCACATTTACCGCAGTAATGGCGATCTTCCATGGCAGCCATGAAAACACCAGCACCACACTGTTCACCAGGACATTCACGTCTCAATCTATGGATTTTACCATTCTCGTCTACCTACAATTTTACCCAAAAATCATTAATAACACAAAAAAGTTAAATTATTAATCACTTTATAAAATTTCAATACGGCCAATTTGACCTTCTTCTTCTTATGTTTAATCTTTTTTGGTGTTGAATAATTCTTCTTCTTACGTTTCTTGGCACCACCACGTAATCTTAATACAAGATGTAACGTTGATTCTTTCTGTATATTATAATCACTCAATGTACGTCCATCTTCCAATTGTTTACCAGCAAAAATCAAACGTTGTTGATCTGGTGGAATACCCTCTTTATCTTGTATCTTTGCTTTAACATTTTCGATTGTATCAGAAGGTTCGACCTCTAATGTGATGGTCTTCCCAGTTAAAGTTTTCACGAAAATCTGCATCTTGTGGAGTTATCCAAACAACCTGTCAATAATAAAATAATCAGACACAATAATTAAATCAATTTTGATTATGTAGGATGGTTAAAAAATAAAATAAGTTATAGCAACAATTTTATTTGAAAAATTAGAATTACACCAATAATACAGCATTAATACACCCATCATTTTCTGGATTGTTTGTAACTTGTGCGTATTTCCCCCAAACAACTTTACCAGCCTGTGTGACTAAACCTAATTCGGATATATTAACTTCAATTACTGTTCCTTTCGTGATAACGCCTAAACTTGTAAACATTGGTGAACTTGGATTCTTTTTAACGCCAATTATTGGTAAATAAAATGTTGCTTTCAATTCTGGATGTGTAACGTGTGCTTTCTTGAAACGTAACGCCATCGGTCTAATGAAACGTTCAAATTTCGGTGGTTTTCTTGTGAAACCTTCACCAACGTATGTGACTTTTGTCACCATACGTTTCCAGGCTTTCCGTTTACTTTTGCCAGTTTTAACAACTCTTAATACTTCAGCATCAGCTTGTGCTCGTACTTTCGGTATTGGTACATCCCATTTACCAGCTTTTTCTTTACGTTTCTGTTTTATCATATTTGATAAAACTTTGGCCCGTGATTGAACATCACGATCCAATAGATAAACCGGTAGAGCACCTTCAGCAACCTTTTCTGTTTGTTTTTGTACTTTCTTCTCTTCATGTGCTTTAATTTTCTTTTTCATCTGTATCTTCTCATTGCGACGTTGTTTATTATAGATTTTAGCTTTGATACCGCGTAGACTGCGGGCTGTTTGAGCGCGTTTGTGTGGCTCACGAGCTTCACGTTTACGTTTACGTTCTTCATAATCCAAACGGCGACCGTGCAATTTACGGTGACGTTCTATATATTCGTTCTGTGGCATATTGTTCTAATATCAAAGCTGTAACAAAAAAAAAAAATACAAAATAATTTCAAACAAGTGTGTTGCACCATATTCAAAACAATCTTTGAATATGACTATAACACACAGAATCTCTCAAAGTATTCTACTTACCTTCAACTATATGTATTTGACTATAATAGTCATATTCAGAGATATGTATTGATTTAATTTAGCACAAACAATAACGACCGATGTATATAAAGAAGCAAACCATGTGCTTTACATACATATAGGAAAAACCGGATTTTGTAATACGGAACAAATTTATAGATAAAATAGTTAATCACGTTAATTAGATAAAAATTAAGTAATTTTTTGATAAAATAACCCGTTAATTTGTCGATATTTTAATGAAAATTATGGAAAAAATCGGTACCTACCTTCTACTCCACCATGACACGCTATGAAAGAAAGAAAATGACAGCCGGATATACACAAGTGGCGCTGTTATATTTCCGTTGCAACCAACTTGACAACAATAAGACACTAAATGGAAAACTAGTATTTAAAAGTATTTCAAATTTTAAATAATTTACAAAGTCCTAAAACACCTAATCGTTATTTTCGCCTCCTTTTTTACTATTTCAATCTAATATTATTTTTTTAATTTCAACACAATATTCTAAAAAAAAGAGGTAACCAACAAAATAGATGAAATTCCCTAAAAGTTCACTCAAACATTTGGCGGCATTTTTGAAAACTTAAAGTTTTCAAAATTTGATTGAGCTAATCCAATTAAACACAATTTTATAATTATAGATTTATTTTAAAAATGATTAATACATAAATAAGGCACTGTTTGAATCACAATGTTTAATTGCAAAAAAAATCTTGTTAAAAATTATTGTTAATATTCAATTAGTTCTTTTATACACAGCCTTTGTATGTTTTAGTATTTTTTTTCCCAGTTTTAAACTTTAGCAGATCGAAATATACAAAATATCTTTTCTTTTAATTGAATATTGCATTAACATTAATAATAATAATAGTAATATATTAAAAAAAAATGGTAGACATTAGACAATAATAATCAGACTTTTACACAATACTACGGTTATTACAAATTGAATAATAAATAATATGGTGTTAGAAAAAATAAAAAAAATAAAATACACCATTATTAAATCAAACGAGTTTGCTTTAAATAATGTATTAATAGTGAATAAACGAACCTATATTGAGCTATTGTTTGTACCATATAAGCTCTTTGATGGCGTAACAACTCCACAACACGTGGTACACAAACCTCCTGAAACAAAGTTAAAATTGTCGTTAAATCATTGTTATTATCGACAAAATTGTAAGGTAATTTATTTTGTTCTCTGTAATGTTACCTGATTATGATCAACAGTGTATAATAATAAATCGCAGAGTATTGTTAAACCAGTCCGTCCAACACCAGCAGTACAATGTACTAGAATTGGTGGATTTTTATTATGTCCTGGTGGTATTTCACTCATTGAATGTTGTTGTACTGATTGCATCTCTTCTAAAAATCCCAAAAAATGCGATACAGAATTTGGACAACCTTGATCACCCCAATCAGTATAATGTAAATGCCATAATGTACGATAACGACGTGATGATACATGACATAAACGTACTTTACTTGTTATACAATTACCAGAATTTTGTGAAAATTCCCACCATACTTGATACTCCTATTAAAAATAATCATTTTACAATCAACGAATAAAAAAACAGCACACTAATTATACAAACCTGTCCTATATCTATACAACGCTCATTAGCATCGGGCATATAAGCTAAATCTTCAGTTGGATCAGTTAATTGGACAATCAAATAAACTTCAGCTTCCCACACGCATTGCCAAAAATACGGTAATGTGGATTTTGTTGGACCTTGGGCGGCTATATAAAATCGTTGTCTACTACCAACTGTAGCCTAAATTATCATCAACATAAAATAAAATTAAAAATTAATCAACAACAAATTGTTAAATTACCGTAATATGAGATGCATTAATATAACCAAATTTATTATTTTTACTTGGTGTAAGTCTTAAACGGTTATCCTCATATGGTAGTACATCTTTGAAACGATTAAATGGTGTATTATCACGATGACTAGCTGTAGTAAAGTCAGCATTCTGTTTCTTCTTTGGGATTTTATCAAATTCGAAAAATAATTGACTATCACTTAACTTATTTTCCAACAGCTGGCACTACGATTTAATAATTATAACAATTAATTAATTCTTATGTTTATAACTTGATAGGAAAAAATACCATAGTTTCTTTGCTGATGGAAGGCGGTAATGGATTAAATCTTGGTAAACCCGTAGACCATCGATGACGATTATTACTCGGATTATTCTTATCTTTCTTCTCCTTTTCACGACCCAATGTGGCACTTTTGATTTTCTCATTTGATTTACTACGACCTATCAATATACCCCAACGTTTCTTCTTCGATTTACTATTATTATTACTATTACTATTTGAACTTGCATAAGAAGTTGAGCTAGTTTCGAATGTTGTTTCATTTATATGCTGTTGTTGTTGTTGTGGTTGTACAGTAAATGTTGTATTTAAATCAACTGAATCATTAAACAATATATTACTTAAACCACTTGAATTTGCCGTAATATTCGCATCTTTATTAACAATAAATGTTGATGTTGTTAATGGTGAATCATTCAAACTTGATAAATCTTGATTTGATCGATTCATACCTTGTAAATGTAATTCATTCGTTGATGATTTTGTACTCGAATTACGTTGTATAATATTTGCATATAATGTTTCTTTACTACCATGTTGTTGTTGATTTGTTGTTAAATTTAAATGTTGAAATTGTGATTGTAATGCATTTACAACTGTATGATTAATAACTTGACTTATTTCTGGTGCTGAATGTATACTTTGTGTACGTGTTCGTATCTCATTATCATTATTATTATCATTATCATTTTGCCACGGTAATGGTATATTCTCATAAATAGGTTCAGTTGAATTATTTAAATGTGTACTGCTTGTTGTTAGATTTGTTGAATCATGTGCAACAACAGCATTTTGATTTGTTGTAACAACATATCCTGAACTTGGTAATTGATTTTCTTGTAAAATTTGTTTCATATTCGCTGGCATACAATAAATTATATTACCATGTTCATCATAGACTTTCTTTATATGTTTTGTTATATTTGGATTTTCAACAATAACAGCTTGTGGGCGGCCTAATAAATTATTATTACCCAATATTGATGAAAGATTCTCATATGTACCATGTTGTGGTGGTAAATAGCTCTGTGATCGATGTACAGGATGTGTAACTTGTTGATGTTGTTGTTGTAATTGTAGTTGTTGATTTGTATAAAACGCTTGTCCATAATGTTTCAAATATAAATTACCAGACACTAAATCAGGACTTGAACCACTAACTATATTATTTATAAAATAATTTGTTGGTTTATTGTATTGTGATATACCAGCTAGATCAGGTGTTGAATTTGAACTAATACGATTACTCGGGTATGGTGGTGGTGGTTTATACAAATGTAATAGTCCAATATTATCCATAAAATTATGACGATTCTCATCGTGAAAATTGATATTATATAAAGATGTTAGAAAATTCTTTTGTTCGATATTATTATGTGTGACATCCGGATAGCGTAAATGTTGTGTATAAGCATCATTTTGATGTATTTCCGGTTGTGAACTATATAAAATTGTTGATTGTTGTTGTTGCTGCTGCTGTTGTTGTTGTTGTGTTGTCGTTTGTGAATCATTAACACGTGTGGATATGGCACTAGATGAATTACGATATTTTTGTTGTATTGCCGTTTCATAATCAGGTGCTGGTCGATATGATGGCAATAGACTACGTAACATATCGATATTTGTTGGTTTATTCAAATCGAGACATGATGTTGATTGAGCACGTTGATTTAAACTTTGCGTTGATACTGAACGATCCCATTGGTGTGTTGGACTAGTTATATCTTCATAACTATCCATTTGTCGTAATTTATCCTGAAACAGACAGAATTTACATTTATTTTATCAAATTTTGTATGTGTATTATGTGATTGTTAAAACTAGATTTAAATATGGAAAATTCGCAAGGAGTTTAAATTTTTTCGAATTGATAAACATACCTCAACTATTGATTGTTGAAATACAGGTGGCGGAGGTGGTCCTTTATCGTTTTGTTCATTATTCATTTCATATTGTCGATAAAATGTATGTTGTAGAACACAAAATCGCCATGCATTTTTAGCACTTTCAACATCAGCAAATTGAAAATCAACCTTTTCTGATTCGATAGTTTCAATTGTAAAATCACGTTTATGATTTATAACATTCTTAATATCTGCCCAACTATTAATAATAATAATATCTTATTAAATGAGTATTTACTAAACCAACAAATAGCAAATAATTACCCATAATGTCGACCCTCTTTTTCACCAGAATAACCAACATAGACTTCAGTTAATGATACACTAATTATAGCATCATCACCTAAACGATCTTTAACAGCATAAATCTCCTGTCCATAACCTTCTAATTGTTGACATGCACATATATAATATTCTTCAGCTGTACCTTGTGGTAGATTATGTAAAGCAGCATGTTGGCGACTAGCTACATCAGTTAATGATTCTAATAATACTGGATCAGTGAAAGTCTAAAATTTATAAAAGATCAATTAATTAAACAATCAATTTCGATAATTAATAATTATACTTTTGGGAACAATTGGAAATCTTTTAGATAATGAGCTGTATGTCGTTCAGAATCAAAGTTACCAAATTCGGCTTGCATTGAATAACTGGCTAATTCAACAGCTTGTTGTGGTGTACATGATATGCGTCCCTCAATAACATCCATTTTCAATTGTAAGAAATAATGATATCTACAAAAATTGATTAATTAATAAAAATAATAACAACAATGAGAATAAAAATAAACAAACCGTGTAACTTCATCGTTAATCAAGCGTACACCAGATATTATATAATACATAACACGTAAATAACAACATAATCCTCTAGCATATTTATCCAATTGTCTTTTTATAGGACGATCCAATTCTAACCAATATAATTGATTTTCACTATTACGACTCATATATTGTAAACCGAAGAATTTTGGTTGATTTAAACATAATTTCTGGCATACAATATCTAAACAATCTTGTCCTGTACTTTCTGATGATAATGTACATTCAATATTTGTACCATCTAACATTTCAACAGATATAACAAATAGTGATTTTGAGGCAACACTATAATGCCTAGATTTCTTCAATTTTAACTTAAATGGCATCTTGTTTTATTTAAATTACTATTCTGTCTGAAAGAATTTTCATTATCAACAACAAAAAAATACTGTATAAATAATAGTTTTATCTATGAATGTGTACATGTATAGATATAACAAAAAGTTTAAGGGGTGGTGATATTAATTAGATTTGATATTGAATTACTGAAAAAATAAAAACAGAGAGCAATAGAAAACAACTCACCTATTATTACGTTATATTATGTATTTATTTGAGCAAAAGGAGTTCTATTACGCCTTCCAAATATTATAAAAATAAAACTTATTTATATTCCATTCACATTTTTGACAGCAAAATGAATGGTATGCAAAAATCCGTTTGTATTGAAGAACAGGTAACAAAGGCACCTGTCTGTTTGTTACAACAACCACAACACATCGCTAGATGGCGCTGAAACAGATTTTCGGATCTTTATTTGTTTCTATTTTTTTTTTATTATGTTTATCTATTTCAATTATTTCATATTTATTTCTACAATTGATAAAATGCTTAATTAATTTAACCATAGATAATTAACTCTTTTTTAAAATTGGAAATGCCATTGAAAAGTGTGTCCAGTGAATAGAGATCAATTTTAACAATTATTATAATATACAATTTTGAGTTATAAATTATAATTAAAAAAATAATAAATTTATAGTAAATAATAAGTAAATTTTCTTATTAAATTACCACTTTCATTATGCCATAATTTTTCTTTATTTACATGACTGTTTTTCAAACTTTATTAAAAAAGCCGCCATCATAGTTTTCTTCGGTTTTTGCCGCAACAATTTTCTTTTGTTTTGCTATTAAAGACTACTTTGATCTCATTTATTTTTGAATAAATCAGTTCATATTTACCTTGTTTTTTTTTGTTACTACCAAAATAATAGTTTTATTGATGATTTATTACAAAATCTATCAAATTCTATAAATCCTATAAGAATATTGAATTTTTTTGGTAAATAATACTAATTTGTTTCTCCAAAGGTAAAACTACTTTGATTTCTTTAAAATATGTGCGAATAGGCTACATTTAGTCACTTGTTGATTTTATTATCATTCAAATTCCAATCAAGACAATTATTGAATTCGGCTTTTTACCCATAAAGTTACTCAAATACCGTAAAAACAAAATAATTAATTTTTCTAGTAGTATTGTTACCAATCCTTCGATTGTGCTATTTTTAACATCAAAGCTACGTTTAGTGGTCACGTATTAGAACTAAACAATTGAATGTTTTTAGATTTGAACGCATCATAATAACGATTATACGTTTATTTACCATCAAATATTCACAAAAAAATACACCTTGCAATAACAAATAAATAATTTTCTATTTTCTCCCATCTACATTGCAACTAATGCTGCACCGGTTGCTCCAGCTAATGCCAACATAACATAACCAGTCATATAGACTTCTTTAAGTTTAAGGAACTTTCCAAAATCCCAGAATAAATGTCTTATACCATTCCAATAATGATAAGCCAATGAAAACGCTAATGATGATTTCATTAACAATACTAAATTTTCATGATCGGCTAATGAATCCATATAGTGTGGTATTGATTCTGGTAGAACTAAAGCACCAAAACCCAAACCAAAAACATACGCACTCATAACCATACCTAATAATAATGATAATAATAAAATAGATGATAATTGATAAGTCTAAAAGAATTTGTAATGATAATCACCAGTAGCACGATGTGTTATTGATAGCATACTAGTTAGTTGAGGGGCATAGATTGATAGATGTGGAGACATTGGACGACCAATTTTAGAATTTTTCTCATCATGCCCTAATTGTGTCCCACAATCAGGCTGGGCTTCTACTGGACGTAGTGTAACCGGTCGTATTGTTGATAACATTCCTGATTTTTCATTACGAAGGATTTGATTGAAGACTTGACGATTAGCTAACCTACAATATTACATAATATTAAAAAATTTGCAAAAAAAAATCAAAAATATTAAAATCATCATGTAAAATTTGAATATTTAATTATTTATTTGGAAATATAAGAATTTGATGAATTATTAAATAAATTTAAGGAAAAATTTGAAACTTCACCTGAAAATTGACGCCATTTTTAATTCTCAGCAAAAACAATCGACAATCGTACCAATGTTGCCGAGGTATCAAAACAAACTATATTTTATCTATGCTATAATTTAAATATTTATAAGCAAATATTTCTTAATTAGAATACATCACAATAGTATGCTTATCTACAGAATACTAAGATTAACACATATTTAAAATTAATTACAGAATTAGAATTAAAATTTTTACATTATTGGCAAATGTGAAGAATTGGCAACATGGTCTCTTGAAAATTATATAATAAAAAGTTATAATTAAATTCTATTCGTAATTTTTTCCGTGATTTGATAATTTGATAATTATTTTGACTTCTACAGAAATATATTTGATTTATTTTCGTAAGTTTAAAAATTTTTATTTTTATTTTGGTGGCAATTTTGTATCGCCGACCAATCAGCTTTCATGATTTTAAAAAATAAGAGCAGGCTTCGATTGTTTTTGTGTTTTTTTTTCTGTTAGGACGCGTTGTCTCTAAGCGTCATTTAGTGTGAATTCATGAAAGGATAGTTTCAAATTTAGAGTTATTTTGAATAAAACTCCAATTATTCTTACAAGTAAGTCGATATAAATTTGGAAATAATTATAGGAATTCGTTGATTTTAATAATAAAATTTTGGCGCCGTTTCAATCACTTAACCTTCATATCCGTCTGTTTACAGTTTCTTGACAAGCTTTAAAATAATGCCAACACCAAGATCAGCAACAAAATCAACGAACACAGACAACAATGCTACTAAAACGAAGAGAATTCAAACGAGACCGAAAAGTCCAGGTCGTAAAAAAAGTCCAATCGCAATAAAAAATGTAACATCAACAATCACAAAAACAACAAGAGTAACAAGACAACGAGAAGAAGAAGCCGAAAATAAGAAATTAACACCACCACCATCATCATCAACACCAAAAAGTCCATTACGAAGAAGTCCAATAAGGAAATCACCAATACGTACATCAAAACTGAAACAATACGTTGAGAATTTCTACTCAGAATCACGACCATGGAATTCGCGGAGAACTATGGATGTTGATACAGATTCAGATAGTGCCGAGAATAAGATGGAGATTAAAGAGAAACCAAAAGCTACAGTACGGGCAAGTACTAGGAAGCTTAACGATCAATACGATGTTTGTATTCTACTTTTATTATCATTAATTATATGAATAAATAAGAGATAATTGTAGGAAACGGATAATACGAGAGACTCGGTCACGAAAGATGTATATCGACGTTCGAGGAGTTACGATATTGACCGTTTTAGTTATTTGAGACACTATAATACTTATACAAGAAAATTAGGCGAATTCTCCGATGATGACGATCATCAACATCAACAATACGATCAACAAACAAAATCACGTAAATCACAATCGATTGATCGTTTTGTCGATAAAAGTAGTGAATTTGGTGGTTCATTGGGTGTTTTATTATTAATGATTTCAGCAATTTTGAGTTTATTATATTTATATATAATGTGTAATGATGTACAATGTACATATACGCAATTACCAGATTTAGAAGACTATTATCAATTATCGACATATTTTAATGCAATCTCATTATTGGGCACGATAATTTATCTTAGTATAGTTGCAATACTATCAGTTCTACCATTTGGTGGTAAACGAGTTTATGGTTTACCAAATCGACAGGGTAAATTGTTTTATGTATTAAATGGTATTTTTATAACTATTGTTATCTTATCAATTGCAATCGGATTGGAATATTGTGGGATTGGTGTATTTCATTTTATAGTCGAGCATACATTCCATTTATTAATTTCAGCAATGATTATTGGATTTTTGTTAAGTAATTATGTTTATATACGTAGTTTCTATGTACCAATAACATCATTAAATATGCATGTTATTAATAAGAATCCGATTTATGCGTATTTTATGGGACGTGAATTAAATCCAAGAGTTTTCAATTTGCTTGATATAAAGATGTTTGTTCTTCGTTCAGCTTTAATTGGAACGGTATTATTTTTGTAATTATTGTAATTAATTTAATTAATTATGATATGTTGTAGGTGTTAATGGATTTTGCTTATCTGTACGAAAATTTAGATTTAAAAATTGGTGATGATTTCGAAGTTGAATCATTTAATTTTCAACCAACAATATTTTTATTAATTTTATTTCATATAATTTATTTATTGGATCCATTGATATATGAACAGGCATGGCTTACAACATTTGAAACACAATATGAAGGTTGTGGTTTTATGACAGCTTTCGGTCATTTAATTTATCCATTCATGATGATATCTATGACCAAATATCTAATTGATTTTAATATTGAATTAATTTATTGGAAATTAATTCTAATTAGTTTACAATTTGTAATTGGTCTTGTATTGTTCCGTGGTAGTAACAATCAAAAGGATGCCTTCAGGAAGAATCCCTACGATCCAGCTTTAGCTCGTAAGTTTTTTGCTAACGATTTTTTTTGTTTGGAAACCAGTTATTAGTAACCTTGACGCACTCGTAACAAGTTGATTTGAAGGTGAACTTGTAAGGTGTAAAAATTTAAAAAACAAACAAAGATTGCTAATTGTTATAGATGCGTAAAGTTGATGAAATATTTCAGATTTGGAGACAATACCGACTGGTCATGGTAAAAAATTGATATGTTCCGGATATTGGGGTATTGTACGTCATCCAAATTATTTAGGTGACATCTTGATGAATCTATGTTTTGCTTGGTTTGCACCTTTCGTATTACCATCAATACCATATTATTGTATTGTTGTATTATTAATACATCGTTCAATACGTGATAATTATCGTTGTAAACAGAAATATGGCTCAGCATGGACTAGATATTGTAATCGTGTTAAGTATATTCTTATACCGAAAATTTATTAGTGACCTTTTTTTTTGTAATTTTAATATTATTTTAAATAATTGAACAATCTATTATTTTTAAAGTATCTTAGATATAAGTTTTAATTTTTATCGTAGATTAATATTAGTTGTAATGTCTAAAATACCTTTACAAGGTATGATATAAAGTACAAATCGGTAGTTTGTACCAAAATAATTGCTCTCTTGGATTACTACTCACTTTTCATCACAATCTAGATAGGAATCTATTTTTGGATATTATCAAAACTGGATAATTTCGTAGACAGTTTTGTGCAATTTCTGATGATAATAACGTTTTTAAAAAGCAATTTTATGTATGTAGTATAGGATTTTAAATGTTTTTAAATTTGTAGGTTCTTAAGTCTTTTTTCTTTTAATTCAAAAACAAATCGAGTGTAGGAGTGTGAAAATATGTGACAACGATATTTTAGATTTTTCGAGTGTTTATTTTCAGTAAATTTTAATAAAAATAAATAAACAAATTAATCAGATATTAAATTTAATATAAATACCTACAAATGAAATACAACAAATAATTGTTATTGTTCTCGTATCCATTTATCATTTAAATATTGGTGGTAGTAATTTTTCTTTGCTCTTTTACAGGAGGTAGTCTTTATTAAATTAATGGCAGTTCTGTTTAAAATTCTATTTTAAACGGACGATTCATCAATTACTGTAATAACACGATTTGGTAACACTTTCCATTTGGAATTGTTACTATTACTACTACAAACACCATTATTATCTTCATCATTATTTGTCTCATTATTATCGTTGCTTTGTGGAAGTTTCGATCTGGCCAATGACCAACGTCTACCCTTCCTGTCCAATATCACAGGCATTTCCGCAATTAAATTATTTTCAAATTCACTAAGCATTAAATAATTCTCGACTTTATTACATGATGTAATACAATCACCAATATAATCTAAATCGTCTAAAATATTATCGGGCAAATCCATATCGGCAATACCTTCTTCAGAGATACACGTCAATTCCGGCTTATCATTCGATGCGATTATATTCTCAATTAAACCAGGCGGTTGATTTGGTGCCAAATCAGCACCTAAAACTAAAGCTGCAGCTGCCGCCCCAGCTGTAACACCAACATCATTCTCTGGTTCTTGTGTGAATGATAATTTCCGACGTTGTGGACATGTTTCTGATACACATAAATGTTTGGTGCCATTCTCACGTGTATGTTTATGTCGAGAGATTTTCCTACGATGTAGATCGATTAAGAATAATGTTAAACTACCGACTAGCACGCATGTTGAACTGAAATAATAACCAGCACGGTCGCCGCAACGTTCATTCATGTAACCTGAAATGATGAAATTTGTGAAATTTTTGCATAATTACATCGAGATATGGGGGGTGTTTACCTGAAAATGGCACGCCGATTATAATTGGAATCGCTTGGGAGCATTGCACGAAGCCCCAAGTACGTGCAAAGTTCCGAGCGCGCACTCTTTCATACGTGTACATTTTTAACGAATAGTGGTAGCCGCCACAAAATATCCCTAAAAATCACAATCATTAAAGATAAGTTTTTTAAGATAGAGTTTTCGCCCGTTACCGATACGTTATAAACTCCCCGTTAGAGCTTATAACGTGTGTTTTTACGATATTTTCAGAAATAACGGAACCAATGAAGAATTGTCGGTACTGCTACTATCAGTAATCTCAATGTATGTTACTTTTCATGATAACAGCTTAAATCTTTCACGTAAATCGAAAACCTCTTTCCGTTATAATCTGTACCGTATATCGTATCGTATATCTCTACCTACCGTATAAAATAACGTATGGGTAACAGACGAAAACTCTCTAAAGTTAATGCGGCTCTTACCGTATATCCAGGCGAACATGACATAAGCATGGTAGTTGCCACTGACCACTGTAAAGGCCAATATGGATAGACCGCACATGAAAACAGCCGTCTGACATAAATATTGTCTTGCAATTCTGCATTCAGTCGAATTATGTAAAACTAACGTACTAAAGACAACACAACCTAATGCCCATGCTAAACCAAGATACATCTGTAGGAAGACTGTTGAATCTTTTAGACCTTCAACTTCAGCTTGATAAGCTAAATAAAATAACGGTGTATTTATACCAAATGCACTAATACCAGTCGATACTAACAGGATTCGTACTGTTTTACTTTTCAATGTACTAAAATCAAAAAACGGTATTTTATCTTCAATTTTATTCTTATCTTTAATCTTCCGTTTCTGATTCTTTATATGAAGTATAGCACGACGTTGTGGATGGTATAAAGATGCTGAACGATAGAATGTACCCAATATAAATGTGACGGAAATGGCTCCGGTTACAACTTGAAGGCCCAAACGCCAGCCTAAGGCTCTGTAAAACAAATAGACAAATTGGTAAATTGATCAATAATAAATAATAAGATGAGCATTCAATCCAGACGTGTAGAAATTTACACTTTCCCTGGATAAATGGTCAAATTTACGATGGCAATTGCGACAAATTTATTGGAATTTTATGACTGTAATAATCAAGAATTCAACACAATTTTTACAATCCGGCTATAATTGGACGGAATTTTTGAAAAATTGCACTTAACTTTGAAACAATAAAAGTTTACAAGTGAAAGTCATTCTATTTCGATAATAAATCGTCGTTATTCACTATTAGCTTTATCTCCAAGCAGGCACCGCACCGGGGAGAGCCAGTCTTTACGAGCTTCCCAACCCCATAAAGATATACAGAGTGTCCGGTCAGGGAGTAAACAATTTAGTTGCTTCTACCAAAATAATAAAGCAATTCGAGTAATATTTTAAGGATTTGTGCGGTAGTCTCTGGGGAACATTTTAGCAAAATTTGAACCCCGTAGATGATTTGGAAGTTGATCAAAAAACGCTCGTTTTGACGATGTCGCAGTTTTAAAAAACGAACTAAGCTTGCAAAACTACTTAGAATGACTCGGGGATCTTCCCAACACTGATTTTTTTAGATTTAGAAAAATGAAAAAGATTGCATTATTGAAGTAAATGGAGAAAAAGGAAAAAAAAGTCTTGAGTCATTCTAGGTTGCTTTAAGTGTACAACTGATTGGTAAATATTCCGACATCATTAGAAATTAGCGTTTTTTTGACAGACTGTCAAATGAGCTACAAGGTTCTAATTTTGCTTTTGAAGATGTTCTTCAAGGACTTCCCAATAAATTAATGAATTATATTCAAATTACTGTATTATTTTGATTGAAATGGCCGAGGCCGGACACTCTATATACGTAGATGTGGTCAATCCTTATGACGCTTCTGTTAATTGGCAAGCGATGCGAAAAATCTTTTAAGTATGTGTAGAAGGGTCCCTGCAGATTATTTGAGCACAATTAGGACCTCGTAGTTAATTTGAAAGAAGGTCAAAAGATCGCTCGTTTTGGACAATCTCATTATTTTCAAAAATAAGCTAAGCACGTGAAACAACTAATCCATAGATGCTCTCAAAATTGAATTTTTCGTTTTTCTCCCTTGTATTCTGGAATAGGTGCAAATGTCTCGCATTTTTCTAGAATGTAAAGGAGAAAAATGAAAAAAAAAACAATGTTGGGAAGGTCTTTGAGTCATTTTTAGCCGTTTTACCTGCTTAGCTCATCTTTGAAAATCGCTACATTATCCAAAAGGAGCGTGTTTTAACCAACTTCTGAACGAGCTACGTGGTTCTAATTCTGCTAAAATGATTTTCAGGGCACCCTCTACGAATCGTTGAAATATTACTCGAATCTCTCGTCAACTAAAAGAAGTTTCATTACAAAACGGAAAGTTAGCTTACTTATTCTTAATTTCAAATTGGGAACTTCTCAAAATACGAAATTCAAAGAAAGTATCCCTTGGGCCTTTGCGGCCCCAGGGAGAAAGACCTACTCTTCCCCCAGATCTTGTGTTGCTTGTTTCCAAATACCTACCCGATTGTGCTGCGTATAATGACCGACATGGTTGCGATTCCTAAACCGCTACCAGATACGATGAAAATCTCAACGAATTCCCGACGTCGTTTGAAATATTGTGCTACCATTAAGGTGGAACAGTCACGGGTGATTCCAACGCCGATACCAACGACGGTACCATAACTGTAAGGATAATAAACGTTTTGATACAGATCTGTGTGTGTGTGTGTGAACGAAGCAAGGCTTGACTTGTGTCGTTTATGTTTTGATGTTCTTCAATGTGAAATACAAACAACATAGGTATGATATTTATTTAAGCGAGTTTTTCGTCCACCAAAAACACATGGTTTAAATACAATCACAATAATGTGTGTGCTTGTGTGTTTGGAGAAGAGATTGTTGAATGAAGCTGATGGTCGTTGTTGAAGAGATTTGTGGTAGCTGTCAACACAAACAGGTCTTCACGTTTGTTATTATTGTAATGGCCATTAAATGTTATTTTATTTTGTAAATGATAATAGCTGTGAAGGCTATATCTGATTGGGAAGATCAACGACCTACAATGTGTGAGTGTGGATTTTTCATTACTTACCTAAAAAATAATTGATGAAATTGCGTGGCGAACGATGTGAATAGACAACCTAATGCTGTAATGAGGCCTCCCATAACGGCTGTAACTCTAGTCGATTTCCGTCTACAAAACGCTATAGTTACTGGTGATATCAATAAGGCAACTCCTGTTGACATGGCACCCAACCAACCTGAAACGATCAAAATAGCAGCAACAAAAATCCGGATAAATTCATCTAATTTCAATTGAATAAAATGTTTAATTCCTGTTTAAATACGTGTATATAGGTACCTGTTGGTTGTACAATAGACGGTCCAAATTTGTGCACAATTTCAATGTACAATTGACCAACAGATGTGAGTAGACCGTGATTGAGTATATGAACAAGAACACCGACAACAACAACAACCCACCCCCAACCACCTTCCGGATAATAATGTTGTTTAAGGGTCAACAGTTGGCGTAAATCAGCAACGAGGCGTGCAGCTCGACTAGCTGGAGCATCGTCCGCCCCAGAACCCTAAATAACCAACGCTTTTATTAAGTTATTTAAGCTCAAGAAGAAACAGCCCCGAACGATTCTCGAATTAAAGATAGATGAACCAGAAGTGGAATAAATCCATTTTGCTTAATTTTAATCAAAACTTCCGCAAGAAAAAAAAAGAGGATGAAGAAAAAAAAGAATAATTTATTAGAGTGTAGAATTGTTGTTTACGGCATGGGCAGATGAAAGGGCCACTTTTATGAGTTTTTCTTTCATTTTATTAGTTGTTGACAATCGGATTCGTCGACTCTAATTCCAAAATCTATGATTGCTTCTCTAATAAACCGGAAAATATCTTATTGTTTCTTAACAAATTATCAATTTGAATGAAACCTGTTTTTATTAGTTGATCACAAGCTTACGTTGCAAATTACTGAAAGGGAAAGTCGTAAAATTTACGACAGACGTAATCCTTTATTGTCAAGGAAACTAGAACTAATAACAATAGTTCTACTTTTTTTTATTTGTGTTTTTCCCTTAAAGTTTATACCCGAGTGTCAAAGACTTGTTGTTTGTCTTGAGACATGAGAGAATTGCAACCGACACGCATTTATCAACTTTCCGGTCTCCTAAATGGAAACGTTATTTGAAATAATCAGTTTTAGGAGTTGATAAAACCAAGAGTAACAGCACTGGTGTGGAGTGTAATCAAGAAAATTACTCTTGTAAAACCAATCAATTTTAATGCAAAGTAATTAACACCGTTTCATAATAATAATAATAAAAGTGATGAAAAACGAGAGAACGATCGGAGCTGAATTTATTTCTTATTTCGTTTCGATTTTTAACCAACCCCATAATAACTGCCGAGTCCGGAATCATGATGGGATAGATGTGGTAGTGATTGGGAGCGCGATAAAACACCACGGCGTGCTTGTCGTTCATCACTTGAGAGTTCTTCATCGGTCGTTGCCATGATGATGATGATGATGACGAAGATGATGATGGTGAAGATGTAGTCTTCCACTCTTCTGGACCGTCAGCAATGTCAGCTGTCAATCGCATCTCTTCAACAGCATATGTGAAACGTCTTTGACGGTGCACCTAATGTACGATAATAGGTTGTTTTGGACGAATTCCAACTGGCCTCACCAATAGATTGATTGATAAATGTTGACAAAGGCTATTTTTATAATCTTTGAAAATTATGAAATGCGTAGTATTAAATTAACTATCAATTTAATAGATGAAAAAGAAATTGAAATAATTTAATATTGATTGAAATTAGATTTCTAACACCCATAATGGGAACTTTGATGTCGTTCACCACATAGATAAAACGATAATTTGAACCGGTTCTTTGAAACGAACATAACTCTTATAAAGACGTCATATTTCTTTATAATTCAACAAAACTAAATCACCGTTACTAATATCAATTAATTATAAAATAAATTGTGCCAATTGTAGCTCTCAGAAATAAGATTAACACCCTAAAGGCAAAATATTAATGTAGGTATTCGATCGTTTCCTGAATACATCAGATTCTTTTTTATCCGTTAATTACTCCTATTGAAAAGACCATGGAATGCTTGGGAAAAAAGACGAGTTTTTGTTAATTAGTGTAGCATTAACGAGAATTTAAAATTTTTCTAATTAATTTGAAATTCTTGTCTTTGGGAAAATATTCTGTAACTATCGGGATCTAGATGACTTTTTACAGAATACGACATGTTAGAAATTGTCTCGTAATCCTGAACCATCCTGTTTTTCACTACCTACATTATTTATGTGGAGATCAATTTATAAAGTAAGAATTCGAAGGAAAACCACAATTCTGTTGAGAAGAATTACCAGGGATGGTCCTGTTAAAGACATTTATGAATCTTACAAACCGTAGAAGACCTAAAGAACTCCTAGAACTAAACAGGAAGAGAATAAAGCAGACCACAGGACTGTTTATTGGTTACTAATATTGGGATTGTAAAAGACCCAACATGTAGAACCTGAGAACAGGCCTGGAAGGATCTCAGAACATGGTATCTGTGAGAAAATTTTTATCTATCGAAGAAGAAAAACTCCCTAAACAGTATCCTGGACTTCATTAAAAAGACGGGACTATTTGGGGATAACAGGTAACCCAAATCAGGCGAGTTGATAGGTCTACAAAATTGTGCCAGTTGTACCTCTCAGAAATAAGATTTATTCGATCAGGTGCTTCCTTTATACTCTTATTATTCCTATTGAAAAGACTTTGGAATGCTTGGAAAAAAGATAAGTTGTTGTTGATTAGTGTAGGATTTACAAGAATTTAAAATTTTTCCAATTAATTCGAAATTCTTGCCTCTTGCCTTTAGGAGACTATTCTGTAACTACCGTAATCCAGATGACTTTATACAGAATACGTTAATATTAGAAATTATCTCATAATCCTGAACTATCCTGTTTTATTCCTGTTTTCCGCTACATTAGTCCGTCTGTTAAGATGCAGTATCGATAAAAATACTCTGTTGAGATCTCTTAAAGAGATTACTCGGAAAATTGTTGATTATTTATAGACACATTTATTATAATAATCATATAAATGATTTCTCAATTACATTCACACAGTTATTGTAATTTTCTTCAATAGATCGTGTACACATACTGGAGACTACATTGTTGTAAATAGAGATTAGCGCTGTCATAATTTAGGATTATCAACCATCTAAAATTGCACAAGGAAACAAACAGAAACATAAAGTTGTACATAAGTACACAAACCAGCAACCGACCACTACCAAGTCTTTTCACATCAAAGAACTTCCACTACAATAACAACAATAATAACGATATCAAAAGGAAGGAAAACATTCGAATTGTTTAACAAAAAAAAGCATCTTCAATATACTGAAATGCAATAATAATGATGATAATAACGATAATATCAGTGAGAGTTGAGCTTATTGTGAAAGATGAAAGTCAATTTTAGTTGAGACGTCTGTATTTACTAAATCTTGTTTACAATGCAACTTGCATTTGTTGGATTAAAAACACAAAGCTTCCAAGTTGGAATTGAATATAAGATGGGAGATGAAATTACTGACAATTATAACAATCTATAATCGATATGTCTCCAAATTGTGTCTCTTTTATGGTAAGATTTATTGTCAATTCTATGGAAGTTTGATGATAGAAAAATGAAGAGTGAATCATATAATTGTGGATAATTGTACTTCAAGTTGAACCAAAGAGATTAAATGGATGACGATAAAATAGTATAAGAAATGTAGAGATCATTGTTTTAGTTACAAAAACCAGTTCCATCTTATCTTGGTATTTCTTTCAAACCAGAAAGGATTTAATATACAAACACAACAAGATTCTTATAATTGGTTAGAATTAAATGTGAAATATATTCATGAATTTGGTACGTTTCAACTTTAAAGACAATAGAGAAGATACGATTATTATTAAAATGATTATTATTATAATGAAAAATTCGAGTTGGGTTATTAGAGCAAAAGCCTATTAATATCCATCTGTAAAAAATCCATATGAATACAAGTTTTTTCGTGTTTTCCCTTCGAGTAGAGACGATTAAATCGAAATACTTGCTATATTGAAACTTTTTATTATCCAATAAATACACAAAAATAGAAATCCATGGAGGTAACAGAGAAGTTGTTCAATAAAATTGAAAGTTGATGTGATTTTCAATATTGCCAAAAAAGATGCTGCCATATATTTGAAAGTTGAGACTAATCTTGTTTTTCCTACTTCTTTCAAATAGAAAAATTATTTATTTTGTTGGTGTTATTGTCAAGTTTTGAAAAACGTGGCTATAAATATTTGATTCTGCGATTAAGTACACTCATGTGTATTCAACACGTTCTGAGCTTTACCTATGATACTTAAAGCGGCGCCAACACGCGAAAGTTTACATTTAGAGGAAGCTGCCAATCGACCTGATATCAAACTATCGACAAAGTAAGTGGCTAATTTCTAACATTCACTTGATGAATTTAACAAAATAACCTAAAGCGTGTTAATATTATTCATTTCAACTGAATCATTTCTCAAATATAAAGTGTGTCATCTGTATATTCCGAAATTATAATCCAATCAATCTTGCCACCTTGAGGAGTATTGTCTACGCTTTCTTTGCAATTAAACTTGTTTTTTCAATCGAAATTGAGGACTTTTAACCAACGTACAGGCAATTAAGCTTCTTCTAATACTAGAAAATATCGTGGCCATTTTTTTTTTATCGAAAAGTTACTTAAAATTCGATCTTATTTTAAGAATTATGATTTCCTGTTTTTTCCTCAGTTTCTAGGTGTGTAAAATCGGCGACAAACTGTGAATATTACATGAATTTCTGTGATAAATTGAGTAATATTTGAATAATTTTTTGATAACAAAACAAGAATTCCAACTTTAGATGTTGTAACATGAAAAGTAAATTACAGCCAGACACGACGAATTACAATAATCTATAGAAACTAGCAAAAAGTGATAAGAATTTAGAGACCCACAATCACTACACAAAATGCGACATTTGTATTTGCTCATTTATAAATAGACTAAGACGTGTCACTTGCTTGTCTTCTTCCCTTTAATCTTTTCACTTAAATTCCCGCTTGATTGACGATGAATCGATTGTGTAAGGTGAAAAGAGTATCGGTCCTAATCTTTTTTTCTTCTTCATTGCTACACTTCATTTTAACGCAATACAGCTTAACGTTAAAAGATTAATACGTTTTCTTTTCAAGTAGAGAAGTGTTGTCTCTTTTATTTTAAGGCGACCTGTCATTGTACTAAGATCATCAATCAAAAAATTCTTCTATAAGAGAAGGCTAGCAAACAAAAACAACGTTGAATTAGTGGAATGTCATCGTATTTAATGATAAACTGACATCGTTTAATCAACGAAATTAATTCGCAGAACTGTCTTTAGGACAGGCTTAAGATAAGAGATCCTGAAACAGGTTCAGTTTCGTGTATATTTTTTTTTTAATTTAATTCTTGTACATGTAGATGTGCTTTTTTTTTGTTGTTTTGATCTTAATAAAACCGGTGGAAAGTCGTTGATTTATCAACTGGCGACAATATTAGGTGTGTTGTTGTTGTGGTTGTTACATTGCGGCTTGCTTTTCATTTTATAATTGTATAAAACCGTAAAAAAATCTGTTAAACTTATCTTGAGTATCTTTTAGCCTTAGATAGCACTAAATAAATCTTATAGTTTTATACAAGGTTCGAATAGTTGTGTCGGTATCAGTACAGTATCGTTTGATAGTTTTCCATTTTTGTTTTTAACAACTACAACAACAACAGAAAAACGACTTGATTTAGTAATTATGAAAAGAGTACAGTTTTTTTTCTTCTTAGGGTTTATTCCATTTTCAAAGATAACAACAATAACAGAAGAAATATGACGGAGAGATATGAAGTGACTTAGAGAAAATTCACCGAGAAATAATTTGGCGAATATATTTATACGATTTAATAAAGTTGGACGAAAATTGAAGACGCCACAAATTGCTTAAACGCAATTAACAACGGTACAATAAATTCGAAACATATACAGGATATTGTAATCAAGATTTTATAGACTAAAGTTGAATTTGTACAAGTAAACCGAATTATAAAAACGATCTAGGTGACTTTTATCGCTAATAATGATTTACAAATGAAAAAATAAAGATAATATAAAGTCTTCACACATCACCGATACGTTATAAATGCTCTGTTATACTTATAAAATCTAGATTTGATACCGTATGAGGCGATTTTTACGCTATTTCTGAAAATAACGGAACCAATGAAAAATTGTCGGTATAAACCACGTGATTCCATGCGCATTTAAGTCAATATGGCCTCTAATTAGTCAACAGCCAAACTTGTAATGATTGGAATTTGTTAAAAAAGCAAACTAAATCCGATCATTATGTAAACAAAATTCGCAATTACTTGTAGGCGGACAGTAATGTGATTATATTCAATCAGATTTAACAATCACCATATATAATTTACATATCAATCGAACTTTTTTATACCCATAATTAAAATACACACGACGATTTCGTTTAAAGTCTTAAGATTTGTTATTCTTTGATTTACATAGTTGTAATTTTAATGACGAGCTTTTTTTATTCTTCGGTTGAAATAATTGTAACGATCCAAAATAGCACGAATCATTTTTTTTTTTGTTTGTTGTTGTACAAATATTTGCAATGTTCTCTACCAGAAATAATGTCGGTGACTACTCAAGTTAATTACAAAATTTTCATTCCAGTGAATTACCCAGCATCATTGTCCACGTATCATTACAACTGGCAACAGAAATACAACGGCCCCCTTAAAATTGTATCACGTTTAAGAGACTTACAAACCGTTGACTCTTTCACACAAAAAAATCAAGTCACAATAAATCATAATTGGACTAATAAATTTATAAGTCTGTTCCTTTTATCTCGTCCAGTTCAATCGAACAACTACAACCAAATTTTGTATTATTTGGAAAGAAAAAACTGGGGTAAAAAGGGTCACCACAAAAAGCTTATAATTGGGAAGGCTACTTTAGGAATAAAAAACATGAAAATAAATCTACACCAATTTTGACCGCTGTTGAAAATTGTATTTTTAAATAATTTATAAATGAAAAGTTGAAGTTTTCAATATTGCGAATGATCTAAAAATGGTGCAATTTTTACGTTTCTATTCGGGGATATTTGATGAACAGGTGGGTAGTTTCAAATGCTTTAAATTAAGGGTCAATTGCAAACTTTAAATAGAAGCCTCTAGTCTCAACGCCTACGAAATAAATTTTTTTGCTTAAAAAAAACTAACCCAATACTAATTCCAGTTTATCAAGGATGTACGCTTGGGATATTCGTACAGTAAAAATGAATACAAAAAAATTACTGTGTGATTAATGGGTAGTTAGATCGATTATCAATAAAGTCCATCTCGTTAATTGTTGAAGTTTAAAAAAACATAAAGAAGTTGTAACGTAATAACTGCACCCATGGGGACTAAAACTCGTTCTATTTGTATGAAGAAGAAAAAGATATCATCAACTATTAACAAAAAACAGTTTCTCAACATGATTCTTTAATGAAAAATATATAAATGAGTTTATATCGATGAAATTCATGATAATTTACAATGATGATTGTTAATTTAGACATTTCTATAAACAAACAAACTGATTTTTCAGACGTTTCTTTCAACTGACTGTAAATAATTGTGACTTGAGTATTTTCAATTTAATTTTAGACGATTTCAACACACCGTTTATTATTTTTGGACATTATAAGGAATCAGGAAAATTTCGGATGGCGCTTCAATTATTTGTAGGCCAGAAAATTGAAAGCTCAATTTTGCGCCCATATCTGTAAATGTGGTGATAGACAGACAGATAGAGACAACTGTATATAAAATTAGATTTTCAGTATTTCGGTTCAGGAAATCCGTCGAATTCAAGCTCGCCTGTAGCGATATAATCGCCGCAATTCCTATCAACACAATTCAATGAAAAAGCATCGACGATAAATCAATTTGTGGCAATTTGTGAAATCGTATCGTATACTAATAATAATGATAGTAATGAAAAAATCAGATTCAATTAATTATGAATATGGAAACTTTCCATTTTCTGACAGATGGAATAACGACAATAAATTATTACTTTCCGTGTTTTTTTTTATGGTTTCTCTTATTTTTTGATTTATAACTTACATACATAATATGTACATACATATCTTGAATGATATAGAAAATAATAAAACTAATTTCATAAGATCTCTAGACGGAAATTTAAATATTTTCGAGACAGAAACATTAATTAATCCAATCTAATGAACAAACATACAATTTTAATTTATATTTGCGCAATGATAGTTAAAATGTGTTATTTTTCAATAAAACATAAACTTAAAAGTGATAAAATGATTTATTACCGTTAATAATTCGAATTTAATTAATTTCAATCGTTAATTTCTTAAATATACTGTTTTCAGTCAAATCAATTTTAAATTTACATAAATTAGAGGAATGTTGCTATTACTATTTCAGGAGAAAACAACAATTTTTATATCGAGTTTTAACTGATTGAACTTTTTCCTTTATCCAACTGAAAATCAACGGTATCTCCCACATAAACTCTAATCTATTTATTTTATATAAAAAAAAATCAAACTTAATTAATTAAAAATTACGACCTTTGTCAACATTTCTTTTGGATTTTCGGCCAGTATCACCTGAATTCATCCACAGAATTAACTGAAAAATGCAAATCACACAATTTGCGGTATCATTATTTTAATCAAGACACGTGGTTATTGTTGTGTTTGTGTGTGGCACTCGATAAGCAAATAATTCGAATAGATAACCGGCGGACTGCCACGATGGTGGTCGTTCAAAGACTGAACCGTCGCAGACTTTTAGTGGAGGAGTCGTCGTCGTCGACGTCGTCGTCGTCGTCGTTTGTTGTTGTTGTTGTTGTTCTTGTTGATCACACTCAAAGTCGCTATACGGAAACTGATGAATCAAGTGAAGAAGACGCTATGATAACCAGAATTGTCATCATAGTGTTAGAAATTTGTATAGACAGAATCACAGGAGCTGATCACTAATCAGTAATCATTCAATAAAATTTAAAGAAATGATACTTTAAATATCAAGTAGGTGTCATATATTCAAATGAATTGAAAAAAGGCGGTACTATTATCGTATCTATTAATCCTAATGCATAATCTAACCGGTTTTTTTTTGTTATTGTAAAGTTCGATTTTTGAATGAGCGACTTCTAAACGAGATTCTTTTCATTCTTTCTACAATAAAATCAGATTTCCATATACGTATTTGAAATTTTGATGATTAATTAAGCGGTGATTTGGATTAGTTTTGCCAACAGAAAAAAAAATTCGCTTATACATAGATAGATGTGATGATAGCAACAAATCTAGAGCTACAGTGTCTTGTTATTTTTTTATATACATTCAAGTTTCGTAAATATAAATTAGTATCAGTGGGATAACCGGTATATAAAACAAATATGAAGATTCAGGGCAAATTTGTCAATGTTATCTCGATCATCAACTCGTTCTCTGAATCTGTTATTGCCAAAAATCACAGTATTTAATTTATCAAACGAAGTCAATATTCGTGTGTATACTATGTCTACTTGAACTTGGCATCTCCACACCCAGTTTGAAAACAAGTCAAGTTTAATCGAAATTTTAAGAGTTCTTGGTGCTAAAATCGTGATTTTGTCATGCACGACTTGAAGCGATAACATCTTGTCCAACATCCTACAGTAGATTCATTTCAGCTCTATTCTTGTAAAAATCTTGACAGCTTAAGCTTTATATGTTTCTTCAAACATAGATCTAGAAAATGAACATATTTTGTGCCGCATGTCGATACAAGAATATAGCTGGATCAATCTAAGTTTGCCCAAGACCATGAATATAGTAGAAGTACAAAACTACTCCAAAAACCTTGTTTATTAGGAGCGGTCAAAGAGTTCGCCGAATGCAAGAAAAGAAAAAGGAATTAAACCCGAAATGGGCCTAAATTGCCGACTAAACGTCTTCATCGTTAGTAAACCTTTTTCCTCGAAGTTCCTTTTTCATTTTCAGGAACAAATAGTAATTTGACAGGGCTCACAGGGCCAAATCTGGACTATAGGGCGGGTGATTTAAAGTTACGAAGCCACACTTGTGTAGGGCAATTACTGAAACATGGTTCTTGTGAACTGGCACGTTGTCGTGCTCAAACAGCACACCTTGAGTCAATTTCTTTTTTTCTTGATGGCATTTTTTAGCTTTTCTTTGTAGTTCATCAACAAAATAGCCTCAGAATCCCAAAATTGGCCGGCCGTCATCGTCATCAATTGACTCTCTGCCTTCCTTGAATAGCTCATGTCATTTGTAAATCATGATTCTCCAGGGTAAGAGTTCCCGGAAGCAGATAACATCTCTTCCATGATGATCTGCGGCGTTATTCCCAGCTTGGTCAGTAACTTTATGACAGCGCAAAACTTAATTTTCTGTATAGTTGACATTTTTTTCCCGATCGAATTGTTGACTTGGCAATAACTAGAACAAGCCAAAATTCGGCATTTATAGTGAAGTTGAGTTGAGTCATCCTAGGTATACGAAAAACTTATTGTCTCTTTCTAACCCTTTCATTTCGCGAACTCTTTGATCCACCCTCGTAGATTCATCCAGGATCTGGTCTGACTAAAGACTACTAGTTCTTCAAGTATCGCAAAGTCCTAAATTATAGCTAATCATAGGAAGAAATTGCATAATTCTATCCGAATTCACCACATCGAAACCGTAATCGATGTCCTTATGTACATAAAATAAGCTAATTTATCATTTTTCGTTGAACCTCCAAACAAAATTCGATAGTGTTTGTATTACTAGTAGTGCGATGATAGTCGGATTTGAGCAACTATGGAAAGAAAAAACAACGAATAACACAATCCAAACAGACGTCTTTATAGCTTATCGGTGCAATAACGTTACGATATTTTGTTATTGGTGGTGATATTTGGCATTTTAGGCAACATACATTCATATAAATAACAACTCGTATACACTATTAGAATTTATTTAAAAAGAAATTAGAGTAAATTCCGGATTTAAATAGATTTGTCTTGTATTTATCGAAACAATAGCGTCCCTTCTGCGCATATTTCCCCTTTTATTTTTCGTTGTATTATATCATCTATTATTTATGTAAATATCTAGGGAAAGTTTCCTGTTTATCTAATAATTCTATTCACAATCGTGATGTTATCAAATTTATTAGATATATTGTATTGATGATGATAGAAAAAGCATCATCCTTGAAGTCGTCTTCAGTTTCCACTTCATCACGATCAATTTTGTTCAATCAGAAATAATAATAATAATAATAATAAGTAGATGTAAGTAAATATGTACATACATCCTGCTGTGGCTTCGTTAAAACATTAATTAATTACATTACCTACAGGTCCTAACGGTAAAAATCCAACTATACTACTGACATTTGAATAAGTACCTATCAGTATAAAATACAACCATCCTGACAGGATTTAATTTGCATGCCTTATAAAAGTGATTTAAATTTCCTCATGCAATTCCTTTCTCTCTTCTCATCTTTATTTATTTATTTATTTATTTATTTATCTATTGATTTATTTATTTGCAGTTTAAATTTAAAACAAATATAAAATAACAACAAGAAGAAATGTAATCAAATTGTTATCTATGTATGTCGATAAGTTGAGGATCAACCATATCGCCATTTCTAAATAGTAATAGGAACAGTCTTTGTCTCAACCAGATAGAATATAAATGACAGTTTATGTGTAAGATATACTACACACATACAATATATAGAAGGGTGAATTTCTCATACATTATACGTATTGTGAAAAGAGAGGAAAAAGTATTGCAAGGGTTGAATGGAATGCTAATTTTACGATTGATTTCTTTGTTTGGAACCATCATACAAGTCTTACAGAATCTTTGATGGAAATCAACGGTGAACACAAATACATATTTGAACAGATCCTTTTTGTTTAAAATTTCCGAATTTATAAAAAGTTAACGTTCTATATATTACAAGTACTATCAGTGTCACAAAAAAGTGACCATATCTTGTGTGGCTGTGTAAAACAGGCTTTTCAGGGCGGCTGTGACAATAGAACAGAATTTTCACAGGCTAGGAATTGAGAAGAAAGATATTCAATCAGAAGAAGGGAGTGGGCTGATTGTGAGTGGTGCCATTTTTTTATATCACTTAAATAAGGTAAACACCATTAATTAACACTATAAAAAACATAGAACTTCAATTTTTTGTTTTTTTTTAACGTTATCTCAATTCGTCTTTTTTCAGCATAAATTAATTAAATTTAATAATCATTATTAAGTGATGATACCATTTCCCCAATTATTGATAGTAAACAAAAAATATTAGAATAGAATAAATAATAATAATAAAAACTGAATGTGTTATATCGAGTCGTAGCTTGGTTCATATTTTACTACATTTGACATTTTTCAATGGAAAAGCAAGTGACTGAACCAAACTACGGACCTACGAGACCAAGGCATGGCCAATTAACTGTAAGGTAAATAGTGTTCTACACCGTGTGTAATCTTATTAAAAATTAATTTTTCGGCTTTCATTCCTTAATTTAATTATGCCTTTCTTGACCCCAATTCAAATTTATTTTACGTTGAAAATCTCCTGAAAAGTATCTACAGCATTTATTCATTTTAAGTATATTACATGTACAGCTAGGTGTATGGAAAAGGTGATGCCTCTCAAGCGAGAAATACCTCTTTGTTTAGTTGTGTAAATCAAGCTTTCTACATCTTGAAGGAAACACATTTATTCCCGTCTACTATTTTTGTTTGAATATCTTTCACTTCCAATTCTGACCTGTTAGACATCGCGAGAGCTTCGTTAGCTTGACTTACACAGTCTTATAACTAACGTCACCTTTTACATGCACATAGCTGTACCTAATTATTTTAATTTTTATTTGAAAAATATAAATTGAAATTAAGTCATAAATATTTTGTGTTAAGAAGGAAGTTTAACAAATTTGTTGTGGAAACTTGTTCAAATATCTCCTACCAACCCTCCACTCCGGTTATTTTTTTGTGAGACTGATAGTAGGACATTGGGCGAGTTAGTAAAGGTGTAACATAGGGTGAAAAATTGCGCAATTTGGTATCAGATTCTTTGTCAAAAAATTGCTTTTGGTAAAAACATGGACTAAAAAGAATCTAGTTTTGCTTTATGCTCGAATACCAAAATCGATTTTTGGGCCAAATCAAATCTTTTTTTTTGATTGCCTTGTCTCGGCACTGTTTAAATTGTATTGAAGACCAAACTACATCTGATAGAATAGTGAGTGGTTTTTTTTTTGAGTTCATCATTTTTCGTAATTATACGTTGTTGTTGCTTTTTGTAAAAATTCAATTATGGTCATTAAGAAATTTTAATTTCATACAACCTGTCCAGATGCAGTTTTACACCTTAAAGGCATTTCAAATTTACTTGTCGACTAAGCTTGTAATTATCCAATTATTCTTATAAATTTACTACACTACCACAGTATATTACAGTATCGTTTAATGCCACGTAGAATTATCATACACACACACACACACACACACATACGAAAATGTATTCATATTGTTAATATTACACTTTTCAACAAGCCTATTTATTATCGTGCTATTTCTAGATTAGAGTATGTTTGTTAGAAGTAAGACTTGTTAATTTGGAAACGTTTCCGGGTTCCATTGATAATCGTTAACAATTCCCTATTTATGGCTGTTGTTATGAGGAATATAAAAATGTCGCTAAAGACTAAACATGTAATAATTATGCCGATTATGATTATCTTTATGTTGTTTAATGAAATGTTGTAAAACTGCCAGATGAAAGTTGGAATATGATAAAGACATCATTTGTACCTACTATACATAGTTAGTCCATCATATTTTTCACGTTTGATCTTGTAGTCTTTAATAAAATGTAACAAAATGTATACAATCTTGTGTTCTATATTTAACCGAAATAGACTTGGAAATTTTTAAAAATTCAACAATTTGCCAAATTCAGAAATTTGAGATAAGCCGTCTAAATTTCAATTATAACACTTTAATCAACAGATTGCAAGTTGTGTTTTTGAAAAGGTTAAAATTGAAACCGACAACAATTTATGATTGTCAAACTGTCAACAGTTAATTTGTACAAAACGAATATAAAAGAACACCATCAACAACAACAACAACAACTGATAAACATCATGATATTGTTGTATTAAAATATTAAAAATAACGATTTTACAAAAGCGAAAACTGGATTATTGCATTATCATTGGGAAAATTACAATATAATCGTTTTATCAACGAAAGTCGTCTGTGTTGTTGATGTCATTGTTGTTGAACTTTAAATAAAATCAACACAATGCAAGTTGCACAATTTACAGCCAATGTTTATTTCGTTTGAGAAGATTTGCTAGAAATTGAGCGATGCTAAAGTTCTCTACTATAGAAAAGATGAATACAATTCAATTTCAACAAATACTTCATTTAACGAGTGCAATTTTATTATATTTCGATTATTGTTTCTAGAATTCTAACAAACATAATCATATAGGTCAACTTTAAGCGACTTATTGGAGACACTTTAATAGAGCTCGTTAAATTTACACTTTAGGAGATTCTTCTTAATCAATGTTTAAAAGAAGAACTGACAAAATATTACAAATCTAACAGTTTCTCAGAGATCTTATTCTGTAACTTTTCATAAATAAGTCATCAGCAGGTCCAGGTTTAGCTTCGTTGAGAATGTGAACTTTACTTTGATCGCATCCGTATTCTTCAACGATCGATCAACACGAAACCAGATCAGAGAATCAATTACAACAATTAAACTTTTTTTATATTGATAACAACAATTAAAACAAGACAAATAAGGCAATTTTAAACTTATATACTTATAGATAATAGAACTTGATAGCATTGTAATAATAGGAGATAGATAGAGTGAATAATGCCAAAATAGGAGACTGGATTAATTGACAACAACCATCAAAAGAAAAGAATACAAAAGAAACATTTATAGAACAAAATAAAATATCGATAATGAAATTCTACTAGTTTTATTTTATTGTAGTTTTTGTGTAAAACTATAATAATATGGAATTCTTTTACAGATACGAAGAATTCAAGATTAATGTTGAGACATTAACTGGTTCGTTTAAGATTATTAGATAAACATTAATAATGATATTTAATAAAACTACTTGTAATCGTGGGAATGTGGTGGTAAAATAACTTGCGGTAATCTTAATAAAAGGTCGACTGTATTTAAAGCCCTTTTAAATTGATTAATGTTACGTCAGTTACTTAAGTGTTTTTCTTGATCATTAGCCTTTTCTTGGTGTGTGTGTGCGTATGCTTAGAGATGTTTTAATATAAAATTCTGGCGCCGTAATAAATCTAAAAGCTCTCCTCTACTCTTGCTCTATATATACATACCAGTTTTGTGTATACTATAATCAACATTTAAACGATGTGTTAGAAAATTAGGTTGTTTTGTGTATAGCTTCCTCCTCGACAATATTACACAATAACTGAACGGGACAACAGTGATATTTTGCATTCAAATTGTTGCAGTTTCTATACTTGTGAATAGCCGTCGCCGGCTTTACATATTAAACAGGATATCACCGTGTGAACACTCCACTCTTTACATAAATTCAACTCAAACTCTGTACAGAATAGGGATTCACTTGAATAAAATCCGATTCAATCATAATCGTTTTGTTGGATCGAATAATAACAAGATTGAATCCAAATTTGGATCACTTCCATATCTTTTTCGTAATTAATTGATTGATTTATAAGAGGAATTATCGTGGGTGCACATAGAAACTTGATCCTAATTAAACAGTTGATTTGTGTGTGTGTATGTGACTTAAAGAATTTCCCTTGTTGATGTTGTTGACCGGTTAGGATTCCACTTTTTTTGTCAAGTATCGTAAATCTAAGAAAATTACCCTGATACAACGATTTTCCCAGCACAGTCTCTTATCGTTCAACGTTTTTTCTGCATTTAACAATTTTATAAAAGCTGAATTTTGTTTATTTATAGACCTTCAAATGAGACAAATGTGGAAATGATGATGAATTCAGCGAGAAGAAAAAATTGCACATTTCTTCTCTCTATTAAAATTTTTATTAGTCTTAAATCTGATCTAGATCATATTTTTCATTTTAATATTAATAAATACATAGTAATCCTGCCAAAATTCTTACTTTGTTTATCTTTTAAAATAAACGTAATTAGACATTAAAATCTCTAATTACGACATGCTGAAGCTGCAAGAAATTTACATCATGTCACACCTCGTGCTGTTTAACGACATGGTTGAAATCATTGAAGATTTTATATATGTTTTATATCTTATGTTGCTTCTATAAAAGTTTATAAAAGCAACAAGAACGCATCCGGTTTATTTTAAAATCATTTTAATACTTTTATTCGAAACAAAACTATCATACTGCAGTCAGAGAGTTGTGATAATAATAACTGACGAGCGATTTTGTTTTGCCATTCATAATCACCAAAAAAAAATGCCTGATGCGAAAGACAAGAAAGAGTGGTCGAGTCCAAAAATTATTGGAGAAGTGACTCGATTTAAATCTCCATTGTTTGTCTTATTCGACGTTTTTCTTGTAACAACAATAGCCAAGATAAAACAAATTGTAAAGTTTGACTGGAATTCAATTCAATCGAATCAATTCCATCGATTTTGTTGTCATTTCAATTCAACTTTTTTCTTGTAAGTAATGCAAGTTTTTCTTGAGTAAATATTCCGAAATATTTGTAAACAAAAAGTCCCTTATTTTATAGAGAAAATTTCGTAAAGATAGCAATGCAATGTTGATATTATTCGAAGAATATTTGGCAAATTCCTGTGAAACTTTAACCATATACAGGAATTCAATAGAACTGACAACTATTACTGTACGAAGATAAAATTCGTTATTTATAGTTGGAATATTGAGGAAGATCGAACGAATAGTTGTGCAGTTTATAAAAGATCTATCTAATTATTTAAGCGGTAAATGAGTTAAAACCATTTCCTTATTTTATGTCGAAAATTTATCAGATAAACACACAAATATAAATAAAATTTTATTGAGTAAATGTTAACGATGATGAAATAGATTCAAAACAAGACGAGTGTTTATATGTGAATTTTTCATAATAACTATAAAGAGATTTCAGTTATAATTTATTATGGACTTAACTTGTGTGAAATGTTATAAAATTTACAAGCTTACAACCGTACAGTTATTAATAATATTACACTAATAACAAACCGAACGATTATTAAACATACAAATAAATTTATTACATCCGCTCATCTAACATACAATTTAGATAAAGAACCTAATAATGGTGCAATAAATGTAACAAGAAGTCATAATTAAAATTCGTACTAAATTTTAAAATAAACCGTATAGTAGAAAAATGGTGGATGCGCCAGTTCAAAATACATTTCATCAATTACCTCTCCAATATCAGCACTTATATAGGGTTCATTTACAGTCGAAACATATGCAGATACGTTAAATTTAACCTGCATAATAAGACCACTTGTGTTATATTAACGAAACCAGATAAAGTCGATGGAAATTTTGAATTATGCGCAATTTCCGATAGGAGCAAATTTATAGTTGTTCAAGTTCTTATTACAGCCGTTATTGTTATTTATTTATTTTGTATTTTATTATATCTGTTAGTTTTGTAATAACCGGATTTTGATTATAATGTTTAACGTAGAAAGATCGTTTATAACGAACAACTTTACAACCGGTTTTCATGGAGCTAACACCGACATCTCTTATTTAGTATGTTGATAAATTCTAACAATATCGATTCCAGTTCTGATAGTAATACAGCGTCCTCTACTATCGTCGGTTTTAAGTTTCAATTCTTTGCAGATTTTTGTATTCTTGAAACTGAAGAGAACTCAGAAATCTACTACACAGATTGGTCAATTTATTTAAAAATAAAAAAAGCCAATAAATCTCATTTTCTGTTGTGTAATTCCAGCTGAAATCGTAACCGGTAATTAATAAATTAATCTGTTATCTAAATGATTTATATCCGTCTATATGTTGACAAATTAAAAACTAACAAGCAAATCTAATTAATGCCTTTGGATTTTTTGTATTTATTGCAAAAAAATGTTTTTATTTATTAGCGAAAGAGTTTGCAGTAATCACCTTCAAAAAGCTTCTAATAGATTTCTTTTAATCATCAACTGAAATCAATGATAGCAAAACAATGAGATGGTCTCTTATCATATCATCCATGATAGGTCTTTCAGGGTTGGATTTCGTATCAAGAACGAACCAGAAAAATAATAAACTGTCTTATAAAAATTGATAAAGTAATAAATCTTTAAAATAGCTCATCGTTCGTTCTTAACGATGTATTGAATTTCAAGTGGCACTCGAAAATGACAACAAATCATAACAGGAACAATATCAGATAGTTTAAGACTATAATGATGGAAAATAATGATATAATTTGACAATAGCAATGAATCGTTTCAGATATTTGTTCAATATTTTACTAGTTAAACAAAATTTTAACAATATTACAAATTTTGAATAACCCTTTTGAACAAAGGGGAATAAATCCGAATTTATTGTAATTTATAAAAGAAAAAAGTAACATTTATTAGAGTGAATTGTTTGAAAACTTGATAGATCTTATTGTCTAAAAATTAGCACTAATCTCTTCCACTTCTCTAACCACTTAACGAACCGTATCAAATTACAAATAAGATAAAGAACAACTAAGGGACGGATAACAACAATAAAGTTGATCTTTAATCGTATATATACCTATAGTGGAAGTCGACGTAAACACGTAATCATAAGTTCCATTGAAAACTCTAGATTCGATCTTAATTCGTTTTGATAAGATTGAAGAGAAATCCAAAATAAAGGTACGTTTGAGGGCAAAAGTTGGCATGACAGTGGGCAAAGAATTATGGTGCTATCGTCACAATTACGGCCCTGGTGTATGGTGCAATGGTAATCGACGTCGAGAGGGATCAATTAGTTAATTTCAAAAACCACAGTAAATACATTTTACGGATTAAAAGGGTAAATCTAGTTCGTTTAACTAATGTTGTTTTTTCTCTTTGGTCATTCTCTGTTAATAATCGTCTAAAATCAATGATGCTGCAAAATCGAGCCCTTATTCCATTGGTTTGCTGTCATATAAATACTAGAATGAATGTTGTGTTTGTACGTTTACCAAAACAGATTTCTTATAAAAATTCACAGGGGTGTATCAAGAACTAAATAGGAGATGGCATTTTAATCAAGAATTTCAGAGTAACACAAAAAAAAATCCGAATTCCTTCTACTGATAATAAATGGCGCGGTATACCGTAGGCAAGTTAGCCAATAGTTTAAGACCCCCAACTTGAAGGCAGTTCCGATTTTTGTCCTAAATTGTCACATTGTTGCCCAAGCCCCAAAAGGTCATTAACGTGCCACTGTTATAGATCACATTTTGGAAAGTTTCTAATTAAGAAAGCCCTCTTATTGTTCAAAAATTGATGTGTGCATCTTAAAACTTAGATTATTATTGCTTTAAAACGACTATTTACTATTATTATTATTATCATTAAAATATTAAGCTTTATAAAGCCCATGAATATTGAAGGCCTTTGCGGACGTTGGATCCAGCCAAGAATCGAAGCGTCTCTGTTTATTCATATGCTTGTTCGATTTTTTTAATGGATTAGTCTTGCACCATTTGCTAGATTTGCATATGAAGATCTGATCAAAAACGTCTTTATCGACAACAATAAGACTTTCTCCATTCTAATATTGTATATGTTGTTATCATTATTTCGTTCTGTTTCCAAAGTTTTGCATTAATTTTTTTAATTTTCTCTCAAACAACTCCAGGAAAAGATATTAAATTGTACAAACTATTATCTGATAGTTAGAACCATTCATTATTTTAATAGTAAAGTCAATGAAAACCATTATCATATCCTGTTTCTTACTATTAAAGCAATTCAACGATCATAATTTGATATGAAGTAGCACTATTAAGTTTACAAGTTGATAATTTTAATAATGGCCCTATTTTTTCTCATCTACTATCTATCACACATAACTTTAATGCAAATTTAAATCGCTTAGGTGTAAAATAAATTTTAAGAATTGCTAAATCTCTACGAAACATCAGCGTTTTTTCTGTTGTTCTAACTTTGTTTAGTTGCGCCTTATGTTGGTGGCACTGTTTGTTTCTGTTTTTTTTTTCTACTTCTTCTTCTTCTTCTTCCAGTTCTCGTTCAATTTCTTCTCTCTGCGTGTGTGTGTTCTGCTTTTTTATATATATGGATAAATGTTGTTGTTATTGTAGTATCAATGGGAACGATCATCATCAATGCAAAAGTCGTACATCTTTAGCATTTTCCTGTATCTTCCATCTTATTGTACGTATGTATGTTTCCCCAATGGTCCACTATATATCTGTTGATTTAAAATTCTATTTATAAACAACAGACTACTGTACATCTAGCTATTGTTACAAGATAAAAGCCGCCTTTTACGGCACCTACAAAACGTTCAAATACGCACAAACTTTATCAGAAAAATCAATCAATTCTACGTAAAAATTTGTAATTGTAATTTGTAATCGGACAGAAGAATCAACATTGAATCGATAAATACGTACAAAATGGATTTATGTGGGAAAATTTGTAAATATACAAGAATCAATTTGTTTTCCCATAAAGATATTTATTTATGGCACATTAACGTAGCTCGTATCGTAAAGACTGTAAAGCTTGTAGAAATGGTTAGAAAAGAACAACGAGTAGATGGGGTGAATTTTGGTCAAAAATTTCAGTTAGATCCCGGACATTTTCAATTTCATCTAATCTATCCGGAATATTTCTAATAAGCTCAACTGGCACAAACTCAAATTGTAACAAAACAAATCGGTATACTTGAGGACAATTTTCTTTATCAATGCACTCGATTATTCAATAATTTATCGACATAAAATCTAATTGTTATAATCGAAAATTAACATAAAAATTGCTGTAAACTATTATGGAATATTTGAGAATTCCTGAAGATGACATCTAACACATACGATAAAATCGACGATATTCTCATAATAAATCGTAGTCTATCTAAATTGGTAATAGACTGCATTCTATCTCATTCACAAACAGACGCTATTCCGCCCTCAATACACACCAGTAAATCCACCAAGAAGCTGTTTATTTTAAAAGACCGAGCTTTTGAATGTTTTTCGAACACAATACTTCAAGACTGAAGAATTATCAACGAAACAACACAGAATAAAACCGCCCAGAATTATTACCAGAGCTTACAAATACAACAATCCTGGTAAAAGCTCGACTTTACGTTAAGTAATTCGATCAATTATAGTTTTATCTAAATTGATAGCAAGCGTACACAATAGCCTTTCAAGACTCGACTAGAAGGTGAATGAATCAGTACTTGTTGTGTGCATGCTTTAAATCATCCAAAACCTGAAGCGTATCCTTAATTGTTGTATAGAAAAGAAAAAAAGAGGAAGAAACACTAAATTCTGATAAACGATAAACTGAAATAAAATAAGCGATTAATCCGACAGGTGGTTGAAATACAGGTGTTACCTAATTGGGTATGAATGAGTAACCATAAAGATTTTTGCATGCTATATACAAGTCTGACGAATGGCTTTCTCGCTATAAGACAAGACGTCCAGTAAAATAGATAACCACCGTTGTTGTGTTGGTTATACATAAAAGCTGTAAAGTCTACTCAAATGTAATTTATGTTGATAGTGTAATGTACTTAATTGGTACATGAGAAACGCATTCCATTACTGATTGTAATTTGGATAAAGCACGTGCAATACGTGAATGTATACAATTATTTTTGTGTGTGTGTTATATATATTTAAAAAAAAATTTACAACTTTATTGGTATTAAAATAAAGAATCCTACCTGCTGGATGAACGGGTGCTACGTGGAATTTGAATGAAGCCGGAAATATTAATTGTGAACAAGATAATTGAACACCATGGTTAATGATATGGACCAATACAGCACATACTGTAATCACCCATCCCCAACCGCCTTCAGGATAATAGTGCCGGCAAAGTAGTCGACGGGCCTGGATCTAAACATCGTTTTATTATCACCAAATAACATTTCCAGTAATCAATTGAGAGAGTGAGTTTGAGTATATTGTCCTGTTGGAATTTCGTCTATTGCAATGATAAGAGTATAGGGAAGATTTGGGAAAGAACATACTGAAAAAAAATAGAGAATGCGAGTGGAAAGGTGTGTGTATTTTTAGTTGTTCATTGTGTACAAAAGATAAATAAATTTAAATTGGAATTCCAGACATTCCCATAAAACTCCACCTATAATCACTCTCATTAAAAATGTTCCAAATATCTAATTTTGGATCAATTTTTCTCCTGTGAACTCTCATAGAAAACTTTCATCAAACTATAGTTGAGTAAAGTTACAAGTTTTCGTCCACTTTAGTTGCATGAATTGAAAAAAGTTGATAGTTTGGATTTAATTTCAAGGAAGAATTGGGACAAAGTTTGCAACAATTCGAATTTCTCTTATCAACGACATTTAAGACAATCAGTATTGATAGCAATCAATTTTACAATAAATAATCGAAGGTATTCTGCAGAATCAACAATCTTAATCCTCATCTAAAGCTCGAATTTCGATGCAATACACTATCATTGATGACTAATGATTTATTCAATTATTATCGCATAACAACTAAGAAAAGCTTGGAACCCTGTGTGGGATTTGAACCCACGACTTTTGGTTCTGTACACAACTGCTCTACCAATTGAGCTACCAGGGCTCGCATCAATATTAGTTTTGAACTATTATTCAAACAGTGCTTATCTCAAGCGATATCGGCTGTCTTTGTCAATGTATGAAGTGTTTCAATTATCCGACTAAGCAAAATCATGACTAAGATTGGTACGTACCCTGGTAGCTCAATTGTTAGAGTAGTGGATTAAAGATCGTGGGTTTGTAGGGTTCCAAACTATTCTTAGTTGTTATGCGATGATAATGACTTAATTGGATATTCATTAGTCATCACTTAACTTAATTAATTAAATTACTTAATTTATTTTGGTCGATTGTCCAAGCTACAAAGGAACTCGTAAAGAATCGACGAGACCGGCAAGTTGTTGAAAAAATAGACGAATCGCGCAGATTACGACGTAAGTATCTTATTTTAGTCACCACACAGATGACAATTGCGGAGAGAGTTACAGAATACTAGCCTTAATCTCTATCTTTCAAGATATCGTTCATTATTCAAAAACTATCCAAGTATAGCAATTCTATCACCATTCACGCTGATAATTGTTAAATTTGGCAGGTAATTAATAAAAAATAATGAATCTTGTTTAAAATTCTGACATTTATTACGAGTTACATTTGTAACTATTGAGATTGCCAAAATTGAAAACTTCTAAAGTGACTTTTAATCCAACAGGACGACTCTTTCTCTTAAGGCCGATCCACACACGAAGATATATCTTATAAGACGGTCTCATGGTACGGTGCAATGATATATATCTATCTCTGTCGGTATCATGTATAGACAAAGCTAGATATATATCACTGTACCGTACCATGAGACCGTCTTACTAAGATATATCTCCGTGTGTGGATCGGCCTTTACCCTCAACGTTATTAGTTTGTAAAAGGGTTGTTTTTTTGTTTGTTTATTTTGGGATCGCCTTTAATTTTACAACAAACCTGTGATGTTCGTGTAGCCACTTGACGGGCCTCTTCAACAGGCACAGCTCCTGACAATAATGGCCAACTTTGTGCCCGTGACAATGAAGACATTATCTCACAACATTTAACACATTCAATGACCGTTTATATTTTTTTGCAGCTTAAGCTACGTTTAATTATATCACATCATTAAAATAACTTTTGTGATTTTTAATTAATCATCTCTTGACTATTATTAGGTCTTGACGGTCTGGTTAAAAATCAACACTGACAAGCGAAAATTGATTATACAATCACGTCATATAAAATGGCCACTCGACAATCTACCTACTTAATTATATTGAAGATGGTTTATTATTTTTATTAGTGATATTACTGTATTGGCGCTACAGTCAAGCCGACCGGATTAGTAATGTTGGAGTATAATAATTGTAAACAGGACAATACTGATTTACATAATCCAACTAGGATAAATTATTTAACAAAATTGCCAAGAAAGTGCTATTAAATTATCCACTAGTTGCATACGAAATCTACCAACTGGCTTTTATTGACCCAATGCAATGAAATTAAATTCTTTCTAAATAGTTACACATATCATGGCTGTTGTTTATTTATTTTTTTCTTCACCCAATAATAATAAAATAATAAGAAAACCAGCATACATGTAATTTTATTGGTTAATATTTTACAACAGACCAGGTAATACAATAATAAAAATACTGATAATAATACACGTGCAAGTTTCTTTTTTTCATATAATTCAACAACAATCGAAATAAATTACAGAGAAATAGGGGATTAATTCATTTTTGAATCTACTCGTATTTTGGGTCAATAAACCAATATTATTTTGGGGGAGGATAATGGATGAATTTATCAAAAATTCACATGTCGAAATTAATCCAAATTCTAATCAGTTTGCACCAAATACGGTTAAATCTCATCAACTTATTAATTATAGCTTGTTTTTTTTTTGTGTGGATCCAAATACTCGAATTATAGCAAGGGAAAAAAACAAGTCAAGCTAGATTTTAAATTCAATAATTCCCGGTGTTTTGCACGATTTATGGTTGACATTTATTGTGGAAAGCTCTGTAAATATCGTTGTCGTCCAACATCTGGATCAGACTTTTGTACACGATTGAAAACCAATAATTAATATTTATGTTAAATTGATATGATTAGTTTGAAATTAATCATCCAGTCGTCATACATTGAAAAAAAAAAGATAAATTGAGTTTATTATGAATAATTTCCAGATAAGATACCGGATAAAAATTGGAAATTATTGCTCACATAGATAGTCGTACAAGAACTAGTTACAATAAGTAGAAAGCAATTTATATTGTTGCTTATATGTGTGTATGTGTGTATAGAAACATGTCCATGTCTAGTATCCTGAAAGTACATCATATACTTTTTACTGTATTAGGTAAATGTTATAAATTCAATTGTCATTGTTGATATAAACACAAGTCGACTTTATGTCTTATAATTTATTTTAAATATTCAAACTGATCGAAAGAATGCCGTTTCTGTAATAATACGATTTCAACATGTCTCTAAACATTAATCCAATTTATTCTGATCTATTCGGATCAAGATTACACAGAGATATCGATGATTAAATTCAAAATTAACAAAAGTTTTCACAATTCTAAATTCGGACATAAAATACAATGAATTCTAGATAAAATTTCCCAATTTGCAATTTTAAATATACGAAAATTTCAAATACAATTCTTCACTTCTAACTCTACTTTAATCAGTGAAAATTTCGAGCTTTAAAAGCGCTTTTTTGCAGAAATTGGCGCAACGACTCAAGCACAATTGCGGTAATAATCCGAACGATATTGTTCCAAACTTTCTTAATTTCAACTAACCATAACTAAAACTAGTGCAATTTTCAAATAAAAAGCATCAAAATTATAAAAATTAGAGACAAATCTAAATGTGCCCCCCTCGATCTTTTTAGCACCAATTAACCGGATAAGCGTCCATTGATTGGGTGTTAATCATGTTGAAATTTAACAAGCAACAGGCCCATTAATAATGAAATTATAATGAAAGGTGCGATAAATTCGCCTAATGAGTTATTATAACTGTTTTATTAAAAATAAGAAAATCATGTGAGGGAATGTTATATAAATCATCAATATTGGCAAATATCGTCGTCACTTGTACGAAAAAATTATACACAAAGAGATGGAGAGGAAACGGAATTAATCTATTGGGAAAATACAAATTTTTGTTTTATTTATACCGAAATTGGATCCGGTTTGGAAATTTATTAGCCACAAGTTTATGTTGGGGAAAAAATCAACAAATTACAGAGTTTCCACACATTTTTTTTCGGTTGTTGTTTTTATCGTCGTTAGTAAACTTAATTAAAGTAAACTATGTTGATTATTTCGAATATGTGCAATTATTTTCATTATAATCAAATAAGGAAATCTTATTAGATATAAATACCATCTTTATTATTAATTTTTTCCTACTAGCATTAAAAATAAATGAGATTAAAGCCGATGATTGTTGATTTTCAAGAATAAGGGGCTGATTCGAGGGTTGTTATTACAATCCGAAATTAAGCTAGACTTGTTTAATAACAAACACTTTGTATAATTCGATTTGCAATTCAAATTAAATCCGCAAACAATACACGGCAATGAGTATCGAGTGGTCATTCTAAAATTTCTAAAAAAATTCAATTTACTTGCACTAGACTTTCGGGTATGAAGAAACACTAAAACACAATCAAACACACACACACACACATATACACAGAAAGAAACACTGGCGGATGAACGGGAAAAGCGCGTGGTAGATAATGAGAGGAGGGCTTTTCTTCTTGTGTGCGGTGGCCGCTCATCAGCAGGCGCTGCACCAGGAACACTGAATGTTTGTGTTAAGGACAATGTGCGCCCCTGTTGGAGCAAGGAGCAGATACGGCGACGACGACGACGACGACGACGACGTTGAAGAAGATGATGATGACAACAATAATAATAACAACGACGGACGGCGTTCCTTCATGAACACGCTTGCGTAATTTTATTCATCCGGTTATCAAATTATTTATTTTTGAATCAATTTATTTCGACTAGAGTTGGAAAAAAGAACATCACATGTTTCTAATTAGGAATTTATTAATCTTTAACTGTTTGAACTTTCGAAATGTTGGTAATATAAAATCCTGAAATTGACCATCGTAAATTTGTCTTTTCTGTACTTTTTTATTACTGCAATATATTTATTGCAATTTACCAAAAAAATAAAAATTATGAAATTTATGCATTGCAGATATAACTGTGGCTTTACTTGATTTTATAGACTACACAAAAACCGATGAGAATTTATAATAAACTGAAACCAAATGGTTCAGTTTCTTTACACTTTACCAATTTATGATATGAATGTTTTCTTTTACGGTAAGTAAAATATTTGGTTTTTTACACAAGACATATGTAAAATAAAGTTCGCAATGTTAACGACCTATAAAAAATTGACAATATCTAAGCAATCAATCAACAACTATACCGAATAGTTAATAAATTGACTGTTAAAGTATACACAGATTCTAATGGTTAGATAAACCAATTCTTGTTCATCCTTAATTTTTAGATCGTACTGTCTATTAGAGTGATTTATCTAACGATGAAATCTTTTACCATTTTTTCTACACACTAAAAGTTTGGCATACGATTCGAAATTTATTATGTGAAAGCATGAAAAAAGTTACAAAATGCAGTTTTGGTATAGTTTATTTGATTTCTGTCGTTCTTTTGATCCTACAATTCAGACATGTGAAGTCAGGCGGATGAGATTAATCGCAACGTAAGAATTTAAATGAGTTTTTCAAGGATTAATGAGACATTATCGGGCATTTTATTATCATTCACCATCCTTAGTTCACATCGACAGGATTTGGTAATTTGAACTAGAAACCGTTCGTACACTTTTTGAGTTATTTGAGGAATGGAAATATGAAAAAGTTGTATTTTTTTGAAAATTCTCAAGTCGAGTAAAAAGGGACGTATAAAGTGCCAGTTTTACTATTATATCATTGTGGTATATTTACTCTTACTTGGCTTTAAAAAAAGATAACTACTAAATCGTGACTTAGAATCGTATTTAGAGGCGATAAAAAAGCTGCCTGGAGTTAAATCTACGAAAACAGCATAAAATCTTGTATTTTTTTTGCAAAAATGATGATTAAAACAGAATTAAATTTAAAAATCTATCAGAAAAATAGGCTGAAAGTGTCTTAATTTGGTGCTTTTCACAACTCAAGTTAAGTGCTGATACATAATTTATTACAAAAATGTTTGAAAACAAATTGTTCTGAAACAAACTAAAATTCAGCTCGAAAATCCACTTAAATTCACTAGATTTCGTCCTTTTAACGACCTCATAATGTAATCTTCTAAAAAATATTGACTTAAAAAGAAAATTACTAAAAATCTTTATTAAAAATTACACAAAATCGATGATTTACAAAAAACAATTTCTTCAAAACTTGGCTAAAAATTACGGATACAGCTCAAAAATGAATTAAAATTTACTAAATAGTTTCTTTTTCATAACTTAATGACGAAACTTATCAAAAACTGATGACTTTATGACTTAAAACTTAGATTCATTTCCAAAAACGTTCCTCAAATAATTACTAAAAGCATTAAAATTGTCTCGTCTGAGCGATTTGTAAGAAACTTCGTTAAAAACTGATGAATTGGGATAAAAATGTATTAAACCATAAGAATGCGGCTCTCAAATTGACTACACGTGACAGAAACATATTTTTTTGACGACTTAAGAACAGAATCTACGGAAACATTGATGATTTAATTAGCATTGGAATTGCTTTAAAGCTAGATTAAAAGTCAAAAATATTTTAAATAGAGAATTTTATTAAAAGAACTGACGATTTGAAACATGTCAAAATCTAGCCATAAAATCTAAAATCTCTCTAAAAACCAATTAACCGTGTCCTTATTTAGCGATTTAATAAAAAAATTTGCTTTAAATATAAGTCAAGACTAATTTATATCTAAAATTTATTAAAATCATCTTTAGTAGCAAAATTTGTTAGAAAGACTGAATTTAATGTCGAAAATGCTTCAAAATCTCAACTCAATCTGGAAAATTATAACCAGAAAGTGACTAAAATTGTCTATTATTATTATTATTGAAATATTATCATTTAATGTCCCCATGGATACTGGTTAGTAAAAGATTCAAATCAACCGTTATCAGATTATAAAAAATCAAAACGAATAGAGATAATCAATGTTGAATTTTAACAATGTCAATTATACAAAGTTGACATGCAATTTTCTAAATGAAGTTGTTACAATTTTTCGTAACCTGCATGGGACGATAAACAACAACAACATTCCCAAATAGGCTAACTGGTAATTAACAATAAATATTAACGCAATACAATTTAATCTCATCCTATACTGATAATAATGATGATGATGATGATGATGATGATAAACCAGAAGAGAGGTCTGAATATTTTAAAACCTACATCCCAAAAACGTATTCTTGGGTCTTCTCCGAAACGACTATATTATATCAAGCACACACACACACACACATATACAGGGGGGAGAAAAAAAATTATATGTAAATGATACATGCTGACCCGGGTATTCATTACAATCATTACATTATAAAGCGCACCAAGTAAAAATTAAAGACTGAGAGAAGTTTAAACAGGATGAAAATGAACAGACAGAGAGACTCACAACAAGTTAATGTGGTGAATTTTTGCATAATTATAGTTATTAAATATAAATTTACGACAGTCGATATGATAGCGGTATACTTTTTCAATTTGTCTGTATAGTAAAAATATATCATTGAAATGGAAAGAAAACATTACCTTTCAACGATATCAATTATTAACATTGTTATTGTTTTCATTTATTATTTTATTTTTCTCAAGATGATGATGATGAAGAAAAAGACGCGACAGTTTGTGTTGAATTCTTAATGATTAATATTTTCATTTCGTTTTATTCTTTTTTTGTGTTTATACCTACTGTGTACTGTTCCATCACTGTAAAATCAAAGAAGCAATCAACCATTTTTGGTATTCTTTTATCGCCTAAATATGGCCAAAGCGACTATTTTTGGGCCGGTTGAAAAATTTTCCGCCTATTATTATGAATAATTGATAAATAATAAGAAATGAAATAGTTGTGTTTGGGGAGGACAAGAAAAAAAAATCATACTGTTTATGGTCGACAATAACAAGCACTACTACTATAACTAAAGTCACACCTTTAATATTTCCACCATAAGATAAGAAATTTTCTATTTAATAATTATACAATTAAACAATTTTGATTAAATTAATAATCATTGAATCTATTGATTGTTAATTATGAATTTACAATTATTGAAATAGTGGCGTCTTGATTGATTTTAATTAAAGTCGAATTTATTAAAACAGTAGGACTGTTGTTGATTTAAGAAATTCTACGACTATATCAAAGCAATATTACATAATTATGTTTAAAAATAGATAAACGTTGAAGTATTTGAAACGAAACTGACTTATCAAACAATATTTTGAATTTTAAATCAGATACGTGCACTGAAAGTGATTATTGTGTACATGTACAAGACATAATTACAATAATGTGACATTTATTTAAACGAAAACGAGAAAAACAACACAGAGTCTATTTAAATACATTTACAATCATACAACTTTTGGTAGAAACATCAAGTTCGTTAGTTACCCAGTAATCAACTATAGTTGAACTTCGATAATTGGATCGTTGTTGCATTTTCTCTGGATTTTTATTGTAATCTTGTTAGTTTCACCCTTATGATGATGATCATCATCATTATTGTTAATGTTGTTATCGCCATTTATGATCGATACCAAATTTGGCACCGATCAAACCGTATGCGTAATAAAACGTACGACTTTATACTCATTCATTTCCTTTTCGTTTCTATTTCTTCCTATTATCCGTCTATCTTTACCGTCTTCCTTTCATGGCCATTAATGTTGTTATACTATTAAGATGACATGCTGTTCAAAGTAAATTCACACAAAGATTCGGCCAATTTTCATCGGTAATTTTACAGTTTCCAATAATCATTAAGTTAATTTAGAACGTCTAGATCGTGATCGTGATCGTTTAATTTGTAGAGAATCAATAAAAAGACTGTAATAGTGTTGATGACAGTTTGATTGATGTCAAAATTTTTATCAACAACATCAGAATCTTGAAAATCGTTGTGTCACACAACAACAGGTATGCACTTGTATACATTTTAAATGATAATCCAGTTATATTTTATGTTGGTTGTTATGTGTTCTAGTTTGCTTGTTTGCTACGATAAATTTTTTATTAAATCCTCTCATATTATAGAGAATGGCAATTCAATTGAACATTATATACCGGTATAGGTATGCTGTCTCAAAGTACACATATTTCCATACTAATAACACAGATTATAGCTGTGATTGATTACATCAACAATTCTTTCAATCGAACAATATTGGTATAATAGACGAAAGTATGGCAAGTATCGGGTAATTATTTAAAAGAATATAACGAACAAGTTTTTTCTTTTAGTCTATCTCTCAATACGAATCTCTTATTTATAAACCAGTGGGAACGCTGTTTCTTTATCATTCACATTCCATGTTAGATTTCTGCAATAATTTGTAAAAAAAAAAATCGTTGGATCTATCAGTGAGGACACGAAAAATGGTGGATGCGCCGCTAGATATAATTTAACCGATTTATAATCGACTTTAAAGCCACCATGTTGAATTCAATTTGTGCAATTTGATCATTTATTCAACATTTAAACGTATATAAATCGTATTTATCGTCATGGCCACAATTCAGATCTGATTGATGGTGGAACTGTTATCCTGACAAGGATCATTTTTTGGCCACACATAACTCTCTACACTCACACACACACAAATATTTCCAACATTATACATCAAGTCTGAAGTGGTTTAATTTTGTGATACTAATCACCTGCTGTGACCGTAAAATATTTATTAAAACGTATATGTATACAGAACGATACGAATGAAGTTGTTCAACTGAAATGATTTATTTTAAAAGTGTATTGTAATAATAACAAGCCAAACAGATGGGGTAATTATACAAAAAAAAAAAAATGTATGCATCATTTAGAGATTTGTTTATAATTTTTGCTTTAGTTTTCTTGTTTTAATACCGTCTTGATATAGATGTGAGTTTGTAGATAATAAATCGTTGTAAAGATTTATTATTTCTCTTGTTCGTGTCAATTAAGAAACAATATTTTACATGAACGTCACTTTTTCTATCCAATGTTTTATTTAAATTGAACAGATTCACTATAACGCCAACTATATACGTTACAACTACGAACAAAACAACCACAAAGATATAAATCAAAAACGAGATAAATTGTAGAAATATAGATTTGGTTTTTATTTATCTATAGAGATTTCATCATTAATACCCAAAAGAAAGATCAAAATGTAGGCTAAAAAGGAATGGGAGACTTTGTAGAAATAGACTAAAACAAACAGAATTTTCTTATATTTATATAAAAGTTCCACCCTTCAAGCTATAAATGACGAGAGATTTACGAGATTTCCACGTTTACACTTGATGATACACTATGTCGAGTAGATCTATATGATAAGCAGGGCCGTCACTAGCTCTCAGGCAACTCGGGATATGCCTAAAGGGGTGGTAAAATTACGATCCAACGCCGTTTAATTAGTGCACAAAAAATCAATTAAAAGTATCCAAGTAGACTTTTTCCACAATTTATTGTAAAAAATCGTCAAGAAACGTTACATTCTAACAATAACTTTTAAAAAATTTAGACTAAAAGTCAATAATTTAGCTCAATTATAGATTAAAAGCTTCTAATATGTCCACTTTACAGCTTAATCATACTTTTGAATTGAACTCCAGACTTTCAATTAGGATTTTTAGATATTTTCCCTAAATTTTGTTAAGGAAAGTTGAAGATTTAGTAAAGTTTGGTGGATTTTTAAATTGAACTCTACAGTTTAAATTTTGTTCGCCCAAAAGGCAAAATCGTGACACTTTTGGTTCATTTTCGCACTAAAAGCACAAAATTTCAGAGAATTTTGTTGTTGAATTATGAAAAGGAGTTACTCTATTAGTTAATTTTCCAACTAAGATCTAGACTTGTAATCTAGATTCTACAACTCCAGTTTAAAATAGTGGTGAGAAAAAAATTTATAAAAATTTTGGACGATTTTTGAGCTACATTTTGAATTTTGATTTTAGATTTTAAAACATTTTCATTATTAACCACCAGTTTTTCGATAAATTTTTCTATGAAATCGTTTAAGAAAGGGCATTCAGGCACCTTTAGGTATAAAATTTCAGAACTGAATTCTCCACTTTAACCTAGATTTTAGGAGGCAGTGGTCCTGGATCATCAATTTTTGACCAATAAAAGAACTGTTTATATTATAAACGACAAATAATTCAATAAAAACAGACCAAAGTTTTTCCAAGTATGTACCTACTCGTATCTTTGAGAAAAGGCCTCTCTGCATTATTATACACAGGACCCCGCAATAAAAAGCGCCGGCCCTGTATAGTGGACATCCATATTATTGATTCTTAAATATTCTCTTTTTATATATGCAAGAACATTAAAAAATCGAGATGTGCAAAGATCATGGTTGACACATGTGACATTCAACTAAAAATAATCGTGTTTATTGTTTTTGGTAGTCACTCAAGACAGGGGGGCGGCATAAAAGTGTTTGCTGAGGGCCCTGATGATAAATTTGAAGCTTTTTCGACCATCTAAATCATAAATAGAAAGCTTCATCGACCAATTATCCTCTATTCAGACACAATTTCTAAACTAATTCACGCAAATAGAGCTTTGATCGATACATAAACATTTGAGTATTAAACTAGATCCACCCTCATAATCATCACACTATAGAATAAATGAATGCATAAAAATGGAGACTGGAATGAAGATTAGATTTTCTGGGGAATAGTGTCAGTGTTCTATTGGCCCAGTATTCGCTCATTTCCATCTCACAAAACTAACATAGTACATAGATTAAGTTATATTTAGTTTGTTGATAAAGTTGGAGATGTAATTCAAAATATTACAGAATCAGAAGTGTTCTATTTTAATTTATAAAAATATTCAAATTAAAACAATAATAAAGTTGATAAGAATAATAACAAAAAGTGAGAATTGCATTGTTCACAATTGTTGTTTTACGTTTATTAAACATCAACAATAAAGTGGATGCTTTAATAATTGAATGATCGATAATTTCTTTGCAGAACTTTCGACTTTTATACGTGTTTGTGATAGTGGTAGGTTTATGGCGATGAAAGGTGGTAAGATTAATGTGCTATCGATTAAATCTTTTTTTGTTGTATTCTTTGATACTTTTTTTTTTGTTCTCAGCCTCTGTTTTATCATAATCAAAAGTCGAAATTTCAATTTCATTGATCTTCTAATAGATCTCGCTAGATTAAATTTCATTATCAAGAAAGAATTAACGATATAGAAGAATACCGTATTGATGTTTGAACTGTACATTGATCGTTCAAGTTAATTACTGGTAAAAATGTTGTTGATTGATTACCGATTGAGAGTTGAGAATGTGAAAGGTATTACGTGATTTTGAATATAAATAACCAATTTGCTTACATTAAAACATCGTCTCAAACTAACCCTGTGTCAGTTTAGATTTTTTTTTTTCGTCATAAACAAATAAAGATGAAACGAAATCTATTAACGTACATCGAGTTGATGTATTACAGAATAACAAATCATCTACATAACAATTTGTTCCGTTACAAAATCTTAATTTATACGCAAAATTAAAGAGGAATTCCCTGTTATTCTTATCGTGGATCAATGCAGAATCCTATACGCTACATTATTCGCTTATCACAATCTTATGCATGAATTGAGTAAATCAATTACACCCTAGGTACATAATTACAGTAACTTGGGCTAGTGCCATATTTAATGAATTTTTACACTGTAATTTTAAAATTATTTTCAAAGAGATTTTCGTCTCTTTGTTCATTTTAGTTTCATTTGAAGATGTCTTTTTGCGATATTCATAAAATTAATAATCTATTGGTAAATGACAAGTGCAACCAACATTAAAATTAAAGATGACTTTGGTTTTTATGAATGATTGGCAACAGCTGGAGATGTATCTTTTTAAACATTTTTTTTATAAAGCAAAGAATGCTTTTAATCTAGTTGGAGTTTTGCTCTCTTGTCGGCTCTTTTGTTTGTTTGTTGTAAATGCAAAAATGTTCGAATCAAAGTTAATGTGTAAAAATGGGCCAGATCCGGCTTTTCGTTTATTTATCAAAACTCATGCTATTTATAAAATTGAATAGAGCAGGGGAAGCTTTAGAATTCTTGCATGCGTCTTTCTTTTCCGTCTTTTTAATTTAGAATCAAACTGAAGAAACCAATAAAGTTAACTTGAATTGATTTGCTAATTATAAAACATTGCTCCAATTTAATCTTGCCTCTCATTTTGGAGAGAATACGAATTTTCCAAAGATTCACTCAATATTCATTCTTTCTTTGTATGATTCTCTAGACATGGACAAAAACAAAGATATGAAAAATGGTAAGAGACGGCCCTGTCGGCCACACACAATATAATCAAGTCATAACAATGCTTCAAATACAATATAAAAGAAACTTGTTTTAATTGTTGTTTAATAGTGGGAATAACTTGAGATAATTAAAGCTCTGATTATAATCAACAAGAACAACAATAATTATAATCATCACAACTGAACAACTATATTTTAATACATACAGTCATGATTCTATGACAATTATGCCTTGTATAGTAATGAAATGCCACCGTTGTTGTTTAATGTTTTGTTGTTGTTGTTGTAACAAACTCTAAATGCATAACAACAGTTTATAATAATCGTAAGGCAACACACTAACACCGTCTATGTTCTTGTAGCATTGCCGTCATCCTTAAATGAACGTCCACTGATGATCGTTTGCATTCGTTACAAGCACAAACAATTTTAATTAGACGAACGTACAAGTTACTGAAAAGAAAAATGAAAAACCACAACAACAACAACAATGAGAACGACAAGAGTGATTCAAAACGTAAACTTAACAATCAGCGATTTGTGACACAAAGAATTCTTAAAAACTTAAAACAACTTTTGCTATCATTTATCGATAATTCGGTTTTCACTTGAAAGTTGTGGGAATTTCGAGCACGTTCTCAAGTTTTGACCACAAATCGAAAATCAATCGGTAAACGCCTTGAAATTCAGTAATCAACGGTAAACTACAACAAACATAGAGAAAATCTAACGATATCCTCGTGGGAAATTTATTTTTCACTAAAAAACAACGATAAACAAGTGTAAATCTTAGATGATACAATATTTTCTAAGATTATCAACATCTATAAGATGTATACGATTTTATACGTTGAGCTATAAAGAAGAAATTACATAAAGTAGAGAAAATCGCTTTATTTATTACAAACTTTATAACAATGTAAATATACACCACTCAAACTTGAAATCGGATTTTTAAAAGTTAGAATTTCGACTTTTTGAGTGTATAGAAGCCGATTCGGTTATTCTATAGAGACATTCTTGTATGATAATTCTTTTGTCTCACTTGGGCAAAATAACTTTGAATTTCCCCCAAGTGGCTCAATAAACGATCATTAGTCAGTTAGTATAGTCTTGTCTCCTATCTAATGATATTCCTTTAGAATCCAATGGAAAATTGAGAAAAAACCCAATTCATTATTTCAATACACTTTTGCCTTATCTCATAAATTATAGAATTTCAATTTTCAATTGTTGTTGATCTGTTGAAAATGAAATTGATCGAATATTACCATTTTACAATAGACCAACACAGTTGCGATAAGATTTCTGATAAACTAATACAGCCTACATAATTTATCAACGTAGAAATTTGAATTTTAAATCGACTTGTTTAAATTCTACAAATAGATACTCGTAAATCATTGTCTAGGAATATTGAGATTTACAAAGGCTCATATTAATTGAGAAATTTACAAGTCGATTTGGTGAACGTGGTAAAAAAAAACAATTCAATAAATTTAACATTAAATCACACTTACATAACTAAAAACAACTCATTTTTCTTGTGCAGTCAAAATATTTTTTTGCAAAATATTACAAGGAATCTTGTATTATGTCTCTTTTACAACATAATCAATGTTAATGAATGCACATTTTGGAGATTTTTATTGTAAACTTTCACGATTTCATTTTTATTTCAACCAGAATCAAACAATAAAAAATTCTAGTTTACATTTGCAAAAATTGATTAATTAAGAAGTTGTAGCTCCTGATACTGATTTCGAACTTGATAATTTTACCTAGAAATCTGTAATTGTTACAAAACAAAGCCCACCAAAAAATCAATCAAAAGACCAATAAAAAACTCTAAAGAAATGTAGATTTAGTCTGATTCTTAGTGTTAAATAGAATTATTGAAATTGTTTAAATAAATTAATAAATTGTAAAAGGGTAGTATTACCCCTGTCGGCTAGATGTCGGTGTGGTCGTTTCTTTTGAAATATTTTGATATCTACCCGCATTCATTTCTAAAATAACGTTGATTTATTATTTTGAAATTAACAACAATAGTATAAAATTAATGATAAAGCTGTATTGTTTCCGTGTTTGGGTTTGTTTATATTTCCGGAAAGATACAGGGAAGGAAAATCATGATAATCGACAAGGGAAATTTATATAGTTGTAATACATTATGGACTCTAGAAACACAGAAGAATTAACACATGCATGAAATAATTAAATGGGTTTTAGATAGAAAAGGGAACGATTTAAGGTCGATTTCACCAACGTTTATTTAATTTTAATTAACAAAAAAATCATAGGAACAATTGTTATAAAAATCATAGCAACGATTATTTCTAACTGTTCATTAAGCTTAACTGAAGTTGGTAAAATCGACCCTTAGACACTTTTAGTTGTCTTTTCAGGAGAATTTCTTAGTTGACGATTTGATTTTGGGAAATTTTTGTTCTAAATTATCAATTCATTTGGCAAATTCTGCTATTTTAAATGAGATTATATAGTCACTTTTAGTCTATGTTTTACGAAGGGTTGCCTTGAAACACCAATTTTTTGGCAAATTTTGTTCTAAATTCGTTAAAAGGAGAAGATGCTGACACTTTTAAGTTTAAGCAATTTTAAAGTCAAATTTCAAGACAAATCGCTACAGGGTTGGGTAAAAGGCGATTTTGGCGCATTTATAGATGAATCAAATTAAGTTTTCCCAAAACCATGGATGCACGGAAATACATTAAAAAAAAAAAAAATTAGAACGATCGGATAAGCGGACTACGCCGAAAACCTTGGGCAAACTTAGATTGATCCATCTATAGTCAGTTTTCAAATTTGACTCTGATTTTGGAGGCCCTTTCGTATACTAAATCATCAGTTCTTAATTTGGGTGTTGAATCTTCGATTCTTGTGCTGGTTTTTGAACTTCTAATTAAAATTTGTAGACATTTCCTCTATCATCATTAAATTATATCGAAATTTGTTATTGAATTGTCAAAAAAAGGGAGTCAACTCTTCAGTTTTTATCGATATTTTAAAAGATTTGCGTCCTATTTCGTCAGTGAAATGGCCAAATTTTTTAAATTTTTTATAATTTCTTTAATTAAAATGTTGATTTCTTGACTGTTTTAACCATTGTCAATATTTTAGCAGTTCGTCACTGAATTATGCAAAAAGAGACGCTTTTTAATCTAAATTCTGATATTTTAATATAGATTTGCTATTAAACTTTGCAAAGAATACGAATTAGAAGTCAACTTTAGAGCTAAATTATCGGTTTGAATTCTAAATTTTGCCAGTGAATCACATCAACAAAATTTTAGGTTTCTTAAAAGCTTTTAAAGACAATAAAAAAAATCAGACACGACTATGATTTACCGCACAGACAATTTCTCATCAATTTACCAGATAATAACAACTCGTATAATGCACCTTCTATTGTTGTTAAATAACTAGAAACTAGTTAACAATAGACGATTTCTATAAGGAATTTCCCTTATTTAAAAAGAAAACAACAACAATGGCAAATAAGCTTGCTTTTGTCGTAAAATAATAATGACACTAACGGATTTTATTACAAAAGATTTGCATAATACTGCACCGAATTACATGCAATCATTGAAAAGCGAAAACAAATCGTAAAAATTTTTATTGTAAATTTCCACAGTTACAATTTTTATTACATTTTCTTGACTAACAACAATAGAAAGAAATTCTTACTTTTCCAAACAATTAAATGCCTGTAATCTCTTATGATTTGAATTATTACAGGAAAATTTCAGCAGTAATATTACCGCCAATAGAGAGATGTCGCTGTAATAATAATATTGGAAATATTTCGAAATTTACCCGCCTTATCACCGATAAATAATATGATTGATAATAACAATTAAATTTCAATAGATGTTGTTATCATTATAAATATTTTGATAAGATTAGAATTTGATGAGTCGAATCTTTTCAGGATTTTCTTCAATTAGATGAAAATACCTAAATAAAACAATGTAAGTACGTCATTATTTTCGACAAGTATACAAGTGAAATTAATGATGATCCTCTATTGTTCATTACTGTTATCATTTCGTTTTATTTTCTAGATTTTCCCAAGTAAAAACTTTTAACAAAAACAGGTTAAGAGAGGGGAAATGGCGGAATTTCCAAAGAAGAAAATCGTAATAATCGGTGATGGTTATGTTGGTAAAACTTGTATATTGCACGCTATAAAGAAACAAAGATTTGAAGAAGAAGATTTAGCAATTAACGTGTAAGTTTCGTTTGTTTATAATCAATTTACATTCAATTAAATACAATAAAATTTTAGATATGATGAATTTTTTATAGAAAAAACCTTCAATAATAAAACGTGTATTCTACATTTGGTTGATACGCCAGGACAAGAGGAATATGATGCTATAAGACGTTTAATGTACCGCCATGTAAATATCGACAATATTCTTTGATTTATTTAAACACGATGAATTCGTAATAAATTCCAGGTGGATTTATTTTTAATTTGTTTCGCTGTTAACGATCTTGTATCTTATCAGAATATCAAAACGAAATGGATCGATGATATTAAAGAATATCAGAATGTACCGAGGATTCTTGTTGGAACAAAATTGGATTTACGCAACAATAATCAGAATTGTATCGGTAAAAATGATGCTAAAATCTATCAGAAGAAGATCCAAGCATTGTTTTATGTTGAATGTTCAGCGAAAACTAACACCGGTATTGATGATTTAATTAATTGCATTCTACAATCATTGTTTAACAATAAAAAAAGTTGTTTGATACAATAATTTAAATTTCGCTTATCTACCTTATCTTATCACATAGGTACATCAGTCCTGCCAACTAATATCGTTGAAAAATTCACTGTTAAATTATATAATTGCTACAATAATTTGTTAGTGAAAATAGCACGAAACAATAGTCGTTAGAATGAAAAATAAGATTCGTGTAACTGTTGTTGGTGATGGTGATACTGGGAAGACTTGTATGTTGATTGTTTATAAAGATCGGAAATTTGATGAACGTTACATACCGACAGTGTAAATGATTTTTTATTATAAAAAAAAAAAAATTGATAAATCTCCCAATATTAATAATGATAATTTCCAGTTTTGATGTCTATTCGATGACAATACCAATCAACCATAAAGAATACACCGTTATCTTGTCGGATACAGCCGGACAGGAAGAATTCGACAAATTACGCCAATTAGCCTACAAAGATGTAATAAATAATAATGTTTCTTTGTAGAAATTGAACCAAAAAAAAAACCGTATTTACAGACAGACGTATTTATTTTGTGTTATTCGGTAAATCAGCGATCATCCTTCGAGAATGTTAGAGAGAAATGGGCACCGGAATTGAGAAAGTGCTGTCCCAGAGCCAGACTCGTCCTAGCTGGTAAATAATCATCATCTCTTCCGCGTTTTATTTACTCACCCACTTTATTTTTTTGATCAACGAATTCATAAACGAGGGCGAAAAATATTAATATTTACCATTTTTATTATTTGTTTTCCTGTTTATTTATTTTTTGTGTCGTTTTATAGCAACAAAAACTGATCTACAATCATCAAATACGATAACGGAAAAGGAAGGTATAAAGCTTGCCAAAGATATAAAAGCTGATAGATTTATACAAAATTCAGCTAAAACTAATAAGAATATTGATGAGACGTTTGCATTAGCTCTAGCTTCTGTTGTTAGTACGAATGCAGAAAATAGAAGAAATATGAAGAATGCGTGCTGTATTTTATAAGGCCATCGATAATTATCAATGATTGTTGATTATATTGTTTATACTGATACTGATAATGACTCAACTGTTATACTGATAATGACTCAAACAGTATTTATACAAGAAATTAAACATTTAAACATTTTTGTCTGTTCTAGTTTTCCTTCAATCTCTTATTAACTAAATCTCTCATTCAATTTCACAAAAATTCTCGTTGTTATCGAAACAAGTGGGTAAAATTTGAGATTATTTGTCATACACGATCGGAAAATCTTCATCTCCTCTACAAGATACTCGCTGTATCAAATAACTAAGGATCGTGTAAATTTACGCGAACTTAACAAGAATGTGTCATATAACGAGAATAAAAACATTAAAGCGCCTCTACAAAGGTTACAATATTGAAAAATCGCGTAAAATTATTGCTTTTGAGTATCAAATCGGTTTGAGCTTCAATCGTGGAAATATCTCGAAAATATTCCAATAAAGCAACATAGAACCGTATAATCGCTTAATAAAATATGTTAGAAATTTCTATTGAATACTATACCAAATAAGCGAACGAGTACGTTATCACAAAATAAATTGAAAATTCCAACCACGTGTCGAGATTAAATGAATAAATTTAATCAATTTTTTTAAAAAAAAAAACAGAGCGTTTATAATTCAAAGTGTTACATGCAAACATGAATATTGATAAATTGCCACGTTCTAAATATGGCAAGAATTGAAGAAATTCCGGTGAAATGTTAATTTAGTTACTTCCGGTACAGTTAGTTTCCTTATGTTGAAGTTTATCGAGGATAAAACAACAAGTAAACATTAGATTTATTAGGGCGCATCTATTTTATTTAGAATTTCCTAAATTGTGCAATTGTATCGAACATTCTATCAATAAATTTTGATTTATAGCTCGGTTTGATTTCACACGAATCGAATTGCATCAAATTCTCCATTACTTTAATCCTTGGTTAAAGTAGTAGTGAATCGTACATTATAAATCTTGGAAAATTATTGAAAATATGTCGTTAATATCAATACAAGACGAATTTTAAATGAGATAAATCTCGAAATATAATCAATCGAATCCTAGAAAATAAGTCGAAACTGATCCTATAAATTAATACAGACCAACTGTCAAGATTCGAGTGCAATCTAATAAGATCTACGACTAGAGGCAAAAAAACGATAAATTTCACATGTATCAACAGTCTGGCTGAATCAACGGCGTATAACTAATTGATAAGAGGGCAAAGACAAAATCTGAAGAATAAACGATAAACTTGAAACTTTCCTAACAATATTTATCATCAAACTAAATACACTGCCGACATTCCTTTTATATAAAACACATATAAATATAAAATAGAAATCCGGATGGAAGCTTTACAGTTTTGCTTTATTTTTCCATCTCTATGGCCGGGTAAACTAGCGAGGAAATCCGGGTGGTGCTTCAAGACAACGATACATCTAAGCCGCAATTATTTTAAATGTCATCAATACAATAAACATTAAAATAAAATTATAGTAATTTCGATTATTGTAAGTGAATAATGAGAAATTCAATTCGATTCAATTTCAACTATAACTTTATTATAACATCACCTCGATCTCTAAAGATAATAAAATATTTTACAACATGTAAATCGAGAGTTGTTATAGTTGTGATAAAAAGAATAATCGTTTTTACTATAACACTATATTTATGGTAGTTTTCTTTGAAAACTAGATCAACAATGGGGTTAATAAAAAAAGCAAAAAAATTCATACTGACCTGCAAAATGTACAGCATCTACTTGAAATTTCTCAGCACCAGGTAGAATTAATTGCGAACAAGATAATTGTACACCATGATTCAACACATGTATGAACACTGAACAAACTATAATTACCCAACCCCAACCACCTTCCGGATAATAATGTCGACGTAATGTTGTCGTCTTACGTGCATCTAACGGCAAATCTGGCTCTTCATTGTTATTATTATTATTTTTATTATTACATAAGCCATTCGTATTTTGTTCATTGTAACGATGCACAGGACAACGTAATTGATTAATTGTATTTGAAGCTTCAGTATAGATAAAATCCCAATTATCTATCCGTATACTTGGTCGGCGAATTAGATCATTGTGATGCAATAATGTAGTAGTGTTACGATTATTCGTGTAATCTGCTAGATTCTCATCGAGATTTTCATCGATACGAGCCAGTGCTAAGACGTGAAATCGTTCAAGACTCAGATCTGGCGCCTCTTCAGCGTTTTTCCCTGAAAACGAAAATTTTTATAGTGATACAGTTATAGTTTAAAAAATGGTGGATGCGCCGGGTTTTCAACTCGGTAATGATTGATTGAATCTAACTAGACTGTTCATCAATTAGTTTATAATATGTGCGTGTGTGTATATTTACGACAATTTACAGCCTTATAAGTTGAAATGCGTGGAAAATTTCAATATTTATCGTCTATAACTTCTACACATACTCATCCGGATGTAATTTATTGCTTCTAGGTCATTTATTGTGCTATGTTTTACGAAATTGTGCTCGTTCTCATTGTTTAAATGTACGAAAATCTCGTATAATTCATTTTAAATTAATAGAAACAAGAATTGGAACACTTATCTTAATTTCACAAACTATGATTTTATCCGATTATAAATGATATTTCATATAGCATTGTTTTAATAAAACATAAATCATAATGTTGTACGTTTTAGTTAACAATTCAATTGAGCCACAATAATGTTGGTGTTGTATGCAATTTGATAATTTATAAATTGAATTTGTATACCTTGTTCATGATCGTGTTCTGATTCAGTATCTTGTTCCAATATTGTTGAAACTGTATCAGAGCGTATTGTTGTTTTGATTGTCGGTCCTGACATTTTCTCAAATAATTCGAAATGCTTCCCAGATAATTCGTACATATTTTCAAATTGATTATTATTGTTAAAATTGGTAAATTTATGGAATTCTTGGTCGATTAATGTACTGTATGTACGACCATTCGGATCGATTCGTAGTTGTACAACAGCAATTGTAGTAACTGGCCAAGTTTTGCTGTGATTTAATGCCATCGTCTTCATCTAGACTTATCATCTCTTATAATATTTATTGGAGCATTTATAATTTTGATACCATTCTTGTATTTTATTTACAAAATAAGGCAAATTTAATTATTACGCCTTTATTTCTTTCGTCTATTTGACTACATTTTTTTGTCTGGGAGCTGTTTGATGTTGTTTATTTTGCACAGCAATGAAGAATTATGTAGACGGGATTGTTGACTTTCGCTCTGTTTTGATGGAATTAACGATCTGAAACTGAAAATTTCAAATTTTAAGAAATTCAAGAAAATCCTGATAAATTCATTGTAATTAATGACTAATATTAAATTAATTAAAGCTCTCAGCAGGAACATTACCATAATAATAGGAATTAATGGATATTTTAGTTGTGTAGTAGAAATTTAAGCTGTGTTGATTGTTCGGAAACAATTCGCTATTTATTCGTCAATTTAAATCAATCAAGCCAACGAACAAATCATTCGCTCTGAAAAGTGTCCAGGTGTTATTTTTCTTTTCAATAACGAATTGTTGATCATTCTAATTACAACAGAAAACAATAAATTCAATTATAAAGGAAGCATTAATCGTCGCCCAAACAGAGTTCACGTTCCTTTTGTTCCAATGTTCAAAGCGCTTGAAATTGTCATAGCTTCGATACAAAAGCTCGAATGACTAGCTATATTATCACAAGGTTGAAAACAGAAAGGTTAACCGAGTGCCAACTAGGACGAGGACAACAAAATAAATAATCTTTAAGTTTTAGAAGAACTTATGTTTCTACCATTTAACACTAGATCCATAGTTATAGCCCCAATGGGTTAAGAAAACTTTAATGCACATTGTTATAAAGTTAATTGTTAACTAGACGATCGTTACAACTTTTATACAATTTTGATAAAACTGAGACTTCAATAAGTGTAATTAATCATTCAACGATCATTTTCTGTTGATATTTGTTTTGTCGCTTTTTACAGGCTACAATAAAGATTTTGAGCAAAACAATTAAGGGTTTTCTACAATAAGAAAGTCGTATCGTAAATCCTAAAGTTGTACGGATGAAAATTAAAACTTGCAAAAGAAGTCAACTGTTTAATTTAATTATTGAAGATTGTATATTTTATAGTTCATTGTTTATTATAATAAAAAAAAAATCTCCAAAGGCAGCAAGTACCTTATATAGCGAATTTTTTTATGTATCTACATATTGAAATATTAATTACAAAACATTCTTATGATACTGACAATTAATATATTTTAATAACATTGAATCAACTAATAAATTCATTTCCCGATGTTATTTTAATATTTATGATTTTTATTGAAAAATACTTTTAATCCACAAACAATAAGAAACACTAATAAAATTTCATTCGTTTGAAGTTTGTTGTTTGTCTAATAGTCTAATCAAGGCCTGCTTGATTTTTTCAAGCGAAATTATCTAACAGGCCTTGCGTCTAATATTAACTGTCAAAATTAGTTACCACCCCGCGATATTCAATTTTTTTTCTAATATCAATTGTCAGAACACATAGCCACCTGAGATATTCGATTTTACTGCTTATACTCAAAAAAGAGATTTTTGCATTTTTCTTGCGATCCAATGAACCGATTTTGATGATTTTTTTTCTGGGTCATAGAGAATGGTCGGCTCTACTGTTATTTTAATTTTCATCAAAATCTAAGCAAATGTAATATTGAAAATGATTTTTTTTAACATTTCTTCAGCTCTTATTCCAAAAGTGTTGGCCCTACCAGTCTGGTCAACGAACTCATCCAAGCTATCCCAAAGGCCGATTTTTGTACCAAGTTTCATTAAGATTGGACTATTTTTACGGCAGTTATCGTGGATATACATATATAAATATATATATAAATATATATTTATATATTTATATATATAAAAATTTTAACGAACGGTGGATATGGGTTCCTGAGGTCCCAAAACGAACTTCTGTGCAAAAATTTTTCGAAAATTCAAAAGTGAGGATCTCGTCATTAGCTAATTTTTTTTAAAAAAATTCGCTAAAACGTTAATCATCTTTGAGAGTAGAATTAAGTTTAATCTTCGATGATAGAATTTCAAAAATTGAATTCAAGCGATAATAGTGACAATACAAATGTTTAAAAAGTCTCTTTGTTAATTTTTTAGTGATTAAATCCTGTAAAATCATCAATCCAGCTCGAATTAATTTCAATATTGATAGCGTAATAACACACTTATTAATGTGAATTTATTGTTTTATTATGGATTAAAATTTTCAACAATCACAACGAACATAATTGGACAAGTTTATTTATCATCCACATATATTCCAACGATAATCCTATCTAGTTGGTTAATAATCACGTTCATTACAACGTTCAAAATTAACCGAGTCAACCATGTGGAATTGTATAACGACAACTACTATGTTGTTTTTGAAAATAAAACTTTAAAACTATTTATTTCAATTCTAACAAGGAATACTGTAATTTAATTACATATATCTGCATGAAACTAGTGTGTATGTCATTTATTTCATATAAACTGTGTTATTCCCGCCTGAAAGTTTCAAATTCTTATCAAAGTTTCATGAATTGTATAAATCGGTTCACAATTGTGTAAATTTGAGTGAATTCAATTCAAACAAGAACAGTACCTTTGTGGTTTTGCTTCGATTAATTTCAGAAATTTCGGTTACGGCTTGTCTGCACTTCAATAAAATTTTTGGGGCAAAATTACAACAATGTATATTGTTACAGTTATAACTTTTCAATTAGTTTGGATTAAATTTTGGAATTTAGTAGATCGATAATTTTCAACAATTAAAAAAGATTCACTAGAGAGAACACTCACAAACACAAACAAACGGATCACTAAATCGTTCGATAATGATAAAAACAGCTATAATAATAATAATAATAATAATAACAACAAACGAAACACTTTCACAAACTATTATGACTGGTATTTCGTCGAAAATGATGTCTGTTTATCGATTCACTTGTACAGAATAACAAAATAGTAGTGTTGTATTATTTGAATTTCGAAAATATTGAATGTGTTTTGCATACGAGAATTTCAACAAATCTAATCAACAAATTCAATAAAATAACAACAAGTTAATCGAATTGTATTCAAGTTAATTGTACAAGTTGTAAACTAATACAATTTGAAAATTGTATATATACGATATACAAAAACTATTTCGTAATCTGAATGGAAAATCACCAACAATATTGACGCAAAATGTTACAAAACACACACTGATATTATTTAATAAAGTGTCACAACATGTGTGTAAAAGCTGAAATTTTCAGTAAATTCAATTGAAGACTTGTACGATTAATTAGATTTTACAAATTGGATAGTTTCAGTTGTACAAAAATGGTGGATGCGCCGGGACAAATACACTTCTTGTTGTAAAAACTATTTATTAAAGCTAACAGATTGTTTGTTTTAAAACTAATAGAAAGTTTGTACGTGTAAAAAACGAGCGAAACTGTGAATTATTAGAATACAATTCGATTCTGAATAGATTTTCGATAATTTTTTATAAACGTTTATGTTAACTTTATTTAATAATTTATTAGCTTGTAAGACTTGGAAAACTGCATTATTATAAATATAGGCACGTTTGGCCTAATTTGTGGTAAATAATGTAATGAAAGCAACATTTTCTACAATGTCTTAATGTACTAATCGTTAACAAAAACAACACGCACCTAGGCAAGAATAATAAAACAAAGCGGTGCTCATTAATCATCTTGGTGACATTTCAAAAAATACAAATTTAATAGACTCGCACTAAAATTGCGACATCTGTGCCCTTATTTTTTTTTTTAAATACGAATGCATCTATAAGTAAACACAACGATTCGAACTGTTTCAATCGATGATAAGAATTTGAAATTTCATCAAATTGGTTTTTATCACAACTTGTAAGAGCTAAATTTAGTTAAAATCGAATTTACAAAAGATCAGACTAGCAGATTGATCTATTTGATAAAAGTGCTCTCTAATTGGGCTACCAATATTCCTTGTAATTTGACGCAAGAATGGCTCCGATGTTTTAAACGATAGATGGTGCATTATTGCAGATATAATCAATCTATTGTATAGCGACTTTTCTGATGATCCCTTAAAGTTCAATAGATTTCAAAAAAGCTATCTTTCGTTGTATGTATAATGAGAAAACGAACCGTTGAAGATAACACCAACAATACGTGAAAGTTTTATAAAGAGAAAACAACACACTTGGAGAGATACTTATAATAACAGTTGAATCTTCTTAAAATGATATAGATATAAAAATAAAATTTGAATCTATTAAAGCGTAAAACTTGAAAAAAAAAGTGGAAAGCTTATAAATTCTGCACAGTATTTGTAAAGACGCAAATAAATCTTAATCGTCTCTAATTAAAAGAATTAATCATGTAAAATAAAAAGGGAAATACATTTAATACACTTTAATTTGTGTGTTGCTTTCCTTTTTAGTTGTACTACCGACATTAGCAAATGGAAATAGAATTGACTGCGTCAAAGTAATTACAGTGATTGCATCCATTGTTTATAATTAAATAAATTAATTTATATTGAAGCGAATTAATTATAATTAATTGTAATTGATAGACCAATCAGAGCTGAACATAAATTCGATATTTAAAAATATTTTATTGCAACCTAACTTTTTAACTATAACTTGAATAGCTCTGCTACCCAGCTTTCCGGATCAATAAATCATATTTACATAAAAAAATTACATCATCATCTAAATTTGTTGTTATAATATAGGAATTTACTAATGTTCGATATGTTGTCGATTCTTTACCGAACCGTTCAAGATTAATCGTAATAAAGTCCTTGAAGATGTCCATAGAATTGTACGTTCTTTTAACCATATAAAGACCTATCCTAGTTGCTAGTTCATCCAACAATAGCCAATTTGAAAACTAAGTAGGTGGAATCGATAAAAAGATAGATGTAACAAATCTATTCTTGTACGAAACTCTCAACTTAGACACACCAAGTTATGAATATTAATATATAGTCCGGCTGGATAACATTTTATTTCCATCAAACATTGATATAATTTGGGATATGTAAATAGGGTATTTATATATGAAAGTAAACATAAGAAATTTTCGCTCAGATTGTGGCTATTTATAAAACATTATACACCCCAACAATGATAATAATAATAATAACAACAAAAACAACAACAGCAACAGGGAGTGACAAGATATTACAATTTAACCAACTAAACAACAATGACAGAAGGGAGAGAATTCGTTATTATTTCGATTAAATTCGTCAAGTAGTAGCCTAATTTAATTAAACAACCTCCAACAATAACAACCGACTATTTCAAATTCTATTAATCAAAATAAAAAGGCGAAAGGAAACGCAATAATTAAATACGACAGAGCTTTTATGTGTTGTTAGAGACAATATAGTACCAGTCGATTTTCGGTGATTATTTTCTTTGATTGAATTATCCAAGCGATAGATTAACGAATTGTACAGAAAAAAATCTATTTTTCAATCACTAAATAAACAGAATTTCAACCTAAATCCTGAATTTAAATACATCGTAAGTACCCCAATACGTACTTTATAATAATTTTCCAAACAGCGTCAATTGTATCCAGATCATCTCTAAATATTATCAAAGTACAAATGAGGACCTCGACAAGATAGAAATAACTAAATCCTGTAAACATTCAGTGAGGATTAGGAGGCAGTGAATACTGCTGGATCTTTCACAATACTAAACGTTTCTTTATATTTATGTGACGATTTACTGCTCAAAGATTCAATTAATTTACTAATTTACAAGATGAACACTGTTTTTTTTCTGCTTCTAAAATACTGAAATACGAAACAAAATTCCAGTTTTATGATAATGTACCCTTATCGTTTTGCTGTTGTTGTTTTTTTTTCGATTCTTCAGCAGTTTTAAAGATATTACAGTCGATTCTTTACAGAACATTTACGATATCGGTAGGTTTCATTTCAGAAATATGCGTCACATCATCTTTGATTCAGTAAGATAATTGGAGTTTCAATGTTGTTTTTGTGTGGAATTTCAAATATGATTACAGTATCGCTATCAAACGAAGTCTAGATTGGATTCATCCTTGTGAAAATTTAATGAAAATCTTCACGGTTAATTATATTCCATCCTGGAATTCTCTATTTTTGCGTTAAAAAATTGATGAGAGCAACATTAACCTACTGGATATTTTACTCTTTAGAACGGACGACAACTGAATAGATACGTTCGTCCCTATTGATCCCGAAATAGACCTGAAATTGCTACATTATCATCTTGGATTCTTTCCCATTAGAATCGTTTCCGGGCAATTTCATGCCGATTTAATTGAAGCGAAAAGTATACACAATGAATGAATCACAATCACAATAACAAACAGTTTGTTTACAAAACAACAAATAGTAGAAATTACAATTTGAACTTTTAAGTACTGTGTTAAATTAGCTGCAAAGTTGTGGAATTTTTTCTATAACCGATTACTACAACAACAAAGATCATAATTTTCTAGTTTTACACAAATAAACTTTCAACTAGTCGCTGTAAACATTTGGCAGTAAAGTCTTAAGAACACATCGAAACTTTTTTCTTTGTAAGAAAATTGTTCGATTAAATACATAAATGGAAAAAAATTACAATTCATAAAATAAGTTGGGAATTTTTTCGTTATTGTTAGTGGAAAGTTGAAGGAAAACAATAAAATATAGAGACAACTTAATCGGAGAACGAAAATGTAAATACGAAGAATTATTTATAATGTCAGGAAAAGTTTTGAACGTAACGAAATTTATTTTGAATTTAACATTATCGTATTACTATAAATATATTACGTTTAAACTATTTATCAAGAAATTCTACTTACCTTCAATTGTCTATTTATCAAATCAATTAACTTACAAGGTCTAATTATCAAATTAAACAATTATTGTGCGGAATTAATTGATGGAATAATTTCGTTGATAATCGCCTGTTGCATCAACAAACGCATATCTTTTAATTTCACGCAACTGAAAAATATTTGATGGTAGATATCGCGACGGATATTCCAAAACTGAAAGAGGGAGAGCTTTAAAGCTGTACAACTACGCCTCCAACGCCGCCACCACCACCACCACTACTTTCGACTAAAACTGCAACCGCCACCGTTACTGTTATTATTGTTGTTCCTCCAACATCATTATTCTTCTCATCCAACATCCTCAGGGAGTCCGTTACGGTGTCCAAGCTGGTATAAAAGCACAAATTAAAAAATAAAACTGTACAGGATAACGAGATGAGAGTTTCATAAACAAAGTAGAAATTAATCAAAAATTGGAGAGACTTACAGTTTGATGAACTTATTAATTGTTATTCGAGGGTGTCGAGAATTTGAGTACCCTATAGTTCGGCTATACAAAGGAAGTTGAAAAGAAATGGTGGCCTAGTTTTATAAGAATTGTAATTTTCAATGTAGATCTACCACAACAAATAGAATTTTGTTCGTTTTAATGTCGTCAATAAGTCATCGATTATAGTTTCAGAGATAAACATTATGACTGTAACGGCTGATTCTCTTTCAATATTTCCAACATAGATTCTTTGTTATCCGTCGATTTTGTTAAACTTTATATTCTGTTCTACAATTGAATTAACAACATTTATTGAATCTGGACGATTGTGGATAATATTAAAAAACATAATTTTCGAATCGAGCGCAATTCCTTACGTTTGCATAAAATGCACTCAACCCGGACGTATCCCTGCATAAATCATTTCTATAGTCGAACAAAAATTGTGTGAAAACTTTAAGCGAATTTATGTAGTGAACCGATTTGAAAATTATAAAACATCTGTTTACAAATCAACGATGATTTCAAATAAAAAAATCAACACTTTCGGCTATAAATAATAATCCATCGTCAATATGAAAAAACGACTAGTAAATTCACTTACATTTTTTTCTACTGTTGATAATAGCACGATGAAAAAATAAATAAATATATAAACAAGTAAATCATCCATCAAATATTCAGTGATGCTGAATGGATCTTGAAAAATACGCGCTTATTTAACGCGTCTTCCAAACTTGTTCGAAATAGAATTCTCACCTTATAACCGAATTGGGGATTTTTTCAAATCTACTACAAGAAATAGGGAAGTCTTTTGTTTGCTTTGACATAGACAGATTAGTTAGTTATTAATTCTATTGGAAAATTCGGTTGCGAGTTTTAAATTTTTTAACACAAAGTGTGTATGGCCAGAAATACGGTAGATCAATCAAATTTTTTCCCAAGGCGAATTAATAAATTATAACAAGACTCCAAATGAATTACAATCTCGATCTTGATCTCTAAACATTACCATTCTGTATTCTGTAAACAAAATCATCTACAATTGCAGCATATCACGAATTCGTGTAATTGTCCTGAAAATCAACACGCCACCTATTTGATAATAGCTGAAATTTCAGCAATACTCAACCAAACAACAGACAACTACAAATGCTTATCGAATTTATTTAATTTCACTAAAATAAAATACTGAAAATTGTGACTGATAAGAAGAATGAAGATGAGAGCGTAATCGCTGAAGATCTTTGTTTCTGCTCCTGAATCCAATCTAAATATTTATAAACTTCAGTATAGACGCCTGGATAAATCCCACAATTTGCACCATACGACACAATACCAGTTAATTTACCATCACAGACCATAGGACCACCAGAATCACCCTATAAATAAATATTAACCACCCTTATTCTATTAATTTTAATTATTTTTAATACTTGACAGGAATCTTTTCCTTTCTGGTAAGCGCAAATTTGTTTATCTGTTAACTCTCTATAGTACATCCGACATTGATTCCATTCGTAGATCGGGATGTCAACTGCCCTCAATCGTGGACTAGACCATATCAATCCCTTTATTGTTCAAATTAATTAATTAATTAGAGTAATTGTTGTAATTTAATAATGTTTTACTAACATAACGGGTAACACCCCAACCGGAAACTGTACATAAACCGGAACGTATTGAAGTATTCTGTAGATCAATATAGCGGATCTCATTAGTCCAATTCAAGAAATTTCCAGAAATCTACAATTTATCGTGTTAAATTTAAGATATGTGCTTAAATAAAATTGTTAACATACGCGTAATAAGCAGATATCATTAATTATTGTATCTGGATTATAATCAGCATGTGTGAAAATATTTTTAACTTGATAACTTTTAGCTAATTTATCGTTACTTAATTGTAAATTACCAACAGTAACTGTTATAAATGATGATTCATACACTTTACCATTTGATATACAACAATGGGTGGCTGTTAATACATGACGTTCATCGATAATTGTACCACCACAATAATGTTGGCCAGCATACCGTACAGATGCCTATGCAATACAGAAAAAATTAACAATTTTAAAGATTCCATTTATTTAATTGTACCTGATAAGAGAACGCTGTACGATTGCTAACAATATCACCGCCGACTATACGAAATTTAACTGCTTCAATCGATGTAAATTCAACAATATCTGAAAATATTTGAATTTATTATAAATTCCTGAATTTGAATTGATGTAATTTACGGTACAAAACAAGGAATAAAAGCATCGCGTTTTTTTATATCGATTTACCACTACAAATTACTAAAAAAAAAAAATACGTAAAACGTATTTTATATCTGATATCTGTTATCGATAATTCGTTATCTATAGATTTCGACAAATACAATTGGTTAATTGTATTATTAATACTTCCAAGAAAAGTCAAGTATCACTTGATAGTTTCTAATAATCGATTATTGTGATTGAAAATTGCGAAATTCGATGTTGCTCCGAATCCTAAGATTGCTTTTGTTGAGGAAAACCGGAAAATAACGAAATTTTGACCGGAACGAAATCCGGAGCTGAACCGGAAATAAAAATCGGTTTTTTCGTTTCACGCATACCACTTAACAAGATCTTTCTCTCTTTTTTTCTATCTCCCCATTCTCTTTCTGCCCCGGAAATGGGTCAACAATAGGTACCCCAGGGCCCTAAATACTAAGTTGCAAGTAAACCTTACGACTTTTAAGAAAATAGATGTCTTTTGTTATGTTGGTAGCTGATTTTATTCTAACAAATGTGTATTTTGCCGTTGATGCTCATACTCTTAAAGAAAATATTGGAGGGTTAAAGTTATCCCTATAAAATCAGGTATTTTTCTAAATATCTCTGTAAAGGCTCAATATTTTCTAGTGGTTTAAAAACTAGATGATAGAGATTCGCTATACTGCTATCAAAAGGTGTAAATCGCGTTTTCATCACTTGTTGGAATTAAGTTAGAGGGGATTATAGGCCATTTTTTATCTTCTTTTGAGATTATCTACGACATTGTAAAACATATCGTAACAAAATCAAAGTTACTTGTTCGAGTTTTTTTTTTTTAAATAGTTACCCTGTAAATATCTCTTAGGGGTTGTACCTTTTAGAGTGAAATTTAAGATTTGATCATTTGAAACTGATATTTTGTTTTAATTGGACTGGAACAAAAAAATAACGATTTAAAGCCCTGGTTGAGAAGCTCCTATCTGAAAGTTTTGCTGAAATGAATGAAATTAGGTCGTCCGGGTCTGCTACTGGCGGTGGTGGTTAAAACAGGAAACAACCCCAAGTTTTCTTTACAGTTTCCATTATTACCCAAGCGTCCCGACGCTGTTCTATTATTATCAACATCCAACATAGAATTTTCACAGAGACGCTGTATTGCAGCGCAGGCTTAGAAAACTCCAACAGCCACACCAACAGCTCTAGTCCCCTTATATACACACATATAACGTTAGTAATTGACATGATATCATCAGCACAACGTTCTATTCAAAATTATCGGTGTGAAAAGTCATGTATAACGATGAATATTCACACAGTAAACACATTATTTGCGGTAAGAGAAATAAATAAATTAATCTTCATATCATAATCAACCAGCGACATATTCATATAATCATAAAGAATGTTAGTGGTCGTAGATTTAGTGGTGCAATCGAATCGGTGGCAAAAAAAAACCTAGCATGAATGGGTGGTATGTTTGACATGTGCAAGGGGGTGGCAACAGGATTTTTGGAGGCAAAACCAGGCTGCAAGAGATGCTACAATTAAATTGAGAAATCTTACAGAATCATCATCAATAATATCGTTAATTGTTGATAATTCAACAATTAACTCATTTTTAAGCAAATTAATTGATCTATTTTGATAAATGCACCGGCAGCAAAGTCTTGGCGCGAGCAATGACACATAAAAGTCAAACTTTTATTCCACTAAATTCCCTTAAATTAATATTTTAACAAAAAAAGGCAAAATTACAATAATTTCGACCAACTAGGTTTTCTTTTTTCGTTTATTTAATAAGGGGAAACTTCTATTATTAGATTAAGATCGATATATCAATTGATTTTTTCAATAATGTCGTCAAATTCACTACTTTTTGTTTTATTTGATTGTGATTTCCATCAGAAATTCATAATAAATTAATAAATTTTGAGTACCTTAACTGGAGTGACGCAATAAAGCATCAAGGACGTAACAAGGACATAAAGTTTCTTTTTTTCAGGAATCTACAGATTTCTGACGCACTTGATATTCGAGAATTTTTTGTCGACCTCTGAATTGTACCCAATTTCCTGAAATCACCCTCTGAATGAGCAATAGAATCAAAATAAATTTGCAACGTTTTCAAGGGAGTTTGCTACAATTTCGAATTTTTCAGCTAAAAGAATTGAACTATTTTGAATTTTATAATTAGAACCGGTGGTTGTTTTCATGTTTCAGATGAGAGGAAGTAAATTGTGTGTAAATTATTGTCTATTATACGCGGTAGATTTACTTTTGATGGCTCACAAGATATCAGCCGTTTTCTATTCAACACAACAAAAATACTAAGCGGGGAATTAAATGGAAAAGATTACAATTAAATTGATGCTAGAAAATAATTTCAGGAATCTGAAATTTTCTCAATGAAAAAAGAAAAATTTGGATAAAACTCTCGATTTTCATAAGTGAATCGCCGGCTGAAATAAACAATTTTATTTAAGTTCTGAAAGTGTAACGAACGCAATTTCGGTCCAGTTATAATTGTGAAATTGTTGATATCTGCTAGGTTTTAGAAAATTCAACGTGTCTATTTTTCAACAACCGGCTTGACTTTAGGCAGTAGAAACAATCAAAGTCTCTACCATCTATCAGGCAAACTGATCAAATTTCCGCTTTAATAAAGCGATTAACTGAGCAATTCTTCGCTTTCACTTTAATTTCACGAATCGATCTGTGTGTTAAACTCTTGAAATATTTCAGTAATTCAGACGCAACTATTACATCAACTGAAAATTTCGCAAATTTATTTTTAGTGGCGCTATATTTTTTGTCTTGTCTTAAATATAGGTAACTACAACGAAATGCGGTTTTTTATGATCCAGAAACTGCATATTTACGACTGTAAAATGTTTTTTTGGATAGGATTAATTTGAAATTACAGTTGTCTTGGCTGTAAATTACAATTATAGCCAAGATTTGGCGGGTACAAACAGGACCGGAACGAGGGCGGTGCGAATAGTGCAAGTGTACAAGGACTCTTCTAAGGGCCCCTAGCCGCAAAACTGTCCTTAGTTCTAACATTAGTCAAAAACTGTAAACGCATAAAAATGTTATCTGATAGTCAACTTTGCTTTAGTTCAAGCCGGTCCTGGATACAATAGCAATTTGTCCATGTTTTGGTAATTGTTGGGTTAAAAAAGCATAGATTTTTGCGGAAAATTATGCAATTCAATTATTTTGGAATTTCCCTGGCTAATTGCCATTGATGTGTTAACAAATTGAATCAATAATAGTAATTTTCGCGAAAATCCTAATTAAATATTTACGTTATTTTTGCGAAAAAACTACGTACGTGATTTTAGTCGAGTCATATGCTTTTCTCTATTCAAAAAGAAAAAAATAAACAGAATTTATTAAGATCGTTTATAATGAAGACACCATGAGGTCATTTTATTTTTAATTCAACTCACGTGCTATTGTTTGTTCTATTTTCAAATCGTACCATACAGGCGCCATTTGGTGGTATTGCCGAAAATTTTTCCCAAACAACAAAATGACAACATAGCCAGAATTCCCACAAAATTAACAAATTCCCTATCCTAATTAATTAATCTAAAGTTTAATCATCTAGAAAAGTGGGCGAAAGTGACAAATTTAAAATTGAATTAATTAGTAAAAGGAATTAAAGAATCGCTTATATAAATAGCCATTAATGGTCGTCTTCAATAAGATTCACCACATCTCTATATTCTCGTATAATAATTGGCATATTGCCGATTATTTTAAATTTGTTCTCCTGAAACTTACACATTTCAGTCAGTAAAGTAGTGCTTGTCCAACTTAGTGCTAGTATAGATAATGTTAGATTATCTTAAAGAGATCCTGGATTGCAGGTTCTTACAAGCACATCACAAACAAGAGAAAACACAAACAGGTAATTTTGATGGAAAGGGGGTGCAAAATAATAATTTTAGATCGAAGAATTTTTGGAAATTTTCAATAAGTTAATGCAATGACCTCAACGAAATAAAATCAACAACATACTTCTAAAACATTCCAATTAAATTTAATTAAGTACTATTTAACAGATATTATTTAGACGATCAATAATTATTCCATGACGATCATTTCAATTGATTAAAACAGCTACAAAAAGATATTATTAATAATAATAAGAACGCGTGGTAATATGCATTATTGTTATCTATCGTTTTTATCGTTTTATTTAAAAAAAAAAGACATTGATTTTAATCAACAATGAGACGACGATTAAGTGAACGTGACATTGGTACTGTTTCGTTAATCGACCGTTACCGTAATGTTTGTATAGCTCAAGTCTAATAATACAATCTAGTTGGCTTCCAATGACGTACGCACAGGTCAGGACTTTCACCACCGATGAAAAGAAAAGGTGTCCATTCATTGAAGTCTCAGAGATTTGATCCGTTCTCAATACAATTAAGATTGGTGCAAGCCCTGGTAGCTCACTTGGTAGAGCAATGATGTTTTAAACCAAAGCTCGTGAGTTCTTATCCCACTCAGAATTCCAAACTTTTCTTAGTTGTCATGTCTATTATTTAATTTTAAAAGAAACAAAAAAATATTGAGCCATTTCTGAGATATTTGCAAAAACTGATTTTGTAGTGTAACTTCAACCCCCATTTTCTCCCTTAATCTTAATTATGGGCACGAATTACAAAACATACATCCCTTAGAATAGAATGAACTATCTATGTACGAAAAACTATCAAACCTCGGGTGATTTACTTGCCCGAACCAAATTTTGGCGTGAAGATCCCAAATTCTGAGAATTTTGCATCTCTGTCAGAAGCACCAATTATTTAAAGTCTCAGAGAATCGATTGATTACAATGTAGTCGGTTTTCTGAGTCTTATAGCTAATTTTTAGAGCTTTGAAGAGCGAAGATTGAAAATTTTGTACATTTATTATTGCCATGGTTGATTTTAGTGTGTAATCTATTTTTTTTTCTATTATTTAGGAAATAATAATGCGTCCCCAAAAGACGGTATTCAATGGCGCGGCCATCGGTCTACAATCAATGGGCAATGCAATGGAAATGGGCAGTTACAATGCAATGGGGATGCAGAAACTGGGTGTTGTGGCAATGGTAATGAAGAGTCAGCCACAACAGGGCAAGACAAGCTGGAGGGGTCGGGATCAACTGAGAATGACCCTATTCACCTCAAGAGACGGGTGGGACTCATCAGTGGGGTGGCTTTAATTGTTGGGACGATGATAGGTGAGTACCTATTGCAAAAAATTAAATCATACACACACACGAAGTACCTACTGAAGCAAAATATCTGAGCCTTAAAGTAACATGTTGGACGTCTATTTGGGTCAAGTCTCAATCAAAAGGGTTGATTTACCTTTTGATTAGCAGTTCTTGAAAATAATTTTTAATCTATTGCAATCAGCTCCCTCTTAGGCATCATTTAGATGCTTTTACAGTTTATGGCAATCTAAATGAAAATTTTCCCTTTAGACCATATTTTTCGAAAATTAGCCCCCTTTGTTTCAAAATCACGCTTACCCTCTAGCTCCATTTGTGTTATTCTGGTCATTTATCGAACCCTTATTTCATACATTTCGATGGGCAGTTTTGCGGTTGAACACCCATTTGAGATAGTCCCCCTTATCTCTATACTCTATGCTCAAAATACTGACTGAAGGTTATTAGAGGAGTGACACGTGGAAAAAACAAATATACACCGTGTCCCTAAACTGTTGCTTCAAATTAAAACTATTAAATGAATGAATCACATAAGCCACTGTATAACTTAATTAACTACAATTTCATAAAAGAAAATTATCGACACTTGTATGGATTCTCTTTAATTCTATCTATAGACAATATTTAATTAATTGAAGCAAATTTTAAGATGCTTTTTTTAAAAAAAAAAAAAGATATTATTCGTATAAATTGCGTAGGTTCTGGAATTTTCGTTTCCCCATCGGGTCTGTTGGAGCGGACTGGATCGATTGGTATGAGCTTTGTAATATGGATGGCATGTGGATTTCTATCCTTATTGGGTAAGCTGCAAAAATATCAGTAAATCGTAGAAAATAATCGTTTTTCTTGACGTCAATTGTGAAAGCACATGATAGGATCGTTTCATTTAAAAATAGTTTCAATATTTCACTTTCTTAAAAAAAACCAAAGACTGACGTTAGCACGCAAAGTCAAAAAACTCAACACTTAATCTCATCTTAATCTTGATTTAATAAGATTTTGTTATTTTTTTTCCGCCTTAGGTGCCCTTTCGTACGCTGAATTGGGCACAATGAACACATCCTCCGGGGCTGAATACGCCTATTTCATGGATGCTTTCGGTGCACCACCGGCATTCCTATTCTCATGGGCCAGTACATTGGTATTGAAACCATCACAAATGGCCATTATTTGTTTAAGTTTTGGTAAATATGCTGTTGAGGCGTTTGTAACTGAATGTGAACCACCTGAGATTGTTGTCAAAATGGTTGCCCTATTAGCTGTTGTTGTTATACTTTATATTAATTGCTACAGTGTTAATTTAGCAACTAGTGTACAAAATATCTTTACAGCTGCTAAATTGATTGCTGTCTTTATTGTGATTGCTGGTGGGACTTATAAGATTTTTGAAGGTAATAATTTTTATTCTTTACAATAAAGTTTTGGAAAAAATTATGGCAAAATTCCAGGCAATACTCAACATTTAAAAGAACCGTTCCGTGGTACACAATACTCTATTGGAAATATTGCTACAGCGTTCTATACAGGATTATGGGCATATGATGGCTGGAATAATCTAAATTATGTTACTGAGGAAATTAAGAATCCATCAAAGTATAGTCTGTTGAATTGATTCTCAATTTCCTGTACTAAATTGTTGTTTTTTTCTTTTGCCCCATATAGAAATCTTCCTAGAAGTATTATCATCGGCATCCCATTAGTTACAATATGTTATGCATTAATCAATGTGTCATATTTAACAGTCATGTCCCCAATGGAAATGATGACAAGTGAGGCAGTTGCTGTTACGTTCGGTAATCGATTATTGGGTGTAATGGCATGGTTGATGCCATTATCAGTAACAATATCAACATTCGGTTCAGCTAATGGTACTCTATTTGCTGCTGGACGTTTATGTTTTGCTGCAAGCCGTGAGGGACATCTTTTAGATATACTATCATACGTCCATATTAGACGTTATACACCAGCTCCAGGATTAATTTTCCATGTAATTAAATCTAATATTGTTTTTATAATTGTATAATTTGATTGTTTTATCAGTCGATAATAGCTGCAGCAATGGTCCTTTACGGTACGATTGATTCATTAATTGATTTCTTCAGTTTTACTGCATGGATCTTCTATGGTGGTGCCATGTTGGCGTTAATTGTGATGAGATATACAAAACCAAATTATCCTAGGCCCTACAAGGTTTGTTTACTATTGATATTCTATAATTATTTCAAAAATGAAAGTGAATTATCACTCTTTTTTTTAACACTCTCTATTTATATTGGAGCACCGCCCAGCATAACTGGCTTGGCGCTTCTCCAGTCTAAAAGATTATTTTTATCAAAAAAAAAAAACAACTTTTTAGGTGCCGATTATCATTCCGGTTGTGGTACTAGTGATCTCTATCTACCTGATAATAGGTCCTATTATAGATAAACCTACAATTGAGTACCTGTATGCTGCGTTATTCATATTAGGTGGGATGATATTTTACGTCCCTTTCGTACATTACAGCATACGTATACCTTATATGGGTGAGTTTACCATAAGCAAAGCCAGGATTTCCTTTATAGAGCTTAGTTCCAACGGTTACGATCAATGAGCCCTCATAAATAATAATAGCTGAAGAGCTTTTGAAAAATCTTAAATGAGAATTTCAAAAATTGATCAATTGTATCTCAAAAGCTTGACCAAAAGTGTCTGAATATCTTTCTTTTAACGATTTAATATTAAACTTCGCCAAAAAATCCAGATGATTTAAGACCGAAATGTTTTTAAATCTAGAGCTAAAGTCGATATTTTAGCTCAAAAATTGAATTAAAATTTCTCCTTTTCATATTTTAGAATAAAATTAATGACTGAGTACAAAAAAATGTTAAAATAACAAGATTTAAAGGTAGAAATACGCTAAAAGTGTGTAAATTGAACTAATTGTTCCTTAAAACCAGAATTCGCTTAAAATTGAGGATTTGGGAGAATTCATCTCAAAAGGCGACTAAAATCTGGTAAAGCTCCAATTTTTGACTATTAAACAAAAGCATTGGCTATAAAATGTGATAACATAATAAGAACACGTCTAAAAATCCTTACTAAAAGTCAGAGCTAGCCCAAAAATTCATTAAAAGTGTCCAGACTGCAACTTTTGGCAACTCTTTAGCAACACTTCCTAAAAAAAGTCTAAAATTTGTTCCAAAAAACAAACCTAAGTGTTCAAAATCGTCTAGTTTTTATAATTTGATACAAAATATTATTGAAAATTGATGATTGAGGAGAAAACTATGCTGAAATGTTGAAAATCGAGAGCCAAATTGTCTATTTCCTTTTCAGCAATTAAGACCAAGATTCACCAAAAATTCATAATTTAGAACGAAAGTATCTGAAAAATTCAAGCCTAAACTCAAAAAATGTTCTTCAAAAGCAACTAAAAGTGTCATTTTTTTGTTCGTTTTAATAGCAAACAGACCACTTTTAAGTATAGCAAAGTCTGTTAAAAGAACTGATGATTTGGAACAAGAATGCCTTAAACTAGTAATCTCCCCCAATTAAAAGTTTCAAAATCATCCCCTTTTCACGGTGTTACAGCAAAATTCGAAAAAGATTATTATTATAAATAAAATCAGTGGCATAGTGAGCAGGATCCCTAAGTGACTTCACTAATGTCATTTAGAAACCCTATGAATACAGGGGGTGCCCTATCATCGCCGGACTTTTCCATGCGTTGAACCGTCCCTGGCTCTATGGGAAAATTCTGGGACATTCTGTATATTCTTATAACTTGTTATCCTTGTTATTTTCAGATGGCGTAACAGTTTTTTTGCAAATGCTACTTGAAGTAGCTCCAACATCAACAATGTTGGAATAAAATATAGAAGCAACAATATAATTTTTTTTTGTTAGTTTTTGTGAAATTATACGATCAAAAAAAAACACTCATGATTACAGGTAGAACGGTTTCATCTATATGACGAATTTTAATTTTTAAATTTTATTATAATGGCGACAAAAATTAATCAATGTTGTATAGATGGAACTTGTTAATTATTGAATTAACTAAAACGAGAAAAAAGATTAGATAAAGATAAGACATCTATTGCACGAATCATTCCTGTAAATGTTAGATATTCTATGGGGTGCAACGTAGGGTATCTTATTGATAGAAAATTTGATTTTATTTCAAATAAAATTAGTGTAAAGCAATAAATAAATAAATAGAGTGAAATATTAGTGATTTTAGATATCAATGTTAATATAACACGGTTATATCTATTGATGTTATTCTATATTTGTAGGTGGACAAGTCATCATGATTATCGAGTATTTCGTCACGTAGAATCGCAGAATACCACTCTATATTATCAAATTTCTTTGATTAAATCGCTGATTTTATTTGGATTTGTTTGCATTTTTTTGTAGTGAAAACATGCGATATACATTTCTTAATTAAAAGTCTGACTTTTTTATATGAAGAAAATTGTTATCAATACCTGTAATCATGATTGTTGTTATTTGTTGAGAATGTTTATGGTAAAAATATGGTCTTATCATTCCTTACCTAAACATTATTGCAAAATTTTTGTATTCTTTTCTTTTCTTTTTCTGATTTATATTTCACTTTCATTTCTTTCTAATCAACAATAAGAGAAAATCTTGGATTATTTTCTTTTGATTTTCATACAATTATACAAATAACATATCTTAAAATTCATTACGAATTTTAAAGACAACGTTATTCTTTCAACAATGATAATTTTTATATATAAGAATTTTTTTTGGAAAAATAAATAAATACAGTTTATAAAGTAATGATATTGTTGCCAAATGTAAAACGCAAAATTGTGCAATATATTTATTGTAATAATAAAATGATTTTTATTTTATTTTTTCTTAAGAATAATCTCATTTAAATTTTCGCGCTCTTACAAGAAACAATATTAAAGAGATCAAGAACTCGTCTTTTGTTCTACTTGAAATGATTTCATCTACCCATCTCTTTTTAGCACATTAAAATGATTGAGGCATTAAAAGGAGATGCCTTTATTTCGACACTAGCGTTGCCAAATGTAATGAGTTATCAGTAAATCTGCTGATTATTGCTATATCTAATATATTATAATCACCGCAATTCTTTCTTAAAAATGAACTTTATTAGTCCGTTACATCTCACCATTATTAACAATATAAACGAATTCCTAAAAAATGCCTTTATTTGGAGCTAACGTACTTCAACTCCCTCAAATAAAGTAATTATAAAATCTGATATTAATTAGCGGAAGTATTAATTGTCTTACAATATCAATTTTAACTCTAACTTTTCCATATTATTTCAAGAATTTACACAACTAATATATTGATAGAGGTGACATCTGTGGACAAGTAGACTGAACTTTAAAGGAGTAAGCTACTTCTGGCAACTGCGCTTCGATAGTCGCCATGACATCGAATGTAATGTCAATCGTCCTTAACCTCAGAAAAAATATAACCTCAAAATTTTAAGGTTTTTTTTTAACGAAAAATTAATTATTTTTAATAAAAAAACTCGATAAGATTGTTATAAATTCTAAAATGTCTGAAGAAAATGAGTCGTTCATTCCAACAAGAGCTTCTAGTTTGAAAAATGACCAAATTACAAATTTCCAAACAATAACATTTAAATCACATAAATCGAAAGCTAAGAGAAAAATCGACGAACCACAAGAAAAAATCAATGATGAGAAAAATGAGGAATTCAGTATGAAGAAAGCACGACATGAAATTCTTAAATTTGCCATGTCTGGTTTTGATTCAACAAAGAAGCACGAAGCAAAAATACAATTAGCTGTAAAATTAGGTAGGTTTTTATAAAATACCATATAAAAAAAGTGTAATTTGAGTAAATGTTTTAGGCGCCAAACCACCAAGAAATCCCTACAAAAACTATAAAGTTATACTGGAAGAGAAAGCGAAACAGAAACAAGAAACTAAACTAGAGATGAAATTTCAACAGTTGCATAGAAATCAATTAGGAAAATCAGCGGCTAAAACTAAACCTTTTTATAAGAAGAAACGGAAAGATGAAGGAGGAATTTTGGATATTTATGGAACTGTAAAAACTTCCTAAACTATTTTGTTAATTAGCTAATTTAAAGATTTTAAATAAAAACCATTCTTAATAAAATCACTGTTTTAATCCGTTTGATTTTAAATTTTCAACTGTAAATTGGTGCTACAATTAGTCGAACATTCAACAAGGATTTATGTCTATTTCAATAAATTTTAGTCTATTTATCTTGACTAAAGGTTGATAATATGGATTTGTGATTAAAATCGTTTTTTAAAACAAAATAACGTGGCTTAATCTATTTAGAAACTCATGGTGCTATAATTAGCCAGACATAACCTCACAATTTCTCAACATTGATCTTTTAATTCCTACCTTTTCATCAACAAAACAAATGTAGAGTGAGATGAAATTTCATCATCTTGAGTTCAATATCTTCAACTTTCTTCTGTTATTATTATTACAATTAATATTTTCTACAACAATAAGAGCAAATTCATGGTCGAATACAACATTCAATCCACTAGGCCCTTTGGTGAAATGCTCTTATTTACCATGGGAATTCATTACTTGCAACGAATTAGAAGACCATAAAGGCAACAAAACGGCAAAAGAAGAAAAAGGTTACGGTTGTGTAAAGTTCGGTGGAATGCGTTATGAAGATGTTGAAAGAACGAAAGTTTGGTGTACAGTTTTCGATAAGATTGAATGTTATGGTAATCGTACATTTCTAGTTGATGGTATACCGTGTGTTAAATATTCAAATCAATACTTTACAACAACACTTCTGTACAGTATCCTGTTGGGTTTCTTAGGAATGGATAGATTTTGTTTAGGACAAACTGGTACAGCTGTTGGTAAATTGTTAACATTAGGCGGTGTCGGTATCTGGTGGATTGTCGATATTGTTTTACTTGTTACAAATAATTTAGGACCGGAAGATGGTAGTAATTGGAATCCTTATGTATAATAAACTAATTGTACAAATAAAAATTTATTTTCTTTAAATTATTGGTTTATTTAATGCAACAATATGTACGGTTGCATTGCTATTTTATATATATAAAAAAAAAATTAAGATGCAGCATTAGAATTGGGTCCACGACGACGTCCAAATGTAGCAACAACATTCACAAATCTACGATTGTATTGAATTCGTCGTTTAGCACGGCCGGTTTTCTTCTTCTTTTTCTCCTGTTTCTCTACTTTTGGTGTCTGCCCTTTTACCTTACCTAAATAATTAAATTTTAGATTAACAAACAAATTAAATAGAAAATAGAAATGTTTGAAACTTTCTATTATAATTAGCGATACTTTTCAAAAATTATATCAAACTAAGTTCAAATTTATATAGCAAGCTTTTGGAAGGTTGTAATTTAATCAATAACAACTACAACCTGCTGTCACTTGCATTAATTATAAAATATGGAAAATTAATAAGAATCTTACCAGCACGGGCTAAAGAACCGTGTACTTTACCACCAGGTAAACCAACAGTTAATTCAATGTCAACATTTTCAAATTTTGATACTAAAGAATCGTCTGATACAATATCAACACCAGCATACAAACTGATTTCTGAAGCTTGTAGGTTTTCTAATGCCGCAATACGGTCCTGTAAACAATATACATAACCTCAATTTTTTTAGGGATTCAACAATTTAGAATATTTACCTTAATTTGTCCCACTGTTTCCGTACCTTGACAATCAAGGACGTGTGTTGATAAGCCACGGAAATGTAGTTGCATGATTATTTCGTTGATTTATCTGAAACATAACGACAAAATTCGTAAGATAAGCACATGATAGTAATAATTAAAATTTCATCAAATTCAATAAAATTGTATAACAATTCGAATTTGAATTAAATAGAAAATAAATGATTTGATAAAAACCTTAAAAATTATTTTGTTTTATAGAAGAAAATTAATAAAAAGTTTCAACACATACCTCACACTTCAACAAAATGTCATAAAAGACGGAAACGGATGTGCCAATTAGCAACCACCCTTGTATCTGAATAACATGAAAACACCCTAGAAATGGCGCGCAATTCAAATTACGCCTTCAATTTTTACCGAATTTCAATTTTATCTATTTAGTCTGTAGCGTCTGTGGTATCATAGACAAGTGTAGTATTTCAAAATATTTATTGATTTAATAGCTAGAAATTTTCAGTAGAATTCGTATATTCCTGTTTGAAAATAGGGAAAAATAAAATTTCCCTATAAAAAGCGGGAAATTTGAATTCGTCACTAATTTGGTTTGATTTACACAATACAAAAATCTATTGTAAAAAAACTTTATTGCGACTACAAATAATAGTTTAAATCCTATATACTAATAATTAATTAAAATCTCTGTTGGAAGTTTTGTTGTTGTGCTCCATTGTTGTATAACATTTGTTGTTGATGGAAGTCTTGTTGTTGTGAAATCGGAATAGCCTGAAATTTATATAAAAATTAATCGAAATATCAATGATAAGTCTGGATATTTACTTGACCTGGATGTGACGGTCCAGATAATCTCATCCGTTTCGTTGGATTGCCATGATTATCGTTATTATTCGATTGTTGCTGTTGGGATTGTTGTTGTTGCTGTTGTTGTGCTTGTTGTTGCTGTTGATTTTGTTGTTGTTGCTGTTGTTGTGATTGTTGTTGATTTTGTTGTTGCTGTTGATTTTGTTGTTGTTGTTGCTGCTGCTGCTGTTGTTGTTGCTGTTGTTGAGTTTGACGTTTATTCTCAGATTTCTCCTCCTGATCATCATCAGTTAAAAATTCACGTTTTGGATACGGTATGGGACAACCAGCGAAAACATCTTGTGTTGGTAATGGTTCTTCTTGGAAATATGGATCTTGCATTGCTTGTTCAGATGTGATCCGTTTATTGGGATCCATTAATAACAACTTTTGTAATAAATGGAAAGCTTTACTATCTGGTTTGATTTTATGACGATCCATGTACTTAACTAAAGAACAATTAGCGTAACTGTTGGAAAAAAACAAACAATAAAATTAGAAAACAATTTTGAAAAAAACAAATTAAAATAAATACTTTGATTTTTTGAAATCTTTCAACAAAGTAGGATGTTCTGGCATCTTTTTAATATCTTCCCAATCTTTCTCTAATGGAAAACCCATAACGTTAAAAATCCGATCTAATTGGTCATGATGATATGGATTGCTTGTCTTAATATCCTCCTGACGACAATGGAAAATCGGCTCCGATGTTAATAATTCAGCAAAAATACAACCAATCGCCCATATATCTAAATTGTTATCAATTAGAAATATTTAATAATTACCAAATAATTAAAAAAAAAACCTATGGCTTTCGTATAATGCCTAGCACCTAACAATAATTCTGGTGCACGATACCAGAATGTTACAACAACCGGATCTAGATCAGCCAGTGGCTTCAGGGGGGCATTGAAGAGTCGCGCAAATCCCATATCAGCAATTTTAACACGACCACGTTCCGGTCCTTCACCCATTACCAATATATTTGCCGGTTTCAAATCACGATGCAATACCCAATTTGAATGTAAATAATGTATACCATCGAGAATTTGATACAATAATGATTTCACCATACCTTTTGGTACCATAACTGGTTTCTTATTTGCTTTAGCGGCACGATGGAATTTGATAATATGCCAAAGATCATGTTCAGCAAAATCAAACAATAACCAAACTTTACGATCATTGTGCGATAGAAAGACACGAATCAAATTAATAACATTCGGATGTTTCAATTCTCTTAACAGCTAGAATATTAAGAAGACAACAACAAATTAATTACAAACGAATTCGATAGTTTAACACCTGATTATTGTCGATCAAAATAAACCACGAACAGAGAACGTAAGTTGTCGCTTACGCCACCAAATACATCAAGTTACGTCTTACGTTTCCAGTTCATAGCTTAATTTGTTCGAATCTGATTTTAATCAGGTGTTACAATAAGAATTGATTACAGCAATCTCCCGACAAGCTGACATCGATAATCCTGTTCCTTCGATCTGTTTTAAAGCATAATCTCGAGAATCGGATCCATCTTTACGTCGTCCCTTATAAACATGACCATAAGTACCACGTCCGACTTTACAACCTTCATAATCAAATAGATCTTCAACTTTAACACGTTCATTTTGTGTTTTCATTTTAAATTCATAATCCATCATGAATGTTGTCATATTACGGTGAACACAAATCATTAAAGCACTTCTACGTTGAAGTGCCACAAAAATATTAATTAGTATTAAAAACTATCAAAATCGAGTAAAAATACACTGAATCAAACTGGAAAAAATACAATAATCGATCAATAAATTATGTTTATAAACAACGATACCAATGACAGTGACAGTTGTCAAATGTGTTACCAATTAACACCTTACCATACCATACGTCAATATAGTTTCGGAACAAAAACAGCAAATGTCGATGCCCTATGTTAGAAAGAGATAGAGTACAATTTGGATATATTTTCACCATTTGACATATGCAGATCTAGTATGTGAATAGATTGCGCTTTTCCTAGTTTCGCCTATAGCGCCTAGCGTGTCAACCGTTTAGGCAACACGTTAAAAATCCCATGCCAAAAAGATGAAGATTTTTTGTAACTTGATAAAAATAATATTTATTATAAATTAATTAAATGACGACCAATTATTTTAATTGCAATTTTTTCAACAAAGTATAACTTTATTTTCATAACTCACTGTTTATTAGTTTTCAAACAAGACAATTTTATTGTATTTATGTCGTATCCGATTATCAATTTCACTTTTTTTTTCGTATTAAAGTGGTGAATCCGGATGGTGAAATAATATTTCATAATTATATTAATAATTTGTAAATAATAATGGAAACAATTCTAGTAATGGTTGTAATTTTGGTTGCCTACTTATGTTTGGCTCAGAATTGCCTCGACAAGGCGCAATTCAACTTCTCAATGTCACCAACTTATAGTTTCAAATTCAAATATCCCCGGAAATTTCAGAGAAAAATGGTGGATTTAGTGATTGTAAATAATATTTTGACACGCTTGTCAATTTAAATTTCTTAGGTTATGTTCCAAGTCAAGTCCATGTGAAATGTGTCTTTTCAGTGATTTTCTTTTAAGTTTATACGAATTTCTAACAAAAACACGTAATATCCCACCTAATAATATCATAAGGAAACATACAAAGAAATTACAACAATTAGGCGATTTAAGTTTTCCTTTAACATTACAAAATTGGTGCCAATTGATTAGTGTTGATAAAAGAAATTTACTATTATTAACAATATTTGATTATGCACTTGGTAATAATAATATAGAATGGCAAATACAACAATTAATTAACACTAGTGTAAAATGGCAAATTCAAATTGTTAATATACAAATTAGAAATGATGAAGTTTATCTATTTTTAAATCAACAATCTGTTTATAATTGTTGTATAAAAACCGTGATGGAAATGAAAGAGAATTTCGGTGCATTAGATAAATATTTCAAACGATTGATAACAATAGAAGTTGATAATGATATCAATGATAAGGGAGAAGATTTAAATTTAACTGAATTAAGAGCGATTATTTTAAAAAATACAACTGGAAATATTTTAAAATATCTAACAATAAACGATGCAGAACACGATGAAATCATTAAAATAACATTAAAATCGAATAATAAATCGATGAATCATATATTGTGTGGTAATGTATTGAATGAAAACGGTTCAAAAGACACTGAAACTACTGCCAATAATCTATATAAGTATATAGACTTTTTATTATTATTAAAAAAATATCAATTTAATTATTGTTATTTATAGAAAACGTTCTGTCGAGTTACAATTGATGGCACAACATAAATATGGTATACGTTTGAATACGAATTTACGTGATTATTTTGATAAATTAGGTAGAAATTGTGTAATTTTAGAAATGTTACAGAATCGTCCACAAAAAAATATTAAGTTAATAACATTAAATAAAAGTCCATGTTTTATCTTTTATAATTGTGCACGATTATCGGCATTATTAAATGAATTTGATAATAAAACAAATTGTAGAATTTATCCTGAATTGCCATCAATTGAACAAATTGATTTCAATCAACTGAAACAGCCGGTAAAATTCGAGATTTTTTTTATAATTTTCATAAATTTTATTATTTTTTCACCGTAGGAAGAATGGGAGATTTTATTTGTTTATATTCTACAATTCCCTTTATTGCTAAAAAATTGTATTGTTGATATTAAAAATGGTATAATTAATCCGCATTATTTGATAGGATATCTAACGAATTTATCGTCGATTTTTAGTGTGTATTATAGACGTATTAAGATATTGACTGTAAGTTTTTGATAATTTTGAATTTCTGTAGGTTTATAAATTCGGTTTCAGATACCTAAAGATCATCTATTTGCAACGTTATTCGCTAGAATTTATTTGTTAAAATCCTTACAGTACGTATTTCATACTGTTCTAAATCTGTTAGATATCGAGCCGATTAAAGAGATGTAACGTGAATTTCTTTTGAATTGTTATCACCCAACTGATATGGTTGTGAAATTTTCAAATTTTTGTGCATTTTTTCATTATTATCACGACGTTTATTGGAAACGAATTTATAAATATCCATGTATTCATCTGATAACCTTGACCTTCAGACAACAAATCATATAGAAAAAAGCCACTCATAATTCCATTACGATTACATCTGTTGTATAATTAATTCATCCATTTCAAAGTCATATAATTGTCCGTTTAACATTAATATTAATTAATTTACCGTAATTGTCACGTTTTAAAATTTTCCAATATTACACTCAATAATTAATTGAAACTAAAAATTGCCGATTTTGATACGAATTTTGTGTAGGTGGACGAGATTTATAAAAGTGGACCTGTATACGTGATTGTTTGCAGATTTACACTTGACCAAACAACTTTTATGAATCATTCAATACGAGTTTATTTTCTTCTTCCTTCAATTAGCCTTCGATCATTATTAAATAATCAATTTTTTTTAAGGAAAATACGATTATTTATTATCAATTGTTGTTATTCACGTATTTGTGTATACTTGAACAAAGTATCAACAAAACACTTTCTTTTGTTGCATTTTGTGATAAAGTTGAGGGATAAGTGGATTATCTCCATTTGAAAAGACCTGTTTCTTATACGTCTACACACACGTATTTCTGTACAACAAAACACGGCTATAATAAGAAAGGGTCACACAGTTTGTGTTGTTGTTTCGACCGTTATTATTATTATTACTATTTTTAGTAATAATGTTTTTCTTCGATTAATTTATGCAAAGAATTTGCCAATTCTTCACACAATAACACAATTAATTATACAAACATACAAAATTGTCATAAATCTTCAGATAATTATAATATAACAATACATAATTATTCTCTATTGTACTTTATTTTAATTAACATAAAAATGTAAATTGATCAATTTCTCCCCCGTATCCCCCTTTACTAATCACTCTATTATAAAGTTAATATACGTGTTAGTGAGAAATTCTTATTGTTCTTCCTATTTTTATAAAATAAAAATAGAATTCTAGTTCCGTAAATACAGACATTAGATAACTTTACACGGTGTCATGTTTGACTTTCGATAATTATTGAATTTCAAATAAATTTTTGAAAATTATGTTGTAATAGAGTTTATCATAGAATTATTTAATGTGTTTTTGTTTGATAACAATAAATAGACGAGATAGACGAAAGAATGATAATTCAGAAATACCATTATAGCTAATTAAAGTTAATCAGCAATACATCATTCAAATTGTTTAACATTGAAACTTTCCCTTAAAATTAACTTCAAAAAACTGCTGATAAGTCGAATAAAACTATATAGAAGATGAATTCAAGTATTATTGATAAATTTAGCAACAATCTTGTATTTTCTTATCTCTTATCTATTCATCTTTATTATAAACAGACTGGACTATTTTCATTGCTTTAAGGTAGGTCAAGTTGATGTTGATCAAGTATAGATTCGTGTTAGTCAAGTTAGATTCGTTCTACTATAATTATAAGAATAAATGTGTCTCTAAATATTAATTTTTTTGTTGTTACAATTCCGACATTTGTTGTAATTATCTGAACTTTTGTGATTTTGTTTAATTAACTTTTTCTTCCGCCCCTTAAGTTTTATTATTGGTCAAGGTAAACTATTGACGTTGTTGTTGCTGTTGTTATATCTAATACTATTATAACGATATGTTATTATTAATACATCATCTTGGCAAGTTTCTAAACAAATTTCATAATAGTGGCAACGACAAAAAAATCATATTATACATAAATTTTAGCTTTTTATGATACTATAAGTCGTATAATATGGAAATAGTAGATTTACTTTCTAGGTGGTGGATGTCCTAAGGGTTGTCTCGGACTGAACATGTTGAATGTGAACTTTTTCAAAGATTTGGTGCAATTTCAAAAAGTTTACATTTATATTTACATGTTCTGTTCGAGGCGATCTCTTGAGGGTTGATTTGTTTGGATTATTGCATCAACAACTTCCTTACTGTACTAAATATTCAGAGATGTATCAAGAGACGGAAGGGTCCTTATTGGGTACATTTTGTGGGCGCCCCATTTAATAGTAGTAGTAATCAGGGCTTCGAGCCGTCCTTATTGTTCCGGTTTTCGTTCCTGCTAAAATAACGTTTTTTTCGATCTTATCGGTTATTTGTCATTTTCTATTAGCAGAACAATTTTCATGGCGATATGTTTTACCAAAGGGTAGATAATGACATAATCATCTATAACTAAAACCCTCAACAAGGGATGAAAAGTCGGTTTATACTTTTTAATAGCCCCAGCTAATCTATATCATTTAGTTTTTAAATCACTAAAAAATATTGAGCCGTTCCAGAGATATTTGAAGAAACTAATTTTTCAGGGCTAACTTCAACCCCCAATATCTCCCTTAAACTTGAGTATAGAGACGAACGACAAAATACGCAAATGAAATGGACTTGTAGATATACCAAAAATCATCAAAATCGGGAAATTCGACGCAGTTCTGGAGCAGAAAAGGAAGAGATGAAAAAAAAGAGAAAAACATCGTGTAGTGGTATGCTTGAACCGAAAAAAACCGATTTATGCTTTCGGTTCAGCTTCGATCACAATTTCGGTTTTTGGTTCACTTCGACCATTAAAAAACTCGCGCTAGGGCGCTCTTTTTTTAAACTTGGTCTCGTTCAGGAATTGTCGACTTCTGAAACTCAGGTTTTGATATACCTAGGTGCTATTGTTTTCTATGAAGTCTTCAAAAATAAATGATATGATTGAGACGGATGAAGGTGTTCTTTTGGGACTTATTACTAAAAAAAAATGATTATCAGGATAAATCTTTTCAGATTTAGATCAAATTTTGAAAATTAACTTTACTAAATATACCGCTTAATAAGTCAATTTCAAAATTCTTTGGTCGTAATGTCTAGATTAAGAATTCAAGAATACAGCTCAATAATCAATCAAGTGTCTAATCTTATCGGAATTTAGCTATAAAGGTCGTTGAAAGTAAATGCTATACAACTAAAATGTCTTATAAGTTATAACGTAGACTAAAAAGTCAGCATTTTCGTCCAAAAACAAGTTCAAAGTTGAGAACGTAGCTTAAAAATCGCCCAAAAATTATATAAATTTTTCTCATCACTATTTGAAACTGGAGTTCACTAAAAAAGGGATGATTTAAATAAATGCAGGGGCGGATGGGGCCACCGGGAGTTCGGGAATTCTCCCGGTGGGCCGCTATCGAAAAAATGGAAGGCCCTCACTAACGATTTGGCTGACAGTATATTTTAAAGGTGTTTTTTTTTTTGGAATATATGTATATGTATAATAATAAGCAACAAATATTTTTTTATCACATTATCCTAATTTAAAGAAAAAATAAAACCCGCATTTTATGACTACATAAGAAATACGATGGTATGATTTATAGTTTTCAATGCTCATTTCTAATTATCCTTCAATTAAACATTTGCGCACGTGTTATAATATAATATTACCTATAGTACCTACTCAATTCGACCATTTTATCTGTGAACTTCCTTATCGGCATCGACATGGAGAAAAAAATCGAGACACAATAAAATAAAGAGATAACACAATACATTATACGAATTTTGCAAGAATTGGTGTGTTTTTTTTTATACAGGATGTTTGGTCTAAGTATGATGAGTTCTAAGAAACTCCTATTAGTCGATGAGCGATTCGAAAAATATTTTGAGGATTTGTAGAAGAGTCCCTAGGAACCATTTTAGCAAAATTAGAACCTCGTAGCTCATTTCAAAATTGGTAAAAAACGATCGTTTTGGACAATTTAGCAATTTTAAAAACCGAACAAAACATGCAGAACGACTAAAAATGACTCAGAGACTTTCCCAAAATTGATTTTTTTCGTTTTTCTCCATTGTATTCCAAAGAAAATACGAAATATTTCCACCTGTTCCAGAATAATATGGAGAAAAACGAAAAAAATCAATTTTGGGAGGATCCTAAAGTCATTCTAAGTCGTTTTGCGTGCTTAGTTAGTTTTTGAAAATCACTACATCGTCAGAAATGAGCGTGTTTTGACCAACTTTCAAATGAGCTATGAGGCTCTAATTTTGCTGACATGTTCTTTAAGGACCCTCCTACGAATCTTTAAAATATATTTTTAGTCGCTCGTCGACTAATAGGAGTTTCTTAAAACTACCATACTTATAGACCAAACACCCTGTATACACATTGCAACTGCTTATTTAAATTTTCAAAGAATGAAGGGGGTAAATGCTCAACGTCTCGATCATCTCTAGACTTACGCTTCAAATTTCTCAGGTAGCATGTGAAAGATCCTTCTCTACACTTCGATAAATTAAAAATCGTTTAAGAAGTACCCTATCAGAAAATCGGCTCGAAGCATTCATGATTATGAATGCAGAAAATTTATTATTAAATAAGATAGAGAATGACGATATTATTGATAAATTGGCTAATATATACCACTTCATTATTAAAACAAGAATTAATATATTAATTATTACTCGATATATTTTTTATTACCTTCTTTATGTCTTTTTAAATTTTTTTTTGTACGTCTATTATTTTATTATTCACATCTGTAACACTTTTGATAGTGTACTTAATAATACTTCTCAAGATAATATTTAAAACTTCATTAGTAACTTAGGAACTAAGGATGGATATAATAAACCATTGCCATTAAATACCCTAGTGGGCCGCTGACATTATTTTCCCGGGCCGCTTTATAGAACCCCATCCGCCCCTGAATAAATGTATTCGAAAATCTATATTAGAAGATTAAAATTTAGCTGGAAAATTAACGAATTGTTAAAGTAACTCCTTTTCCATAATTTAACAGCGAAATCCGTCGAAACTATGTGAATTTAGAGCAAAAATAGTCCAAAAGTGTCACAATTTTGTCGTTTCAGGTTCAAGAACAAAATTCGATTAAAATGAATAATTCAATTTAAAAATCCACCAAATTTATAGCTAAATCTTCTAAAATGTCTAAAAATCTCAATTGAAAGTCGGGAGTTCTACTCAAAAATTAATTTAAAGTATCCAGATAGATATTTTATCACAGTTCATTGCGAAAATTCGACAAGAGACGTTGCCTTATAACGACTATCTTTTAAAAATTTAGACTAAAAGTCAATAATTTAGCTCAATTATTAATTAAAATCTTCTAACATGTCCCCTTTACAGCTTAATCATACTTTTGTGCACTTATTAAATGACATTGGGTCATATATAAGTTTGCTGTCTCTCTAAAGGGGCTCCCTCAGGCAGTGCCTAAGCGCTAACGACGGCCTTGAGTTTAATCTAAGTCAAGGTTTTGCTAAGGTGACGTTAAGATAGAAAAATACATACGGATATTACTTTTCACAAAAGTTAGATGGCGCTTGCTCCACTACCTTTTTTATATACGTATTCTTATCCATATTTATGTGTAGATTACTTTATTTTCTTAAAAAACAGTATGGCGAAATTTATAAATTGAAATTTTGAAATGCGTTTTTTTTGGAGAGAAAATTGATGTTTAAAAAGTTTTTGAATTTATTTCATTTCAGTAGAGTTCAACCTTAAGTAGGCGAAGAAAAATTGTCTAGGTACTACTTGTCAGGATTCTGTATTATTATTGTAATTATTGATATTAAAATATCATTTGGTAGCCCCACAAGGACCGGAGGCTTATAACTTATAACTTATATTATAACTAACTTATAAGTTGAACCGTCTCCGACTAGACTGGTAATTTGTTGCTTATTTTTTTTATCACCACTTTGCTATTAATTATTTATTTAAAATATTGTAAAAAAAAGATAAGCACATAAGTAGAGTTGTAATAAATTGTTGTTTTCGTGCATGTGTGTGTGTGTGTGTGTGTTTTGTGTAGGTATATGGTGCACACCAAGGCAATTACGAATGCCAAACACTATCTGAATGTAAACACGACCAGCTGTTAGCCCCAGAGACAGAGTGGAGATCTCGACTCGACCGTCGGTGCACCGTGTGTTTTGTTTGTGTGTATGTCGAACACAGCCAGCGCTGAGCCATTGTGCGCATCCTGGTGGCACAGCAGCGAGGAGCACGGCAGCATACGATACATCGATACCTCCACCACCGCCACCATCGCCACCACCACCACCACCGCCACCGCCATCGCTACATCACACGGCGAAATCCGTCAGTGTGTTTCTAGTGCGTGTGATTGTAACGTGGCTGGTCCGACAACGTATCAAACAAACAAAAAAGAAACCTAAAATTATCAACAATAAGTAATTATTTTCGTAAAATTCGTAACAATATTCGGCGTGGTAAAAAAAAAACAATTAAAAAATAAAGAATAGTAGCGGTGCCGTGTATCTTTCATTTCAACATTAATAACAACAAATCATAACAATAAAACAAATTCGACAACAATAAATAAAATCAAAATCGCTTCTATTTTGTAATAGATTTATAAAAAAATATGTGCTCCATTAATGTTTTATTACAAGCAGCTGAATTTATAGAGAGACGTGAACGAGGTAATCCATTCATCCTTCAGGATTAATCCCAAATACCCCATTTATTATTACTTCTTCAAATCCCAATTCTAGTTATAGACGACAATTTGAAATAAATAAAAACAACTCGCGTAATTCCCAATTCTATTCTCGTCAACCATACAAATACACATATCCAGTTTAATCAGCTGTTTTTGACGCTATCAATATTTGTGTTTAATTTTTTATTAATTTTTTTTTTTTGTGTGTATATAGAAGCTGAACATGGTTATGCATCAACTGTGCGTATCCCCGATGATCTCAGAACGACAACCAAAAGGCCAAAGAGTAAAAAATCTCAGGGAAATAGGTGAGTTACTCTATTCATTATTATAACAAAATACAGAGACCAAATATTAATTAACACAGGAAATTATCTTTTCTAATATGTATAAATGTCACGGAAATAACAAAAATATATGTGTATATACCATATAGATATAATAAATATACCAAATATGTATGTGTGTATATGAAATGCCGCCTCCATTAGAAACGTGGCCGCCCTGTAACTTTACGTTCCTTTGTTCTCAGAACAGTCCGTTGCGTACTATATCTGTATATATTATATAAAATACATTATATATAATAAGAAAATGGGGGCTGTACAATTGCCATATGACACACAATTTAGTAAAATTTAAAAAAATACTAAAATTATTGTTTTATTATTGCAGGACATCTCATAACGAATTGGAGAAAAACAGGTGAGTTCTCTAATCCAATAGGTGTGTCTTATTTTTATTGTTATTATTATTATTATTATTATTATTATTATTATTATTATTATTATTCTCTGTATGTACGATATTTAATTAATATTTGACGTGGATTATTACGTGGAGTGGAAAAAAGCAGCGGTGATGTTGTCGTGTTGCGGTGCAGTTGCATTTTTTGCCCCACCGTTTGTGTTTGTGTGCGTGTTTAAGTGTAAGTGTGTATATGAGAGACTGTTGTGTGTGTATGTGTGTATATATTGTGTTGGAAAAAACGAGGCTGTTTAAACTCTAGATGTGCTTGGCAACAGTTCATTCTGTATATACGTTTTGTTTAAACTATATGTTCACATGCAGTAATCATTCTATTAAAGTTTTATAACAACCAAGAGAAAGAGAGAAAGAGAAAAAAAAACGAAGCCTAAACGACTTGTTTTATACAAATATAAAACCAACTGTAACAGTTGTATAGAGACCTTTTTGTTTTGCTTATAAATAATAATAATAATAATAACTGTAATCGTTAATAATTGATAGGGGGGACGCTTTACAATATCTATTCAATGTTCTCTTAAACTTATGCCCTTATTCATAGAATCTAAGGATAATGATTATCTTCATCTCTTGCCCCATTTGATTTATATAGTTGATGACAAAATAATTAGACAGAGATAATGTCCAATGGTTGTCATAGAAATAAGTGAAATATGTAGATAGATGCGCGGTAACTTGCGCATTGGTTGTTTTATATTTGTCTCTTTACAATAAATTGTTAGATATAACAAAATTGTAAAGAGTGAGATAGATAGGTCTCTTTATAGAAATAATGTTTAACTACCACTTGAGGATAATAATCAGTGAATACGGGTCTTATTTTCTTATTTATACAAGATATCCCATTTTTGTGACCATATCAAATTTAGTGTAGAAGGATAGTGTATTTTAGAACGTAAACTATAACAAATTGTCAAATTTATAATACCCAAGATAGTTACAGACGGTTTTTATAGCATTAATGCCGTTTCTGTTATGTTTGTTGTATTAGTTTAGAGTAATTTTATACTATTTTAAATCTAAATTTTACTATTGAATAACGAAAATGATACGAATCAGGTATTTTTAGGGTGGTATTCTGTAAAATTTAGAGACTTAGCCTCTATCTACCTTAAGAGTCACCTGCAAGTTACTGTTTCAGTTGCCTACTCTGACAAAAAGAGGTAGAGACAGTGATAATAACCATAATGTCATCTACAAGATGAAATAGGATAGTTGGCCTGTATTTGTCTCTTTTTAATTATTTGATACAATGAAATTGTAGAAAGTAAGTAAGGTAACTCTGTCATTATCTTGTTTCGGTACAGTAACCACTTGCCATAAAGTTAGTGAATACATATCACTCTCTTTCAGGAAGATTTTCAACTTTTAGACCGCATTTAAATAAATTCTTGCCCCCAAATTATCAGTAATTTTAGCAAATATTAGCACTTGAAAGGAGACTATTTAATCGATCTTCTAAATGGATTTTTAACTTTTAATGCATTTTTTGAGGTGTTTTTCATTTAAACCATCATTTTTTTGGTAAATTCTGTCTTTTAGTCGTCAAAAAAGGGAGATTTTGACACTTGTGGGTAATTTTAGTGCCAAAGTCTTGAAGTTTCCAAACATTTTTATCTTAAATTATCAGTTTTTATGGAATTTTTAATTTTTTTCAAAAAAGCATTTCAGTTTAAGCCTATATTTTTTGATAGTATTTAAAAATTGGAAGAAGCGGTGATTTTAATTAATTTTAGAGTTAAAGTGTCAACTTTCGGATATTATCGTCTCAAATTACCAACTCTAATTGCATTTTACTATTAGATCGAGAAGAAACACGTGATTTAGACACTTTTAGTTGCTCTATTAATAGGTTTTTCGAGTTTCTGATTAGATTTTGAAATCTTCTTGTCACAAATTCTTTCGGTAAGCTTTGCTATTCGAAAGGAGACAATTTATTAACTTTTAAACTATTTTTGAAATGATTTTTTGACGAATTTCACTATCGAATCTTGTAAAGAAGATGATTTTAACAATTTTAATCGTTGTTGAGGAGCATTTTCGATTTTACGTCCGATTGTAAGCTTTAAGTCTGATTAATCAGTTTTTAACGAATCCTGCTCTTGAGTGGTTGAAAGAATAACAATTTTAGTCTAGATTTTGAAGGTTTTCATCTTTAATCAATATCTGAGTTGAATGTTTTGCTCAATTATTGATTTTCGGCAAATTTTACTAATGAGATCTTTTCGTTCTAAATTTTGAATTTTTATACTAAATTTTTGATCGAAACACGAATATGGGTCACTTTAAGTCGCGCTAAATTCTAGACTTTTGATCAAAGTCTTCTAACATTCGGGTACCAAATGTTAGTAGAAGTCTTCTAAGTTGTTCTAACAAACAGAAAAATATTGAGGGCCTATCCAGCTCTTGATACGTCCCTGTTTATCAGTGTTATACAAAAACCGTTTTCTTTTTGTGTGTACAATTGCGTAATTTTCTTTTCAGTCATTGAACTCTACAATAACATGTTGGAAAAATCTTATATAATCATCAATTATTAGAAAATATATAAATCATTAAGAAAATGATTATTAATTTGTTGAAAACTTCAACAATTTTCATTCGTTCTTGTTTCATTTATGACAACTTTTATAAATTATTATACGTTTCTCTTTTTTACATCATCAATGATTTTTAACATTTATTGTCATTTTATTTTTGATGTTATTACAAAATTGACTTATGACTAATGATCATGTTAATTATACAGCTATTTCACAATGCAATTCCGGTTATAAACGCACCAAATCCAGTACGATTATAGTATTATAATAAATAATTGTGTATTAACCAGGTAATAGTTAATTTCGAATGTTGTAAACACATGAAATATAGGTACAATAGGAAAATTGTTGTAATTTTATCTGATAAAAAGAAACTGATAGTATAAACAAAAAGTGTAGGTAGGTTAAAATTTGGCCAAATTAGATCGTTAATGCATATAGCCGCGCCAAGTATTCTAACGTAAATTTAGGAATTTTTTAATGTTGTTAGAATATTTAAAAGTCTAATTTTAAACATTCAAAATCTCAGTTTATCTCTATTTTTCGTGGTCGTTTAGTAGTTGAGTTCAAAATACAAGTTTTATATGAGTTATGTTGCAGCTCTTTGAATTTTTGTATAGAATTTGAACATGTGTTAAAATAAGATTCTTTCACTTTTTTTTTTTGTGTAATCACTCTACTTCTGGCCCTGTCACTAGATTGTTGACAGTGTTGGCAAGTGTTGTAAAAATCTCATTAATTTCAAGAGAAGATAGAAAGCAAGGCAAAAAAATATTAATAGACGTCATTACAAACTTTATACGTTCTTGTTGTTATTATTGTTTATGTAATTTTTATTTTCTTCAATTATAAAAAAAATAATCTCCACTAACAGAATCTATTTGGAATTAGTCATGTTTATCTTATTTTGGCATTTGCAACTACCATCAAATAATTTTGGCTACTCCACCCCCATTTGGCACTGAATTTCTTTCATTCATTCATTGAATATATAGAACGAATAACAAATATGTTTAGATTTTTCTTATTCTCTATTAACAACATTGTTTTCATTCTTCAATATGTATAAAATATGAGTATGAGGGGTTGGGAGAATATAGGGGTAGAGAAGCATTACTGATTGTTTTTTTGGCTTGTTTAGGGTCTCTCATTTATCTTTAGCAGATACAAGTCGGATTATAAAATATAACAAGAGATCGACTTTTCAATTATCGTAATTGATAAATTATTCTAGTCTTGTTTAGTAGATGAAAATGATAAATTCTCTAAATTAATTCCATATTTTTTTCCCTCGGTAGACCAAACAAAACGAACACAATTGAATATTTATTATTGTTCAAATTTGGCTTTTATTACCAGTGAGAGTGAGAAGAAATTAATTAGAAAATGTTAATTAATTCTAAATATTATTACAACTTTTATATATAATTCGTCTTTAATTTAATACAAGTTCAATTTCGTATAATTGGCTTAGAATTCCATCCTAAGTTGATACAGTTCATCATAATCATCATCATCAACAGCACAGCATTGTTGTCGTCGTCATCGTCAACGTTGAATAGACAGGTTTTGCGTCACACAATGTTATATCATCATCCCTTTGTTCCCAGGTCGTGGTGTTTTTTTTTTTCGGGGGTTATATAGGGGAAATAATATTTAAAGGAACCGGTTCTATGGTTGAATTATTTTAAGGAAAAAATACCATCTACATTCCACATTTTTCACTGGTTGATAATACAATCTCTAAAAATTAACTGAGTTATGCTACTTGTGTGTTGTTGATTTTGACAAGATCTATCTTTTTATGTGGTAAATATAAATAGTGAAACGAAACTGGAAAGTTTCTGTGGATCTTTTTATATTTTCTCTTTATCCATATATGTGTGTTATATTAAATAACTTGTATATTTGTGAGGAGCGTATCAATTTCTTTTATGGGGAACAGTATACTGTGTCTCTAGATAGTACACAGATATAGTAGAGGATGGTATATCTTTTCAATGTTCATCTCACGTAATTCTATTAGATTATTATATATTTGGGTTGTTTGCTGTTTTGATTATACAGAGTGTCTCTTTGAAAAGTTGTTTCTTTAAAATCCATATTTATAATCTTTTTCACGTAAATTCGCCATAATTCTTTCATTTATTAATAGAATCGAAAAATTTTAGAAAAATTTGAAGGGAACACCTCGACTATCTATTGGAAGTACAAGTGTTATTCTACAATTTTTGTAAATACGGGAAATTGATGGAAATGAGACAATATTGAATGAAGAATCGCCACTTTTAAGAGCTCAAAGTCAATTTAATACATAAATATTTTTGTTAAAAAAATTCTGTGCAAGAAAAATTCAAAAATATGTGAATATTGAAAGGGGTGACTGACTTGTTTTGAGAATCTAGGCCAAGGGATTCCATCTCATAAATTTCAAAAAACAAGAAATAGTATATTATATAACAAGGGACTAAAGTGCAACATTTCGTACCGAGAGTTGAAGTTTATATTTATAAATCACTCGAGGGACGAAAGAAAGCACTTTAATCCCGAGTTATATACGCTATTTTATTGAACTTTCGCATATATTTAACGAGAAAATTAACAGTTATCTAATGTTGCTATAGAAATAGATTGTGTATTTTTTCTTTACTCCCTAGGGATTAAAAGTGTTACTTTAGTCCCTGTTTTGAGGGACTAAAATGCTGTTTTGGTCCCGAAAGTGCAAAAATGTTTATAATAAAATTGAAGAGCTATCCAATTTTCTTAATTCGATCCATAGAACATCTGTTATTCACTTTCTCTATCTCTGTCTTGTTCACTTCATCTTCAACTATTCTTCGGGAATTGCCCATTGAAAAATAAAACCATTCCTTTAAATTTTATTACATCTTCTGGCTTCTGAGGAAAGGAATGCCCTGGCTTCGATTCTCAAAACGAGTCGGTCACCACTTTCAATATACACAAATTCTTGATGTTTTCTTGTAAAGGTTTCTTTTTAATTTCTCCAATAAGTGTAGTAGGACGTTTTACCTCCATTAGATAGTTTGGCTGTTCTCCTTCAAGTTGTTGTAAAAAATATTTGTATTCTATTGATAAATAAAAGAGTTATGGCGAATTTACTGCCATCGACCATATTTACATGAAAAACCTAGTCTGGTTGTTTCTAACATTCGTACAAATAAAAGAACTGGTCGTTTTATAGAATATACGGTGCAAAAAATTTCCAAATACTTTAGAACGATGGAAAAATAAGTTGAGAGTCGAAACCAAGAACGTAAACATACTATAGAAATAAATATTGTAAAAATTTTATTACTTACTAAGGAGTACTTGATGGTTATCTTTGTTATCAGTCTATTTGAAAGACTAAATTCGTTATTTAGTTATTTAGTTTTTTCTTACTCTTCTTTGATTCGTCATTTTATCATTAATAAGGTATTACCTACCGCAAGCAGGGGTGATGTTGTAGATTTATTAATGTTCAAATTGTATGACAGTCTCGAAAATTCTGTTTAAACACAATACTATTCCTGGTATTTTATTGTATAGGAAATACAACGAATACAATATAGATACGTCCACCTGATGCAGGTATTAAACTTTGTCTTTCTCTCCCTTTCTCCTCTATCATTATATAAGTTTAAATTTAAATGGTATTGCAGCCTATAGTCTAAATTGTTTATATATACCGGGTGTCTCGATTATTATGGATAATTTAGGAGATTGAATAATTTTTGTGAAAACTTAAAGGGGAACAAATTATGATAATTCCAAAATTTGTGGGAAGATTTAATGGCAACATTGAGAACGTGAGGAAAGCAGTGACACGTTATACCAACCTGATGGAAACTGTGCATGAAATGGGGCCCTAAAATCTTTTTTCTTTGATACGCTTCACTGGGGTAGAGGGCTAAAAACTGGCGATTTTAGTTTGCAAATATTGTACCTTGTACTTTTTTGAAATTTTCGATTACAATTGTATGCAGTATAGCAGTAGAGGAAACGTTTCAAACAAGTAAAACTGAATAAATATTATATCTGTATAAAGTCCAGTTGAAAAAGTCTTCTTCAAATTTCTAAAATTATCAAGAAAGGAATGAGTACTGTCCATAAATAGTTGGGACACCTTGTATATATGGAAGATATAATGAATCATTTTGAAAACCACAAATAATTCCATCTCTCTCACCGTATATTATGTGTAATACATTATTTAGAATTAATGATACATACAACGTATGTACGTACATGCATGCATGCATACATGTAATACCTTGGAGCAACCACGATTTATAAATTTTCTTATATGTTTATAGAAAAAATAATTTTAGTTTTAAGAAAGAACCATCTATTATTATATCTAATGTCCTGCAAGAAACTGTATAGTGTATACGATGTATTGTATTACTTCTAATAATAGTCGAAATAATTCGTTCAAAACGTATAATTTTGAGGGGGAAAATCTTTATTCATTCAAAAAAAGAGTTTAATTATATAATTAGAGGTTAATACACTAAAATAGATTAGATAAATGTGTTTTTTTTGTGTTAAATAAAAATAAATTATAATGATATTTCATTATTATAATTACAACTATTGTTATTTTTTGATATATTGATAATAATCGAGTCAATATATCGTTTTTATATGCAATTATTCTAAAGGTTATAAGGTCGTCAAGTCTATAATACCTACTTTAATCATTTATAACTAAATTTGAAACAATAATCTTAACAATATATGTTTCGGTTTGTTGCTTATATAACCCATTCATTATTATTTTTTTTTAAATCGTTTTTGTAACAATAGAATTAGAAGAACTAAAAAATTAATGAAAAATAAATGTTAAAGGTTAATTGTTGTCAATATTGACGAATATTTTTGTAGAGAATATCAATAAATTATTATTGTGTGTGGGTGTACTGAAAAATGAAATAAAACAAAATTTCAATACTTAGGTATATTGACGATCACAAAAAAGAGAGCGACCTTTGAACGAGAATATCACGTTTTTCCGTTCGTGTGAGACAGCCTGTTTCTGTTTTTTACCATACCAAATTCGTAGAAAGTATTTTAGCGAATTTTTTTAAATAAAATTAGCTTATGACGAGATCCTCACCTTTGAATTTCCGAAAAATTTTTGCACAGAAGTTCGTTTTGGGACCTCAGGAACCCATATACACCGTTCGTTAAAATTTTTTTTTATATATATATATATATATATATATATATTTATATATGTATACCCACGATAACTGCCGTAAAAATACACCAATCTTAATGAAACTTGGTACAAAAATCTGTCTTTGGGATAGCTTGGATGAGTTCGTTGGCCAGACTGGTAGGGCCAACACTTTTGGAATAAGAGCTGAAGAAATGTTAAGAAAAATCATTTTCAATATTACATTTGCTTAGATTTGGATGAAAATTAAAATAATAGTAGAGCAGTCCATTCTCTATGACCCAGAAAAAAAATCATCAAAATCGGTTCATTGGATCGCAAGAAAAATGCAAAAATCTCTTTTAGCGAATTTTTTTTAAAAAAATTAGCTAATGACGAGATCCTCACTTTTGAATTTCCGATAAATTTTTGCACAGAAGTTCGTTTTGGAACCTCAGGAACCCATATCCACCGTTCGTTAAAATTTTTATATATATATATATATATATATATATATATATATATTTATATATATATTTATATATATATTTATATATATATTTATATATATATTTATATATGTATATCCACGATAACTGCCGTAAAAATACACCAATCTTAATGAAACTTGGTACAAAAATCGGTCTTTGTGATAGCTTGGATGAGTTCGTTGGCCAGACTGGTAGGGCCAACACTTTTGGAATAAGAGCTGAAGAAATGTTAAAAAAAATCATTTTCAATATTACATTTGCTTAGATTTTGATGAAAATTAAAATAACAGTAGAGCCGACCATTCTCTATGACCCAGAAAAAAAATCATCAAAATCGGTTCGTTGGTTCGCAAGAAAAATGCAAAAATCTCTTTTTTGAGTATAAGCAGTAAAATCGATTATCTCAGGTGGCTATATGTTCTGACTATTGATATTAGAAAAAAAATTGAATATCGCGGGGGGGCAACTAATTTTGACAGTTAATATTAGACGCAAGGCCTGCTAGAGAATTACGCTTGAAAAAATCAAGCAGGCCTTGATTAGACGTATTAGACAAACAACAAACATCATTATTATTTTTTTTTTTAGTGTTTCTTATTGTTTGTGGATTAAAAGTATTTTTCAATAAAAATCATAAATATTAAAATAACATCGGGGAAATGAATTTATTAGTTGATTCAATGTTATTAAAATATATTAATTGTCAGTATCATAAGAATGTTTTGCAATTAATATTTCAGTATGTAGATACATAAAAAAATTCGCTATATAAGGTACTTGCTGCCTTTGGAGATTTTTTTTTGAGTATAAGCAGTAAAATCACGTATCTAAGATGGCTATGTGTTCTGACAATTGATATTAGAAAAAAAATTGAATATCTCGGGGGGGCAACTAATTTTGACAGTTAATATTAGACGCAAGGCCTGCTAAAGAATTTCGCTTGAAAAAATAAAGCAGGCCTTGATTAGACGTATTAGACAAACAACAAACTTCTTCAAACGAGTGAAATTTTATTAGTGTTTCTTATTGTGTGTGGATTAAAAGTATTTTTCAATTAAAATCATACATATTAAAATAACATCGGGAAATGAATTTATTAGTTGATTCAATGTTATTAAAATATATTAATTGTCAGTGTCATAAGAATGTTTTGCAATTAATATTTCAGTATGTAGATACATAAAAAAGTTCGCTATATAAGGTACTTGTTACCTTTGGAGATTTTTTTTATTTTTAGGTAAATACCCAAAAAGGCACCACGAACCCCACCTCCATCTTTTGAACAAATGTCTTTCTTTCCCAGGTCTGATCTGTGAAAACTTTTATATTGTAACGACCGGCCCCAAAAGCCTGTTTTACACAGCCCAACAAAAAGTGGTCTCTTTTTTGTGACTGTTAATTTGACTGCAACAATTTGGCTTATTGACTCAAAAAACTCTCAAGTATGCTAATTTTAAGCCGATTTTATGACGTTCTAGGTCAATATTAGCTAAAACACACCAATTTTAACTGTAAAAAAACACAAAGAATTTGGTAGTTTTTTGTATAACTTTTATTAAAAGTACCTATTGTATAAACATCGAGGTACTTTCTATACGGGTTACATACACACTACTTTATCAACAATTTAATACGGAATATCCCATTTAATAGTAGTAGCAATAGAATTATTATAACACAACCTATTTGCTCTAATGTAATAACTTCAAAATTCAAATTTTAATCTATTTTAATATGTATAATAGTAGTAGGGCGCCCATATTCATGGCAATATAACATGTGTATACAAAAATACTACGTTTACTGTAAATATTTACAATGAACAAAGATAATATCCTATTACTATAGGTTGTTTAATGTTTATATTACAGTATGTTGTAGTATTATAAAAAGCCTTTCAAAATTCAAACCAATTATCATTATTTAGTAAACAAATGTGATTATTATAAAAAATACAACAATAACAGAATAAAGTTTCATCCTTATCTCGTTATTATCACAAATTAATGACATTTAAATTGATATAAAGTTATGAATTATAACGTGTTTCAATTATAGTGTTGCTATACTATATTACACAAGTGTTATTTTTAAACGAAACATTCTGTATATTATGGTTGTGTTTTTATATTATTGGAATTTTAATTAAAATTTGATGAGTATCAGAATTTTCGATTGTAAATATCATCAACAATAATAATAATAATAATAATAAAAATAAATTAATAAACAGCTTTTACAAGGGTGATATTTACAAATTTAAAAATCCATTAACCTGAATTGACAACATTTATTTATAAAAAAAGTATTACAATTTCCATTTTAAAAGAAAGTTTTCTATTCATGTAGATTTTAAGAAAGAAAAAGAAAAAAGAATTTGAAAGTATACATACGCGGAGAGTTCTGATCCATCTCTGTCCACCCTTTATTTTTTTCTCCCCCCGTTTTAGTTGTACAGTATAGGGTCAAACTACCCTTGGGATTTCTAACTTGAGTTCGTTTTGTACTCTCAACAAACACACTAGCACACACACACACACACACACACACACACACACACAGATACACACATATACGTTTATATAAAACCCTTATTTCGTAGTGTTTTTTTTTTCTCTAAGGGAAGACAACCCCCTACAGTTACGGTCACTATGTGTAAAAATGCTGTGTGTTGTAGTTTAGGCCAAGCAGAAATAATCACTTTCATTGTGTATTGTGGGTGCTTCTATTCGATTCGTATAGTATATACATATATGTAAAGCAAGACGAGTAAAAGAAAAAAAAAGATGGGAATAAGAAAGGCAATAAAGAAGACTTGGACGATTCATCAAGTCTTTATAGTGTTTTTTTTTTTGTATGTTATTAATTATATGGGATTTTTAAAGAACTGGTTTTGGTGTTATTTTCATTTATATATTATTGCATTTTTCGATGTTACAATGATGTAATATAAACTATTAGTGTAAATAAAAGTTATACAGCAGCCAAAACTGGTTTTTCAAAAAAAAATCTGTAATTTATACATAATGTCAATTTATTTAATTAAAATTGAGTTGCATCAATTCCATCATTTTCGAGTTTCTAATTCCCGTTCGAAATTGTCGTAAATCTCTACTATAAAAGTGTTAGAGCTATGTAAACGAACTTTATTTAAAAAATATACACACAAACACATGTGAAAGTCTTTGGATGGGGAAATAAATTGTTTATATACAAATAACTTTTGTCAAAAATCTCCCCCCCCCCACACACACACACAAATATGGTATTGTCATCGAGTTTCACAATTTGTTTAATTCACACTAAAAAATTTACAGATTATACAGATTGTCTCTGTTACGTGTAACCCATAATTTAACAGCGGCATCGTGAATTCACTTTAGATTATCGCGCGACTATTTTCATACTAGACATACGTGACTTTCGATTTTTACTGTAATCTATCAATAGGGGGCCAAAAATCAGCTACAGTAAACCACTTGCTTATTGTTATTGACATCGCTCATTCACTTCATCAACTACATTGAATGATTATAGTATTATAATTGCAACAAATAAACGTATAACTCCGTTCAGAGGTTGATCGAGGTTGATAGTTCAGATCAGTGACGTCAACTGGCGCGAGATCGGGGCAAATCCCGCTGTTAATTCATAATGTATGTTTGTAGAGATGAATTAGTGAAAACTTACGAATAGAAGCGATTAATAGTCGAATACTTACATCTAGAATTTTCCTAATCTTTTGGTTAGGTGTGTCGTTCTGTATATTCTGTTTGATCATTTTTTTCAATCGTTCCTTTTGTTTTTATTATTTCACCACTGTCCGCCCTTTATTTACGTTAAAAACGAAACGAGAATCAATGAATCTACCCGTATAATCCGTGGATAACAAGATCTTTCTACCAAGTGGAAGGAAAGAAAGCAAGGAAGACGAGAGGCGAAAAACGAACGGAATTCTTTTAATAGTAGTAGTAGTAGTAGTCGTATCACGTAGTAGGAACATACACAAAATATATTGGGGTATAGTTGTGTAGGAGTGTGTGTTTGTATGTGTATGTGTGTGTCTTTTCGTATAACTTCAAATTGTATAAACTGAAATATTTTCCTAGCTTTTTTCTAACAATAAGGAAAATCGGTTAATATTAAAGTTAGGCTAAAGCCGCGTTCACATCTAACGAACCGAACGAACACGCACGAATGCGAATGAACATCACATGTCGGTATATTTCAAAGGAAACTAACCGTTTGCCTTTGTTCGTGTTCGTTCGCTAGATGCGAACGCGGCTTAAAAATCAAATATTGTTTTTTCCCTAACATAGCATATTGAAATCATTAAAATCTAACCCCTCTAGAAGGCGGCCATTAACTATCTTGACACGCATAGTATCTGTGTTTTCGATTAAATATCAGGGTGTTTATTAGAATTTCGTCAATCCCTCCACTCTTTCCTTGTGTTTGTATGTATGTGTACACTATAACTTTCCTTGTATATTATAATAAAGGGGTAGTTTTGTTTACATTTCTACTTCCACATCGTATATTATTGTGTATACAGACTGTCCCATGTGGTTTCATCCTATCAAATTTTGTCGAATTTATTTGACACATTTCTGTGTGTAAAATACAAAAGAGGAACACATATACACACAAAACATAAGAGAAAAAAAATGTATAGTACGTTCAATTTGCTAACGTTTTTTGATTTAACTTGTAAATAAGAATTAGTGGTTTACACAATGGATTCAGAACTCTTAATAGCCGGTTAGTGGATGTTATAAATCATAGAGAGAATCGACAAATTCACTTTTTATACACATTTAGATGTGTATTGTAGCAGGTATATAAAGACAACTATTTTCAAGGAGTAATGTAATGACTGTACTGTTATACACCTGTTTGTGTAGAAATTTAAGGGTTGAAATTTATATTTAGTTTAGAAAGTTTCAACCCTAGTCTCACTATTAACATTACTTGCAGTCTTGTAAAAAATAGTTATCGTTACAATTTATATATAAGATTTATTCATGTTTCATGTTAACGTATGTAATATTATTCAACAATAATTAAGTACGTTAAATTTTTGGTGAATTTGACGATTCTTTCTATGATTTATAACACCTTCCAGCTGGCTATTGTCAATTTTGCATCCATTGTGTAAACCGTTAATTCTTATTTACAACTTGAGTCAAAAAACGTTAGTGGTGTAAACGTACTATAAGATTTTTTTTGTTTGTAATGGCGTTCAATGACTTGGAGTATACGCCTCCCATTTTATTTATTTTGTGGGTTATTTTTGGATTTACACATTAATATTTCACCAAAAAAAAATAATCACAAAAAATTAAATTAACATACATTTCAAGTTATTTACATTTCAACAATCCAATAATACAATCATTAAATTTTCGACGTTTTTAATCCACTTTAACAATGGTTGATTATCAACGAAAAAAATAACGTTAATTTTATCAGTAGGAGCAGTTTTCAAGGTAATACCGATGACTAAAAACACTATTTTTATCAACAATAGTTAAAATGTTATACAACAGTCGGGTGATTGTTGTTTAATTAATAGAATTATTAATAAATTTTTGCTAAAATGGAAAGTTATCCGCCTGCTTGTCTGTCTGTCTAGCTGTGTTTACAAAAAAATTACAAATAAATTTACAATATTGAATTAAATTTTAATTGCCATAACATTTGTAGTGAAATTTTTGGATTTACGTGTTAGAAAGAGCTTCCTGTTCAATCCGGAAGCATTGTAAATTGACATTAATTTTCGAATTGACCTCCTGTTGATATGTAAAAGCGATTTGATTGCCCAATTATTGATTTCTTGTCGTTATTTTAGATTCGCTGTTTTTTGTCTAACACCCCCTTTCTCTCTCCCTTCAAAAAAAAAAATGTAGCTAAAACACGCAACCATTAGACACTTTTGTAGTATAATAATGGGGAAAATATTTGGTATCTTCGTCTTTATAACGATTCGTTTAGCTTCTAAAACTAGTAAGACAAAGATTAGATGATATCTTATAGAATTTCACAGGAAACCTTGCCGATTGTCGTGTCTGTTTTTCTATTTAATTGTCTTAAAGTCAAGTTGACCAAATTCGAATTGTATTTTCATTGGTTTAACGGCTATTAGGAAATTTTTTAAGTTCGTTGACATATTCTTTGATACTTTCTTTGTATAAGCAATTTGGTGTTTCTCATTAAAATTTTAACCCTTTATAACTCGAAACATAAAAGTGTCGGTGTGCACATTTGTGGAAATCGATTCGTTTAAATTGAAAGCAATCATTAGTGTTTAACAGGAACAAGGAAAACGTTGTGGTTCTTTTTGCTTATTGTTTGTATAAAACAACAAAATCAACGTGATACTTTAGTCTAAATTACGTTTAAAATTAAGTTTTCATCCATCGTAATTTTTTTGTTTACAAATTTTAAAACCATTTCTGGATTCTTATTATCATCATTTGATTTGAATTTAGTGTTTGAGATAATTTTGGGGATGCCTAAAAAAAAAGAAATATACAGTGTGATGATACTATCAGAATGACCTTGACCTTAGCAATGGGACGCATGCGTTGCCCAGGTGGAAACGAACTGGCCGACCAACACTCTGGATCAATACCAAAAACTGTCTCTTTCTCGTTATCCACATTAAATACACTTACTTATACATTGATATATCAATAATCTAATTTTTCCTATATGTATAACATTTATATAAAAGATATAATTATAATCAATTTTTAATAATATGTGTTAGTTCAAAGTTTTTGTGTTTTTTTTTATATTCTGTGGGCTTCTATGTCATTTTCAACCCTCTATAATTTTATTCATATATTCGTAATTTTCTTATGTAATTATATCTAAATTACGTGTATATTCTCTTTCTTTCTCTCCTGTATTAAATTATAGCTGTTTATAATTATAATTACATTTAAAAGTTATCTTTTTATCGCTTCGATGACTGTTACCACTATACTATAGACAAAAAGTTTTATTACCCGTTTTTTTTTTTAACGAAAAAATCCACATTTAATTAAAATACGTGTAGAGAGATTATTGGGAAACCAAATAAAAAAATCTTAATTGAAACAATATAGCGTACAATTGATTTAAGTAGTACAAAAAAAGATTTATTGTACAAGAGTTTCACTGTATTTATTTCTTGTAAAATTAGTGCCAGGATTTAATAATATGGTCGCTTTATTTTAAGATTTATTGAATACCATCTCTATAGTAGCTGTATACAAACTTTTATTGGTCGTTTTTTTTTTAAATTTTTCCTATTTAAAGTCTAGAGTATCAAAATCAGGGCAATATGATGGCTAAAATATCGTTTTATAGTGTAGATTTTGTGAATATTATTAACTGTATCGTTACTCAAAGATATACATCGTGGCGCATCCACCATTTTTCAACGATGATTGAAACACACAAAATCGTTCACCTCATCCTAAAAACGTTCGATTTGTTAGTTTAAAACACCATTTTTTTTTTTTTAAAAAATTCACTCTTTCACCCCATTACAATTTCTAATCGTTTACAAAAGCGAAATTTTTAATTTAATTTATAAATTGTGTAGATGTGGAGTGATAGAAATACTAATAATTCTTGTGTATAATAAACCAGTTTACTTATCATATCTCTTTAAACTTGGGGAATAAATCTATATTGGAATACAACTAATCTACACGTTATTATTAATTCTGCTGTTGTTTCAAGAATTAATTTGTTGAAACATTTAATTAAATGATCGTTAATTACTGTAACGATGGTGTAATTCCACTTTTCGTTTCATGTACAAATGATGATTAAACATACAGTTTATTGTGCTTTAAAAAATACAACTCGAATGTAGTGGTATATTTGTTTTTTTTTCTTTTTCAAATTTCAAATATACTACAGCATTTAATCTAACAGGACCAGACACAGGTCCACTTCAACATACGATATATTAAATAAAAAATTAAAAACAAAAAGGTATCAACTGGTTCCTAGCTTGCCTTGAAGGTCACGTTCTTCCACACAAGGTCGATCATCAACCAAATAATAATAATAATACTGATAATAAAGAAAGTTTTTGTAATAGTTTATGTCTGATGTGATGACTAATTTGTTATTAAGTCGTAGTTATTCTATATTTACAAATACGATGATAGAAATTAAATTAAACAATTAATTGAAAATTAACAAAGATATGTTAATTATAGGGTGGTATTCACTATATTTTTAAAGACTAGTCTGTAACTACAAGGATAGTCACCTTTTTAGTAGCCTGCAAGTTATTATTTAGAATAGTTGCGCAGTAACTTGCGCGATGTTTGTTTTAGACTTGTCTCTTTTCAATTATTACATCTAATATATTGTAGAGAGTGAGATAGATAACTCTATATCAGTTATATAGCACTTGGTGTATGTTTATTGAGAGAAGTTTTGAAAATTTTTGATCATCTATTTGAAAGTACCTAATTGAAATTCGATTCTAGATCACTTTATAACAAAGATTGTGATTTTATGGTGGTTTGTTATAGAATGTGTTTATTTTGAAAAAATCATTTAAGATGCACAACACCAAGTGGTGTTTGTATAATGTAGTTGTCCTCGACTTTGTAACTAGTCACGTTATAATAAAGCAAAATAACAGAGAGAAAGAAAAATACCACCAATACACAAAGGACATTTTTTTTTTGAACTAGAAGATCGTGTAAAGAGTTTAAGTCGAACTGTAACACGTTCGAATTGTATTACATGTTTTTTATTGTTTATGCATTAAAGAAAATAAGTTTTGGATTATTTTTCAAACAATAAAATTTCAAATTCGATACGTTTATTAATAATTTTCCGTTTTTTTATCAATCGAACCGAAAAAAATCGATTGTTTTAGTTATATTAATTATGTAATTATTTTTTTATTTGAAAATTAGTTTATTTACAAGATTTTAGAGATCTTACACAAAATTCTCTGTCTATTTATAAATTTTTCCTCAATTGATTTTTTTCGAAAACATTAAAAATGCCAAGGTTGTGGTGTTTCAATTATTAAAATGGATCATTTATAAAAATTATCTTTGATGTTGTTTGCTTGTTTGATTTTTTCTGTGCTTTTCCTCTTTAAATTAATTAGTCTTGGACCTCTTTCAATAATTCAAATGAATATTGAGTACTTTCCCAAAATAAAGAATAATAATAATAATAATAATAATATAGTGTCTTTCTTATAATTTAATAAGAGTTTAACGTGTCTAAATGTTTTTGTGTAAATTTCATATTGTGAATTTTTCTGACCTTGCTGTGCAATTTGTGCAATTTTTTTTTGTGTCAATTTTTATAAATAGAAATTTTCGGTTAGTAGACTACATTGCCAACATTTTTGACTGTAAATTTTAACAGGTGTTTGGCAAATTTAGTAGCGAAAAAAACAACGAGACAATTTTGAAGATTCCACCTTTTAATTTTGTTTGTGTAAAAAACAAAGAACTATAAATAAAGATTTTCTGAAAGGCTACTACTGTACTACACTATGAACCGTTCTAAAATACAGAACTATTTTTTCTGCTCCTTACAAAGATCTTGTAATACGTTAATATTATTGCATCACTATATCAGAGTTTTACTGTATTTGTTTATATGATTTGTGTTATATTGAAAATTTAAAATTATTCCCCATAATTTGGGAAAGGACAGCCTGTATATACCGCAAATTTATTTCTATTAATATTTAACTATATAGATATAGTGTGACAAATACACCCATATTGTAGCACAATATGTGGGCTATTATGTTTTTGATTAAAGTGCAGTTCCTGTATCAGACATTGACTAATTCCCCAATTTATCAAATGATGGTTAACAGTTCATTTTTCCCTTTTTTTTTTACTTCTTCTCTCCACTAACACCAACCGTTAGCCCTTAAACAATGAATGGATGAATGAATGATTTTGACTTCAATTAATTTTTTTTTTGTAGCTTAATTAAAAAACAACAGTGTTGATTGTTATCAGTCTTTTTTTGTTATTATTATTATTAAAACAGTTTGAATGTAAAAGTTGTTTAAATTTTAATGATAAATCAAGCACCAACATCGAAAGAAATTAGTGCATGAAATTCTATTTGTATATTGAAAGTAAACAAAAATAGAGAGAGAGAGAGGGAGTACTATACACAATCATTACTTTTGTTGTGTTGAAAATTTAATTGAGTATTTCGGTTGAAAACAAAAATAATGATGACTTTTTCATTATTCTTCCTTACTAGTTCATGATTTTCTTACTCTTCACCCCCTAACAAAAAAAAACACGATGCAATTACTGATAATTGTGTGGTGCATCCGTTTAAAATAGTGCACGTCATCAATTTTGATAACTGATGTTTATAATGTCATTTTTAAACGGCCAATTAAATATCACTTAAGCGTACAAACTTTTAAGCTATTAATTACAGTAATTACAATTTTGTTTTGTTTTGTTTTATACCTTTCTAACTCATTTATTATCAGAGTTCATTTAGGTTAATACCAAGATTTATTTTTCCACTGATGACGTATGGATTGTTTATAACACGACAAGTATTCAAAGAACACGGGTTAATTTAACACGTTTATAATAATAGTTAATAATTCTTATCACATTTGCATTCAAATGGAAACAAAAGTAAAAATTAATAAACTATCAAGTATACATTGTTAATTTCATTGTTCTTCAACAAACAATAATTTAATTTTTTTTTGTTTTATTTAATTTTTTGTTATGTATTGTTTTACAAGATTGGAAAGTAACTAAACCGCAAACCATACAATTTTTCTGTGTGTTTGAATTTTTCCACCTTCTTACCCCTTTGTTTTGTTTTTTGTTTATTCACTACAACTACTACTATTATCCACCCTTATACAGGCACACACACACACTGAAAAAAAAAATTGTGTTGTATACGATGAATTATGTATGAGTTTTGGCCGATCTTTCAGTTGTTGCGGTTCTATGCACATTTACATTGTTGTTTTCTTTGTCTGTATATGTGTACATATATACATATCTGTCTGTTTGGTCATTTGTTTTATCAAATACGACCAACAAAAATTTTATGGAAATATCCAAAAAATTGTCTCATACTAATCCAAAGATTTTGATACAAACAAAAAATCATCCATTTATTACTGTCAAAATCAGATTTATTCGAATTTTCAGTTTTATTCCACTTCAGCATTTAAAAGGGTAAATTTTTAATTAATTTCATAAGGTGTTATTTTTTTAGAAAAACTGTCCTTCTATTGGACTTTTGGAAACGTCAAGAATTTTGATTACCGGATCATAACTCAATTTAAACTTTATCAGTTATTGTTGGAAAATAACTATGATTTATGGAATTTCACCTGGTTTTGTATTAACCAACTTAATCATTAGTTTAATTATTCCATTTATTGTTTTTTTTTCATTCTAGTTATTTAAAAACTTGTTTGCCTTCTTTTGATTGGACTTGGTGTTTAATCAAAAGAATTGAAAAAATTAGTAAAAGGTTGCAAAACAATATACATAGCTGGAGATTCCTACTTTTTGTACTTATTATTTCTCAAAAAAAGGTAGTTTCATAAAGCTTAATTTATTGTCTATGTATAGATGAGAGTAAAAGTGAGTCTACATAAATCAAAATTGACTTGAAACACTAATTTTAATTAAAATAATCAAATAAAAATTATAAACCGCAGTTTTTGCAAATTTCTAAATCAAAATCTTCATTCATTTATCGATTAAAACGTTTGTAATGGAATTGATTGGAAATGTGCAAAATGAAAGCTAAATTTACTAGTTTATACTTCTTTCTTTTTTTTGTTAATAAATTGAACGTATGAAAAAGATAAAAATCAGGCTGTCATTTCCAATTTTATTGATCTTAAAAGAAGTAATTTATATTGTTGATATGGTTCTGTTTTTGTTGTTGATAAAAGTAAATGTCCTATAGAAGTCAGACATTTTGCATAAAATCGACGAATTTTAGCGAAAAAATCCAAAACATCTGACTAAATTCCATGAAAATCCACTAAAACGAGCTTAAATAGGCTAAATCGACGTATTTAAGCCACTAAAAAGCCATTTAGACCTATTTTTAGCTACTTTTTTCGGCCAACAAAATTCAAGCAAAATTCTAAAAAAAAAAGGAATAAAACAGGAATTATTGACGCCATAAGTACCACATTTTGCATAAGATCGACGATTTTTAGCGAAAAAATTCAAAACATCTGACTAAATTCCAAGAAAATCCACTGAAGCAAGCTTAAATATTTTAAATTGACGTACTTTGACGAAGAAAGGACACTTAAGCTACTAAAAAGCCATTTCGACCTACTTTCCGCTACTGTTTTCGGCCAATTTGGTCACTTATTATTCCCTAAAATTGAGAAACACTCAAAATTTGATAAAATTTCAGTGAATTTGGTATATTGTTTGTTCTGTAAATATAAATACTGGACAAAGTACTAGTATCAATTTTTAACCTAATTAAAATGTAGATAAACAATAAAAACAATGTTAAAATGATAAACTATTATAATTTATCACATTATAAAACAACAAAGACGTTCAAGGTTTCATTATTTCCAAGACACTCTGTATATTCAGTGATTGATCGATTAGGGACTTGCTAAGTATTTGTAATTAAACAAATCTTCCAAATTGTGAAAACGACACAAAAATTAAGCTATCACCTTCGATTTTATTTTGATCCTAAAAGTAGTAGTTTATATTCTTGATCTGGTCCTGTTATTCATAAAACTTGAACATTAATTTATTGTTTCTTAGGTCTTACAAGCTGGTAATTATGTTTTTTTCCATCGTCCATACATGTACACACATATGTTGAACTACATATTGTTGTGATTGTTTGTACAATGTATGTGCATTGTCTTGAAAGCCAGAATCGTTGCTTTGAATGTAATGAGGTACTTAACTGCCTCATTGTCAATATCACAGACATCATTATCATCATCATCATACATATGTAGATATGTACTAAGCTTGAAGGGATTATGTTTTGCTTAATAATCCCTATTTAAATCTAGAAAATAGGAAGACACAGAGTGAAAGAGGAGAGACTATAACCTTATATTAACAAGCATATAAACATAAACACAAACTGGGTGAACACATCATGATTCATTGTTGATTTTCCTAGTATATACCCTTACTATACATATAAGGGGGTGACTTGGTATCATTAATAAAACACTTTGAATACATTAAGAATTTCAAAGTGAATAACTAATAGTCCTCTTATGCATATACATAGATAGCAATTATAACAACCCATCCCTATCGTTATAATATTCTCTTCTATCTTTATCACACCTTTGGTATCAAAACGCACCGGAAAAAAGACTTACGTATTTATATTTTAATTTTAATTAACATTGAAATTTATTGTTGGTAATTATTTTTGAAAATTTCGTTTAAAATTACAATTTTAAAGTGTTTTGTTGTTGCATCCTTTTATAGAGAAGAGACTTCATCTCTCCATTGAAAGCGAAACTGTAAGTGACTTGATATGAATGTAAACGACTTTGAACAATCATTATATTGACGTGAATTGAAAAACGTTCCAACTTCTTAATTAAACATCATCACAAATTGTTGTTTGAATTGCCAGTTCAAAAAAAAGTATGAAATTATAAATGAATAATGGGTAAGAAAAATGTACGTTCATTACGAATATTTTCCTATGCAACAAATTGTGTATAACTATGCAAAAATTTCTCGTCCCTTTGACTGTATTGATTATACATTTCTATCAATTCATTGTATTCATTTTATTCATTTATTGATAAATACTGTTCATCGAAATGTAAAATTGTTAGTATAACAAGTATACAATATCAGAATTCTCAACAATTTTATTTTTAATATAATAGGAAAGTCTTCCTTTCCTACCAATTTATTTATTTCCTTTTATTTCAACAAATATAATTGAATTGAATTTGAGTAAAGTTTTACATATTATTATTGTTAAAAGAATCCAATATAAATATTTGTTGTAGACTTAAATAACGTTAATTATCTTGCGGAAATCTTTCTATATTTTCTCCTTCAATCTACCATTCTTCATTGATCCAATTTCATTCATTCGTTCATTCATTGAATGTTTTCGAAATTGAATCCAGACAAATCCGGGAATGTTTACAAATGAAATTTGATTAAAATCCATGCTTTTGTGTTCGATATTTTTATAGAAATAGACAAATCCAACAAGAACAACACTTAATTGTGACTTTAGTGTAAATTTCATGGTTTACTAAGATTATTTTTAAATGTATTTAAGATATTATCTGTTCTTTATCCCTCTTATTGCACACCCCTATACGCCTCTAAGGTATCGTAATGTGTACGACAGAGATGCGAAATATTTCCAATAGAGTCGTATTAATTGCAGAATCTATTTTATTTTTTTTTCCTACACAATTTCCACGAAAGATATTTATAAAAGCGGTGGACAAATTTCGATTTTTCTCCATTGAATTTTCCGGGAAATCCAATATTTCCCTCTTGTATAAATACGGTAATAAAACTACAATTTGTTGCTTTGTAGTAAAGGGGTTGAAAATGATTTAGTATCATTTTGTTGTGTAGAAATAGAAAAATCCAACTATCACTGTTTTTGTATTTGTGTGTGTACACTTTTGGGTACGTATGTGTACACCACCACACCTCTTATTTGCACTGATTAGTACCTTTCTTCTCTATTTTTCTTTATCACCTACTAGCCCAAAACTACCTCTTAGCCTCTCTCTCTCTCTCTCTCTCTCTCTCTCTCTACAAATATAAAATGTGACATGTTTGCTTATGGTTTTTAAAGGTCTTTGAACTGTTAATCAACAGACGTATCGCATAATTATTCGCACCACACACACACGCACACACACACACACACGTATGTTATACAAATATAGTAATAGTAAAATGGGGACGTAGTGCGGGCACAAGACAACGACAAACCTGAGGCTAGAACTTTGTTGTTGCTATTGTTAGGTCACGCACCCGTCAAAACAACAATTCCAAGATAATATTTATAAAAGATAGTTATAATACTCGTTTTATTATTATTATTATTATTATTATTATTATTTGTAATAATATCTTTTATGTATATTCGTTAGTCACTATAGATTAATTACAAAGTAAACGCATATTGTTGTTGTGTTGGTATAACTAAGGAGCGGTATTAATAAATATCAAAATCCTCCAGTCAATAATATCTTTATCATCTTGTAAATAAATAAACTTGATCTATTCATGTTATTAATTAATTAATTTGATTATATTTTATTATTATTATTATTAATCTCGAAGTTTTTTTTGATAAAATTAATTGAAAAGCAATAGAGGGGAGATAATAAAAATAAATGTCCTCTTTTCATAAAACCCAATTAATATTGACAGTAAACATTTTAATGTTGATTGATTTATTCGATTAATTTTCAATCAATTTGAAAATTTTGCAAACTTTTTCTGTTTTTTTTTTTATCGAGTAAGTCTCTATTATGTAGGCGATTCAAAACTGGACAATTCTTAAATTAGTTGGTCAATTCGAGGATTTGTGGGGTAGTCTCCTTGGAGGATATTTTAATAAAATTAGAACTCTGTAGCTTATCGATTCATTTTTTAGTTCTTTTGAATGGTCTCTATGGTAAACCTTGTAGGTATTCCATTTTTTAAGAACAATAATTAGGCGATGGGTGCGCGTATAATGCATACAGTTTTTTTGGTGGATTTTTTTTAAACGCTTGTTCAATATTTATACCCAACTTTCACGTGGTGTGCATTACATAAATGTTTGATTGTTAGAACAACGGTTTGTGCAATAAATTCTCTAAATATGTTTTGTTTTTGTTAAATCTATAATTAAATAAATATGCTGATATGCATATTTATATAGTAGTAGACATAAAAATTTACATACTTATATACAACAATATACTACATATTGCACCAGGTCATTGGAGTAATAATAATAATAATAATAATAATAATCATTAATAATAACAATAATAATAAGAGTCAATGTCTTTATTGTTAATTTTGTTTTATTGTTTTTCATTGTTTAAAGCAAATCAAATAAAAATTTTCATCTATCAATCATTGTTATAATTACGATTATTACCAGTTACTTTAATTAATTATTACAACGTTCGCTATAATAAATTGCTGACTTATTGTGTATTATAATAGTATTTGTTGATAATTAACCTCATTAAGTGTGGATATATTGAGTAATATACATAATAATATATGTATCTATGTAAATACACATGTGATAGAATAATAATAATGCAATTCCTATTCGATTCGGTAATAATAATCATAACAAATACATACATAATCTTATGTTATTATTCTGATCAAAAGTGATGAACAACAACAACAATAATAACAATAAGGGAAGGGTAACTTGAATCTTGTCAACATATCAAATTCATCAACACAAATTGAAGTAAATTGCCATTTCGAGAGCCATATTACAGTACACATAGTTATACGATATTATTATTATTATTATTATTAAAATAAAACATTCATTAAAATGTTGAAAAATGATATTGTTGTTGTTGTTGTTGTTGATCCATTTTTAGCGAATTTTTTTTAAAAAAATTAGCTAATGACGAGATCCTCACTTTTGAATTTTCGAAAAATTTTTGCACAGAAGTTCGTTTTGGGACCTCAGGAACCCATATCCACCGTTCGTTAAAATTTTTATATATATATATATATATTTATATATATATATATATATTTATATATGTATATCCACGATAACTGCCGTAAAAATACACCAATCTTAATGAAACTTGGTACAAAAATCGGTCTTTGTGATAGCTTGGATGAGTTCGTTGGCCAGACTGGTAGGGCCAACACTTTTGGAATAAGAGCTGAAGAAATGTTAAAAAAAATCATTTTCAATATTACATTTGCTTAGATTTTGATGAAAATTAAAATAACAGTAGAGCCGACCATTCTCTATGACCCAGAAAAAAAATCATCAAAATCGGTTCGTTGGTTCGCAAGAAAAATGCAAAAATCTCTTTTTTGAGTATAAGCAGTAAAATCGAATATCTCAGGTGGCTATATGTTCTGACTATTGATATTAGAAAAAAAATTGAATATCGCGGGGGGGCAACTAATTTTGACAGTTAATATTAGACGCAAGGCCTGCTAGAGAATTTCGCTTGAAAAAATCAAGCAGGCCTTGATTAGACGTATTAGACAAACAACAAACTTCATTATTATTTTTTTTTTTTAGTGTTTCTTATTGTTTGTGGATTAATAGTATATTAAAAAACGAGTTTCAGAAGTCGACAATTCCTGCATGAGACCAATATTAAAAAACGAGCCGCGAAGCGGCGAGTTTTTTAATGGTCGAATGCAGGAATTGACTTCTGAACCGAGTTTTTTATACTATTTTTCCTATTTTGCACCCCCTTGCACCCTATTTGCAAAAAAAAATAAATTTTGGAAATTTAGGGAATTTTATAGGAGTTGGTATTGTAGGTGTGACCGATATTCAATTTTTGTATCTAGTATCCATCAAGTTGATTTTCAATTGTTTTAGTCTCCATTTTCATTACAATTTTTAAGTGAAAATGTGTGACCACTTATCGTGTACTCCACCCGAACTGTGGGAAATTGTTGAAAATGCAATGGAGAAACAATTTGAATTAAATGAAATAAAATTTTTATTTAAATTGACTGTTTTTAATATCTGTCAAAAAGTGACATTTCAATAATAAGGCAAGTGTTACCAACTTCTAAAAAATAAATTATCCTAGATATTTCTACACTCAAAGTAGTTAAGAAATATTTCATTTCCACACTACTTTTTATGTCAAAATAAGTCTATTTCCAACGCAAAATAGGAAAAAGTATTTTTCAATAAAAATCATAAATATTAAAATAACATCGGGGAAATGAATTTAAGATTAGTTGATTCAATGTTATTAAAATATATTAATTGTCAGTATCATAAGAATGTTTTGCAATTAATATTTCAGTATGTAGATACATAAAAAAATTCGCTATATAAGGTACTTGCTGCCTTTGGAGATTTTTGTTTTATCGCCTTGGTCATAAATTGAATTTTAATAAACTGTATACAGGCTGTCTTGAGTTTTTGAAACAACAACAATAATCGAGAGAGTGCGTAATAATCGAGCTAAATTGGGTCAAAGCGGCACAATGATGTTGTTCAGTTCAGATTAGTGTTGATTTGATTTCAGTGTCCCAGATCGATTAAGATTCTATTTAAATAAAGGTAAATGAGACATGATGGAAGTATAATTGGTCCCTTAATCGAATACAGGGACTTATCCAGTGCTAAATCGGCCCCCATACATAACACTTAACTAATAATAATTATTATTGTTATTATAATTGATGAGCGAATTTGGTTTTGTTTTGGGGGAATTATTTATGATCATTGATCATTAAAATAATCAGTTTTTTTTATTAAAACAGTAATAAAACAAAATCCGTTTACTAAGGACACATATTTCTTAAAAGCTAGAAATTTCAGCGCCTATTTACGGTTTAATAGAAAAATCACTTAATGACTGATAATTTAAAGCAGAACAGTTTTTTTTTTTTTGAAATCTAGATCAATAAATCTAGATGAAATCTCAATAATTAGTTTCATAAATCGACTAAAAGTGTCGAAATCGTCTGCTTTTCACAACTTAAGAGCATAAAATTCGTTAGAAATGGATCTCTTAGAATTCAAGTCTAAAATTGGTTGAAACTGTATCCTTTTGGTGATTCAATAACAAAATTGTTTTAGAATCAATACATAAAGTTGTAAATTAAGCTTATAAAAATGGATTAAATCTGTTTCTTTTGCAAAATTCTCTATTATCTCTCATTTATTCGGATAAAAAAGTTAAGAAATCTGAGTGAATTTATTTTGAAAAATAACTTAATATTGTCTACTTTTTGCGACTTAGGCTCGCTTTTTCTTCTCCTACTCAAACTCCACTTAACAAGATCTTGGTTTAAATCGATTTAAGGATAAGCTTAACACATTTGGGTGAGGAGTCCGTTCATGCTCAGGTTACCACCCAAATGTCTGTAAATACAACATGATTAGGTCGATTTAAGGCATAGTCTTGCTGAGGTGAGCTTTAGTAGAGGAATAAAAAGCAAAATTTGCTGAAAAAACTGATAATTTCGAAGAAAAATCAAGTTAATAAAGATCGAAAGTTTAATCCAAAATAAACTCTTAATTTTGATTTATAATAAACTCAAAAATTTTACTTGGGTCTGGTTTTTCTTCTCTTTCAAGCTCGCCTAAGCTAATGTGAGTAAACTTAACGTTAGGTCAATTTAGGGCAAGGCTAAAGCGAGTTTTAGTAAGTGTCCAAATAACTTCCATTTTACAAATTCAGTATATTTATCATGTGTGGGTCCTGATCGAATTAATTCAATTATATTTTAATAGTAAGGACTCAGATCGAAATTCCTTTAGAATCAACGATATGAAATCCTATTCTATTGATGACCGATTATTCTATTGAAGACCAATTAGTGTATCTTATAAGTATATGCTCTTTAGGTGTTACATTCATATTTCTAGTATGGAAATCAATTTTCATGTTACATAAACCCAGTGACGTAAAGTACACCCTCAAAGCCCAGGAAGTCCGAAACAGCTCAACAAAGTTTAAATCCCTTTTCGTGAAACATTTTCGAATGTAATAAATATCTCTTAATTAATGATTTCCCTTCTAGCTCTAGATAAGTCTTTTAATAATATACTAATAAGCAGTAGTGGGGGTCCTTTTGTTGCGGGGGCTTTGAAATTTTCCATTACACTACTGCATATACCATATATTATATGGATAATAGTGTTATTTTAGATTGTAAATAATAATGGAATCTACCTAGTATGCTTATAGTTTATCCTGTTGTTGTTTATTACTATTTAAAGCTTGTTATAAAGTTAGTAAAATAGACCAATTTAATCTTCAGTCTTCCTATATTATACCCATTTCTATTTTAATATTAATATTGTTTTAATAATAAAATATTTGAAATTCATCTAACACAAATATTATAAATAACAATAATTATTTGTGAACTGTTCTACTTTATGATTTATGAAAATGAAATTCTTCCATGTTTACACTTTACAATTGTAATAATAATAATAATAATAATAATAAAAATGATGGTTGAATTGTATTGTTTGCATTCATGTTGTAGCAGTCTTTCATGGGAATTTTCTATTCCGTTGTTGTTGTCGTTTAAGAAAAATAACATTAGGAAATCATCATCATCACCATAATTCCACGGTTCTTGGACTGGTTTTAGATGTGTTGTAGTCGAGATATCGTCCAAGTAGTAGGTAGTTAGGCTATGATTCCGTATTATATAACACTAATGATAATTAGAAAGGTAAAATTTGAAGAAAATCGACCAAATCTACTATTATCTTCTAACATATAATTTTTATCTGTTAAAATCGATCCTTGCTGTTATCAGCCGAAAAGAAAAATCTCCGTATTATTTCAATTTTTGGTATACTATTCATTCTTCAATATCTGAAATCTTTGATATTTGAAAGTCAACATAAATTTTTATTTTCAATAACGTCGATTTTTATTCTTCTGTATGTTTTTTTTTCTCCAATTTTTTTTCAATAACCTTTAATAAAAATCCGTCGTTGTGAGAACAACAACAACAACAACAACACCACACCTATTGAATTCATTTGTTGTTACTGTAAAAATACAGAATTGCATTGAAAATTATGTTAAAGGTGGAAAGATTGTATCAGGATACTTGTAGAAAACTCGTAATGCATCTGAATGTGAGACAATCTTCAGTAGCGTAACGAGAAATGTTTAAATTTACATTTTTATTAACGTACAGAAGATGGATCAGATTTCGCATCGTTTAATTATTACGCCACTACTGTATAATAAATATTTCTTTCAAGGCATGTCGTTTTTCTTCATGTAACTTTTTGTTCTTTATTAATTTTCATTAAAAAAAAAGAACATTACTTGATTGAGCATCAATAATACAACATTACACATTGATGAATTTATTTTCGATTTAATATTCAGAAATAGGGTCACGCATCAACTTTTGAGTAATTATACTTCCTCCTAGAAAATATCAAATAACCACCACCACTAAAGACCTTGCTTTGCACGCAACTCGTAAACAAATCTAACAAGTAATTTACAGTAGAGGTGATTTTAATCAGGCAGATTCAAATAAAAAAAACCAACAAAGGTTCAAACACGTATTTATTTTATTATTAAAACGAATAAATTGGTGCTATTTTTGATTGTTTCATGCAATAATCGATGATCAGTTTTCAGGGACAATCATAACCAGAGCAAGGCTCTTCACACAATGCAACGAGTAATGACGTCACCGCCTAGGATCAAAGTTAGCGCGTAGCTCTAGCCGCTGTTGTAACCCTATAATCAATTCTTCACTTATAGTGACAATATAATCAACCGTTCGTAGCTTCAATATGATGTCGTTACGGTGCAAGAAAGACTCAGGTGGTGAATTTCAAGTCCCTTATCAAAAGATATCTACATTATCAAATCGCCAGTATTTGAACAGAGACAGAATACATCTGAAGACAAGTTCACACGCCTTGTTCTATTAATAGCGATTGAAATGAGCGACATGCGCTGTTACCTGCGCAAATTTTCAAAAATGTTGATTTACATTGAAAGCTTAGAAACTAGTCCAAAATATTGAATATATCTTTTATTTCTCATACAAAATAAGCACCCTGGAGTGGGACTATGAAATTGATAAGGAAAACGAAAAAGAAAAGGAAAGAGAAGAGCGAAATTCTCTGTCCAATAGAAACCGGTACTACGAACGATTTTCTCTTCCTATATTCGGGAATATTCGCGCGATAAGGAAAACGTACTAGCCATCTTAAAAATATAGTACAAAATGGAGTTAGTTCAAACAATCAACGTCGCTGACAGCGCCAATTTTATAATTTCGTCCGCCTAACTAAACATTTCAATTGAAAAATTATATTCATATCTTGATATGATAATTGTAATATTAGATATGATATTGTAATATTAGAATAAACGAAAAAACGCGGCTTTTTAAGCCTACTATTTTTTATAAAGAAAATATAAAGTGTCATCACAAGAGAGAGATGAATATATATAACTTGGAATGCGTTAAAAAAAGACATTTGAATAGAGATACATAAATTATTCTCCTTATCCTGATCCTAACGAACTAGTATTCGGTAATGGCGACTGTAACCGATGATCTTTTCATAGTACGGAATCGCGCGCAATAGAGAACAATTCGCTATCGCTATCGCTTTGAGAATTTCATAGTCCCACCCCTGTTTGTTGTTATCCAATCATATCATCCCCTATGATGGATTACATAATTCTTTCGTCTTGGCATATTTGTCTCATATTGAAGTTAAATTTGTTCGATTGGTGGTAGATTTCAATTTAACAATAATTGATAGCTTTGTAATTTTATTTGAAGTTTCCAATTTTTTTTTCTTCCTTCTTTATTATTCTCGTGTTTTAAATTGATTTATACAATTTTGTATTATTATCTATTCACGCGAACGGACAGATGTCGATTTCCTGTCAAAGAGATTCTTTTAAGTGTGTTCCATTTCTTAAATCGATTGTAAACCTACACAATTCCTTCGTATTGTTGTTTGTATGTGTATATGTGTGTGTAATGGTGGCAGTCGTGACGTATGTGTGTACTAACAGCCCCATTTTTCCTCTTTACAAATCTATTTTTGACGATTATATCAACTACAGTTAAAGTTTCATTTTTGTTAGTAATTTGATTCTGTAAATTCTATCTTCAATTCGTATAGTTGTGTAAATTCAACTTGACTTATTTAACGTTTCTGTAGAATCCCTGCTTATTTATGACAGTTAATTGAGTGTCAGTTGCAGATTATTTCAACTGTTGTTCCAATAACTGTATAATTATGAGAATTATCTTGTTGTTGGTTGTGAGAATGTGTGTCCGGCAAAATTTCAAATGCACGATATTTTGGAAAAGAGGATTCGCTGTGTATGCTATAAGATTGTATAAAGGAAAGCATCTGGCGCCGACATTTCGAGTTCCGCTTCGTTTAACCAAACCCAACTTCACTTCTCTCTACACACGAAACACTAAAGTCCTACTAAATGACTTGTTTTTGTTACGTATAAGTATCGCTTATAGCGACACAACACTAACATCTAGCCACTGTTAATGGATTCTTACAGATATTAAGATAACTTGAGTATGGTTGTGTTGTTTTTTTCGCTTTTAGTCTAGTCTTGTTCAACATTCACAATATTTTTTTCCATTATTTCTTAGTCCTCTTGAAAATTGCACGCTTAATGATTGTCATAGTTGGTTCTCTTTCTTTCTTTTTGTTCTGTTTGTTTGTTTCGGATTAAATCGTCACTGGGTGAATGTGTCTCATGGTCCGTAACGGACAACACGCCCGGTAGTATTACCGGGCCGGACTGTGTGTGAAAGCATACATTTAAAAACATTGAACTCGGCACCGGGTCCGGCTCCGGCACCGGTTTTACCGTTGTGTGTGAAAACGCCCTTACGTTTGTTGTTTTTTCGCTCCATCTTCTGAAATGAACAAAAATACATTTCAATATTGTTATAGTAGTGATGGATTTTATATTAGAACGAAATTTGGAGTTTTAAGGCTTACTGAGTGAAATTTCGTGAAATAAACAAATCTCGTTTATTCTCCACGTTTAACGTTCATGACTAATCGTTATAAAGGACGATAGTGCTCTTTAGAAAGACCAAAATGACCTCTTATTTCATTGTTCTTTTTCTTTAAATTTAATCAGAATTATTATGTTTGTGTTTGGGTCAAACGTCAATATAATCACAGATAACGTTACTATTGTTTAATTGAACAATTATTATTGTTTCTTAATAACAAATTTGTATGATAGATGGGGACTTATCGAAAACTTGCTCTTTTTCTCGTTGTTTCCTATGAGAATGGTGTTGTAGGCGTGCTCTGTGGGTCGAACTGCAACCGTAACAATTGTTGTTATCTCGAAAACTACGTGAAGGTTGGAGTTTAATGTCCTTTTAGCTGCAAGATAACACTTATTACTATCCATTCTCTTTTTTTTTAAAAAATAAGAATTTTAAAATTCTTATCATATCATCGTAGTCTAAAGTGATGTTTGTTGTACAACTGATAATATCAACAGGGTAGTTTCTTGAAATACCACCACCACCATAATATACTTTAGATTAGATGTGTATCATTGACATGGAAAACTGGGCGTAGAAAAGAAATTATTATACAGGAAAAAAATACCTTTTAGTGTTGAATTTTGATTAAATTACCATACGAAATGAACGGTCTTTTCCATGGGGTTGTTTTATTTCAATGATCGGCTGTTGGTTGTGTTTTGTTTTGCTACATTTCAACCCCACCATCCTTTAGCTTTTTGTTGTTGTTGTCGTTTTAATAGAACAGTGTTTAATATTGTTATTGAAAAGAAAGAATATGTATGTGTGTGGGGGTAGTAAGTGTTCTATAAGGGCGCATTTAGAAGTGAATTTACCACCAACCCTAAAAACGATAACACATGCGCCTTCGTCATCTAATCGATTTTGACAGTGATGAATTAGCTAACAGAAGCCAACAAGTAAATTTTATTACACGAAATTGTTACATAATTTACTATTTTCCCCTTATTTTGTTTAGTTAACATATTAAAAAAAAAAGAAAATGGAGAAAAAAAAACCAGAAATAATGGACGTTTATGTCAGGACCCTTATAATATATTAATTAAAATCAACAGGACGTACTATCATTAAATTTTTTTTCATCAGCTTTTTCGATAATACAGTAAAACTTCGTTATAACGCTCTTCTAGGGACCAAGGTAAAAAAACGTTATAACCGGGAAAGCACTATAACCGGGAAATCACAAAAATTCATAGCATGAACAAATAATAGTATATTATACAACGAGTCTATAATGAATGCTCTTATTACCGAGAATGAAGTTTACAACACAAGCGAGCGTAGCGAGCGAGTGTTGTAATCATTCGAGGTTATAATTAGCATTCATTATAAGCGAGTTGTATACTATACTTTATCTACGACTTATTTCTACATGTACAGGTACTGGTAGTAAACAAGAATATTTACCTTCTTTATCATTTTCGATTCTAAAATCGTACAAAAAATTGACACTTATTTACAACTGTTTGGTGAAACTGTTATTTATTTTTTGTCGTTACCATGGTTTTTCATATTTAATAGAAACTATTATCTACTACTAAAATCATCTTCTTTACCACTTTCCATTGTAAATACAACGAATATTCTCACAACTAAGTATTTGTTCGAAATTTCAGAAAAATTAAATGTCATTTTATTCAAAATTGCATGAAAACGCCTACTTTAGGCCTACTTGTTGAAACAATTGTTAATTATTTTTGTCGTTACCATGGTTTGTTTACGTTTGACGGAAATTATAATTAAAATACTATTTTCCGATTGGCTGATGAGAGGGATATTCATTTACTTTATCTCCCTAGGGATATAAAGTAGGTCATTACATTACAAAAACCACAAGTATAATGATCACTTTATATATAAGTCGTAGATAAAATGCATTTAAATATATGAAATGAACAAAATTTATTTCAAAACATAGAATAAAGCCTATGAACATACATACAGGATGTACAACGCTATTTCACCTCGCAGTTGGCAAGACTTTTTGTTACGTAGGATCGTAGCTTGAATCGACCGTCCGTTTTTCTTTATTGATAAATGTCAAATCTAGCAAAATATGCAATCAAGCTACACGACTCGATATAACAAAGGCATAGCCAACTGTGATGTGAAATAGAGTTGTACAGTGTGTACAAATAGCCTTGTACAGTGTATAGAAAAAACATGATTTTAATAAAAAAAAAATCAGTTTATTTTTGAATTTCTCAGAATCTATCGGGCCGAATCGGTTCAAATCTACACGAAATCCAAGTCTGGTGGAGGTCTTTCGAATGCCGTAAAGAGCGTTTCAATCCGTCAAGCCGTTCAAAAGTTATGAGCTACCTACATACTCACACACATACAGCCATACAGACACCCTCGCAAAAATAGTCAAAATAGTTTCCTAAGACCCCAAAACGGCAATATCTGTTAAAAACTCAATTTTCGAAAATCGGGGTAAAAGCAGTAACTTTCCCGAAATTTTTAAAATTTTCAAATTTCTTGGCGGAAAGTTGAAAATAACTCGAAATTGGAGCGTTATAACCGGGAAATCGGAGCGTTAAAACGAATAACATTGCCATTGAAATATTGCTCAGGGGGCCGGGACCGAAGAAAAAGAGCGTTATAGCCGGGAAAACGTTATAAGCGGGAGCGTTATAACGAAGTTTTACTGTAAATAGATAAATTATTCAGTTGGTATAGCGAAGGGGCGTGAAGCTTTACCTGAACATACAGAGTGTCCGACTTGAGTGAGATCATTTTTAAAGTTGTTTTATTCCATGTGTGTAGGACAGTCAGTATATGCAACAATATAATCCTTCAATCTCTTTGATTAATTCGATTGGATTTGTTATTTATCTAGCCATGAACAATCGTAAAAATATTCCCAATTAATGGCAAGCATTCTTTTAAATATTTGATGATTTCATCACTTAAACCTCGAAATGATAAAAGAGTTCTTCAGAATCTACCGAAACTGTTGGATTAAAAAAAAACATGTAAGGAAGTTGTCCGCTATATTGACACAAATTTATCTTAAAACACAAAACGTATTGTATACAGAAGGATTATTCAGGTAAACTGTCTTACGATTAGATTTTTTGTTTATTTTCTGTCTGCACCTTGTAATTTAGCGTGATAATAAACAAGGAATTACTATGCGTCCAATCTCGATCGCCGGTACTGTATATGTCCGAATTTTACATAAAAAATGCAATAAAATACAGTAGTCGCTATTTTAATGTGACCAACTTTCGTATTCTCTATAATTTTATTCAAATTCTATTCTTATTTATTTATAAATAAATATAAATAAATACCATTTTTTTTTATATTTTTCGACTACCAATAAAACACGATTAAAATTCATGTAAATGAGGATATAAACGTGTTTAACTGTAAAATAATTTTCGAGCATTCTTCAATTGTGAATTATTTTTTTATTAATCGATTTGTTTTGAAATTAATTCGTGTTATATTTAATTAACATATAATCAATATTTATTAACATCTATAATTAATTTAACGATATTTATACATAAAATTAATGATTATAAAAAAAATGCTTAAAGATTCACAAATTCAGTAATAATTGTACTTTTCCGTTATATTTTCTATGAAAATTACCAGTGGAAAAAAGAACAAAGAGCATACTTATATCATTGAATAATAATAATATGTAAGCAAAGATAACGTTTATTATCAGTAAATGAAAACAATCATTGTGTATTTAAAATGATTAATGATTACTAACCATTTTAGAATATTACAAAAAAACTGATATGAAAATCCACCTTATTTGTGAAAAAAATAGATTGCCTAATTTTAATGATAACAGAGATAATATAACAATCGAGATAGATTGGAGTAAGATGGATAATATAAGTAATTGTCTATTTTTATTTGTTCTATTGTAATAAAATTCAATGTCACATAATTTTAATTCAAAACGACTTAAGCGTTTATAGTAGAGGTGTAGTACAATATTATATACGGTATTAGGTTTTCTTAAACACAAAGAAAAATTCTATAGGCATTGTTCTTATGAAACAATGATATCCATATTTATATTGATGTAGGTTCTTGCAATGTCATCTACTACAAAGATTATCATTAATATTAATAGGGAAATTTATTGTTGAATTGATATTGATAATGAAATATCAAGCGTTCATTTCAATAAATAATCCAAGTTTTTATTATAATTATAAATTATAACAATTACAAATAACAAAAAAGTTAAAAATACTATACCTAGAATTATAGATAAGTATAATTTGTTGCTATTATTTGTTTTAAAAAAAAGTAGAACAATAAATTTTATTCTTTTTTATACAACTTTCACATACACAAAACTGTAAAAGAAAATTATACGTTGTTGTTTTTTTTTCGTTGTTCTCTTCCGACATTACAAAATCATCGTACCAATCAAAGAAAGAAGCGTTATTTATTCATTTATAATAACGGGTGATCGAAATTATCTTCAATTGCACGAGTAGGGGCATTTTTCTTAAGTATCGTAGCTTAGTTCGACCAAGTAGGAACCAAATTATGATACTACGTACGAAAGGCACAGACATATGCGGTTGTACACCCTGTATACTTCTTATACACTACGTTTCACGCAACTAGATCATAATCTTTTTAGTTAATTTCAAATGTGAACACTTAATTAGATTGTCGTAAATTGGTTTAAATTCGGATAAAGATCAAAGAGATTTACGTAAAAAAAATACACTGATGCACGTGTTTGTTGATCAGGTATACAACGTGTATACAGTGTAAATATTTGTAGGACATTTTTGTGTTAGAGGAACGTTTGTGCATTGAATTTGTATGTTTTGAGATTTTTTCCTATATAGAAAGTTTTTGTGTAATATTTCCATAGTTTGATAAATTTCACTTCTTTATTGTATTGAGATATAACGTTAATTCAACGAATTATATCGAAAATGACGCCTCTGATGATCGCACTAATTAATTGATTAATTAATTAATCTGTCAATAATTTCTATGGAACCATTTCCGTTCTATTGTGTTGGTCTCTTCAAATTAACTGTGAAATATACCGATGTTTGAGGTTGTTGTTGAAAAAACGGAAATCTTTTATTGTTGTTGTTGTTGAGGAGAGTTCGTCGCGTGTTCAAACAGTTAATAGAACTTTTCTTTAAAGGAAATCTCAACATAAATCGAGTGTTATCTTTCTGGTGTTTTCTTCTTTTTCTTCGTCTTCTTATGTCTATTGTTTGAATAAAAAAACGAGAAAAAAATCGATTTAAAAGAAGGAAATGCACACAAACTAACTCAACTTTGTAAGAGTTTTTCCATAATAATAAATTGTAATATTCCATGTTAGTGTAATAGTTGAATAAACCAAATAAACTTGACTTAAGTAATTTGAAACAATGTTGACAACTCACGCTATATGAACTTAATTTTAAAGTAGAAAAGTTTTGGACATTTTTTTTCTCGTCTCTTCTATATTACACTTAAAAGAAATATCTAAAGTTATAACTTACAATTTGCGGGACTTATTGATTTTTTTTACGCCTTCTACTTATATTTGCTTGCTTAGTTAACGCAGATTTGTAGTAGTAGTAGTGGAAGAAAGGGTGGAATTTTTCTTCCAACTACCATTCGGTTTTTTTAAACTCCCTATTTTCCACAATTTACGAAGAGAATTTCCATTATAAAATCTCCAACATAATAATTTCTATTGTCGTAATCAGTGAACTTAATGAACAAATGAGTCAAGTTATATTATAGGAGAACGGTGAACGGTTTTTATGTTTTTAATACAAACTTGTTTGAAAAGAAAACATTGAACACAAAAAGACGATGAGGGGAAGGATAAAATTAAGTTTTACCTATATACCTACTAATTAATTATACTACATTTATTATAATTTGGTCAACTGAACTCAATTGATGTCGTTTTCATAGAGAAATCAACCGTAACCATTTATTATCATTATCAAGTTGACATTTTTTATAAATTTACAACCCTTAGTTTAATTTGAAAGGAAGTAACTAATAATTATATATTGCCTTAAAAGAAATGATTATAATAGAGACCAATTTATGACTATGTTATTAGTCAACGGATAGTCAATTTTATTATTAACCTTTCTATTATGATTAAAAAAACAAAAACGAAAATGATGATTAAAGGGTAATCTGTTTATATTTACATTATCATTTTGTTGTTAATTGAATTTATTCAGGATATGAGGGTAATTTAGTACCGGAACAACCACCATGAATTACACCTGTTGTTACTGTCGTCCTTGACATAGTGATAATACTATTACTATTAATAATGCCAATAATGATAATAAGATCGATATTATGAAATTTTATATTATTATAGGATCATGTATTGAATTTATATAAGAACGTGTCAAATTTCCAACGTTAAACATTAATTTTGAAATATAGATTGCTGTTTACCTTCTGTATTAAATTGCACTTGTTATAAATTAATAAAACGCAAGATAGAGGGATTGATTAAAAACAGTTAGTTAACTAATATAATGTTTCAATTTTTTATAGCTAGAAATCATCTATTTTGAATTATAGTTGTCGACTGGAAATAGTGAATCTTACAAGAAAAATTAAATTACTTTATAGTTAGAGCACACAAATTGTAAATTATATGAATGGGAGCAGATTATTCAAAGTAGACAATTTTTTTTGTGTGTTCCAGCGATAAAGTAATTTGACTTTCCTCATAAGATTCACTATTTCCAATCGACAACTATAATCTGCTGGTATAAAATAATATACAAATAAGAACTTGCGCTGTAACCTGCGCAGAATGTTAAATAAATAAGTAAAATTATAGTCTTGCAGTAGTATAAAAAAAATCTAAGGTGGAACACCGTATAATTATTGACTTGAAAGTGTAATTTTGGATCTTTATCCTTCTCTTCTTCAGTAGAAAAAAAAATATACAAGAATAGAATAAAAATATCCACAATTGGGTCACGGATTCACGTGTATCAAGAATGAAGAGAATGATTATTATTGTAACAAATTTAGTGTTTTCCACGTAATCAGACTATCTATCTCTATATTCTACGATTGTTGTTGTTTTAAAGATAATCATTTGTTGTAATAAAAGGGAAACTTGTAGCTGTTTTTCTCTCTTTATATTTTGAAAAAATTACTAGAGCTTAGTAATAGTCTGTACTTCAATTATAGCAAATTAAAAAAAAAAACTGGTACTAAGTTTACGAAGAGAAGCGAAAAAACATGGTTTTTGCACAATTTAATTTTTTATTTCGAAAACTTTATACCAGATTTTGTTTAAATTTTTGTATCACATCCGAGTTAGTTTTTTTAACTTCTGAATTTTTTTGTATGGTCCCTGAATCTTCCGTTTTTTCATCAAATAATAAAAAAGTCGAAATAAAGTAATCTGTAAATATGGATGAACTACATTTATAAAAGACGTGGTAGAACAAGCGCCATCTAACGTTTAAGAAACGCAATATCCGTAGGTATTGTTCTATCTTAAGAAGTAAGCTCTAAAAGTCTAACTTTATTACGAGAGTTTCAGTTTATAAAACGATCAGCAAAGTGGGTAGTTTTATAAAGAATGAGTGTGATAAACGACTTTTGGAACGAATTTCTTTCAATATTTTCCCTAATTTGCACCTTTATTTATGATAAAATTAAATTTATGAAATTTAGGAAATTTCCTAATGGTTGGTATCGTTAACAATACAATTAGAAATTAAATTCAGATTTCAATTGTTCTTTTCCCATTAAATATTTTAATAAAATCACAAAATAAAGGCATCAATAACATTTAAAACTGCAAATTTCTAATTGCAGTTTAACAGCTGTCATTTGAATTTGAATGACAAAAGTTCATGTTAGAAAAAATAAATAATACTTGTTATTAAAGAACAGTAGAAGGTGCTTTAATAGGTATTAAAGCACTTTTTTGTTGCTTTATTATAGACGCAAATTAGAAAAAAAAATGACTTTTTCTTACTTAATATCGATTTGAAAATTTGAATCAATCGTTTCACCATTAAAAACTTGAAATTAATTGTAAAAATTCTGTTTTAAATCGAAGTTCAAAAAAGTCAATGACAACACATGTATTACAAACCAATATAAAATAAAAGATTGATGGTGTGACAATCAAGAAATGAATTCAAGCACGGAATTATAACAAAACTAACAAGAAAGAACAAAGCTTTTCCACCATGTATTCAACTTGACAACTTGCAAATATTCTCATTATTATTATTTAAAGGAAATTACAAAAAAAAAGAGTTCGATTGGTACGATTGTTTTGAAAATTAATTGAAAACTTTATTTCATTGTTCAGATAAATTTTCTTTTGTTGTCCCAGTAATTATAAAGAACAATCAACATTTTAATAATGTATTGGTTAGGGAATAACGATTTTAATTTGGTAAGGACCCTCTAGCGTTAGAAATATGCCTCTCTCTGTCTCACTTATTTGAAATTCTTATATTTGTCCACAAATTGATAACAATTGTAACGTGTTAGACAAAGATAATAAGTCAGGGGTGGCCAAATCGTGGCACAGTGAATGAGTACATGTGGCGCTTCAATCGATTCCAAGTGATCCACCGTGTTCCATCCATATGTACCAACACCTCTAACCATGAAAAAATTGGCGTAGGGTATGCAAAAAGTTGGCCACCCCTAATCTAATCAAACGGTTAGTATTCTTTCAACAATTTTATAAACAATTTGTTTATAAAATTGAATTATCTTGTAAGTAATTAACATTAATGGAATCAACAAAGAAAGGAAGAATGACAAGAAAATTGATAGGTCTAGCTAATGTTTGTGTGTGTGTTCGATGGTGCTTTGTTAGAAAGTCGAAAACAAATTAACTCAATTTCGATTCAGTACTATAAACAAACATTAAAATAAAGAAAGATATTTAATTCTTGGCTTGTTGTTTACTAATTATATAATTTGTTTATCGTTATATTTTTTTCTATGAAATTAATGAAAATCGTTAAAACTGACATAAATCCCCAATCAAATCAATTTAATGCCACTGTAGTTACAATATAACTGTGATCTGTTCAAATGAGAATGATGGCCATTAAAAGCTTGTAATAGGTGATTAAGAACTTGTTGTTTGTTGTTATAAAAACAATCCTATAAAAACACGAAAATGTCCTTAAAATTTATTTTATTTATTCATTTTGTTATTTATTCTGTGCTTATATTTATTTTAAAATGTAAAAAAACACGATTACTGTTAATTAATTTAACTAAATTTAGAAACACTTTCGGTGTCAAGGTGTTGTTAAAAATAAAACTCTTCCGTATTATCATCAATTTGTACGTTTTTCTCTCTTTCATGTTATTATAAAATTTAACAAGACAATTTATATGAAATTAATGAATTTTTTATTTCACCTTTCATCCAAAGAAATCTACAATCGATCATTTTATAGGTGAATCATAGACAAATAAATACATAAAAACATCAACCTTCAATTATATGTTAAATAATCTAGTGCCATTAAGGAACCTGTTTGTTTACTCATTTATTTATGAAGAAATTAATCTAGGAAATTTGTTTAATAATAATATACAGGCTGTCCCATCTCACTATGAATATGGTACGGTTTATTCGACAACTGTCGTTAGCAATCGTTCATGTTCGTGAGAGCCAGTCTCTATGACTCTATACTCCCTCTACTCATCAAAAATCCATTACGTAGTCGTTTGACGATGCGGAAAACCTTTTTTTAATCATTGCGTCTCTTATTACTGTTTTTGCTTCACTTTTTTCTTGTCAAATGAAAATTAATTATAATTAGCGCGTATTTTAAACGTATTTTTCAACATAAATTATATTTAGTTTCATAAAAGATGGGAAAGTTTCTTTATAAGTTTGTATATAATTAATTAATTATAAAAACAAGGTTAAATGAATTATCTCTCTTTTTTTTACTTGGTCTACTTCTTGGTGTTCTTCGACTTCTTCCTCTATTAAAACAAATTTATTGCCTTATTTATGTTCAATAAATAAGCGTAAAAACCGATTATAATAGAGGAGGTCAAAAAAAATCAGTTTAAGTCATTTTATCGACATCATTTGACATGTAAAGACACCCAAAACGGTGCTTTTATAGCAGAAATTCGTATATTTATCGCCCAACAAGTCAGTGTCTCAAAGGGTGCTGAGAAATTTTGATTTTTCTTCAAAATATTCCACTAATAATGAAATCGAACGGTTAATTTGTTGATGCATTTTTAACAACTAATTATTTTTAATTGCTCCGAATAATAGAAATAACCTTGATCTTGAGATAAGTTTAACGATCGTTCTTATATAACAGAATACTTTCAATTTTTTCGAGGTTAACGGTGTCTGTGTACTATAACAATATATGTATATAAAAAAAACACACCTCTAGTTCTTTCATATTATAACTCTATTGATAAATGTAGGTGAACTGATTATCGTCATCTACAAAGTTTATGATGATGATGATGGTGTAGAAGGGAAAAAAAATCTAACCGGTTGTTCGATTATGTTTGCTGTTGAGAAAAAAAAGTAAAAGTATCCAGTTAAGAGCAACATCCTTGAATACTTTACGCTGTCATTTTGTTGTATTGTTAGCAAAAAAAAAACAAACGTATGGATCTAGTTTAGAGTTAACTTGAGATTGATTGTTAATCTGTATAATTCAAGATTACAACAGATGAAAGGAGAAGGAATAATCGTGAATTACCACTATACCTTTGTATATGTTAGGAATAATGAGGCACACAAGTCACGTCACCTTAATACCTTCTCGTCAAATTTTAAAGTTGTTATTCATCTTCAATCAGGAAACAGAAGGAGTTGGATGAGATTGAAGACTACAGTATAAAATTGGTGATTCTCTTTCTATTACTATACAGTTATCTACTTCTTAATACAAAATCTCCCAACATAATAGATGATGGTACAAATTTACAGAATCATATATTTCTCTCTCTCTCTCTCTCTCTCTTTTACTTTTCCTCTCGTGTAGTTTACTAATTATCTACTTAACCTGTTCTCTAGAGTCTTATATAATTGTATCCGTACATCTTCTATCTTTGTTCTTTGACTTGTAGTTTAAAGGGGTGATGGTGGTGGGTAACTTCAATTATTTACTAGCTGCTTAACGAATGGATTAAATTTATCAAATGAAAGCGAAAACGGCTTACAAATTTCCTATTTAAACTCAACGATAGCAATAAGAATTCTCGTATAGTGTATTGTTGGACGATATATTGCTGTTTCATCCATTTTAATAAAATACAACTTCCACCTATTCTATATTATGAAAGGCCTGGTAGAAGTTTTAAAAAAGAAATAAAAATGTGCACATTGAGAAAGTGTTATGTGTTCTCTTTACTCTACTATATTCTTTTCTGTTAAAATCCAACTATCTTAAAACATCTGGTAACAGTTGTTATCACGCAATATACTACTCAGTCTGTTAAATATATATGTTTTGTCATCAAGTTGGGTGAGATGGGGGATGAAAAGGAGCACCATGTGCGTGTCTAAAGTATATTTTTCTAATAAATTAGACGTATACGCGCGTTATTAAACAGGTAGATTTGGTAATGGTTCTAGTAATCGTAAAGATCGAGATTTTGTTCTTACTTTACAGTTCTTTTTATTAAAGAATAGACAAAACTACATATGATACCACGAAATTTTTCATATATGAAATCATGAAGCAAAAGGCTCTATTAAATTGCCCAAAAAAAAAGTAAAGGCAAAATCCTCTTCTCAAGGCTATTCATTTGAGCCAAGTATTGTCAAAATTTTTGCTATCACAAGTTTTGACTGGTTAAAGAGGATTTTCCTTATTCCCAAAATTTCTGCCGAGAATTTTGCTAGCTTATGATCAAAACAAATAATGAGAAATTGAACTTTCGTCATGAAAATGTGAGTCATAACATAGGCTGATATCATTCCAGAATTAGTGAGGGTTGATTTTTTCTTACCTTTCAAGCTTCGTTTATTTATGATTAAAACAAAGCGTATCGATCAGGAGCTCCTATAACGATTTGAATTGAAATTCCATTATGACTCTTCTTAGGCTTATTCGTTCGCTGACTAAGCCTCAAAATTTTTGTTATTGTTGTAACGTTTGACTGATTGCAGTGTAATTTGTAACTCAAGAGAAGCGTATCGTTCAAGAGGCGACCATACGATTATGTCGTCTAGATTTTCTTTCGCATGTGTGGAGCAAAAAAACGTATGCTCTTATTGAATTTTCCTTTCAAAAAGTCGTAAATATCAGCAAATAGCTTGACCTGTTTCATAAATACAACGATACTTTCCCCAAAATACAATAGTAGATGAAAGCTTTTCTACGTTTTCTCAATTAAAGCTGACCTTAAATAATACATATTCCTTTATATACCTGTATATGTATATATATTTTAATATATTATCCTACCTTTGGTAAATAAACGTACAATTTGAATAATACAAGTTTTATATGGAATCAGAATCTTATTTTTAGGGGACCAAGAAAATATTGATATAAAAACGAAATTGCTTTTGATATGGCGCATCAACTTTAAACGGCTTCCGTTTGACTTTCTTCTACCCTTACGTTCATTATTTCGTTCTGCTTTTACCCCATTTGTTGATGTTGTATTATTATTGTTGGTATTATAAAATATTACGAAAAATTAACTTTGATTCTGTTGAGAAAAACTTGTCCTTTCTCTTATATACAGACAATTTTTCCATCAAAATTCCTACCAACATATAAAAGCAAAAGGACGAAGCACAGAAGAAAAAAAAATCGTTTCTCTTTTATTCCAAACAATAAACTGTGTTAGTTAAGACCCGACTTTCATACCGTTCGTATAACAACTATGTTCTTTCAATTTTCTCAACGGGCATACATTATCTTTTTCACTCCATTTGACGTATGTAGGAGGGCGATTTTCTTATATATAACAATATCACTAACCAATAGCACGAGTTTTCCCTTCATCTCTCGACTCGACATCACCCTACACAACCGTCTCTTGTATAATTTGATTTCTGATATAAGCGACATTTTTGTTGTCACATCTATACATATTATATATAAAAAAAGTTTTGGAATTCTTTTTCACCCTTGAGTTATTTTTTTGATGATGATGATGATAATGGATGAAAAGGGATGAAAAGAAAATTCCAGCGAGATTTTCGTTTAATTTAAATACTAATTTATTGTTTTTTTTTCTGTTACAGGTGAGAGTATTTAATTTTAACTGGTGAAGGCAAGTGTAATATCCTTGAATAGCATGTAATTTTTGGCAAATTTCCGTTTTGGAATATTTCGAAAAGAGGCCCACAAATAGGTGTATTATTATTATTATTATTATTATTATTATTATTATTATTATTATTCTAATTATATATGTTGCAATTTTAAAGATAATAATTTTCAATTATTATTACTAGAGTTTTATTGAATTTCGATTGTAGAGGTGTGATTTCTTTTTCTCTCTGTTTTCAAGTCTTTCCAATTATCTTCGAACATACTGAGCTAATATAGAGTTTGTTGAAGTAGATTAAAAAACCGATATACTTCTAACAATTAATTGGAAACATTTCAGATCAATTTAGAACAATTTGTTTTTTTGGTCGTTGATAAAAATTTAGAGAAATTTAGTCACGTATAGATTCGTTTTAAATTATATTAGATCTAGGATATTCAATCAACAATCGATTATAGGTTTTTGTTTATAAAAAAAAAAACTCTAACTCTAATAATCGAATACAAGTTTATGAAATGCAAAAGGATTATCCGAAGTCTAACTGAAATGCAAAAATAGGTTACTAAAAATGACTAAAAACGATCCTCCCAACATTATTTTTTTCCGGTTTTTCTCCATTTTATCCTAGATTTAATGCAAATCATATCCACCTGTTCCAGAATAAAATAGAGAGAGAAAAATCAAGACCTCTTTATTTTCTAAGATGTCGAAATTTGCCATATCGGGTGAGTCACGTAAGACGAAAAGTTCTTGTGACAATTACCATTATTTAGCAAGTGATTCTGAGAATATTTCAAGAATTTGTAGGAGATCCCTAGAGAACATTTTAATAAAATTAAAACCTCTTAGCTCATTTGGAAGTTGGTCAAAATATGTTCGTTTTGGACACGGTCGCGATTTTCATAAACTAGCCAAAGACGCAAAACGACTAAGAATGACTCGGAGAACTTCCCAGTTTTAACTTTTACTGTTTTTTCTCCATTGCATTCTAGAAAAAAAATCAATTTTGGGAGGATTCTCGAATTATTCTAAGTGAGTTAATTTTGCTAAAATCCTGTGAGTCCTCAAAATATTTTTCGAATCGCTCTATTAGTATGGTGGACACGACTAAATTGTATAGTCACAGACCGGACACGCTGTATAATGTTCCGTCAACACGTGAAAGTTCCGTAAGCATGACAATGAAACTAGCACACGTTACAAACTTATTGTTAGTAGAGTTGATATTTGTAAGGGCGATTTAACGAAATACTTTGTTGTTGTTGCTGAGTCATTGTTTTTTTTATACCAGACGTTTATATCGAAAATAGTGATGTTTTTTTTAAGGGGGTAAGGTGCTAAATTGCAATGCTCCTCTCTTGTTTCGATTATTCGTTAGAAAATCGATGATTATCTTGAAAGTTCGATGACACATCCATCCTATTTCTGTAATTTCTAACAATTTCCACACAATAACAACAACAACAACTAAGAACAGTCTTAATTTATGTAATCGTAAGAGTTCAATGTACGTTCGCCAATTATTCTTATAGTCGTGAGCAAAACAGCCACACGCAGGATACACTCGCGATTGCAACATTTACCAATTACAAATCTATTCACTTTTCTATTTTTGTTGTTTCGTGTTGGTTATTTATTGTGATTTGACGAGAAAAAAAACACGAATAAATCCCCATTATGAATTCATTTGGATAGGTAATATAGGAAAAACATGTTTATAATTGTATAAAATAGAGAAATCTAGTTTTTCTTTCATTATTATTTTGTAAATCGCTAAAGAGTTTTCTGGGTCGGTTATCGGCATCTTTTCCTACTAACTCTACCACCATAGAACTTAATACAACATTTTCTAAATACATATACAGGGCCTTTCAGCTATCTATGAAGTGTACCAATAAATTCGCTATAACTCTTTCATTTATCAATAATATAGAGTAATTGTTATTAGAACTTAGACTGGTTATTAGAAGTGAAAGCGCCCTTCTACAATTCTTGGTAATAGGCAAAATTACATCAACTTTTAGAAATTAAACAATATTGTATGAAAAATTGCTGCTTTTAAATGTTTAAAGTCAACTTATACAAAAATCAAAAATTTGTGAGTTATGAAGAGGGTCATTGAGGTGCTTTAAAAATCTGGATCAAGGGACTCAAATAGCCTGAAAAGATGCAATAAATATTTCTTCCCCACGCTTAAGCTCGCCTCAGCAAGATTTTGCCTTAAATCGAGCTAACGGTAGGTCTACACACATGTGGGTGGAGATCCGTCTATGCACAGGTAGCCACTCAAATGTCTGTAAATCCACGCTTAGATGTTTCTAAGGCGAGCTTAAGTAGAGGAGGAAGAACCAGGCTTTAGTATAAAGAATCGACAACTGCTTTTTAAATTCCCTACTTGTAGGGGATTTTTAAGTTCACATTTTGTAATGTGAAGCCTCTCAGTATTCACAGTTTTCGGATTTTAGAAAAAGGAAATTAATTTTCTAAAAGTAAAATAAAATTTATGAATTTAGTTGAGTTGCAATTTTTAAAAGTAGCAATATTTTAATTCAATGTCGCGTTATTTTCAAAAGTTGACGTCAATATTTTCTATTTCTAAAAATTATAGAAGGGCGTTTTCACCTCCAATAGATAGTTTAGGTGTTCTCCTTCAAGTAAATAATAAATGAAAGAGTTATAGCGATTTTATTGTTACGATCCATAGATAGCTGAAAGACCTTGTATCTATTGCTATTTCTAGACGTGAGTTGTGCATAGTTTCTATTTACATATTTGGCACTTTAACGGTCAAGGACTAGAGAGATGCAGTTACTAAAATAGATTTAAAACCAAGATTACAATTCGATAGGTGTATATGCGAAAGTATGTTGATATTTTTGTAGTTTTTTAAAAAAATAAAAATAGAATTTATGCAGTTTTTATTTGTGCCAAAGTTTTGATAGGAAATGATAAATTTCCACAAGTTTTCTCCTTGTTGTTTTCTGTTTTCATTGTTGGTGTTAACTTTGTACAGAAAGCAACATAAAGAAACAACATATCTCAAGTTAAAAAAACAACAACATTGACAGAAATAAATCGTTGAGTATCTCACCATCATCATCAGACTTTCGAAAAATTGATTCAACCGATAATGTTGAATATCAATAACTATGGAATCGTTTAAATTATAAAATAAATGATTGGTAAGTTATAAATCATCTCACTCTTCTTATACATATACATAGGTATCTGTATATGTATTTGAAAATGAATCATTGTATTTTCCACGTGTCAAAAATTGACATTTCAATACATTTTCTTTATAGAATTAGAAAATGGAAAAATCTAACGTATATTTCTTACTATGACTATGAAGATGGAGAAGAATAAAGGAAACTGTCATATTAGATATATGTGTTTTTTAACTTTGAACTGTCAACTCTCTATCCAGAAATATATACGCATCGTTTCACCTATAAAAGATCTCTTTAACAGTGATAATATCTTATTGTAACGAAGGCTAGAACAGTCGTTTAAGGCTAGATTTTTCCCAGTGACCCAAATAATAACTTATTGTTGATTTAGACGATTCATTTTCCGTCACCAGTTCTATCAGTCTTTTAATTTTGCTATAAAATACTTCAAAAATACTAAATTTAGACACAAAAATGACCCCATGTCAGTACCAATTTCGCAATTTCCTAAAACAAGGCAAAACTAGGAGCTATTCAATTGAAAATATGATTGGCATAAGTTATTAAATAGGGTCACTGAGGGTCGATTTCATCAACGTTTGTTAAATTTTAACGAATAAATAAGTCAAAGAAACGATTTTTATAATCGTAGCAATGATTATTTGTAATTGTTCATTAGACTTAAGTTTGAGCTCGACCGGGTTGAAAAAAACAGGAAGAAACATGGTTTTTATACTATTTTACTAGATTTCATTGAAACTTTTTTTTATCGTATGCGAGTTAATTTTATTCAGCTTCTAAATTTGTTTGGATGATGCTGAATTTTCCGTTTTTGTATTTTAATATTTAACTCAAAAATTCCGCCATATTTCTGTCTAAGAAAATAAAGTAATCTGTAAATATGGATACAGGGTATTTCTTTGTTCTACGTAAATAGGACCGGATACATCTATTTCACTTTCCCGATATACTTAACATGTTAGAGAGTGATAGTACTAGTTGAGTTATAACGTGGGTGGTACTACTACTACTATCGCTCTCTAGTATGTTTAAGTGAAATAGACTTATCCATTTTATGTACGTAGAATAAAGAAATACCCTGTATATAAAAAATACGTTGTGGAGCAAGTGCCATCTAACGTTTGGAAAGCGTAATAACCGCTAATCTATCTTAAGTCAGGTTCTCTCTTAACTGAAGTTGGTGAAATCGTGCCTAAATCTATCTATAGGGTAAACTTTTTCAGTTGATCGTCCTAGATGAGTAGGAGTGGACCCTTGTTGTTTAGGGGTAGTAAAAGGAATAGAAACAATCTATTCGTTGTCAGTTATCTAAAATCTCGTCTATAATAGTTCGTGCTTTTTTTAAAAAAGAAATTTGGAATTGTTTCGAAATACAATTGATTAAATTAATTGAATTAAGAGAAATCGTTATAACTTTCTAGATAATTAAATAGCAAATATTTATACTTCGATTATTGATATTACAAAATTATACATACACGTAGACCACGTATTTTGTTTTAATTTAAGATATTGTATTTATAAGACGATACCTACATACATATAAATTTCTTAAGATACACATTATAACCCCAAACTGTAATATTTCTCAATTTGAATGGCATCTAATTTCGTATAGAATGTTGTTTTGAGAGAACGAACGAACGGTTTTATATGTTTATGTGTGTCTGTATATATTGTGGTTTTGAATTGGCCGTATAATAACATCTAATCAAGGATCTCTCATGAATTTCTCCTCCTTTCTATATTTCCTCTCTATCTCTTTCCGGCTCCAATGAATTTATATTTTAACATAATTTAAAGGTATTTGTAATGAAAAGATCATAATATTAAAACTTATTATTAACCTGTAACTAAATTACAGTTGTATCTAATGAAATAAATCTTAATTTCTTCACTCTACTTTATTACTATACTCTATCGAATCAGCTAAAATTATTCCTTGAAAAAAAAAAACAAACAACACGACAACACAAAAAATGTGAATATGCTTTTATGATTATGTTATTTTGATAGTTAAAAACACTAAAGACATACTTCAACAGTTTCCAACAATTCAACCTGGCTTTTATTGGTACTTAAAATTTATGTTTCATGTTTCTGTTACTTAACGATTCCTAACATATAAACGCTGGAAATTTGGCATAGACGAATAGAGTTGTTCTATTTACAATCATTATTCGATTAAAGGTATGGTGGAATACAAACATTTTAAATTTTAATTTGTTTAATAACCACCACCTAAAAACTACCCTTAATAATAAGCGGGAATTTTCTTGTTTTATCAGCTGTATACTGAAATTTTATGAGAATGTTTTCTTACCATGTGTTTTCCCCTTGTTATTCCACGTGTCTTATTATAAATTCCAATTAGGAGAAGAAAAAAGCTCCTTACTGTACAAAGGGAATTTTAAATTTAATCAATGTTTTAGACGTTTACCTAGACGGTTGTTTTTTTTCTCAACAGTTTCAAGTACATTCAAGCTGTATAATGAAAACGTGCTGTTTATAAGCTTGAATATTCTTTATAAATTTGAACTATATTAAAAATTATCGATCGATAAATTGTCAATAGTTCAAATCATCATCAACATTGTGATAATGATGATGATTGTTCGATGAAGTTAGAAGTCAGGGCACGTGCAACAATGTGTTGTACCCTGTATTGATCCCACTTCAATATCAATCGAATAAAAGTATCTTTTCTATATCTATCTTATTTCCCCTCATTCTACACTCTTATGGATATATCTAAAAGTCGATAATGTTGACAGTTATGATGAGTTATAGTAGAACATTATGTTTTATTATGGTGACTTCTTGGACAGAAAGGCTTTAATAAAAAGAAAAACAAAAATAAAACGTCCCTTACTAAATAATCGTGTTTAAAAGCGGGAAATTAAAGCGAAAATAACCGTTGTTATCGTTTAAATCTGTTATTTTTTTCTTGTTTCGTTTATTGAACATTTTTTTGGTACATTGCGTGTTACGTGATTATTGTAAATATTTGTATTTTCACTTTCGTTTTTTTGTTTAAAAGCGACTAATGAGGAAAAAATTACAATCGTTATTGTTATTACAAGCAGAAAAACAAGGGAGTTTTTTTCTGCTTCTGTTTTTTTTTCAACTAGTGAAATTTTCAACAAAAACGGAAACTAGGGATATTTAAATGTTATAAAAGTAAAGTTTGGTGATAAAATCTTGTATTAGTCGACCAAGGGGATGGTACGAATCGTAAATATAAACCAACAATTCCTTGTTAGTTTTGGCAACGTTAGAAAATAGAGAAGAAAACTATGATGGAAGGAATTTAGGTCTTATTATTGTTAAAATTAAGGTTGAACTCTATCGGATTGAAAACATAGGAGATATTCAAAAATTTTCCAAAAATTAGCAGATCTTAAATTAGACTAAGTTTCATTTAAATCTAATAGGAAGTTTCCGAAAAAAGTGAAGAAACCATGGTTCTTGCAGTGAAATAGTCCTAAGTACAAAGAACCAAGAAATATCCTGTATAAGACGTTGTGGGGCAAGCGCCATCTAACGCCTGAGAAGCGTAATAACTATCTTAAGACAAGTTCTCCCTTAAACTACTTTTTTAGCGAATTTTTTTAAAAAAAATTAGCTAATGACGAGATCCTCACTTTTGAATTTCCGAAAAAATTTTGCACAGAAGTTCGTTTTGGGACCTCAGGAACCCATATCCACCGTTCATTAAAATTTTTATATATATATATATATATATATATATATATATATATATATTTATACAGGGTGAGCCAAGAGGATAGCACCCTAAAAGTATAAGAAGTTCTAATAGATGAAACTCTATGAAATTTGGTATGTGGCCGTTATGGCACTTGAACTACCTTTGGAAAATATTCTCGTTGATCTAGCTACCCCCCTTATATAGGGTAGTGCACCCTACTCTCTTATTTTAAATGGAATGGTATATTTTTAATTGCAATCTTGAATTCTCTAATAAAATCGAAAGGAAATTTGATAATATGACCCATGGTCTAGCGCTGAAAGTTTTTCAGATATTTCAGCTTTTAGTGCAATTTTAAAATTTGCAGTGTTTGATTGAAAAATTCATATTTTAGAAGATATAACATCTGAAATGTTGAAACTTAGAATTTAAGTAGTATAAATAGTGTACTTGTTGCCAATTTAAACAGAATTCAATTATCTTTCAGCGTTTAGCTGAAATGAATTTTTCTTTCAGGCAATTTTCAAACTATAATAACTTGCTTATTTTAAATAGAACCCCATATTTCTCTTTATATGGTTGGATAGAGAACAAAATTCTGCATCGAACTGTATTAACATTCCCTATACCTATCTTTAATAATTTTTCAGTTATTCAAAATTTTCAATTTCGTTCAATCACCTCCCTTGAAGCAAAATATAATACTTCTAGTCGCCTATGCCAAAATAATTCAACTATAATAATATGCATAGAAGGCTTAGCAAAATGACAAAATACCACAAATGACGTTAATAATGAATATTTTACCTGTATTTTTTACAACTTTAGCCCATCCTACATACACAAAAAGCAAATGAAATAAATATTAATTTAATTAATTACTATTTTCTGTTATTTTATTTCATTGAGACAGTCCAAATTTAATTAATTAATTTCATCTTAATTGTGACAATTGAATAGGAGGTTGTTTTGCTAAGCCTTCTATGTTTTACATTTTATTTCAGGAAAGAAAATTAGACGAAATTGCAAATTCTGAATAACTGAAAAATTATCAAAGATAGGTATAGGGAATGTTAATACAGTTCGATGCAGAATTTTTTTCTCTATCCAACCATATAAACAGATATATGGGGTTCTATTTAAAATAAGCAAGTTATTGTAGCTTGAAAATTGCCTGAAAGAAAAATTCATTTCAGCCGAACGCTGAAAGATAATTGAATGTTCTACAGTTTGATAGAAAGTACGTTATTTGTACTATTAGATTTCTAAATTTTAACATTTTAACTGCAATAGTTTCTATGCTGTGAATTTTTTATTTAAGCACTGCAAAATTAAAAATTTCATGAAAAGTTAAAATATCTGAAAAACTTTCAGCGCTAGACCATGGGTCATGTTATCAAAGTCCCTTTCGATTTCATCAAGGAATTCAAAAATGTAATAAAAAATATACCTTTCTATTTAAAATAAGAGAGTAGGGTGCACTACCCTATATAAGGGGGGTAGCTAGATCAACGAGAATATTTTCCAAAGGTAGTTCAAGTGCCATAACGGCCACATACCAAATTTCATAGAGTTTCATCTATTAGAACTTCTTATACTTTTAGGGTGCCATCCTCTTGGCTCACCCTTTATAAATATATATATATATATATATATATATATATATATATATATATATATATATATATATATATATATATATATATATATATATATATATATATATATATATATATATGTATGTAAATTTTAACGAACGGTGGATATGGGTTCCTGAGGTCCCAAAACGAACTTCTGTGCAAAATTTTTTCGGAAATTCAAAAGTGAGGATCTCGTCATTAGCTAATTTTTTTTAAAAAAATTCGCTAAAAAAGTAGTTTAAGGGAGAACTTGTCTTAAGATAGTTATTACGCTTCTCAGGCGTTAGATGGCGCTTGCCCCACAACGTCTTATACAGGATATTTCTTGGTTCTTTGTACTTAGGACTATTGACGACAACGTGTTATTAGTGTGAAATTAATTGGATATATGATTATTTTGTTGAAATAAAAATGCACATGCACAAATACAAAAGAGATCATTTTAGCGAATTTTTATATATATATATATATATATATATATATATATATATATATATATATATATATATATATATATATATATATATATATATATATATATATATTTATATATGTATACCCACGATAACTGCCGTAAAAATAGTCCAATCTGAATGAAACTTGGTACAAAAATCGGTCTTTGGGATAACTTGGATGAGTTCGTTGGCCAGACTGGTAGGGCCAACACTTTTGGAATAAGAGCTGAAGAAATGTTAAAAAAAATGATTTTCAATGTTACATTTGCTTAGATTTTGATGAAAATTAAAATAACAGTAGAGCCGACCATTCTCTATGACCCAGAAAAAAATCATCAAAATCGGTTGGTTGGATCTCAAGAAAAATGCAAAAATCTCTTTTTTGAGTATAAGCAGTAAAATCGATTATCTCAGATGGCTATGTGTTCTGACAATTGATATTAGAAAAAAAATGAATATCGCACAGGGCAACTAATTTTGACAGTTAATATTAGACAAACATAGGCAGATCTAGTATGTTAATATTAACATACTAGATCTATGTAGACAAACAACAAATTTTCGAACGAGTGAAATTTTATTAGTGTTTCTTATTGTTTGTGAATTAATAATATTTCAGCATGTAGATACATAAAAAAATTCGCTATATAAGGTACTTGCTACCTTTGGAGATTTTTTTTTATATTTATAATGAATATACTGTTATAAATATGATTGTGTATTGACCCTTTACTAAACATGAGAGTGAAACATAAATTTAAAACTTGTTGGCATTATGCCAATTCGTTGTGTATCATTTTACTCTTGCTTGTTTATTATTTATTTCCCCACTATTATTGTTGATATTGTATTGCCAAATTGTGGCTGAACAAAATCCGTACTTCAACCAATATCCAATTACAGTACATTGACGCAAATTAAATTTCCTATACGCCGGCTATTTTGATCTTATCGCATTGACTTTGGACATAAATCGATTGGGTATTGAAATATTAACAAATGCTGTGTTTAATAATGTTTTTAAATTAATTATTAATATTTCTAGACGTCCTAATATGGGTTCTACAAGGTGTTTCATCTAAATATTGTCAGTGATTAGAAGTAGCTCATCTAAAACTGAATCTTATTAATATTTCAAGTGAAACATGTTGTATAGTTGATTGAAAGCTTGAGAATTACTGTAAAATTTTACATTTCCATTGAAAATTAACTCGCAAAAAAGAGTAATGAAATTTTGATTCCATTTACTTTAAAGATATTATTGTGTTCGCCTTGTAATCTCCGTAAAATGGAAAAATGAAAATACGCGTAATAATTGTTTTTCGTATATAAAAATGCGTAGGTCCCATTTTGTATTTTTGCGCTTGAACAGTTAACATCACAATCATCATCATCATATTTTTTCTTAAATTGATAAATTAAAGAGACGATAATCTTGATCTTGCATTAGGAAAAATACATGTTTCTATTTTTGTTCCTATAATAAATATTGCATTATAAATGCAAATATTTTGGTTTACGTTGAGAATTTTAATGTTTTTCCCTGTTCAGTCACGATCGGTATTTTAATTTCCAACACAATACCACCACCACCCCACTAATGTTTATACAAAAGGGTGGAAATATATATGTGTAAACTTGTAGCCAATTCATTTGTAATTCTATCGTTAATCGACACCTTTTCGAAAATATTTGGTTGGAGAATTACAAACATCGACATTTATATGGAACCGTGTCCTATATAATTAGCACGAATTCTCAATAATTGCGTATTGGATAATAATTTGATGGGGCGAGTGAGGAATTTTCGTTGTATAAATTAAAACTCTTGAAATGTAATTCTGCTAGTAAATTAATTAAAAACACGTTCTCTGTATCTACCGAGTAGAAAGGGACTTTTCTTCTTTTAATTTACAACCACTAATTAAGCTGTAATTTAATACGATTTATTCAGTAAATTTTCAGTTATATTATGCATACAGATGCTATTTGTTCTATATTGTGTATATAGAAAAGCAAATATTGTAAGATTTGTGCAACATATACCATGTGTAAAATAATGAAAGAGATCCATCATTACTGTGTGTAATTGGTAAAATGTCGTTGATCTTTAATAAATTTTATTTTCGTCGAAGGCAGATGTTGTTGAAAGCAAAAAGTGAAATAGACAGAAAACACTGAGGAGAAGAAATTGAGTATTTTAAGAAAATATACAAAATGGATTCGTTAGATGCCATTTGAATTATTTTAAAATTTGTATGTTGTATTTAACGAGATTGTTCGTTGGTTAAATAGGGAAAAATTCGAATTTTTTAAAGTTGTTGATAAATATAGATGACGACTTAATCACAGGGTAGTAGTTTGATTCTCTTTCTCCCCATACGTTTCATTTGATGTGTCCTTATTTCATGTCTAATACACGTTTCCTTTCATTTGTTCGTCTGTTATTTCGTTGGAGTATAACCGAAAAAATCCTTCGGAAATAATTAATTTTTCAGACTCACTTTTCAGATGTCTTTTTCAGTTCTTCAAGACTTTTGATTAATGGTTTTTTGTTGATTCAGTCACAACTAATTTTCTTTGAGTTTAAGGTATTTAGCTTTCCAGGCAGATCTGCGATATAAATTCTTTTATTTTCAGTGAGTTTTTCTTCTTCTTCTTCTTTCTATAAACGCTACAGCCATACTCTTCTTCCTTTAACTTTATACAAAGGAGGCTGTTTGGTGTTCTTATCATTCTATTTATCGTGGAAGATAAATTTTTTCGTCGTCGTTTTCGTCTTTTCTACAGGAACAAAGGAATTTATTTCAATTGTTATACGATATGCATTATTGTATAAGTTGACGGTTTTCGTTTTTCCTGTTGTATTATTTCTTCAACTGAAATCAGTCAAGTTATTTTTTTTCTTTCTCGGTTGGTATTGTGTTTGTATGTGTGTGTGTGTGTGTGAAAGGCAACACGAACATGAATTTCCACTTTGATACGGTCAAATGACAGACTATTCATGTTATCGTTCTATTGCAATTCGGTTGCATTAAGTTTTCACCGTATAATCAAGGTACTGATTAAGCTCGCGATGGTGATGATGATGATGATGATGATGATACTTTGAAATTGACGTTTTAAAGTACAGAGACGCGTTTTCATTGGTCTCAAATCTAGTTTGAATAGGGGCTTTGCTCCGTAGATTTTCAACATGAAAAATAGATGCTTGTCACACAGTGGAAAAAAAGCAAAGTATTGGATTAACTTTAACACTGAACAGAATTTTAGATCAATTTTCATTGAAAACAACTTTGAAAACTTATTAAATTTCTATTTAAGTTCAACAGTGAAAAAGCCCTTTTAAATCTTTGATATAGATTCGATGGTAGTAGTGTACGTTCAAGACCATTAAATAAATAATTATTCATGATAACGATAATTGTATGCTATTCATGAATAGAGAGAGCTTCTTGCTGAGCTTTCATTCGTTCGTTCATAGTCGTTGTCATCATCGGCATCGTCGTCGTCCAATTTTCCTACACAAAGCACGTACAGCTATTGTAAAGGGTCCTGTTGAAATATTTCCACTACCTTTCTTTGGTGTCAATTTTTACAAAGTATCATTCCCATTGGTTTGTCGACGATTATTGTGTTGCCAATCATAAAAATTTGTAGGTACATATTTCATTATTTTCCAACTCTTTCATCTCTAAATTACATTAAAAATCTACATTGAATACAATTATTATTAACGGACAAAAATTCTTAATGTAATTGATGTTTGTGTAAATAATAAATTGTCGTATTATATTAACGATAATGTATCCCAATTTAGCTGAAATTGTGGAACATAAGCAACATATAAAAATCGATCAATGTCCTGTTGTTGTTGTTGTTGATGTTATTGTATTGACCGACCAAGTAGTTTTCTCAACATTGTTTGTCTTCAAACCACTTCCATGAGATAACTGACGGAAGTTTTTCCATTTTCAAATTAGTCTAGTTGATCGAAAAGTGTTTTTGTTCTTATTATTATACGTTTAATCATAAAATGTAGTACATATACGAATAGAATCAATTACACTATTGGTAAGTCTTCTGTTTTACCAAATTTGCGTACAGAAATTAATATTTTCAATGCTCTTTTATTCGTTTCTTTCCGAAAATAGCTTTTAAACATAAGCTACTTAGCTAATTGATAAATGGAGTAATAACAGACATCATGATTTTCTTCTTTAGAATTATTTTAAAAGACGAAATAACGATGAAAATTCTCTTCATTCAACACAATCTATCGTATGAAAATTAATCTCTTGTTTAGTTTGTAACATTCAGTAATTAGGGGGTAATTCATTTGTAATGAAATATTTCTGTTTTTGATTACATTCTATACAAATTCAATACAAAATAGAAGCTTTTAGTTTATTGTTATTTATCTATAAAATGTGTACAGGTTTTCGAATAGAACTGGACAAAGAATCGCGAGCTGTATTGATTATTTGATTCAGCGAGTCGCGCATTTCGTCAGTGAGAGAATTTCACAAAAAATAAACGCAACCCATATACCTATGCATAGAATACACACACACATAAAAAATCATCACGTTTTTCATAATGGAAATCATAAAACCTGAAATTAGTTAATGAAAATCATTGAAAATTGAATTTTCAACTCGATAGTATTTTCCATCGTACCATTTTATATATAACAGAGAAGTAGAGAAGAATTAAAAAAAACTCCATTTCAGATATTTTTATGGAAACAGTTCAGCCATATAGTGGGTTATTATTATAATCGACAATAATGAGCGAGAAAGGGATGAATGTATAAATTTTGTATGTAATTGTATTTGATTACAGTTTCGATTGTTTCATGCCTAAAAGCTGGACTGTTAAAGTTGTTCGATAAAGTGTTTAGAAGCTTTTTCTTTCAATTCAAAACAGAGCTTTCGTTGTTCTTTTTCCGTCTAACAAATTTGTCATGTTTTCTATCTTGCTTGGTTGAAATGTTAAAAGTGTGTGTGTGTGTGGGTGGGTATGCTTTTACTAAACGATATTTCGAAATTTAACTCTGTTAAAGTTCTTTTTATATTGCCTTCACTTTTCCTATTTTGTATAATACCCCACCCATATTCTTACTCGCATACACACTTTTTAACAAAAGCTCGCGTTTTGTATAGAAGAACGCGCCAGGATTAAGATGGGAGTGTGTTGCGCAAATAATAATAATAATAATAATGATGATGATGATGAAGAAAGATAGGAGCAGAAAAGAGAGCTGTATTCGAATTTTCTGTAATTTAAAACCTGATTTATTCAACTTCTTGTTGCAATTCTATTCTGACGCTTGACGACGACGACGTTGAGGACTCGTAATGGAAATTAACCATAATAGGATTATTTTCTCTATATTACATCTTTTCTGTTATCGATTAATACGAATTTTTTGCCACCTTATTTATTTAAATATTCCAAAATAACACCCCCTGTTCTTCAACCATTCCACATCAATCTATTTAACAATTAAACTTCTCACAACACTGACTCCAAATGGAAATTTATTTTAATTTGATTAATTGATTTCATTAATTAGAACGATTTCATTCTGATAAAATGGACGAAATAATAGAGTTTCGTTAATTAACTAAGAGATAAAAAAAAAACACAAATAATTCGTTACAAAATTTGGTGTAGATTTGAAGAAATTTTCGTGTAACAGTAGCGATAATAAAAAATAATTTTCTTTTAAACATTTTTCGGTTAAAGCAGCAGCTCCGATTTTAATATTCTAATAAATTTCCCATGCAAATGAGTAAAGTTTAGAGGAGTGTTTTTAGTGAACAAACTGGAAAGTTAGTGAACCAAAGACAGATGTTAAATTTTGAAAACAATTAAGTACAACTCACTGCATAATATATGGGGTAGATTTCAACTAGTAGGGGGTGATTCTCTAATGATCATAAATTTTTTTTTTGTACTGTGTGGCTTGATTAAATTATTATTTTCTAGAAAAATATCAGTCTTGTCCAAGAATCATCGTTACTATTATTATTATAGTCATTGAATCGTGATTATGGCTAGGAAAAACATGTCTAGAGGATGTTTGTGTGTGTATGTGTGTGTATTTATGTGCACCATCAACATGTACAGTTTTTTTCCTTCTTTACTCTCTCTCAACAAAGATTGATGTTTGCTTGAATGACCAAGAATATTTCACTTCAAACATCTTGTTATTTATAAAAAAAGGCTTTTATTACCCTCACCGACAATGTCTCTGATGAGTATACTTCATCTATTTTAATCTAGCCGACTTGGCTTTATTACAATAGAGCATGTGCGTGTGTGTGATATATCCTCACCCTCTACTATTTCTACAAAGTGTACGTACGCTTTTGTTTTTTCGTGTTTCAAACATTTCAGCTCTTCCAGTCCGTCAAACATGAAAGCATCTGAATGTGTATGCTGGTTGTTCGTCAATAATACTGTACAGTTTTCACTACCAGTTTTTTCAATTTCTATCTCACACCATATTCTGCATATTGTGTTGTGTGTTGTATGCAGATCGCTATTCAATTTGAATGACATCATTAACGTTATCGTTGGAATTGCAAAGCGCCTATGTTGGATTTATATGGAGTTTATGGCGTTTCCGTCCATTACTGTCAGTTGTGCAAATATTTAGTGTCGTAAAGCTGCTCGTGTTTTTGTTAACAACAACAGTATGGTCGATTGTCGATAAAGAAGAACTGACCTATAATCGTGTCGTATATGTTTGTAAATTATTGATTTTCTATAGGATGATTTATTTGTACAACTATATATACAGGGTGTAATCGAAATTCCTTACAATCTTCAAACCATGTGTAGACCCTGAAAAATTGAGTCGATTTTTATAATACATTAGGATTAGGGCGGTGGTAAGTCCCCATTTTCTTAGAGCCACTGGAATAGAACAGTTGTACTCGACACATGTAATTAATACCCTTCAGATAAAGTCAACATTCAGTGTTCAGTTCTGAGCAGAACTGGAATGTTGACTTTGGATGATTGCAGGATCATGCAAAATAATTAGTGTATTAAGTGTCGGTCAGAAATTTCGAACAGTTGCGGACCCAAATTTGTAAAGCTGCAGACGAGATTCGGAAAGTGCCGAGACGTCCACCGTTTCCTGCTATGTATAGTGTAGTTTTGTGTGGAACCGGAGCAATATCTGTAGTGATTTTTTAATTACATTATTTTTATAGTTTTTAATCAAATCAGTAAGTATGTTAGTGAGACTTGTGTGGATAGTTCAATGGAAATCCTAGATGTGTTATACTGTCACCTGCTTTCTTATCAACTCTCGACAATAATATTACAGTAGGTTAATACTTAACGACCAAACAATAGTTCAAAAATTGTGCAATTTTTTGTGAAAAAATATTTTCTCTTCGACCCTTCAAAATATGTTTAGTGCACTATATTCTACATAGGGATAGTAAGGTTTGAATATTGTAAGTGATTTTGATTACACCCTGTACAATAAATAAATACCTCTATTATACTGGGTGACTGGGTGTCTGATTTAAATGAAGCCAATTTTACAATACTCTTATTAATTGTCGAGCGATTCGAAAAATATTCCAAGTATTAGAACCTCATTTGGAAGTCAGTCAGAAATGAACGTTTTGAACAGTGTCGTTATTTTCAAAAACGAGTCAAACTTGTAAAACGATTTAGAATGGCTCGAAAACCTTCCCAGCAGTGATTTTTTCGATTTTCTCCACTTGTCCTAGAATAAAACGAAAAAATCACTGTTGAGAATGTCTTTGAGTCATTTCAAGTATTTGCTTTGATCGACTTCTGAATAAGCTACGAGGTTCTAGTTTTGGTAAAATGATCCCCAGGCATTAAAGTAGTATTTTTCAAATCGCTCTTCAACTAATAAGAATTTCATAAGAATCGCAGACATTTATATTAATTTGTTATTGTGTTGTATACAGTGAGAATAAAACGGTTTATATCTTTGTTTTCGTTTTGATTGTGCATTGTATCGGTGCCTACTTGGGAAAATATTCACGTTCCTGCCAAATTATAACGGTTATGATGAAGATAAGGTGCTAATAAATTTATATTAAACATCGTGCTTTGATTTGCATAGAGTTATTTACGGCACATTCATGCTTATTTGTAAAATAATAAAATTTATCGTCAATAAAACCGATTGTTGTTCTCCTTGTTCATTATAGTACTAATTTAATCTATATATTTATATAATGCTCTTCTGTCCCTTTAATATTATTCAGTTTTAAGAGATTGTAAGTGGATTAAATTAGAATTTTATTGTCAATAGTCGCCTTTTTTCTCGTCTTTCAACACAATCTTCTGGTGGTGGTGATGCCGCTACTACCGCCTTCTAAATTTATCCATGTTTGAGAGAGATAAATATCGGAAAATGTTCCAATAGGATATTGCTTTAGCCTGTTTTAGTCAACCAATAAAATTAGCATTTTAATTAAATTTGTCCAATTCTCGTGGAGAACTCAATCGAAAATACTCTCTCGGTCTCTCTCTCTCTCTCTCTCTCTCTCTTTATATATCCCGGTCTTTTAACTATATTTTTTTGAAAGATTGTATTTTAACAAAATTATCATAGAAAATTGTCGATTATTGCCAAATTTAGAGACAAAAAGAATACGACAAAAAAAACGGAGACTTTTATTTAATGCTATTATAACGATGTTTGGTATATAAGACTAAAACCAATAACCGTTTATTTTTGTATTCAGGCCATCCTAAACCTTTTAAATGCGTTTCGTTTTACAATTCAAATTATGATTATTTAGCACAGTTTCTGAGTCCCCTTTACGAACACACAGCCTCCATTGTGTTTTGTGTTATTATCATTTTGAAAATATTCATATTATTCACATTTATTCTCACCAATAATAACATATAGGATCAATAAAAGAAAAGACAAGAAAGAATTTGATTTTCCAATCCATTAAGTCAAATTTTGAAACTTTCAATAAAATTTGTAGCAACACTAAATTATCTCTATCTTTATAGAATAAAACTAAACTGTCGTGTAGGTTGTATAAAATCTACCCATTATTGGTTGGTTAGTTCGGAAAAACCAATATAGTTTTTCGTAGAAATATGGCCAAGTTGTATTTAGGGATAGACAAGCTGTGGTTCGGTGATTCCCTTTTATTTTTGTTTGAATCCTACCGAAGAAGCCACTGGCGTTATTGTTTTGGCGCGTTTCCAATTACAGTTTAATGTAGTTTGGAAAAGGGTTTCGCAAACTTTTAACCTCTCCGGATCAGTGTATATTTGGTTATTTAGTTACGGAAGACTGACGATTTAATACTACTACTACTACTATAACTTTATGCAAAAATTTTATGAAAATATCAATGAAAGTGAACGCAAGGCAGAGCTGAATAATATGGATGAGGGTCTTATAAAAGTAAGTAGTGTCTTCTCTCATTGACTCATGGCTTGTCAGAAACTTGACTAACGATTCTTCTTGCCTCTCTTTTAACGTCGTCCTTTCTCCGGGAAGCTTTCTTCTTATTACTTGCGGATGGTGATCACTGTGCTCCGGTGTTGAATAGAAAACACCACTATTCCTTTACAATATTTGATTCCTCGTTTTTGTGATTGTGCATAAAACGTTCTTTTTACTTCTTCTTTAGACACAAGATTGATACGTTTTTTTATATTGCTTAATTGTTGGTAATTCAAAAAAAAATGAGTCTTATCGATCAATGAATTAATAATAATAATAAAAAAGAAAATAAAAACGACGATCGGCATTGTAACGATTTTGTTTACCATAATCTTATCAATAATTCATACAAAAATATTCTAGAGGCAAACAAAATATAAAAAGAGCATTTTCTGAAAGAGCTTAAATCGGTGAAATATTTATTAGATGATTTTATCAAAGTCGAAACGTGAATTGCTCGATTTTTATTCTTGTTATTGACGAGAAAGAATTGATAACAAATCCAAAAAAATCGATTCATATTAGATTTTTATACAATCATCACATTTGATTGACGTAATAGTATATTAAAAAAAAATCTCCAAAGGCAGCAAGTACCTTATATAGCGAATTTTTTTATGTATCTACATACTGAAATATTAATTGCAAAACATTCTTATGATACTGACAATTAATATATTTTAATAACATTGAATCAACTAATAAATTCATTTCCCCGATGTTATTTTAATATTTATGATTTTTATTGAAAAATACTTTTAATCCACAAACAATAAGAAACACTAAAAAAAAAAAATAATAATGAAGTTTGTTGTTTGTCTAATACGTCTAATCAAGGCCTGCTTGATTTTTTCAAGCGAAATTCTCTAGCAGGCCTTGCGTCTAATATTAACTGTCAAAATTAGTTGCCCCCCCGCGATATTCAATTTTTTTTCTAATATCAATAGTCAGAGAACATATAGCCACCTGAGATAATCGATTTTACTGCTTATACTCAAAAAAGAGATTTTTGCATTTTTCTTGCGAACCAACGAACCGATTTTGATGATTTTTTTCTGGGTCATAGAGAATGGTCGGCTCTACTGTTATTTTAATTTTCATCAAAATCTAAGCAAATGTAATATTGAAAATGATTTTTTTTAACATTTCTTCAGCTCTTATTCCAAAAGTGTTGGCCCTACCAGTCTGGCCGACGAACTCATCCAAGCTATCACAAAGACCGATTTTTGTACCAAGTTTCATTGAGATTGGACTATTTTTACGGCAGTTATCGTGGGTATACATATATATATATATATATATATATATATATATATATATATATATATATATATATATATATAAAAATTTTAACGAACGGTGGATATGGGTTCCTTAGGTCCCAAAACGAACTTCTGTGCAAAAATTTTTCGGAAATTCAAAAGTGAGGATCTCGTCATTAGCTAATTTTTTTAAAAAAAATTCGCTAAAAACGAGTTTCAGAAGTCGACAATTCCTGCATGAGACCAATATTAAAAAACTCGCCGCTTCGCGGCTCGTTTTTTAATGGTCGAATGCAGGAATTGACTTCTGAACCGAGTTTTTTATACTATTTTTCCTATTTTGCACCCCCTTGCACGCTTGCACCCTATTTGCAAAAAAAATAAATTTAGGGAATTTTATAGGAGTTGGTATTGTAGGCAGTAGGCGTGACCGATATTCAATTTTTGTATCTAGTATCCATCAAGTTGATTTTCAATTGTTTTAGTCTCCATTTTCATTACAATTTTTAAGTGAAAATGTGTGACGAATGATCGTGTACTCCACCCGAACTGCGGGAAATCGTTGAAAATTCTATGGAGAAACAATTTGAATTAAATAAAATAAAATTATTATTATTTAAATCGACTGTTTTTAATATCTGTCAAAAAGTGGCATTTCAATAATAAGGCAAGTGTTACCAAATTCGAAAAAATAAATTATCCTAGATATTTCTACACTCAAAGTAGTTAAGAAATATTTCATTTCCACACTATTTTTTATGTCAAAATAAGTCTATTTCCAACGCAAAATAGGAAAAATATTTTAATCACTACATCCACGTATAATCAAAACGGAAGATACAAATACTATACAACATTTGAAACAATAATATCCCTAAATCCTGTCGGATATGATGACGGTAAAATAGAACAATACCTATGAACAATACTTCATGTCAATCAGATGAGTTTCATTGGTTTTAGGGCTAGATACTTCAATAAATAATTTATTGTATCAAGATATACAAAATCATAGATTGAAGCACTTCTTTCCCATAGTTTGTTCAAAATTCACTTATAAAATATTCATTTACTACCATTAATTGAATAACAGACTGATTTTCCCCTTGTAAAGTTCGTTTGCGTATCAGGTCAAGGCGGAATTTAAACCAATCCTGAGATTAATAAAAAATTTACGAAATCTTATTATTTTTTTTTCGTGTTCGATTTGAAGAAATCCTTAAAGTTTCAATAAATAGGATGATATACGTAGGTTTTAATAATCGGATTACTCAATATTTTTTCTTTATATTTTAGATTACAGCTCAATTTCTCATATTGGTTTTAAAATAATAAGAATAATAATAATAATTGTATATTCAGATCGTGAATAACGTTTTACAATCATTTATATAGTCGTGAAAGTCGGTATTATTGTTAGTGGGTCATTCAACTTGTTGTGTTAAGTTATTATAATAACAAAGTTTGTTTATAACGAATTGTATTAACAAATTCAATAGATATTGCATGTTTTATTTAACAACTTTTCGTATTGTTTATTATTACTATTATTGTTATATATTGTAGATATTAATAAATCAACTGGATGTTAATTCAAATTTTTGATTGTAATGAATAGTCCCTAAGGTGAAACAGAATACAACATGAAGTCCTAATAAGTGGTTTTATTCTGTAATTCAAAGCTAAAACTGCTTTTCAACTCTAACCGTCCGTTGTACTTTACTACGAAATTATGTTCAATTTAATTAACTTAACAAGAGTGTACATGTAATGTATATATATATGTATATGTTAATGTATTAGTAAATAGTATAGTTGGTAGTTTTTATATGAGGGCTTTAGGGTAATAATGGTTGATGAAAGAGAGTCTAGCTGTAGTCTACTTTCATCTCCGAAAATTAGACGACACACATTTATTCGAATTGTATTTAATATTATAACTAAAAGCTCTTGAGTTTTGGATTGTAAAATAGAAAATTATTTAGACAAAATGGAGAATATGAAAGTTTGTTGAAATTTTCACCCGGCGCCTCCACCATTTTTAACATTTTTTACCCATAAAAATATTTTCAGTGAAATTAACATATTCATCATGCTTAGATTGTATCGAATTTCACAAATTTACATTGTTGTTGTTGTTGTTTATTATCACTAATGGTGTGCGCATATAAATTTGATGCTTATTATTTCCAACCATGACCTGCATGCACGACCATAATGTTTTAACAAATAATTACTTCACACTAGTTAGTAGTTGAGGTCATGCTATCTATTCATTTAATGTACTTGAAAATACGATCAATAAACACTAAGGAATTGTTGCACAATATTTTCACTGTTGAATTTCACACATACATGGAAAGTACGACATTAATTTTGACTAGATTACATTGTTTAACTAAAGTAAAGATCGGTTTTAACTTATAATGATGTATCGGTATTGAGTAGTGTTTTCGAAATAAATTACAGAAGAAACGGCCGTTTGTTTCATTATGTTAATGTGTATATTATGGTATTATTATAGCAACATTCTATACTGTAGGTCATCGTATAAAAATCAAATCGTCTCCCACCAACATGCATAATTCATAATTGTTCGTTCAACAGTTGTTTCGTCTTCAAATAACACTCCCAAAAATTAACCAAAAAGTCTCCTTATATCTCTTTTTAACAATCCAGAACTTACATCAATTTCTCTAAATCCTTTTCTAAATATGTATATTAAAAATTACACAAACAAGATCTTGGATATGTTGTGTTTAATATTTATTTTATAATATATGACAGGCAATATCTTCGGCCATATTTCACATATAACAAGTTTTACTTTTGTAGTTCTGTTTACGGACAATGTGCCGTTTTGCAAATTGAATTTACGAGCAACATACACACACACACACACACACACGTTTCATTTCAATGTCTGTTCGGTTGATGTATTACGAAATTTATTTTAGAAAAATTCTCAAGTCATCTCTTCGACTAGCAGCAGCAACGCGTTGACGATGAAACCGGCGAAAAATCCACTTGTTTACTTTGTGCGAATTTATCTCAATTTTCATACGAAACTCGTATAAATTTAAAGTAAAAGTAGTCTCTCTATTGTTTAATAAAATATCACTACAGTCTCTATCTGTTTTACGTTTATTAATAATAATAATAATTCTATGTGGGTTGTTGTTTATTATAATGTTCCATATCGTCTTTCTACAATACAAATTATTTTGATATAAGTTATAAGACTGTGATATCTCAACAATATGATTCATTGTTCATTATCTTTGGTGTTTTAATGGAACAATAACGGTTGCATTGCGTTATTAATAAGTATGACATAATCGAGAGAATGTAAGGGTAAGTTAGTCGAATATAATTAAACAAATAATAACTAAAATTGTAATATTATCTCTATTTATTAATAATAGAATGTACTGTTGTTATTGTATCGCTAATTTTTAATATGATTCATTAGTTTCGATTAATTTCTTTTAAAAATAAAAAGATATTTAAATCTAGCTGTAGATTATGCATTTTCTTTTTAATATTTCTACAATATCATGTTTATTCATAAACGACGAATGGGCTTTAGTTTTAGGGATTTACTTTTTATGCTAAACGTGACCAAATCTACACCGTGATATGTAAATTAGCAATTAAATTCAGCTGCATTCATTTCAGTTTTTTTTTTATTTTGTAGAAAGTGGAAGAAGGTTCTTCTTCACGTTTTGTTTGTGTGTTGAAAGAAAGAAGGGTCATAAAGAATCCATTGTGTCCTGTCAAATATAATTTTACAGTTACAGTTTCCGTTATCAAAACAACACAATAACGTGATTACGATTTTGTATGTTGTTCCTTCTATTTACTAGTCCAAAACAATTGTCATTTACCAAATGTTTTAAACTATTATAATTAGGGTCGAATTTACGTGTTTTTCGGGCCCCCTATCTACTTGTGCGAACAAGACATAAAGCTCTACAAATTGAAAAAAAAATGTTGCAAAGACTTCCTTTTAATAGGTGAAAGTAATACATGAAATGTTGGATTTGCTCAATTTTTCCCCAAACAATCAGTTAATTCTGTATCTTTAAAATTGTATAAAAAATCTTGGAATGTTTGACGTTTTCATTAATTTTCCGAGAAACTAACAACCCTAAAAATGACTTGGAGATTTGCAGAACGCTTTCAATTGGCTGTCCACTGGCTGAATCATTGCCAAATGGATAATATTGGTTAAGTTACAGCTAGTTATGAGGGAAAATTGTATATAAAAACCATATTCTAAGATTTTCCTCTGTAATTCAGAATTTTGAAAAGAATTTCTAAAACAGAAAATAGCCTCGAATGCATCGAAAAGTAGCAGTTCTAACGTTGGCTTACGCATTTCAGCATCTTAGAAAACAAATATTTTGTTTAAACTTCGACGGGCTCCCATTGACTTGAGACCTTTATCACCCGCTTACTCATATAATCCATCATTGATAATAATTATTCAATAACAGTATCTACAGAATATGTGGGTGATATAGCCAGTTTGCACGTTTCTTCTCTCCATTCTTTTCAGTTTATTATTTATGAAGAAACGAATCGAATAATGTTGGGTGGATGTAGCGCATATATTACAACATTACTATAGTAGAAGGTCTTGGTGGTAATGTTAGTAGCGAAGAAGACGAAGAAGAAAACGAAGAAATAACCAGATCGTATATTTAACAAAGTAGGTTCACAAAACCGAGCGTTTTTCGTGGTGGATCTTGATGTATAAAACGATGAACATACTAAAGCGATGACATAGTGTGTAGGCGGGGTTCATTCGTTGGTAAGAAGGCGATATATGATCCTACCGGGTCGCTAAAAGCCCGCAAGGCCGACCGCGATATAAGCCGCTATATACTCTCCCACCCACACACACACAAATACATACAAAATTACCAAAAGCAGCCATATCTCACTGTATCCGGTCGTCTTGTATTATCCCGTCTCACTTTAATCATACACACATCTAGATATATAGGTATATAGTTACTTTTTTTTAATACTTTTAGGGGTTGTTATTAACGAGATAAAAATATGATCAAACGGATTAATTTAACGTTAATACCTGATATATGATATTGTTATTTAAAACTACATTTTAGGCATAAGATTCTATACACTTCCGTCTACAGGGTGTTTCACAATAAACTCGAAAACTCAATTAAAACAACTCAAATTGGGGAATATTTTGGTAAAAGTAGAACTTTGTAGATCAGACTGGCACAATAGAGAGAAAAAATAAGCAACTGGATGGTCGAAATCGCGATATTCTCAGAAAAAAAATCGTTTATTCACTGAGTTTTAGGGTCTAACTTCTGCTAAAATGTTCTCTAGAAATCGGCCTAGGACCTAATGTAATTTCATTAATTTTTTTGGGTTTCCCCCTATTAAGCTAATATATAAAAACTACTATAAAAACTATCTGACATGAAACACTCTGTATCGATATAAATTTGTCCTTTGAAATTTAATAACATTGATTTCAGCTCAAATGAGATAGTTATTACTGGAATTTCTGAAATTTCTATATAAATAACAAAATCCGAATTCACTAGTCGGTAAATATAATTTAAACTGTATCATCAAATACTGTTACTATACAGAGTGAATTTACTATCAAGGCACATTGGAGATTCCCACCCTTAAAAGCTTCCACCAAAGTTAAATTTTTAAAATAAGTTTTTGTGCATTTTAAAAGGGTGGTTGAGAGTGGATGGTATCTATTTCATTTAAATGTCTCTTCATTTCATTTAACTTTAGTGGAAACTATGAGGAGTGGGAATCTCCAATGTTCCTAGATAGTAAATTCACTCTGTATACGTGAATAGATATGAGTAGAGGGAGATAGAGAGTCATTTCAGTGCTGTATAATTTGCAAATCTTTAATGTATTCTTTATAAACGCATGTTACCTGGACATACTCTTCTTTATATGCGAATTTGTTATGGCTAAGTTGGAACAAAATAAGATACAAAGGACATTTTACCTCTACTGACGATACCGGGCAACACCAGAACTGTTTTTGATGCAGCATCTTCCCTAATGTACCAAAGCAAGAAGTTGACAGTCATCTACCCTAAAACATAAGACTTTTAACCACTTCCCACCAAGAAGCCGAACCCAACGACCGGTATGTGGGGATCTCACCTCTACACACAGGTCACACCAGTCCCTGTGGTAGTACCAGTTTACAGTACTAAGAAGGTGTTCATGACCCCATGAGCTGACATGCCAACATATACAATAAAATCCATGGTCAACATGACAATCCACCACAAGGAAGTTGATATACGAGACAGATTTACCTTGGTGACTATCCCAAAATTTTCATCCAACGGTTAGCTGAAACTATCCGCAAATGTTTAAGGGCCTTTACACGTGTGTTCGTTGGTTCTTAAAGCTCAACCAAACCAATTAAGGATCTGTGTGCTTTAATTAATTCCTAATGAGTGGACAAAACCTATAATAAACCAAATATAGATCAACTTTTTTATAATCTTATCATATATCGATCGATATATCCAGTATTGCGCTATGAAACGAACCATTTGAAAGATACAAAGAGCTTTGTAGTTTTACGTTCAAGACGAATCGACAAAGCCTAAAATAGAGAGGAGCTAGCATCGATTTGTTTTTAGAACGGAAAAAATTCTAATGTTCTCAAAATATTTGTTCTTCGTGATAGATGATCTTCACCTGTGACGTTCACGACCCATTCTCATTGTTAACTTTAACTTTTTTCTATTCAATGTATACTAGTGTCCATATTCAACATTCTGACATTTACATAAATATTGAATAACAATAGGATATGTGAAGATTTAGAATAAATATTGATTGTATCTTAAAAATCATCAAACAAACAACAAGTCAACGATGAAATGTTTTCTAATTAAAACTATGCATTTTCAGTAATCAATAATTAAATATAATTTTCACAATTGTGTAAATAAACCATATGAAGAAAGGTGATTGTACTCTATTTGCAACAATGTTGTTAAAATCAATTTATTTTCACACACACCATTTTTAACTTCTCTCGTTTATTTATCTTTGTTGTTGTTGATGTTGTTGTTATTGGAGAAATCTTTCAAAGTGAGCTCAAAAAGGAAAAGTATGAATTTTATTAACTTGTTGATGTATAGATCCGTTATACTCCAACTATATCCATCGAATCGACTCGACTCAATTGTATTGAAAATGTAAGTTTGTAAGAATTTGGTCAATTTCTTTCATTACGCTTTGATGATTCTCGATGATAATTCAATCAAATGGAACTTGTTCGATTTGAGTAAGAATACCGAAATTTCGTCATTTTTTTTACGTATAATTATGCAAATTTCTTTTGTTATGATTATATTGCGTTATGTAGGTGTGTTTTTTTTCTTGTGTTTTACCGTTTCTTTTCCATCGCTTTGGTCGAAAAGAAAAATTTCTTTTACGGTCATTGAACTGTTGTTTGAAATTCGTTGTATCCTTGTTATTTTTATTTTATATGTTTGTAGGTGTATTAGTGTTTATGTATCTGTTTTGTAAGAATTTTTCCCTATTTGTTGTTCGTGTTTTTCATGTATATCTCTAGAGAAATTCTGAAATGTATCGCTTGTTTTTACTATTAAATCAATGTTTGCAGCGGTAGTAACAGCAGTAGTAGTAATAATGATAATGAAAATATGTATTTTTTATTGAATATCGGATGATATCCGATTGTTTAAACGTAAATAGAGTCAATATTCCATGAATATATCAACTAGGATAAATATTTGTTGAGCCTCTTTCATTTGTGTACATTTCCAGCAATATTGGTACACAATTTTTTAATATTTTGTGTAGACTTTTTCTGTTTATCTATTCCTCAAAACAACAACTGAAATCACAATCTACACGGTGTCCCAAAAGTAGCGCCCTTCCTGATAGTTGTGGATAGAGGATGAAATTTTAAGACGAAAAGTCTTATACCATTTTTTGATCTGACCCACAAATAATGAGTAATTAATTAAAACAAGTAACGAATCACATGCCCGCTATAGCGATATGAACAGAAACGGGAGGAGTCTTGATATATCGACAGCACAGCAGTTTCAGATTTCAACAATTAGGGTGCTCGCACAACGCCGCATAATGTTGTCAATCGTTGTCTGAAACTGAATGGTGGTACATTCGAACAGATTTGACTTGATTAACTTGACTTAATTTACTTTTTATTACAATTACTAATTAATACACGTGCAAATTTTCATTAAAAACAATCCAACCCTAATTGTTGAAATCTGTAACTCCTCCCATTTCTCTTATCGCTATATAGCGGGCATCTGATTCGTTACTTGTTTTAATTAATTACTCATTATTTGTGGGTCAGATCAAAAAATGGTATAAGACTTTTCGTCTTAGAATTTCATTCTCTATCCACAACTATCAGGAAGGGCGCTACTTTTGGGACACCGTGTATATTATTTCCACTAGTTCCATCGAAATATCAATAATAATGATTATATTTTTTCGATACGATAAAATTGAAGAAAAATTTTTTGATTTTGGTTAGTTGGTATTACTCGAGCCGACTCGAGGGCCACTTAAAGTTCAATAGAAAGTTTCACTTTGGTAAAATATAGTCTTCAAGGATTTGACTTGTAATCTCCCGAATCTACCTACGTTTACCAACATTACAAAAATATAGTAGTCGATATCAATTATTTCAACAAACAAAGCAAACTTTCTCTCCCTTAATTTTCTTCGTTAGTTTTGCGTTTTTTTTTCCCTAAGACAAAGTTAACTACACAAGTTTTCTACAAACCTACAATTAACTTGGAAGTATACGTGTGAGTGAGTTAACGTTTTCCACTTTTGATCACCCTATAAAAACCAGGTATTTTCATTCTGATTTAATGATATGTTAGAACAGTCAAAACGGATATATAATGATGGTGTTTTGTGATAATACGATAACACATAATTCAAATTAACACGTTTTTTCTTTACACTTTTTCGAAAATTTATCGCCTATAAATTATTGAATAAAATCCTACCCTATTGTTTAGGTAGATATTACTAAATCATTAAATGACATAAGGGTGGTTATAACTGAAGAACAACAACAACAACAACAAAAGAAAACAGAATAAATTGTTAAAAATTCAAAAATTAATTACTTAATTCTCTGTTGTGTAATTTCAACAAGATTGACAAAACTTTACGCTTACATATTTTATAAGAGTACTTGATTAAATTTAACACCATGTATTTTTTTTGTAGAATTTTATCTTAAAAGAGGGAGGATGTGTGTTTGGAGACAAGCACCTCAACATGACGATGACACACATTTCATTTAACATTTCACTTTGTGTTTGATTTATTTGCATATGTCCCTAGTTACCACCAGGAGACAATCATACAAATCCACCCTTAACAAAGATGGAAAACCAACTGGGGGTTGTACATTTTAAAATTGCAACACGATTGACAATTTTCTAAAATAGGGCTGTTTTTTTTTTCGTTTGTGTGTGATTTAGAGCGGAAAATATTCCATGAGAGAGTCTTGTGAAACAAATGGAAATCTCTTTAATAGAATTGATGAGAAAAATAAAAAGGAAAAATATATAAACCGAGTAGTTGTAAAATACTTGTTTTAAATTCGATAGCTTTTCCTTTGAACTTTATAAATTCACTTTCTGCTTAGACGAAAGAATAGTTTTTAAAATAAGACGATAAGAATACGTATCGTCAGTAGAGGAATTCACCACTTTTCCACTTGGTAACTCTCTCAAGTGTGCAAATATACTTTGAATAAAAATATGCTCGTTTCGTGGTGTCTTACATACATAGAAATTCGTCTTTACAATACACTTTTATTCAATTTAATTGGTTTTGTTTTTTCACGTAAATCTATTTAAGAATACGAAGATTTTTAAAATGATGAAATTTCAATGATTCAGGTTGAAATTTTGTGTTCAACTCTCAAACTAAAGGGAAATGAAGTGTCGGTCTATTATGCAGAGGAAATTAAAGTGGAGTAAATCATATTAGAGTCGCTACTACTTCTTGAATTATCTAATATACAGATAGATGGGTTTCTACCTTTATTCACCACCAGGATATCTGGAAACTATTCAGTTTTAAAATGAATTTTATTTTAAATGTTTTAACCTTTTAGTCTTGATTGAATCGTTAAGGTTTCAAAGTTTTACGCGATATAAATAAAGTTGTTGAAAGATGGATATAGAGGAATTTTCTTTTAATTATAATTTTCTGCTTCGATCGCTGGAAGTGGTCGAAGAACAGGAAAGGGCTGGAAAAGTTTGTTTAATTACCCAGATGGTAAACTCATTGTTATATTGCCACCTTTCTTTCACAGTTGTACGATTACGTAATTTTTGTCGATTTCTATAAATTCCTTTGTTCTTTCTTGTTTTTAATATAATGCTATTAATGATAATAATAATAATAATAAGAATAATAATAATAAAGATAAATATTCATAGACATTTTAATAAATCGAAAATGATCAAACAAAGGCGCGTATACGGGACTCGCCTTTATTAAATATTGGTAAACAGATCAATATTGTCTGAAAGTTAAATATCAAAGAGTATAAAATAGTGAAACAGTTCTTTTTTAAATTGCTGCTACTGGAAAATGGTGGATTTTAAAATTGAAAGGATAATAAACAATAAGTTCGTTACAAATAGGGCTTTAATTATTTATTGATTTATCATCGATAATAAATGGTAAGTATGATTTAAAGGAGTAGCTTTAAAATTCAATTAAATATTGCAAATAAAGACCGATTTCAAGTCTCTAAGATTCAATTTCTATACGGATTCTTATCGTTTACATTTTTTTATAAATTAATTTCCTATACTTACGCACATTATTTAAGGGTATAATAAATAAAACTGTGGGAAACATCTATTCAATGCAGGGTTTTATCAGCATACATTTGATGACTGGTACTAGTTCCACTAGTCTAGTGGGGTGTACTACTAAGCTACTATGTAATAAATCCATCCAATGTTAAAGCATTAAGCTAAAGTCCCTGCATTTAAAATGGTAATTACATTATAGGAGAATAGTCATCGTAAATGGTCCAAAATTCAAGATACGGTTTTACGAGTTTCTATTATTGCAAATGTAGTATGTTTGCTACTTATATCACTGCCTCCTGTCATTTTCTTTCATCGTTTTTATTTTTTTCCCCCAGGGTTTGTCTTGTGGGATATATATATATATATATATATATATATATATATATATATATATATATATATGTGTGTGTGTGTGTGTGTGTGTGTGTGTGTGTGTGTGTGTGTGTGTGTAGCTCAAAAGGCCGCCTGTCAAATAAACTATACGCCCAACAAAAAGCCACCATTCATTTGAAAAAAAAAGGGATGAAAAAGAATCACATCACGCAATAAACGTCAACTATACATACATGTGTACAAATATCATAGATACAAAACACAATTGCTAGCTAGAAATTGTAACAATAATAGCCCAATGTGTTAAATTCGAAATTGCTTTTTACAAAATCATATATTAAAAACCAACATAAAAATTCTGAAATGTTTTCAAATGACAAATTCCGGTCCCACATTAATTTCTTTCATCCCCCAGGGATCGAATTATTCCTTTTTGCTGATTATGGAATGTTTCAACAAGATAGGGGGTGGTTTTTTTTTTAATATATTTTGGGTGGAAGAGAGAAACAAAAAAAAAGTATTAAATTGAACCTTTTTTCGTAATTCTATTACGACTATACATGTAATTTGGCAATGAATTTTTACATCCCTATCGTCTTGTACAAGGGACAAATTTATATTTTTTTTCTTTCTTTAGTTTAATCGTATGGACACACATGTGTTTAAGTCAAGCGTGTCAACATTATAAGAGGAAATTTGGGACCAGCTGGGATGGCTATAAACAGCTGATATCCTTAAGGCAATACTCATAAACTTGCTTTTTGTTGTAATTGAAAAACAGCACTAGAGCTTCTAGGGTGTGTGTGGAGTATTAAAATTTTATTAACGAACAAACAGTAGCATTTAAATAATGTCACTTTTTATGTACATGGTGTTTAGTGTTGATAAAGCTAAACGTATCTTTTCAAGTGGTTAATTTCGCATTAAATACCACAATATAGACTCGTTAACATTTATCTAAACCAATAAGTGAAATATTCAGAAAGTTGTAATTAAAGTAGACACGCTTTATTTTTGCTCTAAGTCCAGATCAGATTTTAAGCTTCCGGTCCTTTTGGTCCACTTTTTACTGTCGCAAATATTGCAAAATTACGACAATTCATTCATTTAATCATATTGCTTTTAAGGATAATAGTAACGAGCATAGAGATCAAGATTAAATTAGAAATACTATAGAATAAATTTATTGTTGTACATTTAGTTTATGATTAAAATTCTGTGTGCTCTATATTTAGTTAGAGATTTGTAGATTTTACTTAATCTCTTGTTCAATTCTAATATTTTACAATATATAAATACGTATTTCCTTATCAAAGCATGTAATCAAATTAGAACCAACATCTGTTTGATTTAAAGTAGATCTTCTATATACATGTATATTGGAATTCCAATTGTCTGTGTGTTATAAGGGTGGAAATAATTGAATCGTTATGAACTGGGGAAGAAATCGACTAATTACAACAATGATCACAGATGAAGGTGTTAATTGAATCTAATTGGATGTTAATAATTTTTATTTTATTTGTAATTAATATTCATGTATGAAGTATAATTAGAATTTGTCTCCTTATCGTTAAATCAAACATCCCTAATATACTTGAGTAGAACAAATTTAAGCGGATCAATGTAAATCGTAAATCACCACTATAAATAATTGAGTTTTTGTGTTGAATAAACCATGAGATTTATCAGAATTTCGATGTAGGCCTTTGTGGATTGTTCCACTAAAGAGAACCCTAACTATCGATTCTATTTATTGTAAATTAAAAATTAATGCTTCTCTAACAAGCTTCAAACTATACGAATGCAAAATAATAAGCATATGCTTGAAGTTGAAAATTATAAGCATCCATACATAGATTGTATAAATTTTTGCAATTTACAAGACAAGAGATAGGCAGAAAAAATACCAAGAGAAGAAGGTGAAGAACGTGGAGAGAATGATGGTGGTGATGGTGAGTAAGGTTTAACTTTGTGTATAGGGTGTTCAAGTTCACATAATGTAGAAATCGTGCATTAGAGGTCGACAGGATCGTGCGCACGATTCGTTATAATAGAACACGATCCAGCTTCTTGCCCATTTTTGTTTTTTATTGCCATACAAAAATATTATTGACTATAATTACTTTGGCATAACATAAAAATATAGGTACTTACATTGTAGAAGATAAAGATGTTTCTGTATAGAAAAATTGAATTTAATTTTGTTCATTGTTTATTTTTCTTTGTTTCAGGTGAGTGGTAGTAGTGGTGGTGGTGGTGGATCGGATCCAATTTCAGGCTTTTCCATTTCTCTGGGGTATTCAGTGAGTTTATTTTTTTTTTCTGTCCCATTCTCCAGTTAATGTAACTGAAACAAAACCAGATGAAAAATGATGTAGTTCTATTTAAACGGACATTGAGATGGTGAAAACTCGTTAAATAATACTCAAACTATGCTCTTTACTATCTAATTTTCATCGTACTAAATCTTTTAGAAATATTATGGTGTTTAGTGGATTTTTAATGGGTACATCTTAAAGATAAAAACAACTTATTACTTAGAAACAGCAGTCAAACATTGACGTAGTTGGTCTTCATCAATTCAACTTGGGCACTATTATTGACATTAATTTAGTTAAAATTTGTGAAAAACTGCTTTTATTGATGCAACGATTCACTGACTATGTTCAGTTCTAACGTAGTGAGCGTCCAAGAGAATTCACGCCACTTTTGTATGTACGCTCAACTTTCATATAGTTCGAATTGTGACGTCACTGCCTGAAAATCCTTTCCCAGCTTATTACCGATTTGATGAAATATTCAGTCTTTATTGCTCGTTTTCCACTGATAATCTCTATCTGTCTTATCAGTATGACGGATATCCTTTAAAAGCCCAACATCAGCAATGATGAGAGGGAGATGTTACTATATACAATCTAGAAAATATTTAAAGGTCAGGAGTGAGATAGAAGGCGGTCAATGATCTCGATTGATTACAAAGATTAGAAATTTTGTGAATTGACACGTGCAACATATTGTATGACAAGGGTTTATCTTACACGAACCGACATTTTGAAAATATAATTTCAACAATGAATTTTAACGTGTCAATATTAAACTAGTCTAAGGTTGAACATATAGGCACCAGGCCTTGAGCGGATAACTAAAGCATTTAAAATGGTTGTTGTATACAATATGTGTGTGTGTGTTGAAGCCAGAATAAGCTTTTTGATCGTTATCACAATTATACAACAGCATATTGTTGTACAATAAAGACAGACACAAAAGCCAATAGACGAATACAATCGACCCCTTTACTCCCATCCCTTATAATCTTACATTGTAAAGAAGATATATTGATTTGGAAATTCTTTTGAACGCTTCATGGGAATTAAGTTGAGATTCCAAATTTCATGACATGGAGGAAATTGGATTTTTTGCTTTTTTTTTCAACTACTCTCGCCGCTTCCTTCTTCTTCTTGTTCTTCTACTAGTATTGAAGAAGTACTCTTTTACTACTACGACATACGAATACCCGTGAGGCTTGTTAAAACTGATGGTGTATACTGTTGCTACTCTATTGCCAGCTACTACTACTATTGCTGCTGCTGCTGCTGCTGCCACCATCGTTACTGTTGCTATTCGAGATTGTTGCTGAATAATTAAAATGACACTTCACTATAATCCTCATGTACGTTCTACAGACATGATTTCGTTCCTTTTTGATGGAACGAACAAACAACATCAAATCTCCATTGGGCTTGGCAGTTTCTTTTCATTCAACATTCCAAATTGTTCATAAATTTTTCGTCGATACTCGAATTTCATCTTCATATATTTTTAATAAAAATGAAATCGTCATACATTTTTAACTTTAAACCAGTTACATATTTAACGATAATGGCTTGAAATCAGTTACTTTTCACAATTTATACCATTCGTCTACCTCTAAATGTGGTATTTCTATTTAAAAGCAATAAAGTGTTGTATTATTCATTAATTCTCTCGCTCATGAATCGAATTTATTTGCACTTAATCGTGACTGGTTCTAAAAGTTACCTGAACCGTGTTTTAGGAACTTGAAATGGCTTCGACTATATTATTGTGAATGCTTTACGTCTTTTAATTGGACGTTAAGGGTGTTTTCTTTGTTATTAATAATATTGTTTTTTTTATGCTTTAAGCAACCATATATCAATCGATGCAAAAACAACCACCGTCAATAATTGAACTCGATTTTATTCCCATTAAAAGTTTTTCAGTCTCGTTAATTGTCCGTTCTTTTCTTTTCTTGTCTGCGTTTTTTTTTTCAATTTGCATTTTATTTTTGACGGAAATTTTGAAACACGGAAAATTACGGTACATTGTTATATAACACGGACAAAGACAAACGAAAAATTAAAATTTCAGTTTATCTTTTATAATGTTCATAATTTTGTCGAGGCGCTTTTAGCATTTTAATAAAGAAATTTTAATAATACAACATAACTGAAGCTTAGCGTTTTAATTTTTTATTCAATTTTCTATCATTAATAATAGGAAAATAATTGAATAGATCTGGGTTCGTCTCTAAAACATTGTCAAGTTAATTTGTCTATTTGATAGTTTTAGAATCTTCCAGGAGGGACAAATCTAATATAGCAAATACGATTCTGCTAGAGTGGTTTTAATTTTGTCAAATATTTGATATAAACTCGAATCGTATTTAAAGGAATTAAATTTTTCCCCGTTTGTAATTTTGTGGTAATATAAAATTATAATTTATATTAGAGGGTTTGTCAAAATGGAAATGTTTAAATGCCCACGGTGTTGTTGTTGTTGTTGTTGTTGTTTGGTGTTCATGTTCGAACTAGTAACGAAAATTTAATTCGAAACTCGACACACGAAACAAGAATTAAGCCGTTGTTTGGTTGTTGTAGTAAAACAGTAATAGTAACTACGAATAGAAATAGTAATAGTAGTAAAATTGTTGGGAAAGGGGGCACATGTCTTATATCTGTTTAGACATAATCTCATTTAAGTAACTTAATTTAGGATTTTCGATTAATCCTCAACCGAACAGTTTAAATTCATCGGCATGAGGAATATAAGAGTGGCTTCAACGGCGCCATCAACATCATCATTGGTGGTGGTTGTGTGTAAGATTATAAAGTTAAAGCTTTTGATGTAATTTGAATGAGGAATATACAAGTGCATTAGAGATTCCTCTGACACACATTTGAAAGAGATATAAACACACATACACCATCTTATTAACAATGAATAACCAAAGATCAGTCAGCTATAAAGTCTCGGATTTCAAGACTTGATCAAGTTATTTCATTATCAGTAAAGTTTCTTCATAGTTAATATTCTACACCATTCTATATAACCATCTATTCAATTGATTTAAGTAGAGCAAGCGAGTTCGGAGATCTTTTTATGTTAAACAAGATAGAGAAATACTATATAGAGCTAAATGTATTCCTGATTTAGTTGAAAGATAATACGAATAGTAATCGAAACCGTTTAAAATTAATACAATAACTTTGGAAAAACTTCTAAGTTAAACTCAATTTAATTATTTCGTTCTAAATTTCAAACTTTATGGAATACTATTTTAATTAATGTTTTAGTTGAAATATCATTTCAGTCCGGTTTAGTTTAGTCCTTTTGGCTAATTATTCAACACACTTTGGTTAATTGCTAGCATTACCGTAAACTAATTGCATCTTCATGTCGAGATCTCAGACTGTCAGAGGTTATATGTTTAGTTTGTCGTATTCTCAATTCTGTACAGTTTTAATATAAACTACATACATTCATATGTACTCAAAACTGTAATCTTCTATTTTGCATTTTTGTGCCTTTTTTACAAAAGAAAATTGGAGTTTTAAAATTTAGTGAATTTGATGAAAGTTAGTGTTACTCATCTAACAGAAGATTGATGTATTACCAACCTTAAGAGAGAGAAATTACTACATTTTCTATATGTGTCGAAATGAGCACTTTTCGATACAGTGGCTAGTTTCAAAATAGCGCTATTATAAACGCAAAATAGAAAAAAATAATATCATTTACAAAAATTATATAAACTAATAAAGTTTAGGATTAATTACAAATTAAATTTGTGACAGTTTGATTTTCTGTTTGATGAATTAAAATTTCATTGTATATCAACTTGTTATCAGTAATGTCAAAGTTTGTTTTTATAGATTTACTGTATTTGGTTCTTTATATCTCATGATTTTGTACGATGGGGGAAAAAATTCAGTTAACAAACCCACCAACAACTTCTATATTTCTTTACAGTTTAAGTATTATACACGGTAAAGTTTCTCAAAGTTTTTCAACTTTTAAAAGCGTACAACAGTAAATAAATGTGTAATTCTTTACGATTTTAACATTCAACCAATATAAATATTTTGTTGGAAAATTCAATATTTCTATAAACTTTATTAATTATGGAATATTTTACCACATCTTTTTGTGGTTAATATCAAAATAAGTATTGAACTTTTATGTTTTTAATAAATTTGAAAGCCGCTTAATTTGGAAAGAATACAAACTTGGTTTCTTTACTGTTTAATAAAATGTAGCCTAATCAGTGCTACCAAATCCAATTTAGAATGGACTTGAGATTACAAGTTTACAAGCTTAAATTTATAAGTTTGTACTTTTGTACTATAGTGTTTCACTTAAGAATTGCTAAATTATGAAGATCTCTACTGTATCTCTATCTTGTTGATGTCAAAATAAAAAAAGACTAAAAGTTAGAAGACATCGTCAATTCTATTAGCATAAGTCGTGTACATTCAATGCAGACGAAAAAATAAATATTGACATAACTGCATTGACTGGTTTTCTAGATTTTTATCTATTTTCGTCTACCAGTATTACTTGTGTACATTTATAATAAAGATGGGGGGAGAAAAAAGCCTATTTCTATTTTTCAAGATAAAAGTACAGACTCTTGTATACCTACACAGTTTAGATAAATACAATTTCTAAAACCTTAGCCATATACAGGATGTTTTATCTAAATATGGTCAATACTATGAAACTCCTATAAGTTCGAATTTGTGGAGGTCGCTGGAAACAATTTTAGCAAAATTAGAACCTTGTAGTTCATTTGAAAGTTGGTCAAAAACACTCGTTTTGCACAAGATTACAATTTTCAAAAGCGATCTAAGCACGTAAAACCATTAAGAATGGCTCAAAGAACGTTTCAACATTGATTTTTTTTTCGTTTTCTTCATTACATTCTAGGAAAAATGGGTAACATCTCGACTTGTTCCAAAATGCATTGAAGAAAAACGAAAAAAGTCAATGTTGAAAGGATCCTCGAGTCACTCTAAGTCATTTTAAGTGTGTAGCAAATTTCTGAAAGTAGTAACGAACCTTTTGTGACCAACTTCCAAATGAGCGACGAGGTTCTCATTTTGTTAAAGTGATCATCAGGAACTCCCTACAAATCCTTAAAATATTATTCGAATCGCTCGTCAACTTTTAGGAGTTTCATTGAATCGACCAGTTTTAGATTCGACACACTGTAGTTAGTAGTTGAAATAAATTTTATAAATCCTGTTATACCCATCAATTTTACAAATTCCATCTGACACAAATATAGTATATTAGAAAACGAGCGCCCCAGCACGAGATTTTTAATGGTCGAATGCAGGAATTTACTTCTGAAACGAGTTTTTTATTCATGCGCAAGCTGACAATCTTTAGAAAATAAATTGTACTAGCTATTAAAATACCCAAAAGGAGTGCGTTTATAGGTATTAAAGCACTCCTTTTGTTGTATTAACAACGCTATTATAGGCGCAAAATAGTAAAAAATATTTACAGAAGCGCGTTTTTTATATTTGTAGAATATTGAAAATTTCAGTTTATTTATGTTTTAAGTACCTATTCTCTTAATTTACGAAACCTACATTGAGAAAATCATTGTTTATTAATTAAAAATATATCAAAAAGGAAAGCTTCCTGTTTGTTAAAATATTTATCAATAATTTAAATGGGATATATAACGATAATTTTATGTTGCAATTATTTTAAACCACGTGAAAGGAAAATGTTGATTATTTTTATTCTTATCAATGTAATCAATTGTGGATTGATTCGTTGTAGTTTTTATTTTAAGTAAAATTTAATTGCAAATTTCCAGTTTGATAAACGGTCAACTAGGTCAGTAGTACAGTCAAATACAATGAAGCTTCAATATCGAAATTTACATTAATAATTAATTTGAGTGATCACTAAGTAAGGTTACAAAGCAATCACCCTGAGTATGAGACACAACGAAGTCTCTTTTATGATTTCCATAAATCCGAAACGGCATCAACCTACGAAACAAGGAAAAAATTAGCCAAAAATTATTGTTGTGGTACAAAAAACGCAAATTATTTTGTCGTTTTTCTGGACAACATCAAGAAGATTAAAGAAAACAGTTTTTAGAGGCTTTTCCGTGTTTTTTTTTTTTGTCTACAATCCATTTTTATACCGACATTCACTTGTTTTTTGAGCTGTTTCTGGGTCATAAGCGTGGATTCGTGTCTTTTTTACAAAACGATAACAACTACACTAACACATGTACAATTTATTAAAAATTTAGATAATACCACTAGAAATTATGGTTGTTTTTGGTTATTTAATTTTATTTTTATATGCTTATAGATAAAATCCCCCACGGGAAGTACATTATTGTCCTGCTACTATTACCGATTATTATATTTCCAAAATAATTGTAGTAATAATAAAAAGGTATATTATTATTAAAAAAAAAGAGTTATAGACCATAACGAATGTATACACATTTGTTATTGTTTCTAATAAAAATTACGTTTCAAATGATATAAAAATTATACAGTCTTGTTCGGCTGTTTTTTCGGTTGTTTCTTCAAATATATTACCTATAATAACAATAACATGATTTAAATTTTAAAATAACCTACAAATTTTCAGTCGTATTTATACTAGAATTTCACGCTTTCGTGATCTTTTATTGTTGAAAAGATAGCTGACGAGAAAAAAAAACACACCTAGAAATTATTACGCTAATATTTACACTAAAACGAGAAATATGCGACATAGCATTTATTACAATTCCTCCCTATAGTGTTAGTCAATGTAATTTGCGCATACGTATTTTATATTGTTAACATCAGCATTTATGCTGTAATTCAACAAATCCACCACCATTCCTCTACCTATATACAATAGGGGTAAAGAAACGGAAACAAATCGACAAATGTAACAAACAACAGTTTTAATTATCGGTTGATTTCTCAATTTCAACAACCATAATTTATAGGTTGAGTATTGATTTTTGTTTATCACAATTGCATCTTTGATTCACATTTTACCCTTAATCCTACATTGTTTCTGTATGCTTCCTTGGTGATATATTCTGATAATAGTTCTCTAATGAACAATCGTGTTTAGTTCTTCAATATTTGTTGTCTTTTTTACATTGGAACAAGTTTCTAAAAAATGGAATCAAAAAAGTCTCGTTTCATTGTTATTTTTTTTGTGTTCATTGGGGTTAGCCTGAAGAGGTTTCGTTCTAGGTGGTTGAATTTAACAAAAGGTATTTTTTGTGTCTATAATGATCCAAAAAAAAAAAAAAATTACTAGAAAAGCCAAATGGATTCATTATTAGTGTAAATAATCGGAATAGGTAGTGTCGCTTGTAATGCCTGAGGTTGTTGAAGTTTTAGAAAAGTTAACAGAGTTTGGTGCTATTTTTTTTTTTACTTATACTACTCTATCACAACTTTTAAAAGAATCAATATTAACTTTTTAAAGATATTAAATGATGATTTTCTATTAGTGAAGCTAAAATTTCTGTTTTAGTTTCAAAAAACAAATCAGTAGGATAAAATTCAAATTGTCCACACTAAATTCATTTTGATCATGTATAGTCTTTCGATTTTTCTAAGAGAATGACTAAAGTAATAAAATAAAGTCACGTATGTTCAACAATGAATGTTCAATTGCCAGTAAGAATCCCTTGTAAACACTCGTCTTTACCTGCTTTGTTCGAAAACTAACCAGATAATGAAATTGTTGGTCCTTTTTTTGATTTATTATTTTATGAGGTGCTACTTGCAATTGAACATTCATTGTTGAATATACTTGACTTTATTTTATTACTTTAGTCATTCTCTTAGAAAAATCGACAGACTATACAGGACGTTCCACTTTAAGCTTAATGTTAAACATGCCAATATTAATTTCACGATACGTCTGAGCTAAAATAAATAAACGTATAGTGAGATTCACCAACTAAGAGATTGACTAAAGTAATAAAATTAGTATACAATTGTTTCGGTGACAATAGAGTTGATAGGTTAGTGAAATATTGACACGGCCATAAATATTCAAAATTTGCCATGACTATGAAGACACCAGATGTTTTGTAAAATTTGTTGAAGGGATCGTCCTTCTTGGAAAACACGTAGTTTTTAAATTAAAATAACTGCTTAAAACCATTGAAATAACATTATCGAAACTGATTAATCTATTGTGAATAATTATCTATCTTTTAATTTACTACATTTTTAATATAAAATTTCATATCCTGATTGAATAATTATTGTATTTTGACTACTTCTTCGAATGAACAAAGTGTGCTTCCGTGAATTGCCTATTTTCAGTTGAATTAAAGCATTAGAAAATTACTTAGATTATCATTTCTTTGGAGTTTAACCCTGAAACGAGCAATCGAAATTCTTACTGTTGTCGAAATTTAATCTCACAATAAGTAATAATAATAATTCAATAGTATTTTCATTTGAAATAATTTAAATGTTTTCAATAAAGAAACTACCTGCTTTCAAAGAAAGTGAATCCCTTCAACAAATTTTACAAAACATCTGGTTTCTTCATAGTCATGGCAAATTTTGAAAATTTATGGCAGTGTCAATATTTCACCAACCCATCAACTCTATTGTCACCGAAACTATTGTATACTAATTTTATTACTTTAGTCAATCTCTTAGTTGGTGAATCTCAGTATACCTTGTACGATCGATTTCAGAAAATGACTAGTTTTTGTGCGACTGTGTAAAACAGGCTTCTGAGGGCGGTCGTAACAATGCAACAGAATCTTAATAAGTGAGAATTTGAGAAGATATTTAATCAGAAGGTAGGGGTGGGGTATTGAATTGATTAGAAAAATACTTTCTACAAATTTGGTTTAAAATCGTCTTAAAATTTCCTATTTGCTCATCTTCTTAGTCCATAAGAGATACAGTCTGACTTACACGAACCAAATAACGTGATATTTCCGTTCAAGAGTCGGTCACTTTTTTGTGAAATCCATGGTACCTTAGTCACTATAAGACTTTAATTTCGGATTTTGACCGAATTTTGCATCAAAACAAAGGTTTCTGGTCTTTTTAGTTTGTTTACGAGCTAAATTTTAAGACATTTTTGTCCTAAATCGAATTTTGCTCTCAAATTATGGAAGAAAGTTTCCATAAAATTGCCAATACAAGATTTACACATATTTAGGCAAATTTAAAACTGTTTTAGTCAATGTTTTAAAATATTTTGATAATATAACGATTTAGACACTTTTTAGTGCAGGTTTTCTGATATTTGTGTACTGACTCGCGGCAGCTTTAGGCAATTTGTGGACTTGGTTGTTTTAAAGCCTCACGAAATCAAAAATTAACAAAACAGTTCTTCAGATATTATTTTGCATAAAAGACCCCATAATCTCGGTAACCATCAGGGGGCAAAAGAATATACCATAAATCCCCTTGTCTGATACTTAAACTCCACTTGACAAACTATCAAATTTCATGCCGTTAAAAGTTGGAATGTTTGATTATCTGACAAAAATGCTTGACCATCTGTGGCCCCTGTTACAATATAGAATCATCAAGTGTCGTACTATTATTATTCTTTCTAAAACATTTATTATTACAGTTGACAACAATAGACAAGTTATCTGTCTTTGATAAAGAGAAAGATATGACTGGTTTATTTGTCAATAAAGGAACAGAAAGGCGTTAAATTTATTGATTTTTATTATTTTTTGGTGATCTATTCGAATTTTAAAGTTCAATTTGTAATCATGTAGTTGAAATGATTGAAATATTATTCTGTATGGTTGTTAAATTAGGCTCTCATATTCGATAGATATTTGTATGAAATTTCCATTTGTATATGTGTTTAGATCTAGCTTCAATATTATTCTATATTATGTTTAGTTTCTGTTTGTTTTCAGCGTTCTGTTTTGAGTAAATAAAAGTTGGAAATGTATGTTTATTAAAATATGCATTCTATGTTTGTATATTTCATTTTAAATTTTTATTGAACAACATGCTATAAATTTCCACTATCTATGTATCTATCTACCTGTTGTTATTTTAATCTACAATAGAGTTCTAACAATAATTATTATAATTTAGATTAGAAAAAAAAATAATTTAAAATTTATACATAGTAGTTTTCTTTGTTGTTTTGCATTAAACAAATATACAATTCACACATACATACATACATACATACATACACACCTATTTCTCTCTGCCCACATGTGTGTATTATCAGTAGTCCATGTTCACGGCATAGTACAATCATTGCCCTGATTAATGCCAACAAGGTTACCATAACATTAATAGGATTTAAAATATTCAAATTAATTCCACACAAACAGTAATTACATTTGCAAGTGAACTCGCTTGCATAAAATTCGTTTCCCTCTATCTTCACAATTACAAAATAACGAATATGTGAAGAGATATATGTATAGAAATAAAATGAAATAATTCACTAATATCCAACAAATTGAGCATGTTATAGTGTTGATTGAATCAAAATATTGTTCTTACATCGTTCTTGTTTCAAGACTACCTACTCATTTACAAATACAACTACTTTATATTACCGGCACACTACCTCCTCCACACTAGCAACCCTTGAACATTTGTCGACTATACGGGCTGCAAACAGAAACAGTCAAGTGTCCAACCCAATTTAAATAATGAGCAATTCGTGTATAATTCAATTTGAATACGAATGAATGAAATGAACAAAATTTGAATCGATTCAAACATTTAAACTAATTTAAAGAAAATTACAATTGTTGAATGTTTTTCTTATGTAAATTACTTAAAATGTTGTTTGTTTGCTGCCTTCTCTAACAGCAAGTTTGTTTATATACTTTGAAAATTCTTATTCTGTATTAAAACAATCAAACACGTCTTGTACATAGTTTTATTAAACGAATCAAATAATTTTTATGTTATAGTTGGCAGTAATTGTCGATCAAATTGTGTAATTTCGCTATAATAAAATACTTAATGATAACCTTAAATACAGTTCGGTTTGACGACAACGTGTTATTAGTGTGAAATTAATTGGATATATGATTATTTTGTTTAAATAAAAATGCACATGTACAAATACAAAAGAGATCATTTTTTATTATGTAATTACACAGTAATTCTAATTGAGTATATGTATATTTTTTGTGGAATGTTACAAAATTAGTTTTTTTATGTGACATGAAATTTCCCAAAATTAAGTAATTACGTTCGTTGCGACACACAATTCAGGTTAAACGAAACAAAAAAAAACTATAGCTTTTGTTAATACAAACAATGTAATTTATAGAGAAAATCAATACGGTCAATCTGAAGCAAAAATTCTTCTATGTATTAGTCTCCGAACTTTACACATATCAAAGTGCGATTCTTCTCACAATCACTCTGATCTACTTAGTTTTTTTGAGGAGTTTTAGGGACTAACAGAATGGTACTAAAGTAATTTTGAATTGTAGAAATCCCCTTCTAGCTAATTTAAAAAATACGAGAAAACACTCTCCCGGCGCATCCACCATTTTTGCACAACTCTAAATAGAAGGTGTTGGGTCTATTCTATGAAATTTGTTAGTTGGATAGCGATTGGAAAAAAAATTGAGTATTTGTAGAAGGTCCCTGAAGACCACTTTAGCAAAATTAGAACCTCGTAACTTTGATTTTTTCGTTTTTCTCCATTTTATTCTAGAAGAAAGATGAAAAAAATCAATGTTGGGAGGGTCTTCGAGTCATACTTACAATTAGTCGTGTTTAGCTCATCCTTCAAAACCGCGAAATTGTCTAAAACAATCGTGTTTTGATATACTTATAAATGAGCTACGAAGCTCTAATTCTGCTGAAATGTTCTCTAAGGACTACTCTACAAATCCTTGAAATATTATCCAAATCTCTCACCAACTAATAGAAGTTTCATAAGAATCGATCATATTTGTATTAACAAAAAAGATTTAGTTGTTTGCTCTCTTTTTTTTGAGCGAACGTATTGAGTGCAACCGTGTTATAAATACGACGCCATACACTTTAAATTGAAACTGTAAATATTGTGTTGACAAAGCTCAGATTTACAATTATTCATAGACAGGGAGAATTATTATTTGCAATCGGTCAAATTGATCCAATTTAGACAGTAATGCTCGTCTATCTAACCAATGAAACAACCACCACCGACCACCATCATCCCCATATAATCCAAACCAAAAACATTATAGGAAACTTATTAAATATTTGATAACGCCACTAACTAAATTCATCTTGAATACTTGAATAATTTTAATAGAAGTTGCTTGAAAGTTCAATTATTCTTCTCAATGTGGTCCAGTTTATTTTGTTTGTTGTAATTTTAGAGAGTTGTAGAGTGGCATTAAAATAATTTCGTATATTGAAAGTCTCTATGTAGCTAGTTTTAAAATAAAAATATTTGGTAGTGTTTTCTCCCGGCGCATCCACCATTTTTCAACGTATTATACTTATAGTTGAAATGAAGTCAAATGACACAAATTAAAAATTCTTTTGACTTATAGCCTCTATTTTTTATTGAGAGGATGTGTTAGATAAAACCGTGTTATAAAGATGCCGTTTTAAACAGTTATTTTCAATTAAATCGGTCTCAAAAACCACGTATTGTGCTTGTATTCTATCAAATTGATCCAATTTTGACACTAATCCTCCTCGATCTGACTAATGAAACAAACACCACCATCATTCCTATTAAATGAAATAAAAACAGGAAAAAACTCATTAAATATTTTTAGTAACTGTAGTGTGGTGTTTATTTTCATTTTATACGAAGCAATCATTCGACAGTTTCATTCTCATTAGTTCTATATAATTAAAATTAATAGGATTCTCTCTCTTAGAATTAATTAATTAGACGACTAATTGGAAATATAAATTTAAATGTTGTAAGACGGAAAAGTTCCGTCCTCAATGTATAGACAAGTCTGATTGATATCTGTCTGATAAGTTTATTGTAAATCTTTTTATTTTGAAAAATTGTATGAAAGGTAGATTTGTTTTCTTTTGTAGAAAATCCAACTAAATCTGCACATTTTCTGAATTTTATTACTTAAGTGTTCGTCAATTTTCTGTTCAAATAACATTCTTGATTTCAACAGTAAATCTTATTCTCGATTGTTTTGTTGTTCTTACCCCTGTTTCCGTTTATTTGCTTTTTTCCTTTATTCTATCTTCACGTCGAAAGGTAAACATAATTTAGAGTTGATTTAGTTGGTGACAGTTGGTAATGATAATGATGATGATGATCGAGACTCAAGGAAAAAATAATATTTGTTTTTCTCAGCAACAGCAACATTAATAAGAGAAGATATCAGTGAAATGTCTATTGTTTTTAGAATATATCAAAATATTTTGAGTATCAAAGACGTAGAGATCATTAGAAAAAAATAATCCAATGAAACAAAGATGCATTTATTATTAATAATGAGATATTTTTCTCTTGTTGTTGCTATTTTTTGTTGTTGGTTGGCATCATCTATTCCTTTATTTTTGTTTGTGACAATTGTCAAGAATAACAATGACAAGATTAATTCAATTCTTCGTGTTTTTTATCGTCATTCCTCCCTAATTTTGCCGTTCTTTCATGATACAGAAGCATGCCAAAAAAGGTTATTTATTTGAGATGATATTTATACATTAATACAGATTTCTCTTTTGATATATCATATTTTATTGCAAGATTCGTTCGTCTTTTAATGATCAACATAAAATGAAAATATTGCTATAACAAATATACAGTACACCTAGAGAATTAGATGTGTTTTTTTTTTAAGAGAATGTCAACGATGACAACATTTCACCAAGCGGAAATATAACTACCTCTTCCCTTACTTCAAAATAATTAAGTTATATTGTTGTAACGACTGTCATCATATTACTCTCTCTCTACCACAAACACTGTTTGTCTCTTCCATTACGAACTTATGGAATAATTTGTTCTAGAAGTTTCTCTATCTTTAGTGTCAAATTAAATTTTAGATATTATTAGACGATTTGAAGTTTGATGTTTTCATCATTTCACTTATTATCTTTATAGGAAAAGGAAGATTATATTGTCGTGTTCATCGTGGAAATCATTCCATTTTTAATTCAAAATTACACACAAATTAATCGTTTTTTAAAAGAATTCTGTTTACAATTCGAAATTTAGTAGAACAAAGAAGTATTTAAACTTGTTATGTATTTCCAAAACCAGGGACACAAGAGAAAAATCTGTCTAGGGTAGAATATATAGAGGCTAAATATTTTTTTATAAACTGTTCAAAAAGAACAGTGTAGCTGACAAATATTTATGAATGAGGAAAATATAAATTTAAACTCCAAAACCTTCTTTAAAAAGTGACTGTACCTAAATGCGTAAATCGTGTTCTAATGAAAAAAGTTGTTTAAAAATTGATGATTTAAGCATGAAAATCTTGTAATTTTAATTAAATGTGCAGAATTCAACTTAAAAATTGACTTAAAGTCTATAAATTGTCTTCTTTTTACAATTTAATGGTAAAATTCAATAAAAACTGATTTTGGACTAGCTTTAAAATACATGTCAAGACGTGGATTAAATTTAATTCAATTAAATTCGGTAGTAAAATGCACTAAAAGAAAAACGATTTAAGACGATAATCTTTTAAATTAGAGTTAAAGGCAAAAAATTTAAAGTGTCTATTGTTAGAACTCAGCCTAAATGTCAAGATTTCAGCTAAAAGTGTCTAATTTAAACCCTTTTCACAACTTAACAGTCATTTAAAATCGAAACCGATGATTTGCGATGAAAATCTTTTAAAATATTGGCTATACTAAACAGTGTACCTCGAAAATTAATTAAAACTGACTAAACTAATTCCTAATTAAAGATCCAAAACCATACTCAAAAATCGATAAGCGTTCTGTATTTACAATTTATTATGACAAATCGATCCACTTATTATCTTTATAGGAAAAGGAAGATTATATTGTCGTGTTTATCGTGGAAATCATTCTATTTTTAATTCGAAATTACACACGTAGTACATCGTTTTTTTAAAAGAATTCTGTTTACAATTCGGAATGTAGTCCTTTTTAAAGTAGAACAAAAAAGTATTTTAAACTTGTTGTTTCCAAAACGAGGTACACAAGAGAAAAATCTGTCTAGGGTAGAATATACAGAGGCTGAATAATATATTTTGCTTTCTATAAACTGTTCAAAAAGAACAGTGTAGCTGACAAGTATATTCCTAACAACTAATTTATGAATGAGGAAAATCTAAATTTAAATTCCCAAACCTTCTTTAAAAAGTGACTGTACCTATACTCTGTTTTTAAACTAGGAGGAGTGATTTGAATTTTGCGCGCCTAAATGTTAGCTTCCTATTGGTTATTTTACAGGCAAGTTTACACAATACAAAATTTCAAAATTCTGACATTGACATTGTTATTTTTGTAAAACGAAATTTTAATTGTACAATATACTGCACAGTTCAATAATGCACAATTTTATGAGTTTTTATTAGTTTTAATTAATTAATTGTGTATCAATCTATGTGCTATCACTTTTATTCTATACATTTTCATCGAATTTTTCGAAAAAAATTGGTAAAAAAGGGAAAATTCAACATAACCTCTAATAATAAAATCAATCCAAATATGTAAATTATTAAATGCACTTAAGAATGTTATATGTGCATATTATTAAAGAAGAAGATTAAATAAGCAAATTAGGTGGAATAATGGATGATTTAACAGACAATTTGGTAACCATTTGCACTAATTCTTGCAGTAGCGATAGTGATAGTGATAATGTATCAGATTATGTTGTGATTGTGAATTAAGCATTACCTGTTATTTTCAGTTTGAGTCTTTATTGAATACACTCAATCTTTTACTGTTTTCGAGCAACAAAATAAATATATTTCGAAGTTTGAGTACGCATTTCAATTATTTATTATTTTTTGCTAAATTAAGTCAAGAATCATTTGTTTCTTCATGTGACAGCAATAAAGAAGGATCAACATAATCCTATGCTTTATTTTTAATAAAGAAAAAATAACTGTATCAGACATAGGAATCTGTTATCTGTTAATTTGAAGGCACTCTATTGTTCCTTGTTAATTATAACAACTTAGTTGTCATCAGACGGCTAAATATGTTACATTTAAAATTATGAGACATAAATTTTTAAATTTACCGCCAAAACGATCTAGTGTTTTTTTTTCTAGTGACTTTTTGTATGTAAACGGGGCTTCAATCACAACTCCTCCTAGTTTAAAAACAAGGTATAAATGCCTAAATCGTGTTGTAATAAAAAAGTTGTTTAAAAATTGATGATTTAAGCATGAAAATCTTGTAATTTTAATTAAATGTGCAGAATTCAACTTAAAAATTGACTTAAAGTCTATAAATTGTCTTTTTTTACAATTTAATGGTGAAATTCAATAAAAACTGATCTTGGACTAGCTTTAAAATATATGTCAAGACGTGGATTAAATTTAATTCAATTAAATTTAATTTCAACACGAAAATTGAATTTATTAAATCTCCTATGGAAGATTCGGTAGTAAAATTCACTAAAAAAAAAACGATTTAAGACGATAATCTTTTGAAATTAGAGTTAAAGGCGAAAAATTTAAAGTGTCTGTTGTTAGAACTCAGCCTAAATGTCGGGATTTCAACTAAAAGTGTCTAATTTAAGCCCTTTTCACGACTTGACAATAATTTAAAATTGAAACTGATGATTTGCGATGAAAATCTTCTCCTTTTGAGCATCCAGTAATTTGTTGAAAATAATGATTTAGGAAGAAAGTGTTTAAAATTTCTAATTAGAAATCGAAAACTATACTCAAAAATCGATAAACGTTGTGTATTTACAATTTATTATGACAAATCGATAAAAACCAACGATTTAAGGCAAATATTTCTTGAAACCCAAATTAAAAATGAAGAATTCAGCTTAAATGTAGATTTAAAATTTGTAAATCTTCTTTATTTTCACGAGATAAGGTGAAAGTGTGTTAACATTAAAATTGTCCTGTCACTACTTAGAGGTAAGATTTGCTGAAAATTTGTGATTTTGGGTCTACAATTTAAACAAGAATTTGAAAATACTATTCAGAAAACGTTAAAATCATATCATCTGAACGGTTTACTAACGAAATTCGTTAAAATCTGATAGGTGTTTGACTCAAGAACAACTTTCACCAATAAAATCATGATTTCGAACAATTACTGAAACCTAGACTAGAAAGGAAGAATTCAGCTCAAAAATCGATTGGAAATATCTTCTTTTCAAACTAGAAAATCCTCCCAAAATACTGACAAAAGTTACTAAATCGTCTCCTTTCCATAATTAAAAATTGAAAATATCCTAAACTCTGGGCTATAAATCAAGGCTTTATCTCTAAAATTGACTAACATTGTTTGTATTTTCTCCAGTTCGCGATTCATTGGTAAAATTTACCAAAATTCTCAAAAAAACGCCTGAACATTATTATGATTAAAATTCATATTGTTTAACTGAAAGGCACACTTTTACAAAAACATCAAAAGGAAATTTTAGCATATTTCTAATCGAGGAAGCCTCATACAGCAGAATATGCCTTCAGCGAGTTGTGATAAACGCTAGGATTAGTTTTATTTTCAAAGCTTCTCCTTTTTCGTCTGTTCTTTCGGTTCTTTGTTATGTTCCCTTTTTTTTTTAATTTTTTTTCCCGTCACCTATTCAGATGAGAATCTAAAATATGGTGCGCTTCGTCTTGTTTTTCTGTTTGTTGTTCTACTTAAAAGTCATTGTTAAACTTGATAAACAATGCACGATTATTCGAAATGTCTAATACAATGCACCTGCACTAAACACATGCAGAGATATAGTCGAGAGATAGAGGAAGATGATGATGATGATGATGATGGTGCTTTCAGTCTATTAGGGAGATTGTATAGTTGAACAGCATCTCACCAATTGTATGTCAACTTCAATAATTAATTAGTCTACATTGAAGACAACATACAGTACCATGTCATCTTCATTCTCCTACCATATTATCTCTTCTTCAATGAGTTCCTAACGTACATCATTCCATCTCTATTCTATCTATCTATCTATATCCAGTAACAACACTTACAAGATTCGAATTACATGCTTTTTTTTGCTCTTTGATTCTGTTTCGAACAAATACATGTTCCTTTAGTATTATTATTGTTATCAAAAGAAAAGAAAAACAAGTGGATATAAAAGAGAATATAACATAAATGAGGGAATGTTGAAATTTTCGTCTTCAATAAGACGAGCAAAACAATGCGAACACACAAAACTTCTCTAATTACAAAATTCTCTCCCCCCAAGTCCTTTTCTCGCTTTACTTTTTGTTCTGTTTAAAGGAGCTGTGTTGTTAGATATCTCATCTTCAAATGTTTTAAGTACTTGACAATTTCAAAGTTTTTAGTTAAAACGATAAGAACGTGTATTTCATATTAAAAGAGAAAAGAATCGGGATTATACCAAAGAATCACTCGTTTCGTTTCGTTTAACTTGCACGATTCTCTTGTGTTGTTATTGTTGTTGTTGATATTGTCGATATTTGATATAAAATTGCGCAAAATCATTATTATAAGAACCAAGAACGTATCCATCTTTATAGACGAGTATATTAAAAATTCCGCACAGATTCTTGAGCTGTATACAACGAGGAGGACGACAACGAGGAGGATATGTTGGCTGTTGTTTAGATGATAGTTTTATTAGAAAATAGTCGTTGTTATCCATCTAGTCTTTCACTATATCGTACACACATAGACACAAGATCCAATCACAAGTTTCAATAAGGAATGTCCAGATTCCGAACATGGTTTTGAAATTGTTTGTCGTCTCTTGTGTCTCAATTCCTGTTACAAACAGGAATCATATCGAGTGGAATGAACACACACATCGTATGTAGAGAGAAGAAAAGAACGAAAGTAAACAAGAATAAAACGAACCTTCCATGAATGTGTGTGTGTGTGTCTGTGTATTATTTTTTGCATTTTGTTTTTGTTTCCTTTTCATCACCTTTTTCTATTACTACTTATTGCTTCATCTTCTACAATATAAAAGGCATGTTATGAACAGGAAACTTTTCGTTATACGAGATGAAGAAGAGCTCACAACAACAAAAAAAAAACTATAAAAGTATATTATTGTACACACATACATGATATTTTATATTGTATTTTACTCGGAAATACTTATTTTTTTGTTGTTGTTAAGATTGATATTGAATTTTTGTCGACAACTTTTATCTACACACAACACTAATGGGGCGCTTTTACAACTAACAATACCACTCGTTTTTTCTTTCCTCTACACGATGGAAGAAAAGAAGCTTTAATAATTCCCACTAAATATAACTCAATCTTGACGATATTCCAAAAAGCATATGGAGCTTTTATAAATAAAGAATTCTGTATTATGTATTTATCGAAATTGGAAGTTTTTGTTGGCCTTATTTTTATAAATGTTGGTACATTTAGTTATGTTTTAGAATTAAAGAAAACTATGATTAAATTCGGTTTTTATTCCTGGTATAACTTCTCGTATCGTTGAAAGTTTATGGTAGATTAATGGTAATAAGCGTTACATAGAATATTTTACGATCCATTTATGTTGGGCGCAAATGTAAACTGTGGTTAATATTCTAAACATATAAAAAATTGTATAATTTCAAATAGATATGGATGATATTTTATGTATTTTCTATTATTAAGTGAAAATTGAGATGGTAAATTTATTTATTTAGAGAATATTAATTCTCTATTATTTCCCGTTTATTTCCATCATTTTTCACGTTTTGTATTGTTATTGTAATACGAAATTTGATCATTTATTCATACTAAAAATTCGATTCCATTGTAGCTTTTAAATCTCAATTTGGTCAAACAGAAACGGCATGTCTAGTACGATTTACTAAAGTGCCATTTTTCATACTGAATTTCAGTGGCATTTTCAGGAAACTTTTCATTTATATCCAAGTTTCTCTTTATGTGTGTGTGTTTTTTCCTACGTGTCTTTCCACCATTTCCACTCATTTCTCCCTGCTAGACAACATTGAGAATTGAGAAAAAATAACACACAACTGTGTATTTTGGTATATTTCAAATGTCAGAACCAACGATTAGGAACATTATATCAAGGAATAATAATAATAATAATGAGGATAATGATAAGAATAATAGTAGTAATGATAATATATAAAGTTGCAAGTAATAGATGCAATTTCTGGTATTAATAGTAGAAGGAGAATTTAGTTGCGGTTGACCTGTCACTAAGTGGTCCTCTATTACTAGTTTTGTTAACATTTCTGAAACAAATTTCCAAGTGAAATGGCATGAATACTATTTCCACCATTTCATCCATTTGATCCAATTGCTGAAATTTCAAGACAATATCCTTATCCTAATCTAAATAATAATGTTGATAGTTTCAAAGAACTAAAAGATGATAATTAGTTAAGTCTTAAGCGAGCGAGTTCTCAAATCATGCAATAACGAACTTTATCCTGCCTTCAATTTTTTTTTTTTACATTGTTAAACACACAAATCTCTGTATTTGTTGTTGGAAATTTTAAGGCTTTAATCAAAGTCTTACGATCTTCACAAATACAAGTAAAACACCGATTAGGGCCTTTTATCCTTTAACTTGGAATCCTTTAAGTGGTTTCTCTTTGACTTTGTTGTCTTATACGTTAACTTTGTTATTAAAATACTTTAACATATATGTATGTATGTATGTATAGTAAATATAATGTCTTTACCTATAACCAAAGCTCTACCAACTTTATAATTCTCTTACGATAGTTCTATTGTGAAACTTGCTACTTGGCAGTAGTTCTCTAAATCTGCCAAGTTAATAGTGTTAGACCTTTTTTGGTAACTTGCATGTAACAGTTGTGCCAAGCTTAAACAACATTAACTTCACACAATAATAATTAACAACAACAAAATGAAGGGGAAAAAATAAGTCAACTAAACAAGAATACAGAAGAAGTTTTCTAGAGCAGTTTAATTGAAATTGAAGGAATGTTCAAAATAAAAATAACTGAGATTATAGTTAAAAAAATTCTTTAACTTCTTATAGTTTAACCGGTGTGTAATAAAGAGTTGTATTGTTGTAAAATAAAACTTGACGTGCGTTGATCGCATCTATGTATAATTGCTTAGTATATTCTTCAACATTGTTGCATAAACAACTATTCGGGATAAAATTTAAATTAATTGAACCTAGTCACGTTATAATAATACCCATATAAGACTTTGTCTAACTGTATATTTGCTAAATCTTTATGTAGATTCTTGAGTATAATAAGAAAACATATCGGCTTATTTGAAAGAACAAGTAGAAAATCTAGTAAAAAATAACTCGAATTTATTAGCTCAGATTCTACTTGAAAGTTCGAATTATCTCATTTCATCCGCCCCAAAAAAGCATCTACTTCTCGTCCAAAGCATATTCTTAATTGAAGACATCTAAACAAAATGGCAAAATCTGTGTCCATTACGGATCTTTTTTGGTCTAAATGCCATCAAATTTGGGGTTGAGTTTTGTATCTTTTCAATACAACGTTTGGTTCTTCCAATAAGGCTCAGGATTTGTTCACTCGCAAAAATTTTGATTTTATTTAAAGCTAAGTTGTATTTGAGTAAAACTTACAACTTGACGGCAACATTTCAAAATATTTCTTTGTAAATGAGACACTTGAGAGATTTTCTGTTGTTATCCAATTTCTAATATTAGAAATGTTCAAATTTTCTTGTCATTCAAAACGATTGACACACTTCGATCTCAAACGATTGTAGCTCAATTCTAACATATTTACGGGAAAATTCGAGAAATCTCTGTTTAATTTCCAAACGATCTTTTTATTATTTAGCCTAGTTTTAAAGTTTTTACAAGAAAATCATGTCGATTCTTTCTGGTTATTGTTGTCATTGTGCATTTAGTGAATTTCCACTTGGATTGTTTAGTTTAGATGAAACAATGCAAACAATTTGGCCAACGATTAGTCTTGTAAAGTTCCAACAACTTCAGTAATCTGATGGAACAATAAAACTATTGACCAGTCTCGATTCGTCTTAAATTAGATCATCCATTGATGTGGTTGTAATTATCAAAATTTCATATAAATACGTATCGTAGTGTGAAATTTGCTTGTTTCATGCTAATACAAATCAAAACTTCCACAATCAAACAAAGACTTTCAGAATATTGCATGCCTTCATTGTATTCAAATCTAAAGAGTTGACAAGGATCAATTATAATTAACAGACGACACAATAGCAATCGTGCCGGTTTTCGCCTATATATGTATTCGATTTTGATAACACATACCTACATATATACATACAGATATATACCTATATACTTATATGGTATACAATGAACAATAATGCCGCAATGGCGTGGGGGTGTGGTCTGCCGCCGATATTCTGCGCCGGATGTCAATCTAATAAATGTCACCGTACCCCCGGCTTGCGTGCGTTATTAACTGCTAAATTAATTGCATTTTCTTTGACATTTCGATTTTAAATCACGCACCATACAATTCTTGGTCAGGTGTGTTATTAAGGTGTCAACTGCTGAATCTCAATGTTGATTATCATAGATGAAGATGATGAGAGAATAAAGGTAAATTGAATACTTACTACCCTTATTTTGTTGATTGTTGTTTGTCGTCATATGGTCGATAATAAGTATACGTGATTTCGCATAATTCTCAAGATAAAGAATGTGATTAAATCTAATCAATAGAAATTTGTTAAGGCAACAACAAAGAAAATGTCAAAGGGATTTAGGTTGTTTTATGCTTATTTTTACAATCATCAACTTTCATATTTGTGATAATAAGAAACGACAGGCAAGCTCTTGATTTCAACACGACAATATTTCATTCTTCTAAGCCCAATTTCAAATATGTTAGCGTTTTATTATTTTTTTCTTATTCGTCATAGAGGACTCGACACAGGAAATAGAACATTAATTTTCTAGTTTCCATAAAATCTTGTTGTTATTTCCTATTTCTTTTGTTTATTATAAATAAACAAATAAAGTTGTAGACTAAATTGGAAAATAGTTTAGTCTTTTATTGTCTTCTCTAGTTGTTTCATCTCCTTAAAGAATTCGTTGGAATGTTTTGGTGAAGTTTCAATTTGATCTCGAATACTGTCACAAAGTTTCTTTGTAAAAGTAGAGAAGATCATTGACGAGTGGCAAGCCAAGTTTCGTTCAATAAATAATAGAAGAAAAAAAACAATAAATAAGAACAGTGTTGTGATCGTTTTGGAAGTTGTGCAATTCTCATCGGAACGATCCTCAATCTATATTGTACAATTTTTCTTTTAATCAAACGAGGTAAACACGTTTGTATAAATTGTGGTATTTTCCCGTTTTATTTTTCAATTGTCGTCCTGGTGTGTTGTTGTAAATAAAATGCAAACTAGTCGTAGTTTTTCCAAAAAAAAAAATTGTTAAAATAACGATGTCGTTTGTTTACAGACGTGCACATCTGCGAAACTGCTTAGAGATACTTAAGGAAATAGTACCGTTGGGTCCTGAGGCATCTAGACATACAACACTAGGACTTTTAACAAAAGCAAAAAGGTTTATAAAGGTGAGTTGTATTATAGTGGAACTTTTCCCATATACGAATATGAATATAGTTACGTTTGTATGTTTAACGACTTTTGTGAATTACATAAGTTGAATGTTGAAATTTACGGGATACAACATTATCATCATATTTATGATGTTTAATGTGTAGAGATATTTGTTCATGTTGTTGAATTAAATTATTAAATTAATATGGAATTTTAGAGAATATAACGGCTGAAAAAAAATCGTATAAATACACAGTTGGATACCCTGCCGTTCTGTAATTGGTTTCCATGTTGTGCTTTCGAATTCCAATCATTCAAATCCCACTGTCCATCACTTGTCGTGTAAAATATTGTTTTTCACATACCCAACTAAAACATATTTCAATCATTCGGATTTATATCGAAATTCTCTGATTTTAAATTAATGTCAAATACGCTTTTTTATATTATTTTTGTTGTGTTGTAACGTAACAAAGACGTATTATAATTCATTCATTGTCAAAGTCCCGCCGTCTATCGATATCGTCTTATTTGACATTTAAATGCTGCATTTGCATCAAACCCATCGAATGTGGTCTCTCTGTTTCTATTTGAAATGTCGTTCTTCGAGTGAAACTTTGATCCTTTCTCAGTCCTCCTCCTTTCTCAGACATGTGTTTTATTCAATACTTGATTGATGTAAAATTTCAAGTATAATTTGAATTTTAAACAACAAGAAATAGAATTGGAGACACGACAAAAACAACAACGTCATAAAATCATCGTTGTATATATAATAAATATGCAAATAGAAAATTGAAAATTGTTGATTTATAATTTTCAAATTGAGCTATGTGTGTAATTATGGTGGATGCGCCCAGTTATAGAGCGTGATTAACATTCTCTAAATTGTATACGATTTTATAGATTTAATAAAACATGTAGCGTATAATCAAAATCAACATTAATTCCATTTGAAATGCACGTAATAACAAAGTCGGTAATTAAATAAACAAATAATTTTGATGAATAACAGATTATTAACAAACAGTACGATTTTCTTCACACATCATCTACAATGGATCTTTCATTAAAAATCACCCTAAATTAACCACAAATACTAGTTTAGTGAGAAGGTATCAGGTGAAAGAGAGTCGATTTTGTTTAAACTAAGTTTAAAACATACAAACATAACTCTAATTCAAATTCTCGTTTACTTTAAACTTGACGGAAGAGGGTTGAAAATAATGGTAATGATGATGACTACGTTTCAAACAAACTAACAAAATTTAAATTCGTGTTTACATTTTATACATTACCAGAAAATCGAAGGATTGTTTACTAACTTTAAATTATTATTATTTGATTTTCAATGATTTAATTGGAAATATTATTTTAAACGACAAAAAAAAATTGTAGTTTAATACTATTATGAATGAAAGATATACGGTTTCTCTCCTTTACGTAATAACATGAAATTATTTAGATAACAGTTGAATTATAATTAATTCAGTAAATGTAAATTTGCATACAGATCCTTGGATGTGTTCAGTTTACACAGTTGATGACAGAATTAGTTTGAATTGCCAAGTAAAAACCATTTATACCAAATATCATTTAGATTCACTCAACCAAGAGTTATATATCTGTGTGTTTACTGTTTACTGTTAAGTTAAACCATGATAGTATAAATCAATAATCATCCAATATTAGGAGAATTTGAGGATTATTCTACATTATTTGTGTGTGTGTGTGTGTGTGTGTTTGTGTGTGTCTGTTTCTATTAATCTAATTCAACCAGACTACCAAACACAATAATCATCTGTTATAATCGCACAGTTCATTGCATATCATTATAAAGTATTCGAAAAGAGAACACGAATAAATAAAAGATTTATTCGTTGTCGTTGATGTATAACCGATATTAGGAAGAAGGAGAATATATTGAGAATTTTCGGCAATATTTTATTACCGCCATTCTCCCGTGTGTGTGGTTTCCAGGAAATAACAATAAGGAAAATTCCACGTATAGTCTGCAAATCTAACAAATAAATCGACAATTTTCTGATATTTTCCATTTAAATAAAATTCTATTCTCTCTCACTTATAACGCAACTTTTAATCAACTTTCCATTATAGTTTTCTAGTCAAAGTAGTATATGTATACATAGCAATAGGTGCTCGACTATATTTTACTGGTTGTAAATTTTACAATTTTACTACCGTGTAATCAATTTTTACATAGATAGACGCTAAAATAACTGCATTACTATTACTCAATTTGCAATTTATTGAAACTGTAACCTGTAAACTACTATACTATCTCTCTAATTAGATAGTGGATATTGGATTTTAAACTATAAAAACTGTATACGTTATTTTTTTTATTTAATTTTAATAAAATCACAGCATGTATCGGTTGACTGTTGTTGGTTTATGTTTGTATTTGAGAGGGGGTGTGAAGATGAGAATATCTTCCAAAATAATGGCCGGATTGTTTTACTCTCTTGAAAGACGGAAATGTTTCAAGCCCATCTTGAACAGAGTATACAGTAACAATATATCATCCATAATTATGAATAATGACTAAAACGACCGTTTCTCTCTGTCCGCTTCTAGTTAATGAATACTTGTTTTGTATTTCATTTTGTGAAGCGTTGGAATCTTTGAATAATTGCCTGCCCTTATGTGCTCTTTTTGTTATTGTTATATTGTTATAGAACAGACTGAATCTTTTATATTACTATTCTTAATATAAATTGGAGAAATTTTGTCGAAAATCCAATGATTTTCAATCTTGTTGATTTATTTGATGTTCAATCATTGTCGCTTCTATTCACACACACCCCACCCCGCACACCCATTTAGATGTGTTGTTAAACAATTTAATTATTAACGTTAAACTAACTCCCATATCTTTGTTCGTTGAGTTACTCGTTTCCAATGAATAATGACTCTTCTAACGACCATGTAATCATTTATTAACATTTCCTCTTTATAGGCGTCCACGATCCGTTCACTTCACCTTCACATATACACTGACACATATATTTAACAAAAACCCTTCCCCTATCGACCTATACAAATATATCTCATACACATCTACAATATATATAAAAGGGGAAAAAATCCAGATCTTTTACAGGTTTTCTTCCAATTTCCGCTAAATCTCAAATACCATTTTCTATCAATTCGAACATAGTATTACCGAATAGAGGGGCAGTAGGGTGTTGAAAATACAAAAAAAAATGATGAACTCTAAGTAAGAGTAATAAGATTAGTTTGGTTCTTGTGTGTGTTAGTAAAAGAAAAGGGAGAAATAGCGATAGATCGGAACACAGGGTGTAATGTTGAAAGAAGCTTTCGGTTTGAATAATGAACAATTTTTTTGTTGTGTGAATGTATGTGTGTGTGTGTTCTTCTTCATCTCATTGTGTGCCGAATCTCGTTCGTCTTTTCAAAGCTTCTTAACGTAAAAATCTTTCAGTCCATCCATGCTGACTAAGCTCCTTCTAACAAAACAGCAAAGACGAAATCTTCCAACACTAAACTGATTCTATTTAAGAAAGTGAGTGTGTGTCTCGATATCATTTCCAACACTTGACAATAATTGATTCTATTTATAGTGGAAACTGAATCGACGACGACTCATTTTAAATGTTGATAATCGAATTTTGTTAAAATTTGATGTCTCTATTCGATGGTTACAAAACAAATCGTGCATTTATCAGTCCATCTAATAAACCTTTGTTTTGTTGAAATATAATTGACAAGAACCCGTTTCTACAAGATATAGGATTAAGGATACTGTTTTAATATTAATAAAAGATAAGGTCGTGCTGATAATTTTCGAAGACTTTTAGAAAACATAGAGGCCCTATGAGAATTAAATGGAACAAAGGCGGTCTTTATTGGTTTAATAAAATAGAGATATAGTCATATTGGCACACTGATATAAATGCGTGACTGCTTTTGTTATTGTTCTTGTTGTTATTGTTACAATACGATTACTGATGATTCCTGCTACTAGCAACAACAACAACAATAATATAGGTGCAGGTAGATAGAAAGTAGATCAATATGCCCCAAGAGCGGACTTCCGTTGCTGCCTGCTCGCCGGAAATTTAACTTTCAGCAACCGTAGGCAAATCATTGATATTTATTGACATAATCGAGGAATTGGTTTTGAATTAATGATATCTGTGTGTATTTCAAACTATTTCCACTCTTATAATACACGACAAAAAAAAAATGAGCTCTATTGTTATCTGTGAAATATAGATAAAAATTATTGTAACGCTTTTATTTTGTGTTGTTTTTTTTTTTGGTCCTGTTGTACTGTTATTTTTTTATCTCGTACTATTGATGTGCATTTATATTGTGATGCATTATTTGCAAATTTACATACAATTTCATGTTAATATGCAAACAAAAGCTCTTTGTTCCGGAAATGTTCTCTCTATAAACGATAGATAAAACACAATGTACTGAAATTGCTTTTCCAAACCGATCGTATTGGATAAACTCTTTTGATATTTTCTAAACCATTTCCATTTATATTCTTGTTATTGTGTATTCAGAAAACCTAACAAATACATACTCTGTAGAAAAGTTATGTATTTTCCTAATTTTCCACTTTCACTGGCAATATCTTTTATTTAAATTTAATTTAAAAAAAAAAGCGAATTTAATGATAAAGATGTAGGCAACATAATTAGCAATGTATTAAGAAACAAGATTAATGTAAAGGTAGAGATAAAATAAAAGGATTATACGATTACGGGTGATTAAAACCTGGCGAAATGCTGATAAAAGAACCTGTCATCTTTCTGTATGTTAAAGAAAGTCTTTATGCCTCTGAGCGTCGGCTTTTTATCTTCCGTTCTTTGCTTAATATTATAAAACAGTTGAGTTATTTTAATGAACATTGTCGTTATTAACGTTTAAAACTTTGGTTGAATTTTCTTTATTTTTTTTTTTACAGAATCTTGAAGACAAGGAACGTAAACACACAACGCACAAAGAACAATTAAATCGCGAGCAAAGATTCCTTAGGCGACGACTTGAACAACTCTCCCATAGTCATGCTATGTCAAAACGACGCTCCGTATCGGAGTGTTCCTCATCAACAATATCCAGTAATCATTCAACGGCGTCACTTTCGTCGGCACCTTCGCCTATTTCCGAATCGGGTAAGTTTCTTAATTTACATTGACAATTTTAACGTAATGCGTACGTTTTATAAACAAAAAACACATGTACCACACATAAACCACCCTTAAAAAGTTCTTAATTCAACTCCTATTATTTGGCGAGAGATTCGAAAAATATTTAAAAGATTTATGGGAATGTAGCTGAAGGTAAATTTAGCAAAATTAGAAGCTCGTAGCTCATTTTGAGTTTGGCCAGAAAACGCTTGTTTTTGAAGATGTTGCGATTTTCAAAAACGAACTAAACACCCAATGACTCGAGGATCTTCCCAACATTGATTTTTTTTCGTTTTTCTGCATTTTATTTTGGAACAGGTAGAGGAATGTTCCTCATTGTTTCTATAATGGAGATGAAAAAAAACAATGTTGGGCAGGCTCCGCTGTAGGGGGGTGCAACTCGGACATTTACCCAGGGCGCGAGAATAAGTGTGAGAAAAATATTGATGTGTTAAATACTCAAATTATAGAATGTTATAGGTACATATCCATTTTTTTTTGTTCCTTTGTATTTACTATATTGTTTATGTATACAAGTTGAAATATTTACACTTTTATTTAAAAATTAACACAAAATTTGTAAAGGACGCTGCTTGAAATTGTTTGAACATGCATCTACTTTTCTGTACACAATAGTACTAGCGCACAAACAAAGCGCTGCTTCAACCTGTGTTTAAACATGAACAAACTTGCTTATTACCTCTAATTATGAAAGAGCGGTTTTGCTACACAATAGCGTTATTTTTTCTATCAATTTCCGAGCGATTCAAAAAAAAATTCAAGGATTTATAAAGTAATCTCTGGATAACGTCTTAGCAAAATTAGAACCTCGTAGCTCAATTGGAAGATGGCAAAAACGCTCATATCTGCCGATGTTGCGATTCTCAAAAACAAGCTAAACATGTAAAATAACTGAAGATGACACGATCACCCTGCTAGCATTAATTTTTTTGATTTGGGATAGATTGAAGTCTTTCACATTTTTCCGTCAATTCAATGAAGAAAAACCAAAAAGAAAACAATGTTGAGAGGATCTTCAATGTTATTCTTGGTCATTTTGCGTGTTTAGGACGTTTCTGAAAATCGTGACTTTGTTCAAAACGAGGGTTTTTCGACTGACCTCCAAATAAGCTATAAGGTGCTAATTTTGCTAACAATAAAATGAACTCAAGGGATCCCTTCGAATGTAATCGTTAGAGCAGGCCCTGTTGTTGCGAGGGTGTCCGAGTCATTCTGCGTGTTTATTTAGATTTTCAGAATGGCGACATTGTCTAAAACGAGCCTTTTTCGCCAACTTCCAAATGAGCTACGAGGTTCTAAATTTGCTCAAATGTTCTCTAAGGCTCCTCCTACAAATCTTTAAAATATTATTCGTCGACTAATAAGAGTTTCATAGAATCGACCATATTTAGATCAAACACCCTGATAGAGAGTCTACAAAATTTTAAAAGATAGAATCGATAGAAATTTAACGATCAAAATGGGGAAATTAGAAATAAGGATGATTGATTCGCGACTATTGATGGAGAACTAGTGATGTACGATAATTCGACATTCGGATAGAAGATGGAGGAAGATTGAAGGGAGACTGTGAAACCGTAAAATGAACCAACTTGACAACGGAAGCATCTCAATTAGGCTAATATTCCAATCATATTACATATCATCAATCAAATATTCAATATCTACACACACATATACAGAGAGAAGGAAAAAAAAACAGAATATTCTCAAATAAACAAAAAGAGATGTAAACATAATAGATAAACGGGATTCTCTACAAACAAAAGAAACGGAACCTAAGCAATTTGTCTCAAGTAGGGAAAATATTGATAAGTTGTCAATAGTAGAGAGGTGGTGGTGGTGGTTGGCGTCCATATTCACATTTCAAATTTTGTTGCTACAAAACCACCACCACCACCCCATAGTTATAACTCGGAAAGACTCCCCTGGCACGCACCATCAGTTCGGTTTCACATGCGATCTATAAATTACATTTCATCGCCGTCATTTATATAATTACGAATGCCTAACTGATTTTGTAATGTCACTGTAGAAGTTATTAATGTTGTTCGCTATTTCATCTAAAAATAACACACAACATTTTATATTGATATACAATTTAAGAAATTCCAAATTGAGTACAATCAATAAGAAAGTTGTCTATGTGGTTATTTTTTATTATTCTTCTTATTATTATTATTATTACTGAAATTGATCGATTGAAGATAATCTCGAATTCGTATTGAATCGTGCGTAATTAATTGTCATCTCTATGGTTGAATTAATAATGAATTATACGAAGAATTAATTAATCGAGCGAATTGCATTCAGTATAATTTAACACAACCATCAGTATAATTTACAAATAAAATTAAAACGAAAAAATTTATTGTTTATTTATACAAATACGCTATAGTAATTAATTTCATTTTGAATGTAATGCAGTCGAAGGCTATAATTGAAATTAAAATTCACAACTTGTCTTGAAGAATTTGGGTGGGTAATAATGTGGTGCAGCAATTAGTATACATATAATGCACGCTTTGTAGCTTATGAACCATAATAAGGGGCGCACGATGTTGCACAATGTCCTGAATATTAACAATAAACCTCGATAGATTGCATATATAATCGTAATAATAATAACAATTATAATAATAATCACATAGGCGATATTGTTAGAAATATTTTAACCACCAGTTTACAATGCAAAATAAAAATTGATCGATAATATAGGGAAACCTAGCTAGAATTGTCGATGTCATCGAAAATCACCGAAGTAGAGAAACTCAATTCAAAGTTTTATGATGATGAAGAAGAAGAAGATAGTTTGGAAACTGAAATTGTGCCTACCAACTATATACAATTTTAATTAAATACAGTCAGAATAAATCATTATCATTTCAAATATTTTGGAAATAAGAGTTTTGTCAGTCTCATAAGACACATAAATATACAGGAAGAAGAGCACATTTGTAATCACAGATGCAGTGATACCCGGGGCGCTTTTATCACTCTGAAAAAGGAGGAAAATCTTGCCAAGAACGGAAACTCTTGCTGGACAACGACCAGCCGCTTGAACAAATATTTACCGGTAGTTAGCACCATGTTTGCTTCTCCTCACACATGACAGGAATTGCCTTTGATAAAAAAAAAAAAAAAACATAGCACAAGCGTATTCACATGAACGATATTTATATGAAGAGAGAAATGAAAGTAGGGGAGTTGTAGTGATAGTATAGAAAAGTATCTTATGGATCGCTGACGAATCAGGAAAGTATACCAATCTAACTGTTAACAGCAAATTTATGAGATGCTATAAAAGCAAACTGTTAGAAGAGAGGAAAGAGAGTAGTAGCTTCATCTTTTCCCATCAAAATAAGTTAATAGAGAAGGGACGCATCTTTTGATCTTCGTATGTATTCATTCTGTTGGATGTTTTTATTTTGTCATCCCCCCAAAAAAAAAAATGATGATTATAGTCCAGCCGTTTCTGCAACTACTCGAATGTCAACAAATATTCGTTTCTATTAAGATAAATAAAAGTTTCATAAATTGCTAGTAGTGGTGGTGGTATATTTTTGTTAAAATAAACACGTAGACTTACTGGGTTGCAATTTATTGCATTTTAACTGGAATATATGGAAGTGTAGAAGCGGTTTCACGTAAGACACGCCACTTTAATTAAATAGAAAATGTTGAAAACGAACAAGGCGCAAATTTTCTCAACTCTACACACACACACAAACACTCAATGACAACAGTCAGGTAGCAAAGAGCAATAAGTAACGAGCAAACATTGTTGCTGTTTCTTAAAATTGGTTTTATTCTAAAGTAATTAGATGTTGTGCTGCTGTTGTTACTGTTCTACCTGTTTCAACAATTCCATTTAGAAATTAACAAAACAAATAAAAAGTGTACAGGGTGGACCAAATTCGATGCAATTATAGGCTAATTCGGTAACCAGAAGACATTTCTAATACACAGACACAGACAAAATTAATGGCACAATGCCGATCTACTTTTTTCGACTAATGAGCAAAAAATGAATTTCTTGTGATTTTGGCAATCGCTTATATCTTGAATATTATACAGGGTGTTGGTCAATTCTATGAAACTCCTATTAGTCGGTGAGAGATTCGAGAAATATTTCAAGGATTTGCAGGAGGATCACTAGAGAACATTTTAGCAAAATTAGAACCTCGTAGCTCATTTCGAAGTTGGTCAAAATACGCTGGTTTTCAAAAAACGAGCTAAGCACGCGAAACGACTTAGAATGACTCAGGGATCCTTTCAGAAGTGATTTTTTTTTCTCTATTTTATTCTGGAGCAAAGGAGAATGTCTTCCATTTTTCTAGGATGCATTGGAGAAGAACGGTGGTCTTCAAGTCATTCTTATTGTTAGTCGTTTTGAGTGTTTAGATAGTTTTTGAAAATCGCAACATCATCAGTATCGAGCGATTTTTGACCAACTTTCAAATGAGCTACGAGGTTCTAATTTTGCTAAAATGTTCTCTGGGGACCGTCCTTCAAATCCTCAAAATATTTTTCGAATCCCTCGTCGACTAATAGGAGTTTCTTAGAACTCCCCATACTTAGACCAAACACCCTGTATAAGTGATTGCTGAAATGACAAAATATTCACTTTTTGCTTATTACTTGATAACAAAAGAAGGTAGCCCACTTTTGTTTTCACCATTAAACTAGTAAGATAAAAAGTAGATCGGTATTGCGCTATTAATTTTTTCTGGTTGCCGAGATAGGCAATAGTTGCATCGAATTTGTTTCACCCTGTATGTATGTTTTTGAACGTGGAAAAATCGATAAAAGCTAATGAATATACTCACACTAAAACAGACACACACACACACACACACACATATATACACACGTACAATTACAGGGAAGCTTCATAAAGTAAAGCTGGTGAAAGAAATCATGAGAGTGTCTCGACAAATCCTAAGCTTAACATAATCTCTAATTTAGTCCGTGTTCCTTACGGTCGTCCATGCACTAAAGCTAGAACGGACCTTTCATAAGGATTCCCTTTGTGTTTGTTTTGCAATTCTCCACCTCGCCTATATAGTGAATAAGTAAAAAGAAGGAAAACTCTCTTACGTATATACTACTACATCTTGAAATTCAACTCTTTCATTGTCGAAACCTAGAGAAAAGAACAAAAACATTCAATGTTTGTTCTTTATCTTTTGACTACGAATACGAAAGGTGAATGTTGATGTTGATGATAATGATAATTAAAAAAGGGGGTGAAAGTTGCCCTGTTAAATATTGACGATTTTAATTAATTTATGGTTTGTGTTAATACAAATTTACGGTTTAGAGAATTGTTTCAATTTGTTTTGTCAGTTAAATTGAGTTGAAATTTTAAAGGTGGAATTATTTCTGAATTTAACGATGTGCAAATATTATGTAGGACATTTACAAACCCCTCTAAAATAAAATAAATAAATAAATAAATGGAAAAACCAAATGCAAGTGAAGTAAATGGTAAAATTTATTTCGTTCGTAGCTACAGAAATGATGCTTTTTTTTTGTTGTTGTTGTCGTCGTCTGTTACTGTCTTGATATGTGTCAGATCTTCTATTGTTGAATTTATCGCCACAGTTATAAAGTTTACATTGTTAAAAGAAAAATAGTGAAGGGTTCTTGTATTTTATTGTTTGATACGTTTCTGTCACATCAAATACAGATGAAAATATTCCAGTATTTCACCCGGACCACATCTCTATACATAATATACACACAAAGACATCGTAAACTTCTTGAAATCATTCCAAGAAATAAAATTAAAATGATAGAAGTCCGTGAAAAACATCACTGATTATTATTGGTATTATATTCTTCCAATTTATAGTAATTTCATATGTAGGTAAATGTATAACTAGAGAACAAAGGGATAGATTGTGTCCATTTTGTAATTATCTTGTATTCTATAGGTATACACATATATAGATGTGTTTGCGTGCGGTGGTCATTCTCTTAATCCACGGTGTGGTTTTAAGGGTATCAAACAAAAAGCTATAAGCGGTTCACTAGTATCAAAGCAATTAAGCAAATAACGATCCCTTGGAAAAGAATAAAAAGGATCAAAACTCTAAACGTGGCCAGTTTTCCAAATGTATAGAAATCTATACCCTATCTACATGTTGTATACATATATGTACCTATGTATATAGACGAAGAAAGCCTCTTATTTCTCGCCTATTTACAATTTTACCTTTTACAGATATCTATCTGTATAGTAAAGTAAGATAAAGGGCAACTTATAATAATGGCAACGATTGTAATGGAAGAGAATCGTTGTTTTGCAACAATGGATTTTCACAGACCTCAACATGTTCTTTGTTTCTGTGTGTGGCTTGTTAAATTACATCAAAGGCTATCTTGTGGAAAGGTATCCTTGATAGATATGTACCTATATATCAAGAAAAATATTAAAGGACACTATCATTTATCCCTTTGTTAGGATACGTGTGTATAAAGTTGTTCTTGTTTCATTAAATCCCAAACTGGTTTAATTAACAAACAATAACAAGACTTGAATAACCTTTTTGATATGCTTGACAAAATCTATTTCACTCTACTTAACAGAAAATCACACAGGACAACCACCAATTACCCTCACTTGATGATGAATATAAGAAGAGCAAGAAAGTGCACAAAGATTTTATTCACTATCGCATAACAGCTTGAAGAATTGATATTTTTTTTATATAAAAAGTAATTAAAATTTTATTGTAACTGATAGCAGCTTATATGTACGTCAATTGGATTTTCTGTTACGGGATAATATTCGGTTCATTTTCCATCAATTTCGCCGTTCGTGAAGCCTTCAATTATTGAAATTATTAAAATATACTAAACTAATATTTAGTAGTAATATAAATTTCTGACATGTATCTAATATAATGTTTCTAAACTGTTCGAAATTAATTCTCTAATGACTCTACCTACAACAATATTGTATCCTATTTACATTCTAATAGTTGTAGGTAAAACTTTGTTTGAAAACTATTTATTGTTTTGTGGAAATTTAACAATTTCCACCTATATTCACTACCTTTTACCATTTACCACACAATAGAATTCTGTTGATTATTAAACATTTGCAAAATGATTTTGGCAAGTTTCGTACATTTTGGTACGTTTCTAGAATTATATCTGAAAATTAAACAATTAGAAATAATAGCACAATTTTTAAAGTAATTAGGATGAACATTTGCAAAATGCAAGTCAAACATTAGGCATATTTTCGCGAGCGAATCATTTCAAATAGTATCAAGTTGGTTCGAAGACAAAATAATTCTGATTTGCATTTATACGGGGGTTTTAAGGATCATTGAATTCTAGAAAAAAGAGAAACATTCCCACTTGTTCCAGAATAAAATTTTAAAAAACGAAAAAATCAATGTTGTGAGGATCCTTGAGAAATTTTAAATCGTTTTAGGTATGTGTTTGACTCTTTGAAAATCGTGACACAGTCAGAAAAGATCGAATCAACTTGAAAATGAACTAAGAGGTTCTGATTTTGTGAAAATGTTCACTAAAGGTCCTCGTATAAATCCTTAAAATATTTTATTTAACTGTAATTGCAATATGAATCAATAGGTCCCTGGAGTGCGTGGGCGATAGTCGCGCGACAATCTGAAGCCGGTTTATAGTCCTAAGCTCAATTATACGTAAATGTGTCGAGTCGACTAAATCGATTTAGCTCGAGTATATTGTGATATAATTATTAATTTCGTTCTTTTTTTGCAGACGAAGTGGACGTCATCGGCTATACAAGTACCCAAAGTGACACCGACGATCATTCTAGTGTACAATCAACGTCTAGCGATAGTGGTGTAGCTATGTCAACTAGTCGTTTGACGTTGTCCGAAATGGATGCTATGGATGTACTGTAGAGAGATGGATGGACGTGCCAGGGCTGCAGACGTGTGCCCCTTTAAAAAAAAAATCACAAACAAACCAACAAAAATTATTAAAAAAAAACTTCAATTTCACACACAGCCAGTATCATCATCGCCATTATGGCACATTTACACACCTTACGATGCGTCTGCCCTAGTCAACGAATACACAACATTAAAATATATCAAAAATAATAAGAACAACAACAATAAGAAAATGTGTCTGTCGTCTTTGCGCCACCTCCAAAATTTAATATAATATCGTATTTACAACAATATAAATTATTATTTATGTATATTGTACATATATTTTAAATTTAAATCAGAGTATGAATAGCATTATTATTATTAATTAATAATTATTAATTAATTACAGTGTATTTAATTGTCATTAAGACGATACTGATTGCCTGCGGGCCGCGGGCGCATCGTTCTATTAGCTCTCATTTACCTTTTCCTAAAACACCCAATGTTAAATAATAATTAATTTTAATCTTTTAATTATTATTTTAAATTAATAATGCCCAATAATCAAATCATACAGTACAATAAATATATGTAGTAGTGGAAGAAAAGAGGGCGATATTTGTTGTGGTGTGTTTGCTTTTATTTTATTGTAAGGATCACAAATTATTGAGCTCGGCCAGTTTGGTTTTTTTTTTTTGGTTGTCATTTTGAAGGGCTCCTTGAGGAACAAAATAAAAGAAGAAAAGTCTGCAGCGCTCGCCGGCCCCTCATGTGTGATCATTGGAATGCTCTTGGAGCACTTTAAAATTTAAATTTTGATAAATACTCCACCTATTGTGGGGACAAAAAAAAATTATTATAATTTGTATAAAAGAACAAATCTGTACAGTGTGTTTAACAATATAATAATAATTATTATAATAATATTAATAATAATAACAAAAATAAAAGATTGAGATAGGGGCGTGTAGACGTCGGGCCATCCACTGTTGATAGATCTCGGGCCCGTCGTCACTCCCAAACATCGGTTAGCATTCAAAAAGTACAAATTCATTATTATACATCCTACCTATTTCAAAATATTATTAAATAGGGGGAGGATTTTATATTTTATATGTCGCGGACAGTTGTAATATGTGAACTCGAATACCAGTGATAACAATACACATCCCTTGAACAACCTGACAATTTATACACGAAATTATCAATAATAATAATACTAAAATTGTTAGGGAGATATTTAAGGTATAATGGTGTTTATAATACACTGGTAATCTGGACACAGCCTGTCCACGTAAGAACTGAGCCTCTTTAGGTGTGTATGTTGATGAATGTGTGGGAGATTGACAGGTGATTGTACGGGTACTGTTGTTAATGTGAACATCGGAATGTGGTGATGTAGTTTGCAGTTTTCTGATTATTTATTTGAAATGTATAAAGAGAAATTGAATGAGGTGTAGAGTACCCTCTATGGTTATTTTTATAAAAATTATTCAAAATAATTAACAATTCACGAATCTGTCCGTTATTTAAACATAATTACCTGAACTAAACTGCAAAACATCACTATTCACTGATGTCAGTGTTTTTTTTTTGTTGTTTTGTTTTTTTCTAATAAATGTCTGCTTCTCTTAGCCAACAGTTTACAAAATCTAAATAGGATTCTTTCAATGTTTACGTATAAACATCAAAATGCTTTTTCGCAACAACAATTATTAAAAAATAAAACTAAAAAAAATTCAAATAAAAAAATAATAATTACAAAAAAAAGGAATAATAATCAATAATAATAATAATAATAAAACTAAAAATAATCGATGTATATTTACCGATCACTTGTGTTATTTGAAAACCGACTGACGTGTGGTGGCAGCAATATGAATTGATACAGTGTGTTGAATAATTGCCACATCCAAGTCGATGAAACCAACAAAAAGAAAACTACTACTACTACAACATGAATGTCTAATACGTGTCTATATTTTATTTTATTATTATTTTATTTTTTTTAGATAAGTTTTAGGGTGTAGGTATATAATTCCCACCTTCAAGACATCTTGCTGCTTTATTGTTTAGGACAGTCGCTTCCCTTCCTCGTATTTCTATCATGATCCTCTCTATCCCTAAATTCTATATTCAACAATACAATTAACAATAATTCTCAAATGTTATAATAAAAATTAATTAATTAATTGATTAATTAATTACGTACCTGTCTGGCACAAATGCAACAAATTTTTAGATGTATAAATGTTCATTCACTTTAATCGGATGTCGTCAATTGATATTTTTGATAACGCTAAAATCAGGCACCAAATTATAATGATAATAATAATAATAATAATATTGAACCATTCCAATTTTGTGCCCCTTTCTAAAATTAGAACACCATTTGAGAATCATTGGCGTTTATTGTTGATTAATAATTAAAATAATAATAATAATAATGATGGAAAGTCTAGTAATTAGATCAGCACTCCTGTCACCTGCATCAACTCTTCATTGGTTGTATGAGATAATTAATTGTACATAAAAATACTTGTAACTACTTGTAACTATTCATATTGCATTATCTTTTTCTTTATTGATTTTTTTTCTCAAAAAAAAGAAAGAATAAAAATTTATGTAATATTAGTTACGTCATTATTTTTTATCAAGTCACCCGGCGCATCCACCATTTCTACCATTTTTAAACTGCGTTATTTGATCAGGTCGCAATCACACTGGATTTCCTTTTACAGAGATAGTTTTTTATTCAAACAAAATAGAAGAAAACAAAGAGAAAAACATCAGCTTATACAATTTCAACACGACAATAATGTAGAAAACAATATTTTACCTTCTTTTAAGAGGTATTATGTTGTGTAGTTTCAATTCGCTCACACAACCAATTAAAATATTTGTTCAGGGTAAAACAAGGCTGTAATTACTTCGTTAATCGATGAAGCAATAGTATCTTATACATAATATTATAAATTGATTGCCGATCGGTGCGGGGGTGAGCAATTATTCACATACTCGTGCCGTATCTCATAACTTAAGATAGGATTATGGGATGAGCTGCATTCGATTCCAAATTTCAAATTGCATGGGGGCCGGAGAAGTTATTTTAAAAAATTGCCATGTTTTTCTTGCTTTTTAAAAAATTTTGAACGCAGTTTTTAAAAAAACTGGCCCCCATGTAATTGCAAATTCAGAATCGAATGCAATTTACCCCATCATCTTATCCTAAACTGTTCTCAAGTTATTTGACTCTACTCAGGTATGTGAAGAACCGATCGATAACTTATTTATAATAGGATTAATAAGATGTAAGAAACATCATTATTTCATCAATTAACAATTTTACGAAGAAAACATATTTTAAATGATTGTGTGCGTTAATTGAAACACAATACCCTTAACTCTTACAATTCTATAATTTTTGAAATATTTCATTTAATCAAATCCATCTTTAACAGTATTTTTATACGCATATTAATTAAATAAACTCAACGATAATTTCTACTATGGCATTGATTATATTGTTTTCACTACTGTTTCGCAAAATAACATAGCAGTATTTCTTTAAAACTCAACATTTATCATAGATTTAGAGGTAAACTGAAATAATGAATTCACCATTATTTTTCAGCTCTTTACATCTAGATATTTTAATGAAAAAGGTACCATAAACAATATCACAAAGTACCATACTTGGAATAATAATAATAATAATAATAATAATAATAGTGAGAATAATAATAATTCGGTCACCTGTAATGGCACACAAATATTCTACCAATTCGAGATCAATCCGTTATTAGAATAATAAATTCGAATTAAGCAATTTCAATCACTTTTAAGAAGCTTAAATCTTTCTTAAATAGAGTATAATAAGAATCTACAAAACATATATAAATAAACTTATTTGTTAATTTGCAAACGTTGTTGCAATTATTTTACAATAAATAGACTTGTATTAATCCATCTCTATTTTGATACTGAAATTCTTATTATTTTAACACTAAATCTGGTATATTTCTATAAAAATTATAGGATTTGTTTACTGTTCAACATGAAAATCTTGTGCTTCTTCCTTTAAATAAAGCAACAAAATAAATAATCGCAGTTACATATTCCATCTCGCTTAATTCTCCTGATTCAAATCAACAATACTTGTAGTATTTCACATTTTCCAGCACGTTTCCTTTCAGCGTTAATCCAGTTTACTCGTAAAAATTTTTCAGGTTTTCTAATCAACCCTTCTAAATACCACCCACAATAATGAATAATAAAGAAACCTTAGGAGTATCAAGCTAGACGAAGCGTCATGTATGATATACAATTAACGAAAAATATGGCAATTTGAACGTTACAATCTTTGGTAAATCAATATTTGAACGGCAATAACAAAGCAACAAATGAACAAACTAATTAACTAACAACGAAGAATAATAAGTACAATATTTTCCTAAATTTCGACTAGAATTATATTGAAATATCACATTACCATTTAGGAATGTTTAGTTTGTTTTTTACTGTATTATAAATTAATAGGAATGGTCGTTTTAATCATCAATAAGATGAATGCTATCCTCACCGGAAGTACGGAGTGAATTTGGTGTCAATAAAGAGAACATATCTTGGTGATGATGATTTTTTGGTAACGAACGTAATGGTGACGTATCCGCACTATCCCAACTTGAATGTTTCTGATTTAAATCAGGATTAATTTTATCTTTATTCTAAAAAATAATCAAAAGCAATACGATAAATTTATGGGACAGAAAAATTATAAGTTTTGTATTTACTTCAATTTGAAATGTCTCCTCGTCTTCACCGCTAGGAAATTGGAATACTTTGAAATTGGATGATCGTGGCCAATTTGTCGGTGGTGGACTACGGATCATATGTTCGTGCATTTCAGGCAATGACAACGGATCTATATCTAAATCAATCGATAATTCCTACAAAACAAGAATATTTATAAAAATACACTAATTGTTATTAGAAAAATTGTATTACTTTGGACATGAGATTAGTATGATCGGATTCTTCATCTAGATTATCAATTAAACTTTCCCTACTAGCAATCACTTGTTGTATGAATGGATTATCCTGTCTTGAAGCCCTCAATGCTTCCATATCCTGATCAATATTACGTATACGGCCTGGTGTTAATGTTATTGTTGATAGAGCTGGTGATGGTGGACTTGGTAGATTTAAATAATATTCAACAGCTGAGACACTTAATGTTGAATGTGCCCGTTCGACTGAACTGCATCTTTTTGAATCTAAATGATTATAAGACTACTTTATTTCAACTATGATTCTTTGAAATATAATGAAACATACCTGGTGAATGTTTACGTCGATTCATTGCTCAATCAACAACACCAAATATAAAATAAAAATTAATCTAATAAACGTTTTGGCGACATTACTATGTTTTATTTATAAATTTATTGGGAATTTTTCGAGTATTTACAAGAAATTGGATTTTTCGTTGTCGATGACCGAACGAATTGACAAGTGACAGAAATTTGACAGATGACATCAAACAAAACAACTAATTGTAGCTCTAAATACCTTATTTTTACATTTCCTTAAATTAATAAGTGAAATATAATAAATCCGCTTGATTTTAATAACGAAAATGAGTAAAAATCACAATATTATGAAAATATGAATTACCTTTAAAAAAAAATCTGTATTACCGGTCCAAGTAACGACATACGTGGTAAAATTAGTTCTAATTAAAGGCTGCCAATTCTTAAGGTATAAATATAGTTCAGTTAAAATTTCCTTAATATCTGCATTCTTAATAATGCAATTGCGTCCGACGTGTGCCTATTAACACGTCATTGGGTTCATGGGAGTAGTGGGGATAGAGAATTGAGCAATCCTTGTAGAGATTAATAATTTTAGACTCTACTAAAACATATCTAATTGTAGCTCGCAGTTTATAAAAATTCCATAATTTTGAAATGTTTTCAATCTTCACTTTCATAAATCACCACATCTCAGTAGTTTAAATCGTAAATTAATACTAGATGCCCAATGCAGTTTTACTTCAGAGGTGACCATTGATTTGGGTATGTAGAGCCGTAGCTTTTCAAACTTTTAACATCGTATTTATAACAAAATTAGCAACCGAACAAAGCTATGGCTTTAACTTGTTACATCATTGGCTAGTTATGATGTTGATTATCATTGAGTCAAACCGTATTGTCGATTAGAATTATTTTCAATCAACAACCTACGTTCTCTACCCACTGCCTATTTCATTCCAAAATAATTCTGTTTACGTATTATTATTTAATTAATTGCGTTTACTTCAATTATAGTATAATCGAATCTTGTTAATGAAACAGTTAATTTGTACAATATTTAATAAAATATACAAATATATTTATGACAATTGAACTATATATACAAAATGATTTCAATTCTTTGAATCATCATCTGGTTTAATATGTTTAATTTCTTTAAAAATTTCATCTAATTTATACAAATCCTTTAGTGATACATCACCAGTACCTCGTTCTAACGGTTTCGGTTGTTTCGGATGTGGTTTCCATCCAAGCATATTAATAATCTATACGAAACAATATAAATTATTGTAAATATTTTAATAACAATAAAAAATTTAAAACCACCTGAAATGTTGCCGGTATTGAGATCTTGCCAGTTTCAGGATCTGTTACACCGTACAGTTGCTGATAAATTGCAGCTGCAGCAAATTGTATATCACGATGTAAATGTAAAGAACGATTTAATGCTGCATTACTTTCAGCCATACCTAAATTTTATAACAAAAATAATTGTTTTTTTTTCTAAATTTATTTAGTTATTGTTTATACCTTTTAAATCCCACATTAATTCAAATAAACTGGGATAATTTACAACAATTTCATCGGTATCGATTGTTAACATTGAAAAACCGGCTCGTGTTAATAAACTACCAATATCACGGACTTCAGTAAATGGTGATATATGTGGTGATATACCACCGCGACGTTCCAATTCAGCTAATTGTAATGATGAACGTAATTCATACAATGTATCACCGCCGAATACAGCTGCTAATAATACACCATCCTGTTTTAATGATTCCAAGATTTGTTTAAAAGCTTTTGGTAGATCATTCACCCAATGTAAACTCAAACTTGATACGACTAAATCTAACGAATTTGGCTCAAATTCTATATGTTCTTCATCCAATATTTGTTTCTTAACTTTGATGCCCTTTTGTACTTGAACACTATCTAGATTCGTGTGATTCATATCGCATAAAATCAATTCTTGAACAGATTCCGGTGATAGGTGTTTTGAAACGTAACCACGACTACAACCTACAATAATTTTATAATTATTGATTTGTTTAATTTTCAAGATTACCATACCAATATCAGCAGCTAATCTAAATTTCCTTTTGATATCATAAACACGATCAGCTAATCGATAACCAATCTCATCTTTAAGATAGTCGTAAACGTTAACATCTGATGCTGCAGCGGCACGTGCCCGTTGTAAACTTTTCGTATTACGATCGAATATATTTAAAACACTTTCATCATTTCTAATCTGTTTATTATGTTGATTTAAAGTAAGATAACGTAGATGTAAATTAATACGTTTTAATATTGTTGATTGTTTCTTAAATACTGTATTGACTAATGACATTTTTAATTTCTTTGTAATCACTAAATATTATTCTCTAATAATTAATAATAAATCATTTTTTAAAACGAGAAATAACGTGGAAATTAATTAAATAAACTTTTAAATTTGGATCATTTTAGGTTAGGTAATAATAGGTAATAATTGACGTCAATGTCAAACCTTACAACCGTAAATAAAATAATTTATGTTAATTTATACATTTACACACTAATTATAATAATCAGATTGCAAGATTAAATTAATTCAACTGTATTTTAAGTATGTTTTATATGAGAAATATTTAAAATTGTAATTCACGCTACAATTAGCGACTTTTGAAAATGTCAATTACAATGTTACCAAAACAACGAATTGAAGAACAATTTAAAATATTCAAAATTTATTTAAACGTACTTCTACTAGTTGATATAAATATTAAACAAAAAATAGCGTAAATTAATTTGCGCAATTTACAATAATTTTATTTAATATTATTAATAATTAAATTATTACGTATATTAATGTTGGCTACACTGACACATTCATCTTTCACAGTTAGAACTGCGTCCAGAAATTCGTCTAATATGAATTAATAACCAGAGTATTTTATATTACAGATATAAGAGTAAAATGAACTTTAAATCTGTTTTTACATGAACATAAAAATAAGGTTACTGAACATTTGTTTATCAATTTATAATGAAAGATTTAGTAATAAATTGAGAAATAGAAAATCAACAATTTGCGAACGCAGTCTTGTGGCAATATTTAAATTGTGCTTTAGAACTGTCAATTAAGCAGTGCCGCCAACGAAAGCGTGTAAGAAACTTTTTTAAAATTAGAAATTCTCTCAAAAAAATTCTAAACTCCCATGAAAACGTATCGAAATTTATATTTGTAATCTTTAGATTTAATTTTGAGAATTTTCTACTTATATTTTCATAGCTATTAAAAATGTAATAAATACTAATGTTGGCAGTATTGTTTTGTTTAATTGTAATTTTTCAATTGCTATACAAATAACCCTATTTTCTTTCTTTTCTTTCCATCTGTTTTATTTGTAATTTAATGGATTTGAGTAGTTTTCAAATACTACAAGCACCACCAACAATCTATTACATACCGAATTTTATAACACCAGAAGAAGAGAACGATATTTTGAAGAATGTTTATTCAGTACCGAAACCGAAATGGACACAATTATCAAAACGCCGCTTACAAGACTACGGTGGAGTACCCCATGAGAAAGGCATGATACCTGAAGAGATACCAAAATGGTTAATGCGATACATTGATAAAATTGCTCAATTGAATATATTTGATACAAATAAACCAAATCAAGTTTTAATCAATGAATATTTACCAGGACAAGGTATAATGCCTCATACAGATGGACCATTATTCTATCCTACAATCACAACAATTAGTTGTGGTTCACATACAATTTTGGAATTTTTAGAGAATAACGAACGTAGACAGAGAATTTGTAGTTTATTATTAGAACGTTGTAGTCTTGTTATAATCAAAGATGATATGTATCAAAAATATTTACATTCCATTAACGAATTAGAAAATGATCAATTGGATGATGGCTGTGTTAATTTAGAGAATTGTGGTAAACAATACAAGATTGGTGATTGTATTAAACGTGAAACGAGAGTTTCATTAACGATCCGTAATGTTCCTAAAGTGCTTAAAATTAAATTATTTAAATAATTGCTTTATGTATAAAAATTAAACAAATTGTAAGATAAATTGTATTTTTATTCAGACATAGGTTCTGGTCCTGTACTATCAGCGACATCCTCCAACATACTATTATCATTATTCGTATTGTTACTGTTATCATGTTGATAATCACAATCAGATTCGTCTAGCATTGCTTGTAATTTACTAGCACTGGATACTAATACGTGAAATTGTTTGCGGCGTATATCTAATTTTTGTTCTAATAACTCTTTCTCTTTGTGCAATTCTTTTAATTCGCTTTGTAGTTTCAATAACATTTGATTGGTTTCTTTACGTGCCGGTTGTTCATTGATATTCTGTGCTAATAGATCGTACATCATATGATTTTGTTTCCATATTTTTGCTTGTATCAAATTCTCTTTACTTTGTTTGATTGATTCTTTTACATCGATTATTTGTTTCTCGAATTGTTCCTGTATTCGTTTATAATCATTTAATTGTTTTTGTATTGTTTTTGTTAATAATTGTGAACGTCTAACTGAATATTCACATAAACTTAATTGTGCTAATAGTTTATCGTGTGTTGTTTGATTTTCTAACGGTGTTTCATCGGTTGTATTCACCCATTTTTTCAATGTTTTTGATATAACATTTAAACGACGATCATCACCAGTTCCATCACCGTCAATCAACAATTTCCGTTTAATTATCTCCTCTAGAATTTATAGAAATTTAACAAGGCTTTATTTAAATAATTAAATACAAAATAAACATACCATCGGACATTGTAACAATTTAAAAATCACCCTTATTTTGATAAATAAACCCAACGAAAACTTAACCTCACTAATAATGCTACGTTGCCAAATATCGACCACAAAATCAGTGGATTTTTGTTATGTGATAGAATTTTTTTAAAATTCTCCAATTTTCAAAAATTTATACTTATTAAAAATTTCAATAAGAAAATGGCATGTGATATATTTGTCTAAATGAGTGATTTCCCTTCAAGCTCTAGTTAAGTCATTATTAAATAATGTAGGTAATGAGTAGAGAGGCCCTTTTTTGCTGCAGACTGTATTTTTTTGTTACGCGACTGTACACATCATAGATAAAATTACATTTATACTAAATTCGATATATTTTTAAACGTTTCCAATAGTGCTCACTACTATTGAATGAATTATTGCATTTGTGCTCTTTATCCTTTTATTTGACCACTTATAGTCTTCAAGTTTACTGAAAAAAGTTATATTAGACAACACTGTATTATTATTAAATTAATTCTATTTGCCGATAATAGATGGCGAGTAGTCGAAAATAACCTAAAAATGCACATAAATGATATATTTTAAAAATTAACAGTTAATTTATCTTTATTTAATTAAATACAAGAAACCCATCTAATTACTATATTTTTGTGTAAAAATTAATCAATTTTTGTGGTCTAGAAAATAAATTTTATTTTAAATTAATTAGAAATCACCAAATAAAAGTACAAATTAATTGCTGTAAATTATAAAAGAATGTTGTTTAATTTGTTAAGATTAATGCCTCGTAGAGTCTACAGCACTAATTCAAACAGTAATTAATTGTTTAACTATAAAATATTACTTAATATGACTTTAAATATAACCATCATTTCCAGCTATAATAACAGAAAAGATTGGTAAAATTATAACAATCGGTATTAATCGCCCGGAAAAACGTAATTGCATTGATATAAAAACAGCAAAATGTTTATCACAAACTATTGAAGACTTTGAGAATGATCCAAATCTGTATGTAGCAGTTTTATATGGTACAGGTGGTAATTTTTGTGCTGGATACGATTTAAAAGAATTATCGAATATGGATAAAAATACTGAAATTGAATTCAACAATACTGGCACAATGGTAATTTATTAAAATAAAAACAAGGAATTATTGTATAATTTTCTGATAATTTAGGGCCCTACATTGCGATATATTAAAAAACCAATGGTAGCAGCTATAAGTGGATATGCAGTAGCTGGTGGTTTAGAATTATCTCTAATGTGTGATTTACGAGTAATAGAAGATACAGCAATTGTTGGTGTATATAATCGTAGATTTGGTGTACCATTAATCGATGGTGGTACTGTACGTTTACAAGCAATGATCGGTTTATCGAGAGCTTTAGATCTAATATTAACAGGTCGTTCATTGACAGCTAAAGAAGCTTTCGAATGGGGTTTGGCTAATCGAATTGTAGCTTGTGGTACCGGTAATAATTCATGAATTTATTTCGTATTTATTTTTCAATTTAAAAAAATTTCCAGCATTAGGTCAAGCAATAAGTCTAGCCACTTCCCTAACAAAATTTCCACAAGAATGTCTATTAACTGATCGTAATTCAACGTATAATGCTGTTTTTAATCGTGCATATCATGAATTACTACAATACGAACTAGAGAATGGCATCAAAATTATTCCAAAAGAATCAATTGACGGTGCTAAACGGTTTATTAACGATGCTATCGGTAGACATGGTAAATCTTATAATTTAACTGAGAAGGAGGTGAAAGATTGGGAAAAAGAATTTAATGTTCAGAGTAAACTTTAGTCAATATATTATGTAGAGTTTTAAATTGAAATTCGAGCTTCTACCTTTATCCCTTTAAACTCCCAACAGTCCACAATGTTTGTATTGTGGTGCCTAGCAACTGTATTCGATCTGAATATAAACAAATCTTATTATAAGACAGATATTAGTCATAATTATATTTTTAGAGTAAAATCGTCTATTAATAATTAAACAATAGAGAAGAAATGGATTGGGAGCATATTTATTCACTAGTACCTGAAGATCTAACCGAAGATGAGAAAGATGAATTGTACAATAAGATTACATGGTTTAATACTAATGGGGAAGATTTAACGAACAAACAGGTCCATTGTTTGTTTCGTATAAGTCAAGAATTATTGAAATATAAGGGTGAACAAGTTGAGATTCTATTACAGAAATTAGATGAAATTGCAACACAACAAGGTGAAGATGATGTTAAACGATCAACAATAATCGAATCTGATACGGATGCTAAGAGTTCAAAGTCGAGAAAATCTAGTTCGATTGAATATGAAAGTGATAAATAATCACAACTCTTTACAATAATTCCACTAATTGTTTTTTTTTTTTGTAGATCTTGAATACAAATATCTCGAATTGAAGACTAAATTTAAGAAACAGATCAAGATGAACGACAAGAATTTATCTGAAATTACAAAAGTAACACAATAGATAGAGTATAAAATGTTTTATTTTCTATTAATTTTTCAGTTAAAGAAGAAAATCACCGAATTAGAAGAAGAAAATTATCGATTAACACATGAATTAGAAATTGCGAATCAAGATGATCGTTCTGATATTTCTGAAACTGTAAAGGAACAACATAAGGAATTAGTTGAGAGTTTACAGAATAAAAATAAGCAAATATCACGTCTATTAGCCGATATACAAGAGATTGAGAATGAGAATACTGTTTTACGTGAGGAATTAATGAAAGTTCGCGATGAATTATCAACAACAACAAAAGAAATGAAGTTATTGACGGATAATTTCAACGATGCCCGGGCACAATTACTCGAATCTACCGGTAATTCTAAATATTAAAAAAAATGTAATTTTATTCGATTATTTTTTAGAGGCGATCAAGAAATTAACGGCTGAAAATGAGGGTCTACAAGATGAATTGGGCGAAATTCTCGAGGAGAAACAGCGATTTGAGAAAGAAACGGAAAAATTCACAGAAGAAGTCAATCGGCGAGTTGATGAATGGAAGGTTGTTTTATCAATAATTAAAATTATTGGCTATTTTTTGAATTTTTTATTGTAGAAAATCTTAGATGATAAAGATCGTGTGATACAAGAATTGAAATCACAACGGGCCCAATCAAGTCTACATTCATCTCTATCTAGTTTACCACAAGATCAAGATGATAATCAAGTATTGTTGTTAAATCGGCTACTATTAGAACGTGAACAACAATTATTAGAATTTAAAAGCAAATTACAACAAGCTACAAAAGAGATGAACGATACGACTGTTATAATTAAAGAATTAACAGATGATAAAGAAATTAATGAGATTAAGATTAAAGATTTAACGGATGCAATGAGTGAATTAAAGAAACAATTGAAAACAACACATGAACGTTGTCAAGAATTACAAAATAATCTCAATTACAATGAAAAGAAACTTATCGATAAAGATAATGAAATTAGAGAGATTTTTAATAAATTACGTAAAAATGGTAAAATTGAACTAGCTGATTGTTTAGAACAAATTTCTATTTTAAAAGATGCTAATCGTAATCAAGAGAAACAAATTATGGATTTAATAAAGATCACAAATCAATTACAAGAGAATTGTGATCGTTTCGAGTTAGAGGATCAAATGTTACGCGATCGATTAGGATTGAAAATTGACGATAAAATCGATACAACATTGATATCTTTAAAACAAAAACAACAAAAGAAGGAATTATCAACAATGAAGCGACTTATGAAGAAATTGGAGGATGAAAATTTGGAATTGAAAACAAGAATTCATGAACAAAATCGGAAAATTGCCACAATTGATTTGGAAATGTTACCCGAACATGAAAATGATTTTTCAGGTGAAGAATTGAAGAATTTGGCTGAGGAGAATGAGGCTTTACGTAAAGGTTTACACGAAATTCTCGATAGTATCAATACAAAAAAACGTAATCTTTATCATAATATTGATAGATTTTTGTTTTGATATTATTTATGTATTTTAGAGTCTAGTTTAGAGGAGATTAAATCGGAAACTTTAGAAAAATTATTGCGTGCTTTAGATGTTAAGCATATATCTGGTTGGTATCATCCGGCAATGCGTTTACAAGCCGATTTACACAATCAGGAAGGTATAACGGCCGAATTAAGAGAACAATTACGTTTAACTAGGTAGTTTTATATTGGAATTAGGCTTTAATTAAAATTAATATTGCTTATTGTTATCAGATTAGAGTTAAAATCACAAAAGTCAGAAGATAGTGAACGTTTAAAATGTCAAGATACGGAAATGTTGAAAGATTTTCTTATTAACAACGATACAGATAGTCTTTCAAATATCCACAATCATTTACAAAATTTATTAGAGGTAATTTTGATCGTATTGTGTAGGGTGAGAATAGAGGACATAGTTGAGATAAAGCACGTTCGTCTCTAGCCACGCCTGATCTGTGGAGTTTAAATTTATTACATTACATTTTTATATTAGTTTTCTAGTAATAATTCAACAATTCTCAACGATGAATGACTTTATTAAATTAATTTAGTTTCAATCAAAAGTTTATGATTATCTTCACGCCACTGAATAGTTTACATGTCCTCTATTATTGTTTTTTTATTGTTTAACAGTTCTATTTCTCCACCTACTTTTAACTGAAATTCTTGTGAATTTGTAAGTGTCTTATTTCATCGATGTCCTTTAATTATTGCTCGAGGTCTAATAGAGAGAAATTTTTCAGAAATTGGAAAAAAACACTGAAAATAACAGCGAAATCGAAATGAAATTAACTGAATACAAGACGAATTTATTGGAGATACGTCAACAAATCCAGCTACTCTATGATGAATATGTAGAAAAGTCGGAAAATTACAATACTGAGATGTTGAAGTATCAAGAAAAAATCAAAGAATTAGAAGAAATGAACGAGATTAAAGATGAGAAAATTAAAATCCTTACAAATACGCAAAACAATAAAGATTTAGATGATATTTTAACGATAAGTGAAAATAATATAATTTTAAAACGTAAAAATCAATATTTAGAGAGTGATAATGAAAATTTAACAAGACAATTAACAAAATTACAAAATAATTTAGAACAAGCACAAATCATTTCAACCAAAAAACTCAATGATCTTATCAATAAAAATAAATCATTAACAATACAAATTGAAACAATTAATAAAACATTAGAACAATCAATGCCGTACAAGAATTTCGAAGAATTACAAAAGAATTTCGATAATTTAACATTAAAATATCGACAATTATTAAATGAATTTGAACAAATCAATAATCAAGAACGGTTCGAATTGAAAATATTGCAAGAATCAAACAGAATTTTAGAGAATGATAAAAATGAATTGAAACATAAATTAAGTGTGTTATATGAGAAAATACACACAGGTGTGAATGATGGAAATTTGGAGGATTTATCAAAGAAATTAGCTGAAACTGAAATTAATGAGATTAATGAACGACAACGTGCTAATCATACAAATAATCTTTATCAACTAATTAAAGAACAATTACAAAAAAGTGAAGAGAAATACCGACAATTAGAAGATTACAATAAAGAGATTTTAAATAAAAATCAATTATTACAAGAACAATATCGAGATTTGGAGAGGAAATTGTGTAATTTTACCGATATTGAAGATTTTCAAAAGATACAATCGAAATATAATCAATTATTGGTAGAATATGAGGAATTGAAAGCAAATTTTCAAGAAATTAAAGGAAACTTGCAAGATTCTAATGATAAACAAATCAATTTACAAGAATTATTGAAGAAAGATAACGAAATTTTAATGTTAAAACATCAAATCGTTGATTTACAATCGACGACTGATGATAAACATCAAATGGCACGTTTGAATAATGAAATCGTCAATTTACAATCGAATCTTGGTGAATTAAATCAAAAATATCATGAATCAATTGAAAAATTACAACGATACGAACATGAAAAAGAGGATTTATTTTTGAAATTACAGAATCAAATCAGTGAACATCATCAAAAAGAGAATGAATATCAAAAACGAATTAGGTAAGCATATTTTTGTAATTATTATAAAAAATTGGGGGGCCCTCTGTAAAGTAAGAGGGCTTTCCAAAAATTGCACTCGTAAACTTGCCTTATTTTCAACAAGTAAACGGGTGCGAGTTAATTAAATTTGGGTGTCAGCAAAAGTGGTCTCACTTGTTGATCATTGACACACTCCGCTCCCCCAGACAAGGAAGAACGATTTAGAAACAAACAAGTCTATTTATTAATTTTGTTGGAGCAATAAAACATGAATTGTAACCTGCACGACATCTTCTAGCGAGAAGCGCAACAACTACGTGTCTCAGAGGAAAACTAGTCATAATTTTTATAAAAATGTAATAAGGGCATAAATGAGCAGAAATGGCACAAGTTAAATTCTGCATTAGCTGCACCTTTTCTGGAAGGAAAATTATATTGAGAAATAAAAAGTTATATTTTCTAAAAAATTAATTTTTCACTTGCACTACTTTTCTTCTGAGTCACTTAAGGGTGTATTTGTGATTTTTTGCTCAGAATCATGTAGATGCTGGGACTTATAATTCAACATCTCTTGATAGTTAAATAATTCGGATATAAATGTGGCAATTTTAAATTTTCAGCATTTTCAAAGATTTGTTAGAGAAACAAAAATCACAATATTTAGGTAGTATACCGTTAGTATCACAAGAGAAATTCATCAATCATCTGCGTAGTGTTATCAACGAGAAGTATGAGGTGTTTGTAGCATTAAATAATGCTAAAAATTCCATGAAAGATGGTGAAATTTGTAAAGAACACTACGAGAGTGAATTGAAGAATCTTGAAAAACTCCTCAAACTACAATCGATTGATGTTAAAGAAGTCTTTAATAATCTACAAGAGAAACGAACACTTCAATTTAATGTAGGTAAATATTTAATGATGTTTTGATGTTTTTTTTTGAAAATTATCATATTGTTGTAGGAATTAAAATATCGCCGACAATCTGAAATGAAAGATAAGCAACTTCAGCATATTTTCAATCGTGTTAAACGTCAAGATGAACAAATCATGAAATTGGAAGAAGAATTATTCCAATTACATCAACATTATAATATTTCATCTATCGATTTTGAAACAGAATTTAATACAGATTTGTTGAAAATTGATGAGAAAAATTTAGAGATTAATCAACCATCAACAATTATCTTAACAAAAACGAAAGAAACACAAACAATAGAGACGAATCAACAAGAGAATGATAAAATAATTAATTTACAACAGCAATTATTAAATATACAAAATGATATTAATGAAAAAGATCAATTAATACAACAATTAAAGAATAGAATTTTTGAAAATGATTCAAATATTAGTTTATTTAGGAAACAATTAGGTGATAAACAAAGTCAAATTACATTTTATGAGAAACATATACTTGAATTACAAATGAGGAAAGATGGTTTACAAAATGGTGTACAATCTGCAGATGTTACAAATGAAATTATAAGTCTAAAGGTTTCTATATGTTTATTACATAATTTAATTGTAATTTATTAATTATGATTTGTAGAGTTTAAATAAAAGCCTTCAAGATGATATCAAAGAGAAAGATGAGGAGATTTTAAAATATCAATCACTATTGAAGGAAGATCGTGATAAACATAATTTGGCTGCTGCATTGATGCGCAAAGAATTATGTCTTCTTCAAAAATGTTTGAATGAAGAGAAGCAAAAATATTTAGAGTAATTTCCATTATTAATCGAGATTTCTTCCTTTATTCTACACCGTTTAACTCTAATTTTTTCAGTTTAAAATCGAGTATTGATGAACTACAACCAAATAGACAAGTTTTAGAACAATACTTTGTACAAGTCCGTTGTTTAGAAGGTGAATTACAGAATTTACGTACAAAAGTACCAAGTTTAGAGACACAATTGCAGGCAAGCCGTGAAGAGGCTGTTAGATGGCGTACATTAGCCAATGATCGATTGGAATCAATGCAAAAACTTGGCAATGAGTGAGTTACATTTTTTTTTTATTTGGTTGCTCAATATTTTATTGTTGTTATAGTTTAGAAGAGATTCATCGTAGTGAAATTATGGCGTATAAAAACGATTCAGAAAAATGGCGTGAAGAAGTAAACCATTTAAAACAAACAATTTTGAAGTATCGTAACGATCAACATTGTGATTTCGATTTGAAGAACTTAATTAAACAGAAAGACGACAAGATTCATGAGTTGACTGTAATGTTGCGTCAAATTAAAGTAAAAATAAAATAAATATTCGAAATGGATGATTAAATATTGATTAATTTGTAATTTTCAGTCTGATCATAAAAAAACGGAGAAAATCGATTCAGAAACGATTCAAAAACTAACCGAATTAGAATCGGCCAAAGAACAATTAGTAAAAGAACATGAATCGATCAAGAAACGTTTCGACCAATTATTGAATCGTGAACGATCAGCTCGTGAAGAAATCCGAGATTTACGCGGCAAACTAATGCGAAAGTGATTTAATTTAATTTAAATAGTTTTCGTTATTTTTACTAAAATTTTTCTTTTAGACCAAATGTATCGGCACGTAGCGATCGTAGTGATCGATCGATAAAAGAGCAACTTCAAAGGAAAATCACTACTTTAGAGAATGAGATTGTTGATTTAAAAGAGAATCTACAAAAGCAAATCACTATCAATGAATCACATAAAGTGAAAATTGCCCAAGATTTTGAACGTTGGAATAAACAGAAACATTGGCAACAAACTGCGGAAAAATTGAAAGAGAAATTGAAACATAAAGAGAATGATTTTGAAAAATTACAACAAACCTGTTCTGGTTATCGTATACTAATTGAACGTTTAGAACGTGAAAAATACAACATGGAGAATAAAATGCGTCATTTAAAAACGAATTTTCATCAAAATACGATTGATGAAATTGAAATATTACGTTCTGAAAATATGAAATTATTGAAAGAAATTGAAACCTTAAATACAAAATTAACAATGCAACAACATCAAAGCGGTGCTTTGGGTGCTGCAATGTTACAAGAGAAATTGGAAGCACAGGAACGAAAAATTGCTTTATTGGAATTGGCTGCGAAAGTAAGTTCAAAAAAAAAACATTTAAACTTTCTAATTTTTTTTTTATTGATTTTTATTCAATTTTAAATTCAACCAAATTCCCCCAATTGGTGCTAGAATGATGCCTTTTGTTTCCATTTGTAACGGTAATTTTGTGCGTTCATTTAACGAAAATTCGAAATTTCTCAAAATTAGTGATAATGCAATCTTGATTTGCATCATAGCAAAACGCATGCCTGTTCGAACAAAAAAATATTATTTAAAAAAAAAGAAATTTAATGTGAGACTAACGCCCGTATTTATAAACCGATCTCAGACTCCAGCTCAAGTCTAACTTCCAAGCACGCGTTTTGGTTTATAAGTCTTGCTTCGGCAATTTTCGGCGGAAGTCAGGATTGAGTATATGGAGGGTTGAGAACTTGGCGAATTCTAGTTACATTTTACAGGGTCACGTTTTTCTTTTTGTGCGCATGCGCACTTTCTGCAAAAGTCAAGCTCGTCTCAAGGCAGCTACAACCCAATCTTGGCTTGGTTACATATTCTGGCCTCAAGACCAAGTTCAAGATCCAAGACGGTCTCAAGATCGGTTTATAAATACGGGCATAAGAGAGTGAGAAAGTGTGAGAATCTCACAATACTATCTTATTCTATCGCATTGTATCGTTGTGTATACATCGCTCTCTTTTGCTCCACTTCTGTGGCGTCAGACTAATCGAATCGAATAATTCGATTTGATGTTCGTTTGAACTATTCGGACTTTCGAATAATGTGTTGAATTATTCAATCCATCAATATTATTCGAATTATTTGAGCTTTACCATCTCTATTTTATACAAAGATACCAAATGGGTTCCATAAACAAAAATATTCGATAATATGAAAGGTTAGAACAATTTGGCTCGTTCGGATGGTTCGAACGAATATTATTATTCGATTCGATTCGATTTGATAGGTATTTGCACGCTTTACTTAACAAATACAGTGGTATTTTGTAAACAATCAGTGGAGATGATTATTTTTTTATGTACATTGACAGAATACCACCGAACTCTTACCGATACAGTTTCTGGGTCCATCACCAAACGGTATATAAGTATAATCCCAGATTTTCTTCTTATTTTCATTATTAAATCGTTCAGGATCAAATTGTTCAGGATTTGGAAAATATTCAGGATCTCGATGTAAACCATAAGCTGGTATTAATACAGATAGGTCTTTTTCGATAATAATTTCAGTATTTGGTATTTTATACGATTTTGTACATTTACGTAGAAATACAGGAGCCGGTGGATATTTACGCATAGTTTCTGAAAAATTAATTAATCACTAATTAGAATGATAAAAATAAAACTTTCTATAGGATTTTCTGTTTACTATATTAGATTGTTACGAATGAATCAGTCTAAAAATAGATGGGTTCATATAAATTTTGTATTTGTCCACATATTTAATTTCATATTGAGTTAATTTGACTGTACTAAAAATGTTTACAAGGGAAAATTCGTTAGTTGGAAATAATGAGTGCCTTTGTCTTTTAATTAAAGAGTTCTTCGTTGTTCGAATAAAGTTAATTGAGTATCTAAATATGGCCAATTATTTTAAAAGTTGACTTGAAATTCTTGGCAATGCACACAAATTTATATTTTCAAATTTACAAATTACAATTAGTTTGAAATATCAAAAGTTATTAGTATTTTGTTGAAATTTATAGTTTCCGGTTTGATTGTATTATTATTATTATTATACTAGTAGAGATAATTTGATTTTTGGCTTAGAAATTTCTGACAATAAAGCTCTATTTCACATATAAAGTTTCTATGGAAAATCCTTTGTAATTATGTTAGTTTTGTTGAAATTTGAATAATACTACTGACCTAATATTACAGTTTCTAAATAGTGCATTTCCATGATAGTTTCATACATTAGTTTTCCTTCATATTGTTCCATAACCCTATCGATTTCTTCTCTTGCCTTTAACTGTATCTGTTGATTTCTAGCCATTTCAAACAGAGCAAAACTGATTGTTGTTGATGTTGTTTCAAAACCAGCCAAAAAGAAAATAAAAGCTTGTGCAGCTGCCTCATTCATTGTTAAAGCAATTTTTCTTTCACTATTATCATCATTCTTATTATCAATATCATCATCTAATCTACCATTATTCATCAATTCAATTAATAATTGTAGAAAATCATTTCGTTTAATTTGATATTGTTTACGATAATTGATTGTATCATTAACGACATTTTGAAAGAATTTTGTTACATTCCGTGAAAATACACCGAAATTTAATAATTTTGCTAAATATGGGAAACTACGTATTATTATCATTCTTAATAGATCACCAATTGTTTGTGTAAATGCCCTACGTCCCATTAGACGAAATTCAGCTTGAGGATTCCTCATACTGTTACATTCGATACCAAAGGCACACGATCCTATTACGTCTGTTGTATATCTGGAATTGTATACCAATTTACAGGACCGTATTGCAATAAAGTATACTTCTCATTTTTTAGGACACCCTAAATTCTCTAGTGCATTGAACAAAATTCCAAATTATATCAAACTGTAGTCAGTACAGAAGAGAATTAGGATAAGTCAAAATCTCTAGTATAGTCTGTAAAGTGACTTGAGAGATTGACTAAAGTATTAAAATTGACAGAGGTACTGAAATATTGCAAGTATACACGATATTTGTTGAAAAATTACCTGCTTTATGAAAGACCGATCCTTTTGCAAAGTTTTATTAAAAATACCTGCTTATTGTTACCAGTGACGACTTTATAAAATTTATTACAGTGGCATTTGTCAATATTTCAGTAGCTCTGTCAAGTTGTTTGTTACGGAATTAATTGAAACTAATTTTATGACTTTAGTCAATCTCTTAAGTTACTTTATAGACTATAGACTGTATCCTTTAAATACGCAAATCGCACTATCCCTACTTATTATGTGGAATAGAGTAAAATAATCATATTTTAAAGAATCAAAGAAAAAATTTGTTGCCTAAAATTGACCAAAATTGCAACTATTGCTTGATGGTCACTGATTAAGCACCGTCATGTTGTTGTCGAGAGATTATAACAAAGCAAGTATCAGTATAAAACATCTCGGATTTCCATTCCATTAAACTAATTTATTTAATATAAACGGTGCTTGTTTCCAGTGGTTCTACAGAGCCATACAACTCAGTTTCTTGGGTCCTATACGTGCTTTGAAGGTTTAAAGGAAATTCTATTTCACCCTGTTTATTTACCTAGCTAGAATTTCCTTGATTTCCACATGCCCGACATCAAACGAAATCTCTTTTAATATTTCCACCATTTGTTGACCGCAATTTAGGATTGTATCGAACATAAATTTTAGTTTCTGTGGTGAATAGGCTGGTGTTAATTTTGTACGTAGATTCCGCCATTTCATACCAGATAATGAAAATAAATGTGCACTGATTGGATCATTTTCTTCATCATAATAGATACCACGATCATTAAAATATTGGAAATCTTGTACTAGTATCTTTTTAATTAAACATGGATCTAATGGTAGGAATGCTTTACGACTAAAAAAGTATAAACCAACATATTTATGACCTTTTGATTTCATTTCATCGTAGATTTCTTTGATTTTATCACCCATATTTTGACGACGAAATATCGGTTGAAACATATCACCAAATGGGAATTTTGGATTCAATTGTGGCACATTACGATCCTTCCAATATTTATACGATTTTTTAAAATAGATGTAAACCAATAAAATTAGTATAAAGACAACTAACACTAATTGAAGATAATTTTCCATAATTGTGTTGTTAGATTTTCACTCACTGACACAAACACTGACAATATAAGAAAACCTTCTTCTTTCTTCCATTGACGACTCTCGAATATCCGTATAGAAATTTACCATAAACTTTCTCTAGAGTTATAATAGAATTTTTGTTAGTGCTAAATTATTTGTAACACCGTTTAAAAAAAAGATTCCATCATCAATAAAATAGATAATATAAAAAAATGTCCACACTAAAATATATAAAGTAATCAAAATATTATTTAAGATCATTAACAACATAATCACTGAATTGTAACTAATTAAAACACAATTTTTAAATATCGTCTGTCTATCCAGTACTGATATAAGTAGTTTTTAACAAATTAATAGAAAATAAGAATCATAAAAACAATTTCACCTACTCTCTCATCTTGTTAGTTAAGTAGGAAAACTTTCTCTTTTGTCGACTTTAATAATGTGATATATTACAAGAAAATTGCGAATGCATGACACTATTGCTTCTGTAATTTGTATGTTACGATAAGAAAATTGCTTGTAATTGTCTTCGACAGTGGCGCAACCAAAAGTATTTGTTGGGGGGTTGATCACAACGGTTTATAATTTAAATAGATATGGTTAATTACAATCTGATCAAAACTACTAGTAGTTAGTGAGCAAATCGAACTTTTTTTTTTAAGGATTTATAGGGTAGTGGCTAGCGATCATTTTAGCAAAACTAGAATCTCGTAGCTCGTTTGTAAGTCGGTTAAAAAAATTCAGAAACTTCCTGCTCATATAAAATGACTTAGAATGACTCGAGGATGCTACCAGTCTAATATTTTTCCATTACCTTAAAAGAGAGCTCATATTGCGTTTTTTAAAGTGCGAGATCCTTACCAAATTTTCGTCGCAAAATGACTGTAACATTGTTCAAAAATACCAAGACTAATCTAATATAGAAGAAGCATCTGTAAAAAAATTATTGCAAAAATAATTGTTGTATGTGCTTCTTTCCACACCACCTGTGCGGTAAAGCACCAATATTAGTAATGTATCGTTTCAAAATAAAAGTGAAGAGTTCAAGAGAACATTTGTTCATATCTATACCAAATTATTCCTCACATTTTCTGACGAATATTTGCTTTCGTGTCGTTCAAATTCATGCTCATTGAACAAAATTTAAATTTGCATATAAAATGTAAAATTTAATATAATGGAAGGAAAGACTAAGAAGGGGATCATGGGGGATTTGAAAACATTGAAGTTGATGATGATCCTGTCAGAAGTGATTATCTGGAACATAAGAATATACATTTATTTTCATACGAAACTCCTGTAATACAGAAGATTATATGTAAAATAGTTTGAAAAAGAAATGTTGAAATTAAAAAAAGTACTTACGAAAATAAATCTAAACAAATTATATAACATGCAATAAATGAAAAAATTGTACAAAAATCGTATAAATATATGTATAATAAGAAAAATTACTTTAAAATTACTTGAAATTAAATAGAAATTAAATTAAGTTTATATTTTTTACACTTACCATTTTGAATTTCTCATGTACTCTTACCTGTTGACATTACACTAACACTTATATGCACACTTGACACTTTTCACTATAACACGTTTGGTTTTTCGAAAAATCGAATAACTCAACTTCACCATTAAAAAATAATGTAAAGGAATTATTGTATCGAATCACAAGTAATAAGCACTATCGTTTAAAACATTAATTCGTGACATCTTTTGAAACCACTCACAAATTGACACATAGATGCATCTGCTTTTACCATGGTAAAAGCAGAAATAGAAGAGATTGATTTCTCCCAACATTCATAAAGAGATACCCAAACGAAGGCCTGTAAACTGAAAAAAACCAACAACGAGAGTGAGGTATAGACATGAAAAAATATCGAGTGCTTGTCATCTATAAAAGTACCTATCATCTATCATGGTTGGGCTTGGAGTTGTAAGTGATTTGTAACAGTATCTACCAAGTTCCAAACAGATCCTAATAATCGCCTAACAAATGCCTACAAAAATACCTAACAAATTGCTAGTATGCACGTATGGAGTACTTACAGGGAGAAGTACCTAACAGAATTTTTAATTGTACCCGTTTATTTTTAATTAATTCGCATGCCGATTTTGAATTTCAATTAACAATAAAATGGTTGCATACTCGTATAAAATCGCGATATAAACCAAAATGGTACTTACTACTTAACTGCATCTCTTCTCCAGTCCCATGCTGTTCGAATCTACTGTAATTAGAAAACAGAAAAGAAAAAAGTTAGTAATTTTAGAATAATAGTTTGATTATTTCGACTTACCCTTTCGTTGAACCTTCTACTGCCCAATGCCACCGGGTGACCAACTCCTTCGTCCATAAAAGCACTAGCACTCACACTTTATTTAAAAGCACTTGATTGATTATTTATTAGTTTAATTATTATTTTTTAATATTATAAATTAAATGTTAACACCACGACTTTACTACTGTAAAAACTGATTTTATATTCAGACTGTATTGTATTAATAGTATTTGAATTTATTTTTGAATTTTATAAATTGATGTTAACACATCGACGATAAAATTGAACTGAACATAAGACGGGTATTATGATAAGTCTAGAAAGGGACATTAGGTAATTTTTCCTTTGTTATCTTCTTATCAGAAATTAAAGAAAAAGTTGTCTATACATTTTTGTAATCGTATCGTTTCTAGCTCATTACATCACTAGGCCAGAAAATTTAGTAGTGACTTTATGTACTCGGATTGGTTATTTTGTAATTGACAATTCTATCTGTCGGTCAAATGTTTCTGTATATCTAACAAAATATTTGTTAGAATATAAATGGAATACAAATAGCTTATTTTAACAGTAAGTGTAACGTTATTTAGAAAATTATTTGAAACAATTTAGACTAACAATGAGAAAAAAACAATGAATAAAGTCAGATATCTTGATTTTAAATTCAACTTATTGTTATTATTACCAACATAGAAAAGTCACTAATAAACGATTTTTGTTCTTAAAATTAGTCTTGTGATACTAGACACTTTTTTTGTAAGTTTTGGTAAGCCTGAGCTGGGTAATTTTCATCTAATTAATTTTAATAACGATAATAATACATCAATTAGTAATAATTATGTATACTCTGTATGTTGAATTCGGTGCACTTGGCTTGTTTTATTGTAATTTTGTTTGTCAACAGGGCCCAGTTGAGATGCGTTCCGAATTGGAACGTTTACAGAACACAATTGCAACATTACAAAAATCGAATTTATCTTTAGAGGCTGAAAATCTCGATTTAAAATTAGATTTAGAGAAATTGAAGAAAGAAACACCCCATTTACGTGAACAAGTTCAACATTTAGAAAAGTAATATTTTTTTTGTGAATTTTTCCATTAATTTTTCATGTATAAATTGTCTTCCAGCTATATTGAAGTATTAAAAAATGAGAATGTTGAAAAAGATGATAATCCCAGTAAAGACCTGGCAATGACTGATCCACGATCCACATCAAAGCGAATCACAGAATTGGAACGGACAATTTTCGTTTTGAAGCGAGTTGTAGAGAAGCTTCAAGTTGAAAATAAACGTTTGATAACTGGTAAACATCCCTATCCTGAACGTTGTGTAATTACTTTTTTTTTTCTTTCAATTTCATGCTTTATTAATTTTATGGAAAACAATTTATTTTAGATTTCTAATGATAAATTAAAAGAGGATTATCAGCGTCTTAAAGAGCAGTATCATGATAGTCTTCAAAAAATTGCTGGTTTAGAAAATGAATTGAAAGATTTGAAAACTATTCAAAGTTCGGACATTGAAAACAAATTAAAAGAATTAGAAGATATTCGTGGACAATTGGAACAGAAAAATAAATTGTTAGATAAAGTACGAGTCTTACTACATCGAGCTGCTATTAAAGAGAAAACACTACTTAAAGAAGTAGGTTTCAAAATTAAATTACTCTCAATTTAAAGCTAACTCAATCGAACTTGATCGTGAATTCACGGCTTTATATAATTAATAATCAATCATTTTGAAATTTTATAGATAGCTCGATTGAAAGGCCAACAGGAGACGACTAGTATTGGTGAGGAAGCACCAGAAGCGCTTGAAACACCGGAGATTTAAGTTTAACCTCAATTTTTACAATTTTCTATTTTTCTTATCTATAATAAATAATTTTTTTTTAATTAACAAATACATATGTGGATAAACGTGTTTATTTAAAAATTACAACATTTCATTATCATTACCCCCCCGCCGTTCTTGTCATAAATATAATGCGGCTATGATAATGAGAAAGCATAAAGGTCAGATATCGATATAATAGTTGAATTTGAAATTATTGTTGCCACAACGTGTTGTGTCCAATATATTTCAACAATTGATTTTAGTGATTTTACATTAATTTTCGTTATTTTAAATCTTTTTAATTAATTTAAAAACAATAAAATACAGTGTTTGTGTTCCATTTTTTTCCAGTTTCAGTATGGCGTTAAATAAAATTTGTAATAGATGTTTACGATATAATAAAAACGATATCAGAGTATTAAATAGTTTGATCAATAAACGGTGCCATTTTGTTTATACACCTGATTCAAAACCACCTGTCGAAGGTAAATGAACGTTATAAAAATACATTAAAATCTAAAAAATAAAAATAGAACAAACACGTCAAATTGTATAACAATTTTATAATGCCAACGACATTGGTTGTTATCACATTTTAGAATTCTTATCATAATTGTGACGTATCGAATGTAACGGGCGATCGAAACTATTCCCTGGAAATAATTTGGGTCTTGTGGATATAGGGACGAATAACCGACCTGTTTACCAGTGGCGTAAAGTACACCCACGCAGTACGGGAAAGGGGCAGGAGCGGACTTAGGCGATGACCTTTCGGGCAGCTACCGCATACGCATAATCCTAGATTTGTTGGAAAAGCAATGAAAAATAAATACCGGAGGAGCTTATCCCACCTAGGCCTCCCTTTAAGTCCGCCACTGCAAAGAGGATTCAAAAAAGTTTAAATATTTTGAAATATTTCAGCCCAATAGTATAATAAATGGGTTTTTTCATGAATCATTTACTTTCAAGCTCTAGGTAAATCATTTAGTGATATAGGGCTATTCATGTCGGACGAAAAATTCTTCTGGCAACTTCCATTATTTGCCGAGTGATTCGAAAAATAATTTAAAGATTATTGGGGGAATCCCTAGAGATTATTATAGCAAAATTGAAACCTTGTAGCTCTAATGATGTCACGATTTTTAAAAACGAGCTGAACAACCAAAGCGACTTACTATTAGAGAATGATTCGATGATCCTCCCAACATTGATTTTTTCGTTTTGGACTAGGTAGGAATGTTTCTCATTCTTGCTAGAATTCAATTTTGGCAGGGTCCTCGAGTCATTCTTAGTAGTTTTGCGTGTTTTGCTCGTTTTTTGACCAACTTCCAAATGAGCTAGGAAGTTCTATTTTTGTTAAAAAAATCTAGATAGCCCTCTAAAAATCCTTAAATTTTTTATTGAATCGTTCATAAAATCACGGGAGTTTCCATAAGATTTCTTGGTCCGACGTGCATTATCCTGAATATAAATGAGTAAAGGGACGTTTTTGTTGTGGGTGCGTCCGAAGATTTTCCGTTACGCCACTGCTGTTTACGTTATATACAAGGTCTTGATTTTTTTACAGTACAGGGTGTCCCGTAAATCGCGCATTTCAGCATAAGGGCCACATAGGGGATGGAATTCTAAGACGAAAAGTCTTATACCATTTTCTCATTTGACGCACAGATAATTAGTTATTAATTAAATAAAATATCCAATCAACTGCTTGCAATACTGTTAAAAAGGACAGCGGGGAGGAGTCTGGATGGTGGAACGTGGGAAGCGGAAAAGTTAGCAAGCAGGTGGCTCTGACGTTGAGAGTAAGGTAGCTCTCACAACGCCATAATATTTATTATTGTTTAATTTTGATTACCAGTATTGTTTGGCGCTGTGAGAGCACTCTTATTGTCAACATCTGTCGCTTTCCTTGCCCACGCCTCATTAATAAGTCTCCTCCCCGCTCTGTTTTTATCGCTTCTGATTGGCTACTTAATTTAATTAATTACTAATTACCTGTGCTTCAGATGAGAAAATGCTATAGGACTTTTCCTCTTAGAATTCCATCCACTATGTGGCCCTTATGCTGAAATGCGTTATTTACGGGACACCCTGTATATTAATGAGCTTTGGAATTTGTTTTGATGAAATGCTGTTGTTGAAAATTGTAAACAACTGCCCTGATGTTTAAATTATGAAAATCCGACTTGTAATATTCTAAATATTTTGTTGTTTTTAATTCCTCCCTATTTTGGATTTGTTTTTGTTCCAGGTGAGAAAGTTAAAATGAACATGTTCCAAGCAATCAACAATGCCCTTGATACAGCCCTTAAAACGGATCGATCAGCATTAATCTTCGGTGAGGATGTTGCTTTCGGTGGTGTATTCCGTTGTACGATGGGCTTACAAGAGAAATACGGTGTTGAGCGTGTCTTTAATACACCATTATGTGAACAGGGTATTGTCGGATTTGGTATTGGTGTGGCTAATATGGGTGTAACAGCAATTGCTGAAATACAATTCGCCGATTATATCTTTCCAGCTTTTGATCAAGTCAGTATAGATTTACCAATTATTATTGTTAAAAAAATTGATTAAATCGTATGTGAATTTGTAACCGATTTAGATGATTTCCAGTTGGTGAATGAGGCAGCTAAAATGCGATATAGAAGCGGGGGCGAATTCGATTGTGGGAAATTGACGATACGGGCGCCATGTGGGGCGGTCGGACATGGTGGATTATATCATTCACAAAGTCCTGAAGCTTATTTCGCCCACACGCCTGGATTAAAGGTTCACTCTTCTATTTATATAACAAACACATAAATTTCATTTATTAATAGTTAAATATAGACAACTTTGTCTGCGTTATTGAACAAAAAATAGTATAAATACAAGTTCAGTCATTGATGTTTTTTTTCTTCAGATTGTTGTACCAAGAGGACCGATCAAAGCTAAAGGATTATTACTAGCATCTATACGTGATCCTGACCCTTGTCTTGTTCTAGAACCAAAAACTTTATATCGTGGTGCTGTTGAAGAAGTACCAATTAACGATTACGTGTTACCGATCGGAAAAGCTGATATTGTTCGACCAGGTGATTTACAATAAAACTTTAAAAATTGTATCACACACAATTAACACGAAATTTACAGGTGATAATGTAACGTTAATCGGTTGGGGCACGCAAATTCATGTCTTATTAGAGACAGCACAATTAGCAAAATCTAAATTCAACATATCGTGTGAAGTTATCGATTTAGTCTCGATTCTACCATGGGATAAAGAGACGATTTGTCAGGTAATTAAATCGGAAATTCCGGAAATTATTAGTTAATCATACAACGACGGCCATGAACGTTAATAATCACCATAACAATAATAATTTTGTAATATTTCCAGTCGATTAAGAAAACGAAACGAGTTCTAATAGCACATGAAGCTCCATTAACTGGAGGATTTGGTGCCGAATTAGCGGCGATTATACAAGTAATAATTAACAAAATCTAATTTTAATTGATAAAAACGGTGTTGAATTTTTCTCAATACAGGAGGAGTGTTTTCTTCATTTAGAAGCACCAATTGTGCGAGTTACCGGCTTTGATACACCATTCCCTCACGTTTTTGAACCGTTCTATCTACCTGATAAATGGAGATGTCTTCAAGCTGTACGAAATTTGGTTGATTACTAAACAATATTAAATAACAAATTGTTTTATTTTTTTACCAGAAAATTAAAGATAAGATTTTTATTTTAATTATAATTGAATCATCGATCGATGAAAGTTTTATCTTATCGATGAGTGAATGTAATTCCGGAAACGTTCACTTTTATTACTTTATAACAAATAATGAAATTACGGAAATCGACATGAAACATGTTCAGTGTGATCGAGTTATTTTAGGATTTTTGTTGTTATTGTAGCAAAATTTTGTCTCTTTTGTGGTAGATAAAATAATATTTATTTAATAGTTCATTATAGATATGAAGCGACCAAAAATAGATTATTATTCGTGTTGCTGATAATTTTTTTATTTGCATATGTATTTACAAGGAAACCGGAAAAAATAATTGATTTATTACGGTTTTAATAATTATGAAATTGGGGCTGCTTATCCGATAAATTCACGCTTTGAATCCGCTTACATGAATTTTCAAGTAAATTCTAATGTAAATTTACTGTAAAACAACAATATTACTATTCGACTTTTATGCAAATAATTCATGTTGACATAGTAAAGATCCAGTTACAAACATTCCAATAAAGCCCCAATGTAACTTCTCTTTATAAAGTTTCGATGATATGTACCTACAGTAGATTACGATTACAATTACAATGTTCATCTTATTACAATTTTCCTCTCTCTAATTCTCTATTATAGACAATAATCTCGTTACAATTGCTCTTCAATTAAATATTCAATGGACTCTAATCAAATTCATCCGATTAGTTGGCATGTGATAAATTTTTAAATTATGCGATGTTCAGTTCGTGATCATTCCAGTACCCACCCTTTATTTATTGAGAAAGATGCCATCAACTTAGCACCACACCTGTGCACGTTCTGGTACTCGATATTTCGCTCTCAATGACGGGTAGAATATTGATAAATATCAATGATAATGACGGTGATTCGTTGATAGATTACTTTTGATTTTTTATATTGAATATAAAAATTTTCAGGAAATCGAGGACAACACTAAAAGGAAATTACGCCTCGATTCGCATCAAAGCTTAATAGAGTGGTGTTGTTTTTTTTTTTTTGTATTGTTTCACTAATAGATCAGACGGTGAATGACATGCGAATTATAATAAAATTCTATTTAAATTAGTAATGAAAATAAAAGTGATTAGATTTTTTTTGGATTGTTTTCGCTTTTCGATAAATTAGAATGAAAACAGAAGGTTTCGAAATGGTTTTTACGTTAAATTCCAATTCCATTGAGATATCAGCAAATAACGATGTATTGTCATGGGAGTGATTGCGTTTTCCACAAAAACACACACATGATCGAGTTAAAGCGTGATTTGTTTCTTCTAAAAGTCCAATAATATTGCCCGATCAACGTTACCATTTTCTATTGTGTAAAATAGTACATGTTGGTAAATTTCCCGTTCTCATTATTTATTTGTAAAGCAAACTGTGTCGTAATTTGGAGACGTAGAAAATGATCCAACAATCGGATGTTAATTATTTAACACCGCTCCGATTTTTTACAATAATCAATCCAATATGCTCAAAGCTCTCTTTTTAGTCCCCGGGCTTTTTCCAAGCATATTTCTTCTTCAATAAGCTTCACTGATAACGATTAAAAACTAATGAAGACTTAGACGCTTCAACGCGTTCATTATTCATAGGGCTTTCAAATTCATCATAATTGTACAGAATTTCAAAAACGAGAAACTTTAGATAGTTTTAGTCATTGTTTTGAGGAGAATGTCGGAGCTAGAGTTTGAAGGGCGGTATTCTTCAAAATGCTTGCGAGTCTAGCCGGTTTTTGAGCTCTTGACTATGTTTTGACTAATTTCTGTTTTAAATCGTCAATTTTTTGTCAAATTCAACTATAAAAGAAAAATTTCAGTCATTTATGGTCATTTTTTTATTGCAAATCATTAGTTTTTAACGAATCTCATCAATTTTGTGGTACTAATCGTCTAATTTTGACAGATCTTCCTTCTAAATCATCAGTTTTTAACTAAAAATGTTTAAAGTAGTTGAATAGAGACGATATACTCTACATTGGTCCCGATTTCCAGTCTAGCTGTTTGTCGTAAAGCATTAGTTTAAAATCAGTTTTGATTTTGAGCCTTAAAAAGGCCCAATTTAGGCACTTTTAGCTTATTTTTGAGATAATATCTTAATTATCCTCAACTGTCAGTTTTTTAGTTTTTCGGAAATTAGTTATAGTCCTAAATTTTACAGTCTCAACAAACTTTGGTCTAAATCTTGGTAAGCATACGACTTAGGCATTTTTAGCCGCTTTTTGAACTAAATTCTCGATTTCGATAACAAATTAATATTACACCAATTTTTTACCATCATCACTCCATTACTCTCTGAGCTCTTTTATGAGCTTCTGGGTTTACTCTAAAGATGCTTCAAAAGGGGTTTTTTGCGAGTCTAGCCAATTTTTGAACTTATAACTATGTTTTGACTAATTTCTGTCCTAAATCGTCAATTTTTTTGTCAAATCTAGCTAAAAAACAAGAATTTCAATCATTTATGGACAATTTTGTGTTTTTTTTTTTAATCGCAAATCATTAGTTTTTAACGAATCTCATCGATTTTAATGTACTAATCGTCAAATTTTGAGAGGCTTTCCTTCTAAATCATCAGTTTTTAACAAGAAATGATTTTAAGTAGTGCAATGGAGACGATTTACGCAACTTGATCCCGATTTTCAGCCTAGCAGTTTGCAGTGAAGCATTAATTTAAAATGAATTTTATCTTGAGCCTTAACAGAGACTCAATTTAGACACTTTTAGCTTATTTTTGAGATAAAATCTTAATTATCCTCAACTGCCAGGTTTTTTAAGTTTCTCGGAAATAATTGTCCTAAATTGTACAATTTTGGCAAACTATCTGAATTCTGCTAGGTATTTTTAGGGTCTTTTTGAGCTTAAATTCTCGATTTTGATTATAAGATAAGTTTCAAAACAAATTAACACTGCACCGATTTTTTATAATACAACCATCACTCCATTAGGTACGCTCGAAGCTCTCTTCTAAACCTCAGGACTTTCTCTAAAGATACTTCATGAGGGATTTGGTTGTATTTCAATGCTTAATATTGTCAGTGTAACAGGTGACTTTTCCCATAAACTACTGGCCGCTTATTCCCTTTCCTGATCCAGTTCAATTGCCATTGAATAGCGCCCGGACTTTTAAAGAAAAACGATTCAACTCCTTTCCAATCTTTCTATTATCCCAATTCAGCTTTGAAAGATAATAATCGTATCAAGGATAGTAGTGTAGAATTGAACATCTGCTATAGATTCGTTTATTCTTGCGACATTTCAATCGATTCATTAGTTCAAATAATCTAAACAAAATCTATTTCTTCCCTTATAAATCTGTTAATAATTCTCAATAATTCATCCAAATAGACACGAACTATTGATTCATTTTTGTTAATGAATAATTAATACAGTTATGTTCTTATTTCCGTACTCTATACAGTCTAATTAATTTAATAACTAGACTGTACTACAACTATTTATAAAGTAGTTGATTATAATTATTATAATTTAAAAATTAATATAGAGAAAAATAAAGAAAAAAAACGTGAAGGCCGCCTATACTTTTCCTCTAAAATGAAACTTTTAAATGTAGGAGAGAAAAAAAACTGTTTATGTGTGTTTATCATTTATCATTTCAACTAAAATAAAATGTTTATTACCTATAGGTAATAAAATATTTTTTTTTAATGAAAGGTCAACGTATTAAAATTAACCAATATCCGATCAATCACCCGAAATATGAATTTATTTGATAAATTCCCTGATATTTAGCAAAGCAAAAGTGCAATCATCGGGGAAAGAAGGCATCTTTTTTTTTGTAATTCTAACAAGTCACCTTTAGATCGATTTCGGAAAGGTTGAAATAATCGACAAAATATGAAAGTGTAGTTGGGAGGGACAAAAAACCAAAACTGTTCCCTTATTAGGGAACTTGATTATTTTTTGTGGATCGGTATCAATGAAGGTTCAAATGTGTTCATGAAGAAGCTGTACACTGTATCTACTTGATTCAAATGCATTGAATCATTTGAAAATTTCAAGGTGTTTTATTGTTCGATACTGTTCATTATAGGACTACAGGCTGCACAATATTGGATGTATGGGTAATTAGTAGCAGAACGGGTAACAAATGTTTTCTGCACTTTCTCAGCGAATGAAATGTTGTCGAAAGGCCGCCCCACACAACGATTGAAACATTTCGAAAATATAGAAAAAATGCAGGTCATGGCCGAAACGATTTTATCCAAGCGAATGTGGACTGACTAGCATATTAAGTGAATAATATTAAACAACAATCAAATTAACATATCGAACGGATTTGCTACAACGAAAACAACAAGAGATTATAAAATATTTTGTATTACATTATATACCTTTATACAGTATTTTAAATAGGAATTGTATCTAAACACATATAGAAAAACAATCAAGGATACGCCTAAGTGATTGGGTGTGGTTCGTTATTATTTGAACGGAACAGATTCGTTTATTGTATCATAATTTTATAATTATTGCCAATTTTTTGCTTCCATTCTACAATAACCAACTTCTTTATAAGACGAAGAACAAAACAACGAAAATAACATGTTGTTTATTTATGGAGCAACTTATCGAACAGGAAATGAAAACACAAAATATTCGATAACAATAATAAATCAAAATAGGGGTAAAAAAATAATATTTTCGGTGAAATTCCGGTATTGCCCTCTTTGTTCCGTTACCACGATAAAACTCAATAAAACAACACTACGTTTGTTGTTGTTTTTTTCTCTTAGTGTTGTTGAAAACGATGGGAAAATAAGGAAGCAAATGAAACGAAAGGAAATTTCCGCATTTTCTCTTCTATATCAATAAAATCATTTTGTTGTCAATCTGTCTTTCTGTGGTAATTATTGCAACATAACTATCAATAAAAATACCCATGATACGGTTTAAATACCTTAAAATTGTAAAGAAATCGAAATTTTGTTGTTTAGCAACGTTAGATGGCGATTATATAGTAACAATAACAACAACAACAACAACATTCTCTTTTCGTTTTCAATATTTATTTGTTTAGTTTTTTTTTATAATGTTAACGGCAGTTGATATCCTTGACAAGGACGTTAGTGCGGGCGTTATATTTCCCCTCTCCAAAAACACTCTTATACAATTCACTTCTGTATACAATTTATAACAATAATAATAATGGTAATAATAGAAAATAGAAGAAAAAAAAAATGTTCCATGCTATTTCAGTCGAGCAATTCACATTCGATTTCTAGTTGTAAGATTTCCTGAGGCCAACATTCCGAATTGTTACAAAATATTAATAACATATAAACAAAGGTAAGTATACTTGTAAAAAAACTGACAATTTATATTAATTAATACAGGTTTGACAATGATGATGAGACTGATCATCAGGTGAATCAATAGGTTGTCGTCTTTAGTGAAATTTTAAAGAATCTCTTCGGTCTTTAGAATTATTGCAAATAGGAAAAATCGTCAATTTCTTCGTCCATTACTGAAGAATCTTCTTTAATAAGCTTCAGTGTAGCTGATAATGATTAAAAACTAACGGTTGGAGACATGTATGCTTCAAAGCGCCCATTATTCATAAGGCTTTCAAATCATAATAATTATACAGAATCGTGAAAAGGAGATAATTTTAGTCGTCGTTTTGAGGAGAATGTTCGATTTTAAGTCTATAGATTTCAAGGGCGGTATTCTCTAAATTTTTTGCGAGTCTAGTTGATTTTTGATCTCTTGACGAATTTTTGACTAATTTCTATCCTAAATCGTGAATTTTTTGTCAAATTCAACTACAAAAGAAGAATTTCCGACATTTATGGTCAATTTTGAGTTATTTTTATCGCAAATCATTAGTTTTTAACAAATCTCACCGATTTTGATGCACTAATCGTCTAATTTTGAGAGGCCTTGATTCGAAATCATCAGTTTATCGTGAATCTTTAGTTTTAATTGAATTTTCGTCTTGAGCCTTAAAAAAAATTCAATTTATTATCATAAATTGTCATTTCTTTCAGCGAATTTTTAATATGGGTCTTCGGAAATTATTGTCCTAAATTTGTAGATACATTTTTAGCAAATTCTGGTCTAAATCATGGTAAGCACGCAACTTAGGCATTTTTAGCCGCTTTTCGAGCTATAGATTCTCAATTTTGATTCCAATTGTAAGTTTCAAAATAAATTAAAACCGCATGTCAAACTCATACACCAACATAGACGTCTAAAACTCGTCAAAAACTGCTTTTTTGGTAATTTTTTTAATTTGTAGTACCCTTAGAAACCCGAATAATAGAGTAACAATCAAATTGGGCTCGACCGAGACCTATCAGAGGTTTTGAAGGGAACCTCACTAACATGGGTGTTAAAGTAGGTGGCGGAAACCCGCCTGTATTGCCTTACAGGTGCACCCTCATAGAGTAATGGATTCTTAGTGGCCAAGGGGTCGCTTTAAAGGAAGTTTAGTGCCCGAGCTTAGTCTAGCCCTGATAATCGTGCAGGCGCTTGAGAGGTCGGGCCTGGAATTGCTTCGTTTCTTCGTTCGTAGTAGCCGAGTAACTTGATTAGTTACAGCTTCTTTAAAAAATTAAATAAAAGTTTCAGTTTATTTTGGTGTGCTCGACGGCCGAGCAGAAAGCCAGAAGCCAGAACAAGTCTTACTAAAGGTGCCTGAGTGCTTCTTACCAAGACGTAAACGATAGTCCTAGTGCTAAGTGTTACATCACTGTCACACTGTAAGGGTGGAATACCCAGGTTTTAGTACGGATTTAACTGTGTAAAGGCGCTGGTGTCGCCTTCGCCACCATATATTATATCATTTATATCTATCTTTTTTATTGAATTTATCTAAGCTCGTGCAGATATACAATGTGAAACTTGTTGCACACATCGATTTCATATTCATGTTTTTTTTCTCCTTACAGCTCGTTCTTTATGGCATCTATATGTATGAATTTGAGTGCATCTTAAAGTCTTACAAAATTTACTGCATAAATTCTATTTGAGTATCAACTAACAATGAATAAAGTATAAAGATAGAACGCTTACATTACTTAAGGATCAACATAGAATGAGAAATGGATTAAGTGCTGGCAAATGTACCAACATAAATCTCATTGAAATAGAAGACGACTCTATATGGGGGGATAAAAGACAATCGTATCGACTAGAAATGAATTGAAAGTAGGTGGAAAAAATTGTAGTAGTAGGTACCTATTTTATTTGAAAGTCTCTCATTTTTTTCTGTATAAGGAGATGTTTTATTATTAGAATTCATCAAATTTTTGCTTACTCTACAACAAGTCTTTTTTATTATTCTTATTATCGTTAATTTATGAGTTTAGCAAAAAGATTTTGTTGCGTGTAAAGGAACTACTTCTCACTTAAACGACCTATGAACCGTTTGACCTATGTAAAAGATAGATTTTTGAAAAGAAAATAGAACAACGTTAGCAATTCTTGTAGATAGACTTTCTTTGATAAAACATCGATAAAATTTAGTCTAGGTGGCTAATTTTTTGATCATATAGTACTAAGGGATGAATTTTTCAAAAATTTACCGATAAAATTGAGCTTCATGCATCTGGTAAATGTGTCAACCAACTACATTTATGATTGCAACTGTTGTCCTTAGTTGGGGAAAGTTTAAGGTTGTAATCTGTTATTATGTCAGCAGTAGTGGATGGAGTTGCATAGTAGAGATCTTTCCGGTTAACGTTAACGTTAAGGTTAAGGTTACTGTTTGTAATGCGGAAGGTCTATCACGTTATTTTACAAAAAGCATCTAATTTTTGGCGTTCGGGAAAAATTTTTGTAAATATGTAGGATTATTGGTATCTTTCAAGACATTCCTATAATTGTCGATCATTAAGGCCATCACGTAATTAAATAATTGTATACATTTAGTTATCATTAAAATTGTTGTTTTTTTTTTAAATTAAATTAGTCATTTATTGTTTAATTAATGTAGTAATTAATCAATCAAGGATCTTTCGTGATTTTGGACTTGTTTTAATTTACAGGTGAATGTACGAGTTATTTTTGGAAAATACTACAATCACAACAATAATTTCCTTATTATTTTTTCTTTTTCTTATATCATGTCGATATCGGTTTTCTATCATATTTAGATATCATAAATATTATTATAATGTTGATTAGTTACACGTATAATAATGACAACAAGTAATTAAATTACTTGATAGTGAAGTTTAATTACGACACAAACAACATAATTGCATTTAATAAGAAATTTAAACGGTTTTTGTTGTAATCGGGTTACGATTTGAAAGTAATCCGTAGATTTAATGGCATCACATCATCATTCAATGAAGATACCGACGAGGCCGTCTCCATATGATCAATGATCATATTACTTAATTGAATATACATACAAAACATTAGATAGATCACGTATAGGATAATTAATTTGTTCTGTATTATTTTCGTTCCGGACTAATTTATTGTTATGACAATAATAATAATAAAACAATTAGATTAAAGTGAACGTTGTTTGTATTAAATATCATACGACGAAAAAAAAATTTAATAATAATAGTAGTAATAATAGAATCGAATCCGTTGTCGGCTTCTAAATGTTAAATTCTCTTTCAATTCTTTGTCTTTCGTTATTTATCTGTGTGGCCTTTCAAGGCTGAAATAAATCCAGAATTCACCTTTTACAATAAAATTAAATAACAAACAACTATATATACCTGTGTGAGTAATTTTATATTATTCACAATATAATAGTTGTTGCTTAGTTAACTTATTGATAAATTGGATAATTCAGTTTTGTATAAATGTATTGTATAGGGAGGAAAATCTAAATCATGTGAAACTCCATTAGTTGGCGAGCGATTGGAAAAATATTTCGAAGATCTATAAGAGAGTGTCTATAGAATATTTTACCAAAAATTAGAACCTTGTAGCTTATTTATAAGTTGGTCAAAATTGCTCGTTTCTGATGAGGTCGTGATTTTCAAAAACGAGTTATGCACATTAAACGACTTAAAATGACTCAAGGATTTTTTTCTCTATTTTATTCTGGAGCGGCGAAAACGTCTCTAATTTTCTCTAGGGTACAATGGAGAAAAACGACAAAGAATAATGTTGAGAGGGTCTTCGAGTCATCCCTAGTAGTTTTGCGTGTTTAGCTCGTTTTTGAAAATCGCAATATCGTCAGAAACGAGCGTTTTTTGACCAACTTCCAAATGAGCTACAAGGCTCTAATTTTGCTAAAATGGTCTATAGGTATCTTCCTAGAAATCCTTGAAATATTTTTACTAATAGGAGTTTCACACGAATCGTATACATTTAAATTTTCACCCCTGTATTGATAAATTTCCGTTTTCACCATTATTATTATTATTAAAGGGATAATAATTGTATTATGGTGTTTCCAGCTTATCTATCTATGCCATGTTTTATAATAACTGTTTATTAAAAGTACAAGTGGCTTTCGATTAATTCTTAATCGTTGATAGAAATAGTTTCCGGTTACTTTTTTTTAGGAAAAGTAAAAGGTGTTCATACTTTAGCAAATTTAAATAGATAGATTCAATCTCACTTGTCTAAACTTCAGGAAATTATAGAGCGTTGTTTCTGCGCGATAAACAACTGCCTTAATTTTAGCTCTTATCAGTAAATCAAAAAAATTGTGCTAGTTATTTGGTGGGCTTTTAAAATTGCAAAATTCATCTCATTGTTAATTAACGAAAGTGACAAGGCAATCAAAGTAAAAACTCAGACGATAGTTGTAGCATGAAAGTACCAAAGATGCTCCCAAGCTAGCTTCCTAAACGTGCTAGATCTCTACGAAAATTTTCGAAGGTAAAACAAGTTCGTCAACTCTGATACGAATTTAATGCTATATAATTGCCATAAACGACCGACAAGACCTTGCTTTTAGACTCTTTCCAAATTCTTATAAATTTTTGTGTTTTTTTTGTGTGTGTCTGACTATCGGTTTGTACACAAAAGAAAATTGGAGTCATCATGATTTTTCTTTAAAAATTTGCCCTTCATTGCTCACAAAACACATAATATTGATGGAGTGAAAGGAAATGTCTAAATACGAACCAATATTTTGTCGAGATATTGGCTAATTAATAATAAAAATTTATAATTTTTTCCGCTTTCAAGAATTAATCAAGGCTGTTTGTCGCGTCCAGTTGTTGATTTTTGGCAAGGTCGCATTTTTCCTCAAAGTCTAAATTTTTTATTCTTCTTCTTCATCTCTTACTCTTACAAATCTATCTAAACCTATGATCTTTACGAAACATTAAATTATATAAAGTAGGAGAGAGAGAGAGAGAGAGAAAAAGATAATATCGATCAGGCATTATAATCGATTAAAATAAAACAAAAAAAACTGCATTACATTTTGGTATAATGTCGTACGTCTTGGATTTCTTGATGAATAATTATTGACAAGGTTGTTGCGACTTGTGAGACAACAAAAACGTACAACCGAAGAGAAAAACTAAAATTGTGTTGATACTATACCTACATTGTATATGTATAAAAAATTAGTATTTAGATTGATTTAGTTTGATTAGATAAATATTAGTTGTAATAAACAGGAAATAGTATCAATAGGTTAATTTTGATAATGAAATTGTTCGTTGTCATCAAATTCGGTGATTATATCAAAGTTCACGTATGTATGTATATTAATAATATCATTAAAAAAGTAGTTGTAATTTTTTTATTATAATCAACATTATTATCATTGAACAGTTACGCAACTGGCAACGGCACAATTCAAATCCTTGCTAGAGGAAAAGCGTTATTCTGGCATAAATGAGAAATGTTGCTAGTTGCTAGTTCAAAAGAGACGAGCAATTGATGCTCTCAGTGACATTATTGAGGGAAGAGCTTTGGCGTAAGTGCTGCACTTGTGGCGCCACAAAAAGTGTCACTTTAGCAACATTGATTTCACCTTCTCAATTGAATTAGCAGGTCGAAGGAGGATTTCAAAAGTTTAAGTCAAGCTACTGTATCTTCATTATGATCTTCGATTTTAAACTAGAACATAACTGGAACAATTCTACATAGGAATTGAAACTTTATTGTTTATAAAGAATCTCCTTCGATCGTTTTTGTATTATTATTATTATTATTATTATTATTATTATTATTATTATTATTATTATTATTATTATTATTATTATTATTATTATATTTAACACAAAAGGAATACAACTTTTATAAAATTGCAAAATTGCTGCTCATCATTCTTCATTAAACTGGGTTAATTGCTTCATCAGTTTTCTTAAACCTTGAAATATTTCGAATATACAACACATCGATAGTAATCTTTATTAATACAATAATAGTTTGACATTTATCGACATTTCTTTCATCTTTCAAACAACAATTTCCAGTAGATCACATCATTAGACAACATCTGAACAACAACTGAACTTTGAATAGTTTAATTAATAACTTAATAATTAATCGATGGTGTAACTGTAAATGTTTTGTTTTTTTTTTTTTTGTTATGAAGCTCTAAATTTCAATATTGATTTTTAATATTTTTATATTATCATTGTTATTACTATCAGTATTCATCACAAAAAGAAGAAAAAAGAATTATCTATCGATAGGTACCTATAGTTAAAAAATTTCGTTTCGATACAAGTGAGCACGCGACTAGTTCGTGTTTTGTAAATGAATTTTAATATGAAGGTGGCACAGCAAACTGGTTATTTACCTTATATTACACATAAATAACTGTTTTAATAAATAATAAACAAATTTTTTAAATTTACTACACACCAGTTCTCTACTATACTCAATTTGGATAAATAAATATCCAAAAATAAATAAAGAAATAAAGAGAGAAAATCATAAAAATATTAAAACAAGAAACAATTTTTAATAGTAATTGGTTGGACTTGTTTCTTATGTTATTATTGCAACAGCAAATTCCGTAATTTAGATTTATTATTACTATAGCTTTATGCTATTACGTTATGTCTATCTGTAAAATTTAAATACAGCGATCGCCACTAAATACAATCACAATCAGTTGAAATTTTAAAATATTTCGATTTTAAATCTTAAATTGTGTTTTTACACAATTTAAGTTCTAACTCAGATTTTAATCCATATTCACAAATTTCACGAATTCACTATTTCTAGGCTGAATTTTAAGCTATGTAAGTATCGAAATTTTCAATTTTTAACCACTCTTACTACTAAATTGTGAAAATTGTGCAATTGTAACATGTTTTTGGGATAAATTCTCAACCTTTAAGCTATGCCTGAACATATTTTCGTTAAGCGAATTTTGTAGATTTTTAAATTTTAAATTTTGGAATTTTTGCTACTTAATTGTAGAAATATTCAGAAATTTTTAGTCGGCTTATTCACTAAATTATCAATTGTCATTTATTTTGTTGCTAAATTGCGAAAAGCTGGCAGTCTAGTTGGTTTGAGATGATTTCCCCATTTTTACTCCTAATTTTAAGTAGTTTTCGTCTGCAGTCTTTTATTTTCAACTAATACATTCCCAACCTTCTAACGAATACTACTTTAAGATATTTTTGTTCAAAATATTCAATTTTGGGAATTTTTCAACTAGTTTGCGTTCATATAATTTCGTTATTTATTATCAAAATTTAAAAAGCCTCGTCAAGATAAATAGTAATAAATACCCCCAAGAATCGAATTCTCCTCTTTTATCTTCTAAAATTTTAGTTTTATCGACACAATCTGTAATTCTGTCCGATAACGAATTTGAAATGTTCTTTCTGTTAATTTTTGTTTTGGTTTTGTTGTGTTTCCATTGATTCCTAATTGATTTCTTATTAGTTTCTCCAGTTTCAAAAACACTGATAATAAATTGACTTGTTTATCCTGTATCTATCTTCTGTATTATTATCAGATAATGTAACGCTATATCAATACTGATTGTACTCATTTAAGCGGAATTATAGCAGAGGAAACATAACAAATTTGTTGAACTCAAACAAGATATTCAAGTTTTAAATAAACACATTTCATATACAGGATGTCCGATATAAATGTAGAAAATCTTATGAAATTTCTATTAGTTAGCGAGTGATTCTGATAATATTCCAATGATTTATAGAAGAGTCTCTAAAGAACATTTAATCGAAATTAGAACCATGTACATAGCTCATTTGGAAATGGATCAAAAAACGCTTGTTTTGGACAATTTTGTGATTTTCAAAAACGAGCTAAAGAGAATTACTCGACGACTCTTCTAACAGTGATTTTTTTCGTTTTACTCCATTGCATTTTAGAAAAGTGGAAAACATTCTCACCTATTCCAGAATAAAATTAAGAAAAACGAAAAAAATATACCTACTGGAAGATCTTTAAGACATTCTAACAATCAGTTTTTGAAAATCGCGGCATATTCTAAAATGAGCGCTCTTTAACTCACTTCCAAATGAGCTACGAGGTTCTAATTTTGCCAAAATAGTCTCCATGCTTCCCTTTACAAATCCTCAAAATATTTTTTAAAACGCTTCTCAACAAATAGAAGATCCATGACATTCTCACATTTAAGTCCACTTATACCCTGTATAAGTATGACCACGAAAACAACAACGATTAAGTTACCTAAAGCTCCCAAAAATAAACATATTTAGCGGAGAGTACTGTATTTCTTTTTAAAAAACAGTCCAAAAACAATGGACCAACACTAGGGATATTTAAGTTGTAATTAAAATTTAAAAGCAACCAAAAAAGAGAATTTAAACAACCTTAAAGAGTTTTTCATGTTAATGAATACCCGTATTTTGAAACAATGTCATTGTACTTATTATTAGACAATTATTCTAAATAGTGGATATATAATGTTAATATTTAAACTTGTTTGCGATTATTTTAGAGACGTATATAAGAAATATGAATAATTATTATAAATGGTAGCTACATTAGCTACCATTGCTATCCATCTAGCACTATATGATTGCTATTATAGCTTATGTAATTGTATTTAATTTAGCATATCCTGTACGCATGAATAATAATATTGAGCAAGGTTAGGTATTATTACCGAAGAGAGTTTTCTACTTCATTTAATACAATCAATTCTTGAAAAATTGCATTGAGATTACGTAAATCATTTATCGTTGTTGTAATTAATTCGTTTTGCTCTTAAATTTTTCCAATTTTTTTATTTTTTATTTTTCAAATCAAATTGCAACAAAGTATCTTTATCTCCATAGTTTTATAATATAATAAAATATTTCATTCGTTTGATACAAGTATCTATACAGTATAGGTTATCAAACAGAAATAAAGTTGGAGTAGGTCTTGGTGTTCATATAGTAATATCGTCGTGACATGTCTAATGAAATATCGTTGGATATATTTAGAATCACTATTGGCAATTGTAGCCTATAGTAACAATCTCAGGGTTACTATAAAAGGTAAAACTCACCGTTAATCTAATGGAATCTTAATCAAAACTTAGACATTTGTATTTATAGAAAATTTTCAAAATTTCCCTATTTTACCTACCTAATATAGACCTTGTTCGTGTTGAAAGTTGCTTTTCTCGATGGAAATACGATCTAGAAAATCTCAATTTCGTTAACAAGTGATATATGACACTCAAGAACGATTTTATGTATAGATTAAACAGAAACATTATAGAAAAATGATTATCTTGACCTATATCTCTATTTTTACCAGCTTACAGAGTGCAACCCGTTCATATCGGCGTGTATCTATTCTAAAGTTCAAATTTACACAATGTATCAGTGTAAACATAGTTAAACACCACCATGGCCTAGGTTTATTTCTTTGTTCCTACAAATAGTTACAAACGATCATAACTGATGTATAAATCAAAATTTTCGCTGATTTCTCTCTATCAAATGATAACCTTTACCAAAAATACAGCCATTTTTTACTATAACATTGCGAAATATCCATGTAAAGATCATGATTCAAACCATACACAATATTTGTTTGGTTTGATATTGTGATTTAATCAATGACCGCTGACCTCAAAGTCAAAGAGTCGAGCCGATCGAATTATAACAGATAGCGTATAAATTTTATAATTTTGTAGATTTGATTTGTTTTTAAATCGAAAAAATTGTCAAGTTGATTTTGGTTCACTATAACTATCGTTTTTATTCAAATTGTCACTTTGATTTGTAATTTTCCAAAGAATTGAGACGAACTTATTCAAAGCAGTTCTTGAAGAAAATGGAAAAATTCAACGTTACTTCCATTTCAAGTAAAGTAAAATGAAAGAGTAGGAGTATTTACAACTTTATTTTTCACTACTTTAATTTGTTTTGTTTTTTGAAAAAAATTGTTGAATATTCGAAAAACAGATTATTTTTAACATTGTAATAACTATCGGTTTACATAATTCATAATTGGATAACAGTTAAATTTAACTCTACAGTTAATAAAGGTATATGACCCTTAAAAAATGATATCTCCAATTAATTTTTTACAAATACAGTATGTCAAAACAAACGATTAAAACAAATATAAATTCTATTTTTTACTAAACGATAAAAGCTCGAATTTAATAAGCAAGCAATCAACAACTAACTATAATTATTACAACATAATCAACATATTATAATTGATTAAGATAACAAACTTTTTTTATGTTCCACATCTATTTATTGTATTTATTACGGCATATTAAATTTATAGGTGAATCGTTGCTTAAGCGATTGTCATTTTTATTGAACCAGATTTGAACACTAGAAGGTCCCCTGTAGATAATTAGCCACACTGTTAAATATCAATGATTGATGTGCATTAGTGTTATTGGACCGCTCCTCTTATTGAAATCATATCATCTTGTATTTGAAATATTATCAATTCAATACAAATAAATACAATGCTTGTGATTTTATACATCAATGAACGTTTTAAATTAATAAATAATCGAAAGATTTGATGTTTGTTAGAACGACCTCGCTTCCTGGTTTCACTAATTATTGAGCGATAGTTTCTTAAATTAGAACCGAATTCCAATTGTCTTTGTTATTGTAGCAAAAAATAAACATAAAAAAAAACACGAATTCTTATTAAAATTCTAATTGAAATGCGTTTCTAGCCTTCTATACAACGATGATATTTGTGTTGTGTTTACGTAATGATTTACACAAATAGAGAGGAGACCTAATTTGGTTGTACGTTCTTTTTTTTTGTAATTTTCGCTTAAAAATGAATTAAGACTTGGATTAATTATCCGAAAATATCATGAGTGGTAATTGATTATATCTGGTGAAATTGCAACAGCTCTTAAAAGGCAGTAGCCAGGGGCGGATGGGGTTCTATAAAGCGGCCCGGGAAAATAATGTCAGCGGCCCACTAGGGTATTTAATGGCAATGGTTTATTATATCCATCCTTAGTTCCTAAGTTACTAATGAAGTTTTAAATATTATCTTGAGAAGTATTATTAAGTATACTATCAAAAGTGTTACAGATGTGAATAATAAAATAATAGACGTACAAAAAAAATTTAAAAAGACATAAAGAAGGTAATAAAAAATATATCGAGTAATAATTAATATATTAATTCTTGTTTTAATAATGAAGTGGTATATATTAGCCAATTTATCAATAATATCGTCATTCTCTATCTTATTTAATAATAATTTTTCTGCATTCATAATCATGAATGCTTCGAGCCGATTTTCTGATAGAGTACTTCTTAAACGATTTTTAATTTATCGAAGTGTAGAGAAGGATCTTTCACATGCTACCTGAGAAATTTGAAGCGTAAGTCTAGAGATGATCGAGACGTTGAGCATTTACCCCCTTCATTCTTTGAAAATTTAAATAAGCAGTTGCAATGTGTATACAGGGTGTTTGGTCTAAGTATGGTAGTTCTAAGAAACTCCTATTAGTCGACGAGCGACTAAAAAAATATTTTAAGGATTTGTAGGAGCGTCCCTAAAGAACATGTCAGCAAAATTAGAGCCTCATAGCTCATTTGAAAGTTGGTCAAAAAACGCTCATTTCTGACGATGTAGTGATTTTCAAAAACTAACTAAGCACGCAAAACGACTTAGAATGACTTTAGGATCCTCCCAAAATTGATTTTTCTCGTTTTTCTCCATATTATTCTGGAACAGGTGGAAATATTTCGTATTTTCTTTGGAATACAATGGAGAAAAACGAAAAAAATCAATTTTGGGAAAGTCTCTGAGTCATTTTTAGTCGTTCTGCATGTTTTGTTCGGTTTTTAAAATTGCTAAATTGTCCAAAACGATCGTTTTTTACCAATTTTGAAATGAGCTACGAGGTTCTAATTTTGCTAAAATGATTCCTAGGGACTCTTCTACAAATCCTCAAAATATTTTTCGAATCGCTCATCGACTAATAGGAGTTTCTTAGAACTCATCATACTTAGACCAAACATCCTGTATAAAAAAAAACACCAATTCTTGCAAAATCCGTATAATGTATTCTGTTATCTCTTTATTTTATTGTGTCTCGATTTTTTTCTCCATGTCGATGCCGATAAGGAAGTTCACAGATGAAATGGTCGAATTGAGTAGGTACTATAGGTAATATTATATTATAACACGTGCGCAAATGTTTAATTGAAGGATAATTAGAAATGAGCATTGAAAACTATAAATCATACCATCGTATTTCTAATGTAGTCATAAAATGCGGGTTTTATTTTTTCTTTAAATTAGGATAATGTGATAAAAAAATATTTGTTGCTTATTATTATACATATACATATATTCCAAAAAAAAAAACACCTTTAAAATATACTGTCAGCCAAATCGTTAATGAGGGCCTTCCATTTTTTCGATAGCGGCCCATCACAGCGCGGCCCACCGGGAAAATTCCCGAACTCCCGGTGGCCCCATCCGCCCCTGCCAGTAGCAGTAACCTTTACAAATCCAAAATCTAACATTTTTTTCACATTTCTATCAAATTTTATTGTGTTTAAAATACTGTAAGTCTTCTTATATCGACTTTTATAGTGCACACAAGAGATTGTGTCGCGAACGTGCGACGTTGAAATGTCAAGGCTGGTCGGTACCAAGCTCCGGTTCAGCTCCGGTTCGCCCCGTTTTGTTGTTGTTGTTGTTATTCTTGTTTTAGTATTAGATAGTGAAAGTTTGCAATTTCAACTGTACCCATATTCTTTTATAATAAGCAGATAGATAGGTAGATTAGTGGTGGCAGTGGTTGTGGTTATAATAACCGGTGGTAATAAACCTTGGCCCCCGGATCAAGTTTTGTATAACTATCGCCACATATACCGGTCTATCTTATATAGATTTTCAGCTTTTACAATTAGGATAAACAACAAAATTATAAATCTTCTATAGTCACAGTATATTTGTTCTATTCTATTGGTTAATTAACCAATTAAGTAATTAATTTAAAACCATTAACGTTAAAATGCAGAGAAGTTGGATCAAATTTTGTATAACCACCTCCACATATACATAGATGGATCAACTTAAGTTTAGCCAAATAAGGCTTTCGGAATTGTCCGCTTAACCGATCGTGTCTATTCGATTTTCTAAATGCATTACTAGTGGAGTAACAGACAAAGAATACACTCTATTGCATTTCTACAATAGGCAAACTAAATTTGATCCATCTATACAGAATTTCAGCTTCTTCTTAAAATAGATAACAAAATTACAAATCTTCTACAGTCACTCCATTATCGTTTTGTTTTTGTTTTTTATTTTGGTTAATTAAGCGATAATCAGGTGATTTTCTTATCAATTACGGGCATTGACATTGGAGATAGAGCGTGGACAAGTGGACAAGTTTCAAAATTTTCAAATCAATAATCTGTACTTGTATTTTTTTTACGATGAAGCTTATCAAATAGAATTTTTTTGAAATTTTTACACTTTTGTCCGCTTATATAGAAAGCTTGACATTGACAATGATATTTTGAAATATTCACGTTTTATTATCATTATAATTCTACTATAGATTTGTAAGAAAATTTATGTGTGAATGTTATTGCTAATTAATTATACAATTCATTAGAATCTAGAGTAATTGATGGGCCACACCTAAAACCACCTATCACTATTATAATCTTTCGATTTTATGCCGATTTTCGACAGGCAACATATAATTTTATTACGTAATAAAATAAATGTTTTTCTTATAAAGTTGACTTTTTTTTTAGAGGAATAAAATAACAAAATTTGATATTTAAACAACACGTAGATATACCTTTTAACAACTAAATTAATTAGGTCAACAATAATTAGATAATTTATTATAGTAAATAGAAATTTACATAAAATTGTGTACGTTTTTAATTCTAAATAGAACAGCACAGATTCCACCCTTAAAGTCTCAAAATGTTCTGAGATATATAGAACAAACCGACAATGAGTACGTGAATAAATTTGCTTCCAATTCAATTATCCCTCAAGTCTTGAAGATGCATCTGATTTTGTCATTTTCTTGGTAGAAGAAAGGAAATTCTGTCGAGATTCTTATCGATAAGATATCGAAAATATTCGGCTTTATTGTTTAGTGTTTTTAAATTTTTTTTATTGTTATTTAAAGAGGAAATCAATAAAATCAGGGGAAATGTCAAGGATTTTTTCATTATTCAATTTTGAAAAAAAACTCTTTCTTTCAAACTTAACGGGTTTTTGAAACTGTTTAGAATTAAAATTGACGACACGAGTCACGTAGCTTATTAACTCAAATATTTCGAATACAGCATTTTTTTTAAAGTTACCACTTTAGAAACAACCCTAAGCTCGATATTTTCAATTAAAATCAATTTTTGATAGTCTCTTTTTTCTGTTCTTTGAAAACTGGAAGGATCGATATAAAGATAGGATCGTTTCTATACATTTATGTATAACTACCAAAATTACTCTCATTTTCTATTATCAAGGCTATTTTGTTTTATAGACTTTGAAAAAAAAAAGATACTGATACTATAACAGACAAGATCAACCTCAACCCATAGCTGGGAGCAAGGATGCTAGAATATCAGTATTAGGATTATTGATTGTAGGTGAAAAAAATCAAAGAGATAATTATGTTAAAATTGATGAAACCAAGGATGAATTCAATGCAATTCTATATACAAACCACAAGAAATCAACTTAATATTAAAGAAAGTTGTAAGGAAGCTAATGTTGGCCTTTATTGGTGTTTTTTCGGTCTTCTCCTTGTTTAAAATAACAGGAATTAAGTTATAATTTAAAAATAGTTATCATCGTTTGATTATGGGACATAATTTGAATGATCTATTGGAAAATTCCAATAATACTATTGAAATTATACAAAAAAAAAATGTATCTCTACAAGGCCGTCAGGTCTTTTCCTTTTTCTTGTAAAGAGACATATATCTATGAATATAATATAGATTATTTCTAAATATTTACCAATAACGGGTTTTGATTCTTCTAAAATATCCATCGTTCAATTATTCATAAAACTACAAATCAGTTCAATTTTTCCAAATTGGAAAATTTAGCTGAAATGAAAGGGAAATAAAAGGATTATAACAATTCTGTTATTGAAAAATTAGATAAATAAAAATTTCCATATGAATTTTCCATCGATTGAAGGCTATAATTATAACGATATAATATGACAGAATTTTGAAAAGGAAAAGTGAAATGGATCGCTACCTCTCATCTAGATAAATTAAAAATACTGTCGCTTGGATTATTGCATAATCCAAAAAATAAAAATAATTAACATCATTTCAAAAAATAAATAGAGATCAAATTTAAAAAGTTTTCCTATTTTTTTTTGTGCATTTATTTTACTTCCTTTTGTGATATTTACCAATATTTTTGAATCTTTAAACGTTTTCCCTTTCACTTTATCTATTTCCTTTAAGATTTGTTTTTTTTTGGAATTGAAATTAAAATGAAATCAAACGCGCTTCTTTACTACTTCCTACATACAGAGATTACAGTATTCTCAAAAGGAATGAAAAGTGAATATTGAATTATATATTTATAAGATGCTTGGAGAATAGAATGATGTACGAGATATTACCGGAAATATTCAAATTTTGTGAACCAATATTCGCAATATTAGACCGATTTATGATTAAGCCTCACCGGAAGAAACTCAAGAGTACAATTCTAAAATGAAGTCATCCACAATGATTAAGACACCGGTTACGATTTATGCCACTTCTTCTAAATAATAATTGAAGAGAAACTTTGCCTTTGCACTTCATAATCGTCAAAGTGACCATTTTCCGTTTATTTGAAGTAAAATTTGAAATATTTCAACTGTGATTTCATGCCAAAAGACGGCCAAAAGGCGTCTGAAGTTACATTTTGTATAAACTGAATGAATTTTTTCCTCACCAAAATCTTGGCATTAGCATTCGATGGTTTTGGTCACCTTTTTGATCTCTTAGATTGGCGCCCTTGTAGGGTGCCCAATATGTATACGGTCCCTGCTAAGGACGCTCAATCGCCTTAAACCACCACTGTCAAGTTAATATCAAAAATAAAAAAATTTGTTAAAATTAATTCATTTTTTCTTAAAGATTTGCTAATTTAGATAAATAAACCGAAAATATTTTTATTGAAATTATAAACATTGAAACCCTACATAATCCATTTATCCAGTGAGATTACAATTCTTTATTTTTTATTCCTACGTCAATTAGTATTTTTAAGATTATAATGTAACAATGAAATAATTCAATAATCATAAGTATAACGTCATCAAGAAAATCAATGTATACAAGTTTTCTTCATTAAAGTTTGTATTAGCGAATTTTTTTTAAAAAAATTAGCTAATGACGAGATCCTCACTTTTGAATTTCCGAAAAATTTTTGCACAGAAGTTCGTTTTGGGACCTAAGGAACCCATATCCACCGTTCGTTAAATTTTTTTTTTATATATATATATATATATATATATATATATATATATATATACAGGGTGTCCCAGGGGTACGTGCAAGCTCCATAATTCCGTTGCTAGATGACATATCGACTTGCGGTTTTTTTCTTACAGTATCCATGGACATTCTGTACAACTTAAAATTATTTTCGTTATTTTAGCTACCCCCCTTATAGAGGGTAGTGCACCCTACTCTCTTATTTTAAATGGAATGGTATATTTTTTATTACATTTTTGAATTCTTTGATGAAATTGAAGGGGACTTTGATAACATGACCCATGGTCTAGCGCTGAAAGTTTTTCAGATATTTTGACTTCTCATGAAATTTTTAATTTTGCAGTGCTTAAATAAAAAATTCACAACATAGAAGCTATTGGAGTCAAAATGTTAAAATTTAGAATTCTAATAGTACAAATAACGTACTTTCTATCAAGTTGTAGAGCATTTAATTGTCTTTCAGCGTTCGGCTGAAATGAATTTTTCTTTCAGGCAATTTTCAAACTATAATAACTTGCTTATTTTAAATGGAACCTCATATTACTCTTCATACGATTGGATAGAGAAAAAAATTCTGCATCGAACTGTATCACCATTTCCTATACCTATCTTTGATAATTTTTCAGTTATTTAGAATTTTCAATTTTGTCTATTTTTCTTTCCTGAAAGAAATTGTAAAACATAGAAGGCTTAGCAAAACAACCTCTAATTCAATTGTCACAATTAAGATGAAATTAATTAATTTTATTTGGACTATCTCAATGAAATAAAATGGAAGAAATTGACAATTAATTAAATTAATATTTATTTCATTTGCCTTTTGTGTATGTAGGGTGTCCTAAAGTTGTAAAAAATATAGGTAAAATATTCAATATTAACGTCATTTATGATATTTTGTCATTTTGCTAAGCCTTCTATGCATTTTATTATAATTGAATTATTTTGGCATAGGCGACTAGAAGTATTACATTTTGCTTCAAGGGAGGTGATTGAACGAAATTGAAAATTCTGAATAACTGAAAAATTATCAAAGATAGGTATAGGGAATGTTAATACAGTTCAATGTAGAATTTTTTTGTCTATCTAACCATGTAAAAAGAAATGTGGAGTTCCATTTAAAATAAGCAAGATATTATAGTTTAAAAATGGCCTGAAAGAAAAATTTATTTCAGCTAAACAATGAAAGATAATTGAATTCTGTTTAAATTGATAAAAAGTACATTATTTGTACAACATAAATTTGACGTTTCAACAGTTCAAATGCTATAGCTTCAAAAATATGAATTTTTCAATCAAACACTGTGAATTTAAAAATTGCAATAAAAGCTGAAATATCTGAAAAACTTTCAGCGCTAGACCATGGGTCATGTTATCAAAGTCCCCTTCAATTTCATCAAAGAATTCAAAAATGTAATAAAAAATATACCATTCCATTTAAAATAAGAGAGTAGGGTGCACTACCCCCTATAAGGGGGGTAGCTAAAATAACGAAAATAATTTTAAGTTGTACAGAATGTCCATGGATACTGTAAGAAAAAAAACGCAAGTCGATATGTCATCTAGCAACGGAATTATGGAGCTTGCACGTACCCCTGGGGCACCCTGTATATATATATATATATATACGTATATATATTTATATATATATTTATATATGTATATCCACGATAACTGCCGTAAAAATACACCAATCTTAATGAAACTTGGTACAAAAATCGGTCTTTGGGATAGCTTGGATGAGTTCGTTGGCCAGACTGGTAGGGCCAACACTTTTGGAATAAGAGCTGAAGAAATGTTAAAAAAAATCATTTTCAATATTAAATTTACTTAGATTTTGATGAAAATTAAAATAATAGTAGAGCAGTCCATTCTCTATGACCCAGAAAAAAAATCATCAAAATCGGTTCGTTGGTTCGCAAGAAAAATGCAAAAATCTCTTTTTTGAGTATAAGCAGTAAAATCGATTATCTCAGGTGGCTATATGTTCTCTGACTATTGATATTAGAAAAAAAATTGAATATCGCGGGGGGCAACTAATTTTGACAGTTAATATTAGACGCAAGGCCTGCTAGAGAATTTCGCTTGAAAAAATCAAGCAGGCCTTGATTAAACGTATTACGGGAAATGAATTTGTTAGTTGATTCAATGTTATTATAATATATTAATTGTCAGTATCATAAGAATGTTTTGTAATTAATATTTCAGTATGTAGATACATAAAAAATTCGCTATATAAGGTACTTGCTGCCTTTGGAGATCTTTTTTTTTTTTTAGTGTTTCTTATTGTTTGTGGATTAAAAGTATTTTTCAATAAAAATCATAAATATTAAAATAACATCGGGGAAATGAATTTAAGATTAGTTGATTCAATGTTATTAAAATATATTAATTGTCAGTATCATAAGAATGTTTTGCAATTAATATTTCAGTATGTAGATACATAAAAAAATTCGCTATATAAGGTACTTGCTGCCTTTGGAGATTTTTTTTTCTATATGCACATTGTTAACTTTTTAATAAACTTACATGATTCGATTACTATCATATCGATAAATGTTGAGTAGGTGTTGTTGTTGTTGTCGTTGTTGTTATTATTAATATTATTCAAACATTGATTGTGTAAATTTGCTTGTATGATTGAAACTTGTTTAATGAGATAAGCAAATGAAATACTATTCGATTAAATAGACACTTAATTTATATCATTGCTAGATAGTTGTTGTACAAAAATTCTACTTAAAAGCTAGTTTAATCATTCATGATTTCTAATAATAATTAATTTAACAATGTTGTAATTTGTTAACGGTCAATATAATCACCACCAAATCGAAAATTGCACAATTTTATACTAAATGGTAATTAACTGTACTTAATATGTGTCTATGTAAAGAAATTGGCTTTCGTACACTTAATTAATCGTTTCAAATAGAAGAAATCGTAATACAAAACGTCTATTATCGGAGAAGGGAATAGTAATCCTCCAAGTGAAGTAGTGAAGCTTCCAGGAAAAACGTTTCCCAATGGAGATTAAATCAACAAAGGAATTCAGTTTAAGTTAGGAAAATTCAGTAATTTATAAGCTTTTAATAAGATTTGTTATAATTAAGCATCAATAGATCAATAAATAAATAAATTGCTATATAAATTAATTAAAGTCAAGTAATTTGTAATTCATTAGCCGATAAAATATTAATTTATAACAATTATAACACATTTCAATTCATATAGAATATCGTTGATATAAAATATAGAAAAGTTGGAAAATTAAACTGTATGGCAATATTAAAAGTTACTGGAATTTCTCTTATACAATACAAATACACATCTTTATCAATATATCGATTAATTTAATAATGATAACGAAATTAATTAGTTTGCACCTGAATGACGTTAACAGGGTTACAACGTATTGATTCATATTGAAATTACGTAAATTCATTAACAGATAATTTTATGCTTGCTTTATCACCGATATCAATCAATAATAGTATATGAGATAATAGATATTGCTTCCTCGGGGGTGGATCTTTAATGGGGCTAACAGAGAATTCCCAACTATAAAACAACCTATTCCTATTTACAAAGAAAGCATACATGTTTATATACATGCGAATTAATTTCATTTAAGGACGATTTCATCAACTTCATTTAAATTTAATGCGAAGTTAAAAATAATGGTTGCTATGATTATAAAAATCGTTTCTTTGATTTATCTGTTAGTTAAAATTTAATAGATGTTGGTGAAATCGACCCTTATTCCAAATTCTAACGAAATAAATTATACCGTATCTGTTATAGTGTGCTCAACTCGTCTTAAGACGAACATTAGAGCTGAATTGTCGCATTTAATGGGAACGAAACGTATTATCCCATTTTTCATTTTGTTATTCTTGTGGAAATCATTCGGTATTGTTCTTAAATGTGGGGTGCATAAATTTCGTGAATTTTTAAAATTTATTTACGAGCGATAGGTACAGTTCTTCCTGAATCGAACGACAATTCAGTGACGACCTTTCTTGTTAATTTCGTGTTTTGGTTAAGACAATGGTACTAATCGTAGGTAATATTCAAAATAGAATCAATCAATTCTAAATTACCGTTTTATTGTTTTTTTACAGAATTACCCATTAATGGTAAACACTTTGTTCAATAATTAAGATAATAGACTTTTTCAGAATGCCGCTTGATAACCATTTTTCTTTATTATTTTTTCTACTGTCTTATCAACAACAACTTCATTATTATTATTATTATTATTTTCAATTTTTTTTTTCTAAATTACTCTTCTTTGTAAACAATCTAATTTAACTTAAACGTCGATTACATTCGATTCCCCTCAATAAGTTACACTGAGGTGCACATAAAAACAGATCGACTCTTAAACGAGGAATATCACGTTTTTTGGTTCATGTGAATATGACTGTTTATCTCGTGAGCGTAAAAAGATGGGTGGGTAGAAAGTGTTAAAACAAGTTTCCACCATTCAAAGATTGAATCTTTTCCCTCTCAAATTCTACCCTGTGAAAGTTCTGTTAAATTGTTACGACCGTCGTCAATAGCCGGTTTTACACAACCGCACAAAAAGTGGTCTCTTTTATCTGCTCCCCACTGTACATCATCTATAGGTACAATAATAGAATTGGATTTATTAAAGTCATAATCCAGTAAACTTGTGAAAATTGCAAGGTTATATAGGTTTTTACCAATAATTATCATTTTGCGAATTATTACCATATCTATTCGTCGTAAATTCCAACAGCTACTGATAATAGAGCTGCTTTTTTATGTAATCATCGAATTTAAGTAATTTTGCTTCAAGCTAAAACTACAGACAGTTAAGTGTTTATTAATAGTTTAAGCAACAACAAAAAATAACATGAAAGCTCTCCGTTAATTAATGTTTTAAACACTTGTAGCTTAAGGCCGATTTACACTCTTATTATCACTTATCCCATTTCACATTAACTAATTCTCACAGTAATCAACGTGGGATTAGCATCGCCATTTAAAGGTCAAACCATTAAAGGGACTCATTTTGAACAGGTTCATCTTCTAAGGGATTAAAAGTTTAAATGTATTTCTGCAACATGATTCTCTTGAGGACCGGCTGTTCGCCAAACTGGTACAGGGTGTGTACAATGTACAATGCTACTTCGTCATGCAGTTGGCTATGCTTTTAGTTATAGATACATGTAGAACATAACCAAAAGCATGGGTAAATACTAGCCAAGATAGCGTTGTACACTCGGGTGCACATAAAGGAGACCGACTCTTGAACGAGGAATATTATTCGGTTAGTGTGAATCAGGCTGTTTCTCTCGTTATGGTAGAAAGGTCGACAGGTAGGAGATTTTAGAATGAGCTCCCACCATACTAAATTTCTATTCAAGTAAATACCCAAAATGGCACCTTCATCTTCTAATTGAATATATTTCATTCAAAATCCTAACCTTTGAACGTTCTGTAATATTGTTACGACCGCCCTCAAAAGCCGGTTTTACACAACTGCACAAAAAGTGGTCTCCTTTATGTGCACCTGAGTGTACACATTGTATTGGTTCTCAAAATAGATTTCATCTTCGTCTCATTGCGTTTTGGTGGCGATGAAGGCACGTTAGTGTGGTGAACGCTTTATTGTTTACAGTTGCATCTAGAAAATTTCTATTGGAAGACTAGACGAACACAAAGACAGCCGTCTTTCATATTATTGTCCTTCGTGTTATTCCATGTCAATAGCTATTAATTCTCTTTATAATTAAGTTTTATTTATAAATTAATCGCTCCTTAATGATTATAATATAAATTCATAATTTTCCAACAATAAGTAAATATTTTTATGAGTCAAACGGGTGTGTATTTATTGATTTTGTTATTATTAAAATTTTGTTTATTCTTGATCTTTGTGACGACAAAAAAAATTTTAATAATATTTTGTTAATTTCTATGTCCTAAATCATAAACAAAAAAACGATTATGTATTTATGACATTAAAATTGCCTTTGTGAAAGAAGGAAAAACACAAATATCTATTTATATTCTTCGTTTTCCTCTGTTTTCAATAAATCTGAAAAATGGAAAAAAATTAATTAAATCAATACTTCCTGTTGCTTTTTTTTAATTTTCTATCACTAATAAATAATATGCATTTCAAGTGTGCATATGTACCTACATAATATCGTGTGCAGTATTACTGACAACGATGAATTGTCATTGTTATCAGTACAGAAAAATTTTGCCTATCTTTTTGGAAATGGAGTGAAACCGTTTAAACTACGTTGTAACAGGGCAAATGCGTGGGTAGTCTACCGTGATATTATCCTATTGCGTAGCTTCTTTTAAGCTGTAGTAAAAGCTCACCAAGTATTGATCGTAAAAGTTCATATAAATCACTATTTCAGTATCATGATTACCATTCAGGATACGGAAAGAAAGAGTAGAGAGGAAAGATGACAAGCCTATTATTTAACTAATAGATAAAACTTTTATAATTCTATAACAAAGAAAAATAATTAATGAAACTCCTTATTATTAAAATAAAACGTTGAGAACTTTCTGGATTTGGCCTATATTTTTGTAGGGGTTGCGTTTGAATGTAACGCGCACATTCACAACCCCTCCAGTATAAGCAACAAATGTTTACTGGTAGTAATGTTGACGATAACGACGGTGGTGGTGGTGGTGGTTGTGTAAAAATCGCCCCCGTACACCGAATTATTCTCGAAATATTCTCAATGAAAATATTTTCATTCTTATAAAATCTGGAAAAACACCATTATGGTAGAGGGTCTTTTTTTATAACGAAAATGAATGAAAGAACTCCTTGCAAGTTTTAGAATTTTCTATATTTTGCTACTTTGTGAGGAAAATTTAAAAATATGAATTCTAATCTCCATGTACCTTTTAGAAGATTATCGAATTTAAGTTTCACTCCGGGGTGGCATTTGTGGTCAAAATTATTTTCCAATTTTTGGTAAAAGCTCACTATTCTTTTTTTGCAAAAATTTGGGGTTCGGTTGGAGTTAATCATCATATATCTACAAGCCTTTCTAAGATCATCTCGCAAATTTTTCTGCTTTTCTTAGTCCGAATTAACCCCTTTGGAAAATTATCAAAACTGTGAGCTTCACTTTGCTGTAATTTCTTTAGAAGTTCATTATTCGATGTCTCTATTTGGGTAATTGACAGGTAATTTCTTAGATCGCTCTGACGTCTCTCCAGATTCAATTAGTTTTCTTTCTATAATTTTATAATATATTATTATTATCATCATCATTATTATTGTTATTATTATAGTGGTAATTATTGTTATTATCTTTAATTTGTGAATAAAGCGATGTAGTATACGTATAAGTACATATTTTACGTGTTTTTTTTCTTCTCTAACTAAGATTAAAAGGAAATGCTAAAGTATTTGTTAAACATTATGAAAGAATTTGAAAGTAACTAATTTATGCAATGCAATAATATTACATAAAATATTTGTTAGTTTTGTTATGCTCTAAATTAGACTATACAGTAACAAAACCAAACGGTGTCATATAATTATATTTTATCACTTTTTTCCATTATCATTTTTTATTTTACAATCATTAGTTTGCTTTTTGGCAACAATTCGCCAAAAATTCGAATCTGTTCTATACGAATTCGATTACGTTTCTCTGTTCAAGTTTTGATATTTGAGGTCTTGCCAAAATTTTTGAAAATTTGAACACAGAGTTTAATATTTGTAAAAAACACTTGCCGTAATTTATGTGAACTTTAAAAAGTTTTGTCTATGTTGTATATTGTTGGTGTTGTTGAAATCTCTCACTTTCAAATATATGTGCGCACTCAAACATATCAAAATTCTTTTCTATAGATATACATATACATACATAGTATAGATATACGTATGATGCAAAAACCATAGCACATTTAATAATGCGAATAAAATTCGATATCTAATTATCTTCGATCAAATATCTTCTCTAATAATAAATTGGAAAACTTCCTGATAGACAATGAGACCTCTTGTTCAATCGATAAATCTTCAATACTTGTTTGATCGTGACGCATTTGGAACGTTTTATTCCAACAACTTTCTCTATCATAAATGCAACACTTCTATAGATCGTTCAGATACTGGAAACGAATACGGATGATTTGTAACATCTTTACAAAACTAGGTCGTTTATGTATAGAAAATATAAAGGAATTTCCGCAAAATTCTATAACAAAACTACACAATTATTTTGTATAAATGACTATCTTTTATCGTTAGCCAAAACATCAACAAATATCTTAAAAAAAATCAAATCGTATGACTTTATTGTGCAACTTTAGAAGAATGTAATCTTTCGTAACTTGCCAAAAATTAACAAACTAAATGTACCTTATCAAAGTACAATTCTTGCACCATCAAATTTCAAGTAGTTTTCGACTTTTCAAAAATCCACTTGTCTGCTTTTTTGTATACTCTATAGTACAAATACCTTGATTTTTTCGAGAAAATAACAACAATCAATAGATGTATTATTTATTTATAGAGGTCGAAATTGTAGAACAGAGATTCTCAAACCATGGGTCGAAACTCATAATTAAACCACTTGTTCTTTTTGAATTCCTGTTTTATAACATATCAAAATGATATTTCGATATTTTTCAAAAATTCTCTTTTAGCAAAAATTTACCCAGAATAAAGCTCGATGGGTCAAACTCTCATTTGTAGACGATTATTTAGGTCGCAAATCCAAAAGTTTGAGAAACACTGCTATAGAGTCTTATCAATATTCTTACATACAAATTTGATCTTGGTATACTGTTTGTTTAATAAATTTCTCAATTTAACAAAGATTTCGAAAACGAGTTCTGTTCGAGCATATACAGGTAAGACATTCTAAACAGAAAATTGCTTATCTAAGAATGATAACACCAACTGTCTTTGGATAAGGCCCCACTGGCTCTTATAAAAGAAAAAATTTACTAATTTTATCGGTAAACATTTAAGGGACGATTTCACCCATTTAGTTTAACTCTAATGTACGGTTAAAGCACTTGTTCGTTAAAATTTAACAGACATTGTTGAAATCGACCACAAATATAGTTACAACAAATTAAAATTTAATATTATCATGAATTATAAATCAACAGAATTCTCCCCAAATATTCCATGATTGAGATAGTAACATAAACGATAGAAACAACAGGATTGAAGGTGAAATCGGTTATCGATACACTTCTTCGTGTTGCTAACTTTAAAAAATTCATCACAATACTAAAAGTATACATAGATGAATTATTTAGAAATTGAAGAGATAAATCGTTGTACATAATTAATTAGAAATAAATTATCGACAATCGAATTTATTGATTATAAAAAATATTCAAGACAATATTTTTTAAAAAAAAAATCCAAGAAATTATTTATTGAAAAACAAGTTTACAATTTGGCGTGGTAACAAGCTTATTATTATAACAATATTATAAATAATAAGAAAAACAACAAAACACATATTGATATCAAGAATCGAGAAGATAATTGGTTAAAAATATTATTTTTAATTAAAATATTCTAATCTAATGGAATTGTGGTGTCTTCACTGTGGCATAGATACCTATCAAAAACCACCCATTATCTTATCAATAAAATAAGTATATTGAGGAGAATGTGTTATCAATGTATTGTGGCAATGGTTGACGATTTTGATTATACATATGTATGTAAATATTTTCCGTTTTCTTTTCTCCATCAAAGAAAAAGATAACAATTGTATCATTATTGTTAATAATTAATAAATGTAATTAACGTTTCCACCTTTCGGAGGCCTTTGTAAATGACCTTGTGACAATCATTATATTATATAGATTGAAATACAAGTGAATTTTTGTCTCAAGGTTTATGATTGACTTGAAAGTAAAATTGTTATAAAAAAAGAGAAACGAACTAAAAAAAAAACACGCACACATTGATATACGAAATATTTTGGTAATAATAATAATAATAATGCTAATAATAATAAAATATTATCTACTCATTTATATGTACATATACCTATAGATGTATGTGTGTGTGTACAATCGAAGAAAATTTATTTTGTGGTCTTATGAAACCTTAAAATGCCAATAATGAAACCGTAAAACTGATGGTTAAAGCAAAGTTGGAAAAATCGACTAGTCTTCTAAAACCAAACATACCGTTTATCTTACAATAGTTACTGATTACAGTAATCACTTTGGACCTAAATTTAGTGATAAGAATACCAACCAATATCGAAGAAACGAAAGTTTCGGTGTCGAAAGGTCTGAAATTCTATGCAGTACTTTGTGTGATATTCTGTAACTGTACGCAAAATGGCATCTGAGAATAATAATTTACAACTACTGACTATTTTTTTTTTTAATTTTACATAATTGTTTAAAAAAAAAACATTTCTTTATCGCTACGTATATTTTCTTATAATTAGTTAAATTATCTATAAGCGATATTCTACAATTTGCAATTGAACTAAAAATAAGCCTTGACATTTAAGACAATATCAGCGTAATTATCAGATTATAATTAATGTTTTTTTTTTGGTAAATAAACGAAATTTAAACAATTCGAAGTACTCTTTTTGAACTATAATTGACACCTGTCGTTCAAATAAACAATGGAAATTTTGGTATCTTGCCGATAATGATAATTTAATTGTTTGTTATAATTGTTTCATCAGTAAAAAAAATTGAAATAGCCCGTTATCAATAGAGCTCTTATCCGAAAAGTATCGAAAAAAAAACACCGTTATTTTTTATGTAAGTATGTAAATTTATCAAAATGCAATGTAATCAAAATTATTTCATTCATTTTGCATCAGTTCATTCATAAGTTGTTTTAAAGGAGTCTTTAGAACGTGATTTAAGTGCAAATTAGTGAATTTTTTTTGGAAAAAAGTTTGAATTTTTGTAATGTTTCTGTGCTTGTTTGTTTATAAATAATAATTGAATTTTATAGGAGTGAATTGTATAGAATTTTGGCCTTTGAACCAGATGATGTCCTAGATTTTATTTAAACTATTAGTTATTTAAATGTTTGATTTATTAATATTGTGTTTTCACTAAATTATTATAATTAGTATATTAAGCTTTCGGTGTTTTTTTCCGTTTGTTAAACATAAATTATTTTGATAAATTTAAAATTAATTTTCTTATTTTTGTCCTTTTTTTTATTATTTGTTGTTGTTGTTTTTATGTAAATTTCTCGTTAATTCTTCGACAAGATTTACAATTTCATCATAATCATCATCATTACTACTATTATTATTATTATTACTACTACTACTACTACTACTACTACTACTACTACTACTACTACTACTACTACTACTACTACTTCAAAACTACTACAACTACTTATGTCATCTAATTTTAACATGTTGCATCTTGTCGAGAAGCGGCTCAGAAGAAAAATAAATAAACTTCAAGGGAAATTTATAAACTATGTAGGTATTCTTAATAATAACATTGTATGTTTATCTAATTTTATAGTTACAAAAATGCAATTGAAATAGTCTTGTTGAAAGCTCCTATTTAAAAATAGATTTGAAAACCTGTCCAACGTCCGTAAAAATTTAGCAAAAGCTTAATAGAATCCTTCAATTATTTGAAAATGAATAAAAATACTAACTTATCAGAACAAACTAACCTTGGACCTCCTACCCTTGCTCTAGCTACAGATGCGAGAGGAAGATCTAATTGCTGCTGTAAGGCTGCCTCAGGCTTGATACTTCAAAGCAATACTCTGCCAAGAAAATTTGAGCTTTAGAGCCTCTTTAAAGAAACTTCATTTGGTACGCAATAATAATGAAAGTTGCAATAGAGAGCTCTAAAGCCCACATAACAAATCGTATGAAACTGTGCTCAATTCCTGAAGAAACTTACTTTGAATCTCCGAGTCTAGGACATCAAGGTGTTAAAGGTAGAAAATTTGCAGGTGTGAATGGAATTTGGGAATTTGACAGGTTAAATTGCTTATCAATTAGGAATAGACTTAGAAACCCCTGTGTCTGTGTCCTTATGTTCGTATTTATAAACTAACTTCAGACTTAATCTATAAAGTAAGAGTTCTGGTTTTAAGTTTTACTTCGGGAATTCTCGACGGATGCCAGGTCAGGTGGTGTACATAACTAAAAGTCGTGGATTCGAATCCCACACAGGATTCCAAAGGTGATAGCCAATCGGACTTGTTAACAAACGAATAAACCACGTGTTTGATCCAACAAAACAAAAAAATAGTTTAGACTGATATACCCAAATTTTATAATGGTATATGTTTCCAGTTCGAATCGCCAGTTGTGTGTATAAGTTTACCTATCTCTATGATTTGAATTTTTCATTTTTTTTGACGTTGTCGCTATCAACATGTCAAAGATAATTTCCAAATGGAATTTGAATGGCTATTTCGAAAAAATTCCTTACAAGACAATGCAAAAATAACAAAAATTTATCCATAGTCAACGTTTACAAACAAGTACTACAATTTATCTGGTGCTGTCTATAATATGTGTTTTTTTTTTTTAAAGTGGTCAATTCATATTAGTTGGAGAGCGATTTGGAGAATATTTCTAGGATTTGTTGGAACGAGCCTTAGGAGTATTTTAGAAAAATTGGAGCCTCATAGCTCATTTTTAAGTCGGTCAAAAAACGATCATTTCTGACGATGTCGCAATGCTTATAATCATCCAAAATGACTCATAGAACCTCCCAATAGTGATTTTTCATCTATTCCAGAATAAAATGGAGTAAAACGAAAAAACCACTACTGGGAGGTTCTATGCGTCATTCTTAGTCGTTTTGCGTGGTTTGATAATTTTTGAAAATTGTGACATTGTAAGAAACGAGTGTTTTCAACCACATTCCAAATGAGCTACAAGGTTCTAATTTTGGTAAAGAGCTCTCCCTCCAAATCCTGAAATTCGAATCGCTCTCCAACTGATAGAAGATTCACAAGAATTGACCTCTTTTAAAAAAAACATGCTGTATAGATATGGGTATAAAAGCAACAAGTTGTCAGATGAATGAACAATGAGGAAAGCATGATAGAAATGTTGTCACTTTAGGAAATCTCATTTCATTCCACCCACAATATTCGTAGTTTTTTTTTTTGGACATGGAAGAGTATTGGGGTTCCGAATAGCAAAAATTGTATGTGAAGTTTTAGATATTTGATAGATTGATGTAAACAGGGTACGACGACAACGACGTCGACGTCGCCGTCGCCGCCGTCCGTCCATATCCTGGTGTATGTGGTGAAAAAGAGTGGGCCCCTGACGCTTGCGCTTCACCAACACAATACAGGGCACACACCGTGTTTGTAGCGGGTCGCCGTCTGTGTCAGCACCCAGTGTGTCGTGTGATAGTGGAGCGTGTAGTTGGGTACGGTCAAGTCTAAATATTTTTATCAAACAACAAAACAACACAAAATCAAATCTAAACGAGAAATCACCACAATTCATGTGGAATTGCTTGAATTTTTTTTAAAAAAAAATCGTGCAGTGTAGTGGGCAACGTGCTTGGCTCTATTATCAAGAATAATTTTATTAAGAGCTACTAGTGAATCGCTCTATATATAAAATTAAGAGTTCTATTATTTTTTTTTGTTTGTCTCTCGCCCCTATCTCGACAACAATCCATAGTTTTGATAGTTTGTGATTATGGGCACGGAATTTAAGGATGTCGATATGAACATGGAAGATTCTGGTAATAGTTGCGGCAGTAGTGTAGTCTCTGACTACAGCGGACATACAGATTTCGATGGAGATGGTGTCCAAGTATCAGATCTAGAAAATGATTTACATGATGGGCTGCGACTCTCACAGGTTCGTATCATTAAAACAATAAACATTTATCCCTGTTATAATCTAATCGAATTCATAAAAATTTCCTCCCTTATCATTAAATCCAAAAATTGAATAGATTCGTTAATTCGACGCCTATCATCGAGCCTAGATATAAAATCGGATATTATTATTGTAATATTGAAAAATTAATGAATTTTCATCGAAAAATTATGGGAAAATTTTCGAAAATTCTCTTTATAAATAAAATATTGTGTCAAGGACTTTTACGAATATTATAACTGACTGCGTTTCCACAATCTGTTTTAATATTGTGTGATGTTATTACACAAGTTTACACTTTTGACGTACTTTTTTTTACACAGGAAAATTCCATAAATTCTAATTAGGTACGAACAAATAATCACAACTATAATATAATAATTAATAATACAGCAAAAGAGAGAGAGAATTCATTCATTGATTGCGTCAATTCTTTTTACTTCTATTTGCTAAAATATACAATTTATTGTTAAAAAAAAACGTTAATATAATATCAAGCAATAAATTCAAGGTTAATTTTTGATCAGCTGAGTTTTATTGAATTTCTCTCTGTTGATCCTCTAAACTCTTATCGGAATCAAATTAATTAAATTCTCCCCATTATTGTGATAATCGGCCTAGAAAATAATTAATATCAACAAATTTTCGCTACAATCGTTTATTTAAACCAAAAAAATAAATAAAATTGTCGATTACTTTTTGCTATTTAAGCAACAATAAATTGCACAAATCCCTAATTGAACAATCATCAAAAACCTAATTTTTTTTTTAGATAAAAGATTACTGTAAAATTTCATTCAAAAACTTCATTATTTATAATAATGTTGCAGAAAAATTTGCGCAAAATCAACGAAAACGTTATCAGAATCACTTTTAATTTCCGTACTGCTTTTTGATTAATTTTAGCCTTACAGAACAAAGTTTAACCGTTTTTTCTTTTAGTTGAATAATTTAATTTGCCAATAAATTAATAATTAGGAATTCTACTAATAGAGATCACGGTACAGAAACTATCACCGTCTTTATCGTTCACTAATACTCTCGAATGTATCGGATAAAGATCGAATTACATACCATAGAAATATGGTTATAGTTTGACAATAGATAGACGATTATTGTTAATTGAATTTTTATCAATTGTTTGTTTGATTTCCGGGCTCGATTATACTTACAACAAAGTTCAAATCTTTAATAAAGCCCCAGTAACTAGTCTAATTATCAAATTTATCAATTAATTCAAATGAAGAAGAGTAATTAAAAATAGGTTAATATATAATTGTAGAATCCCTGGCATGACTTGTTAAATTTATTGACATAGATTTCTATAATCTGACTTTTTTCCTCTTGATAATAGTTGAACGAACTAAATGATTGCTGCAAAATATTGCCCATGACCGTAACCTTGTTTTATTATTATTATTATTATTATTGATGATTTTTTCCTATTTCATCATGATGTACCGCTTTTTTTCTCTAACATATGCCTCTTATGGAATCGTTAATTTCATATCTATGATTATCATTATTGTGTGATTCTGATAAGGGTTGAAAATTTAATAAAAAATAAATGTACCGGTAAGCACATGGTAACGTTAGTTAGATTATATCATAGACATTTTTCTCGCAAGTTATTTTTAAATTGAATCGTTCAATGTAAAGTTTAGTTTTTATTATTTGTATTAGTATGTCTGTTGCTAACTGGCGCAACATGTGATTTTTAACAGTTATAATTTTCTAATATTAGCATCTACTATTTATTACTACAATATAAAAGTATTTCTATAATAAAAATAATTATTATTGTGAATACATATTTGCAATAAATTCTGATGAAGAAACTTATCATGAAATTCCATAATAATTAAATTAGTTATCTTTTAATTTTCGTCTTGATTTTGACGTCGAATGCTGTCGAAAATCATAATTAAAATACCTGATTATTGTTAAATAAAGGATATGACGTCCAGTATTTGGATTAATTTAATCGAATCAAATGATTATATTTTTTATTGTTAATATAGACAATAATAATAACTATACAATACAAAAAAAAATTGTTAATCTAAAATAAAATTTATAAATTATTAAATGAGGCAACATCAACATACTCGTAAGTTATAATTGAAATTACAATCGTTGTTTTTTTTTTTCGTTTAAATAATTAGACCATGAAATAATCTTCAAATTTATTCAAATGATCATAAAAATTATTTAAATAATCCAGTAATTAATAACAAGTTGCATTAAATTCGAAATTAACTAAACGATATATCCCGATAAAAATAAATTAACGTTGTTACCAATATTGTGTTAGATATTCTATCATCTAATTATAGGTGAAGAAATTTTTCAAATGCCATCCGAATTTAGATTTAACGTTGCACTATTTATAAAAATTTCAAACAGAACATTTATAATTTCAAATATTCGTAACAATTGAGGTACATAATTGTAATATTTTTAACTTTAATTACTCTTATTGAAAAGTCTTGAAAATAAGCCGGACATGATATGGAACGAAATGTGTCGTTGCCAAGGTTATCAAAAACGACCACCCTTATCCGTTTATTTGCGATAAATTTTTTATTAATTAGCACAGTCTTAAATTCTTAATAATTCAAAATTAATTACACGATTGATTGATTTATAGTGCAACAATACAGAATAAATCGATAAAAGCTCGTATTCTGTAACTTTTAGAGTTTCATCTAATTCTAAACAATTTCAGTTGGTTTTTTTTACGTCTTTTTCGATGGCTTAGCGAATAATCAAAGTCTTTTTTTAAGCATTGCGTTGGTGTTAAATAATAAAATTCACATTTCTTTCATATATTCTTACTATTCACAGTATTTTTATTATAAAATTACGTGAATTTCATTTTCATTTACTATAATACAGTTGATTGTTGTTTTCAGTGAGAATTTCACAATAATTAAAAAATAACTCATGTAATTAATTAATTAATTATTAACTGCCATCCTGTTAATAATTATTGTAAAACAAAATAGCGGAAGGATCAATTCTGGTTTGATTTTCCTGGAATATTGCTTATAATAATTAAAATTCTAATTATTTCTCATTTTTCTAAATAATATTAATAATAATTATAACTACAATAATAATAATAATAATAAAATAAATATTTGTTGATTTATTATTAATTGAGTAATTATTTAGTGACAACAACAAAAAAATCAGAATTTTTCATTTGTTGATAGAACTTTAATAATTATTATTGACCTTTGCCGTTCTGATTATCAAAATGTATATGAATAAAGCATTAATCTTATGACTATGCATATTCTCTATATACAATTTTTATATGAACAAAACAGTATAAAAAAGAGACTTGTTTGTTTCTTTATATTTTTCTTTTATTTTAATATAATTGTTAACACGTTTATAACAACAAAATTTTGATTTATCTCCAAATATCTTTAAATAGATTTTTATAATACATAAACAATTTTATGTTGGTAACAAGGTTAAAATCGAGTGAGACACTCACAAATAGGGGTGGTTAGACTCTGTACTGACACGGCGTCTCGACGCCCCTAATGGCGCCAGGCGGCTACACAAGCCGTCATTATAATTGTACACGGAGTTTTAAAAGATTTTTTATAAATCGAAAAGTTGCTAATAAGAGGAGAGAAAGAGGAAAAAATGTTATAATAAATTATGTGTATTCTGATAAACCGGAAATAACCTAGAATATTATGTAATTAAATTGATTGAAAACAGGATGTCTGGATGTCCTTTCTTTGTTGTTGTTGTTGTTGTTTTATTATGGATTCCTGTCGTGTGGTTTTTCTCTCATTTATGTAAAGAAAGTCTTGATTCTATAATAATTCTATTAAAAATTCCAAGTATTGTAGAACGTTATTTTTACAATTCCAGCAATAATATGTACAATGTTTATTTTTGTTAAAATTGAATGTAAATAAATGATGTTGTTGACATTTGGCCAATTTTTTTCGTTGTCTTCGCAATGACCGACTTACCTGTTCGCGTAAAAATCGAAAGTAATTCGAACTGTATTGATGTTCTCCAATCAAATAGATGATCTCACAATAATTTTTGAATAGCTTTAATAGCATTTCAATTATTAAAATTATTAAATAAATTGGTTAACATGTACTATATATTGCTTGACTGACATTATTTCGTAACTATATACCTAGATTTATACACCTTTCACTTTCATCCTCATCTCTAATAATTTTTAATCTTGTAAATTCTTGTATTAGAATAAATAGATTTGTTGTTTTTCAACAAATATTTTCAACATTTCTGTATACTTCATCATAATAGAGTGTATCATCGGTCATTGTCATTGAATTATTATCAGTGGACAATTTTTGGATAAATTCCCATTAGTTTTATCTTAATATTAAATAGATTTAATAGTTTTTAAATGTTGAAATTTATACGATTATGATGCAAATTCTATCAGAAAAATAACAATGATTGAAAAATTTGTGTCTAGGTCGATGAATTTTTGTCTGTGATCATTCGCCTGTAAATTCGTATAGGGAAACATGTTAAATAGACTTTCACACGTTGACGAAATAATTTCATGTGTTAAAATTTTTAGATAATTGTACTAATTTCAATTTGATCGCATTGTATTTTCAATTTTGAAAAGTTTACAATTCTTTCAAGATTCTTTAAGAGGCGCCTGTCTGATGATGATAGTGAAACCATTTAAAATACAATTGTAGAAAAATTCAACATTTCCTGTAGTATCTGCAAGTATACCTACGTGACTGTCGGTTATGTTGTATTTTATTTAGATAAGGTCAGGTTTTTTTATTTTTCGTTAAATGTTGAGGAAAACGATACATTCACACAGGTCATGGTTGTTGAAAATTTACAATTTGCTGACAGTATTTTAAATTTATTGTAGGTATATAAATATAAAATGAATAGGTGGATTATTATAGTATGGAGGTGGATTATTACTTGACGACGTCCTTTCAAAAGACAATTTCTATTGTACATTAATAATTCAAGATTTAATTATAAAATTATTAATCCGATTAATGAAAGCGTTACCGAAATCCCTACAAAATCTACAATCAACTTGTTTGAAATCAAACAATATTGTTACAAAATCACTGCAATGTATTGACGAGTAATCTAGAAATATCTCTGCGCTATTGTTGTATACAGGGTTTTTCACGTAAATATGGTTACTAACAGTAAATTCGCTATATTTCTTTTATTAATCAAATAATTTTTACAAGAACTTAAAGACTTGGACTATCTATTGTAGGCAAAAGGGCCCTTTTACAATTTTTGTAAATAAGAGAAATTGACGTCAACTTTTGTAAATTACGCAATATAAAAATAATGTTTTCCTTTTGAAAAATTAATTTTCCTTTGTTAGAAAAAATGATCTGTTCTGAGAATCGACGTCAGCGGATTACTTTCCCTACGAGGCATAAATTTAAAAAGCAAGAAAACATGTAATAAACTTGAAAGGACTAGTTTTAGTGTTCAAGGGCCAATTTACGAAGAATACAAGTTGAAAAAACTGAACACGACAGAGAAAGAGACATAACTGAATAAGAGAAACAAATATTTCATGTAACGAATTAACAAAATTGCACAGCCCTTTTAAATTTATTACATCTTTTCTGTTTTTTAGATTGTAAAATTATTTGTAATTATAGAAGGGCGATTTCGCTCTGCATCAGATAGCCTAGGTGTCCCCCTTCAATCTCTTGTAAAAATTATTTGATTTTATTAATAAATGGAGGAATTATAGTAAATTTACTGCCATATTTACATGAAAAAGATTGTATATGTATACAAAATTGACTAAAATGAGACTTTCTAGAATTCGAATAGATTTCGTCACAATTCTATTATGATGTAATCGATTTTTTATTTCATTTACGTCCATATAAACCTACAACTAATTTAAGAACAAACAATAAAAATCATTTCAATTAAAAATAGCGTCATTTTCCTCATTGTTTATTGTCCGACCTTGCTTTCTTCTCATTTATTGCACATAATTACACCAAATTCCTTGCACTTGATTAGAAGTATTGTTATATATGTATTTATAAATATAAAAATTATAAGGTTCATTAATCTTATATTGTATTATAACTAAAATATGGTTTTTCTCCTGCCGGTTGACTTGTTGCATCATAACTGATGATTACGATGATGATGACGTTGTAGTGATAGAAAGGACTTTATCGTTTTGTATAGAATCGATAATGTTTTGGGGGTCTGGATATATTCGTACTAAAGCGTCGTAGGCGTCGTCGTTCATCTGCAATGTCGCCCACACGATCCATTCAAAACCGCCCACGGTAGTGTAGTGACGTCATTGAGTTGTGCGGCGCCAAAACCATCACCACCACCACCACCACCCCCACAATATATCACAACTACTACTGTTATCATCCTCTTGTTACTTAGCAACCTATGGACCATATTTGGCCTTTCCAGCATCCCCCATTTCCAGAGATTATTCATACAATTCTCTTATACTGCATTGAATGAAATGTGATGGATTTTATTATTATTATTATTATTTGTTACAGTGTGGCACACCGGAGGAGAATGATTATTTGGATGTTAATTATTTTCTGGAGATGGAGCAACGTATGAAAGAGAACAATAATAATCTAGATGTGAAACAAGATATTGAATCTCAGCAACGTTTGGCTGTGCTCAGTTTTGAGCAAGTTTGTCGTTTAAATGATGTAATGGATGAAGTTGTTAGTATTCATGGTCGTGGCAATTTTCCAACATTAGAAGTCCGTTTAAGGGATTTGGTGACAGTTGTTCGTGATAAATTAGAAACAGATACAACATCAGGTGGTGCCGGTATGCGTGTCCGTGATATACGTTTAAATGGTGGTGCTGCATCGCATGTTTTAGCAACAGAAACACAACCCTACAATGATTTGGATCTCATATTTGGTGTTGAATTATCAAGCGCACGTAATTTTGATCGTGTTAAATCAGCTGTACTCAGTTCATTATATGATATGTTACCTGATGGTGTTAGCCGTAAACGTATCTCAACATGTAGTCTAAAAGAAGCTTATGTAAGCAAAATGGTGAAAGTGAATAGTAATAATGATGGTGATCGTTGGTCCTTAATATCATTGGGTAATTCACGGGGTAGAGGTGTTGAATTGAAATTTGTTGATAGTATGCGACGACAATTTGAATTCTCTGTAGACTCTTTCCAAATTATACTCGATTCATTATTACGTTTTTATGAATGCAGCGAATTACCAATTAGCGAAAATTTTTATCCAACTGTTGTTGGTGAATCAGTGTATGGTGATTTTCAAGAAGCCTTATATCATCTACATAAAAAATTGATCTCAACAAGGCATCCGGAAGAGATACGTGGCGGTGGTTTGCTCAAATATTGCAATTTGCTAGTCAAAAATTATAAACCAGCCAATCCTGAACATATAAAAAGTTTACAAAAATATATGTGTTCAAGATTTTTTATTGATTTCCCTGATATAACACAACAGAAAGGTAAACTTGAAAATTATTTATGGAATCATTTCGTTGAACCAGAAGAGGAGGCACTTAAACACCAGTACCTGATGTTATTGCATGATGTTGTTGAAGAATCAACAGTATGCTTGATGGGTCATGAACGTCGTCAAACATTACATCTAATCAAAACATTAGCATGGCAAGTTTTATATCAAGATCAACAAAGGATGATTACTCAACAACCACCACCAGCACCATTAATGTATGGCATCTTTTATGCACCAATTATACCATCTAATTGTTGTTGTACGTGCAATACAACGTGGATGTCATGTTGTTCATCATCGTGATGTGTAACAGATAGATCTGTGCTTGAACATCAAGAACCACCAGCATCTTGTCTATAATGTGTAGATTTGGTAGCTGTTGTGTGTGTGCGTGCACGGAACTTGTAATAATAAACACCGGACAATTCTTTATTATTATTATTATTATTATTATTATTATTATTTTTTAATTGATTTTTATTCTACGATTTTTCTGTTTGTACAGAAAGATATACACAAAAAAAAAATATTTACACAAATTACAACTGACTGAGATCTTCTTCATTAGAATTGGAGATCCGTACAAATAAAATAATAATAAGAAAGTAAAAATAAAACACAAACTCTCTAACGCAGTCTTTCGATTTTTACAAGAATCATTCCGATTACCATCATCAACAACAGCATCATAGAAATAATCAAACTAACAGTTCGATTTATTATTTTCGTTTTTTTTTTTTAATTTAACCAACAATATGAGGCTGAAATTTCTTTAAATATATGTAATAGCGAAATTAATCACAATTTCGTGTATCTCTATTCGATGATTTATCATTGGTGTGTGGCTGTGAGAATTAAACAAATTAAAAGAAATTTTGGGTTGTGTCAGAGATTTTTAAGCGATTTTGGGGGAAACGTCTCCTCTTCTTCTACTTCTACTTCTTCTTCTTGTCGTTGTTGAAACATTTTCCCTCACTTTATCAATAAAGATTTCCTTGATGCAGTCTGAAGTGTTCGAGATGTTGTCGCTCAATTTTTGTTTGTTTCTTCGTTATTTGTACTCAATCCATCCGGACAATTTCGGACTTAACATCATCGATCGTGTACTTTTATATTTAATGAATATTGAAATACGTACGTAAAAGGGTACTTTTTTTTCTGTCAACTTATTTTTTAATTTAAAGACCTTGCGTTATTAACTGTATAATTTTTGTCGATTCAATGCTTTAAAATAAGTGGAGGAAAAAAATGAGAAAAAGAAACTATATTTATTTTAAGTTTTATACAAACTATTATTTTACGTCATTTATCCCTATACTTATTGTAGAAATAATATATTGGTGTTTAACTATAAATATTGTATTGATATTGGGCCTTCATTTATTATATGTATCTCTTTCTTTATTATTATTATTATTATAATTGTAATAATTATTATTAGTACTATTATTATACTACCACTATTATTATTTTTATCATTTTTTTTATTATTAATTTTATTTTGTATTTAGCTAATTGGGACCTACTTCAGGCTGCATATTTTCCGTTTTAAAAAAAGCCAGAATCAATACAAACTAATCCTACATTATAGTGCAAAAGTATCGCCCGATCGCTATAAGTATTAGCGAAAGAAATTGTAAATAATTGTATAAAATATAAACAATTTTCATTATATTTTCAGAGAAATATATATGTAGATCATTATCATCATCATCATACATAGATGTGTAATTATTGTAGTAGATTGGTTTGTATTTTTAGAATAATTGTGAGCATTTAAGGAGTTAAAGTGAGAGTTTGGCCTAAATTTTCCAACGATATCAATATTGAAAGAAAAACCTCACTTTAATTCCTTAATAATAATGATAATAGACTGCTCGATGACCTCTTTCCATTGATAATATATTGCCTATAAAGTACTTATGTAGCGACAAGGGTGATTGACTGAATTCATTAATTTTTTTCGTTTGGTTTTTGTAATTGTTGTATTGAAAAAAATGCTGGGTCCCTAAGATTCGCGCTCTATTATAATTCTATCGTCATAGATTTAAAATTACACACATACACACACAAACAAACATAAAAAATATATGTCTATTTTGATTGAGATATATGTATGTTATAATGGGCTTAACTTGTATATTTTTATTGTTCCATAGGCCCAATAAATTATAAGAGAATTACGAAACAAAAATGTTATATTAAATATATTTAAAAAAAAATTAACTAAAATCAAAAAATCCAAATAAAAATCAATAAAATAACGTGTAAACACTCATGAAATTTTACGTTAATCTTTTATTCATTTCTCCTACTCTTCCTTGAATCCACTGTTGAAACAATAGAGGATTGTTAATAATTAACAATTACTTATAAAAGAACGAGTGGCATCGAACTTTGCCAAACCTCAACAACATAACAGAAATTCTTTGTATATATTTGTAATGATAACAAATAAACAAAAAGAATTAGTTCCGTTACTGGTCTAGACAATGTATTAATATACGTACATATGGTTATGGAGAATTAACTATGTGGCATATACGTACACACAAATAACCTACTTATTTGTTACTTTTACTTTAGATTATTTCACAAGGCCGTCCTTGTACCGGCCTGAATAACTGAAAACTTTTCAACCAAATGGTAATCATTTCACGGATACTATACCGGATATACACCCAACATTTTTATTAAAGCAATTCAAATTAAAATATCTAAAATTTATTGAATAGATATAAATATAGACTACTGTCTGTTGAAACTACCAAAACATCATTTCTTATCATCTCAAGGGAAATTATATATAATCGAAACTGAAATTGATAAGATTTCTTCACGCGAAGCTGGTGGAAATTGATTCTAACATATACTAAATAACAGTTCATTGATCCTTTTTCAATTAAATTCGGAAAAAAAGCTCGAGTCCTTGAGCTTTCACTTTATTTTCGTTTTGTTCTTACTCTTACATACATTTTCTTTCTAAATATTTGTGGTGAATGCAAATTTTGTGGTTTCAATTTTTACCCATAACACTATAAATACAGGTTTTTTTTCTAAAGATGAATTCGAACAAAACTCTTAGTGGTTGTCAAGGATTTGTAAAGGGGGTCCTTGAGATCATCTTACCAAAATTAGAACCTTGTAGCTCATTTCTAAGCTGGTCAAAAACGATCGTTTTGGACAATGTTGCAATTTTCAAAAACGAGCAAAGCAGGTAAAACGACTAAGAATAAGAATGATTGGGAGACCCTATCAATATTGCTTTTTTCGTTTTTCTCCATTGCGAAACATTTCCATCTGTTCCAGAATAAAGTGGAGAAAATGAAAAGAAAGCTATTGGGAGAGTCTGTGAGTCATTCTTAGTCTTTTTGACAAACTTCCAAATGAGCTGCATGGTTTTAACTTTGCTAAAATGGCCTCCAACTACTAGAAATCTTGCTCGAATTGACTATCTTTAAAAAAAGATCTGTATACAAGATGTTAATTGATGCAACGTTATTTCACCTCGTAGTTGGCCATGACTTTGATTACGTACGTCCCTAGCTTGGTTCAACCGCTCATTTTTTCATTCAAGAATATCAAATGTACAGTATGAGCCAAGCTACGACTCTATATAACAAATACATGGCCCATTGCGCGGTAAAATAGCGTTGTACACTCTGTATACAACAGATTTGATATGATTTGTAAGTCAATGTACTGTATGCGGTTGGGGACATAACAATATTACGAATAGATTCACGGATAACTGAAAAAAAAAATACAATTTGCGTATAGAATCCTTGGCATAAAACATATACAATTTCTATTTAATTTATAACACAATCAAATACTTTGTCGTAATGGTCTCCTTGACAGTTTTCGATGGTGTTAATTAATTGTAAAATATTTCAACCTTTTGCAAATAGTTCAGGGTACGATTTTATTGTTAAGAAATTAGTTAAAATGATGATTTATTTCATCTTTCTATTGCAGTAGCGCAGTAAACAGGGTCCGACAAAGATAATATTACACGGAGAAAAAAGAATGGTAATATTCACCATTGTAACATGGTATTCAGTCCTATGTTGAATTAAAATCGTGAATCTTACTATGTGAAAATAGATTTCACAACCATTTTTATGGTAATGATTACCATGTTACATTGTAATAAGAAACATGGTGAGCATTGCTACTCTACATGGGAATAAAACCAATGTAACATGGTACTGATTCCTATGGTACATAGCTGTCATTCCAATTCCAGTCAAATTGCGCGCGACGCGCGTTTAGGCTACCCGGCACTAGCTCCAAAGTAACATGGTAATCATTGCTATGTTAGCATAGCCGCCGTTACCATTTGAAATTGGGGGAATTACTTTGTCAAGTAATTCTTGGCATTTAAAAATGTCGGATACCATTTAACATGGTAATCATTCCCATGTTACCATAGTCAATATTACGATTCTTTTTTCTCCGTGTAGATCTGAAAATTCCTAAGTAAGATGAAAATTTGGGGCCCACTTTTATAAGCCGGAACTCGGGCCTGTTAACTTGTCACTACGCTACTGTTCTATTGTCGACCATATGTAGATCTAGTTTATGTACGGACAGCGCTTTGTTCTGGGATAGTGGATAGGCATAACCAAATTTTTATTATTACTGATTTTATTAATATGACTGATGAGATGAGCATAAGAAAACACATAATAGGGGTGCTAGAATTGACAGTGACTCTTTAGCACTAGCATTTTTGTTGAAGAAATTGCAATTGACACTTAATTAATTTATATTAAATGTTATTTCTATCAATTTGCATAAAATCTTCAATTTTTTTCGTATGGGATATTTAATGTGTTGTCTAAATGGTTGGCATGCTAGGCGCTATACGCGCAACTAGGGAAAGCGTTATCCATATAAAAATTAGATCTATGTTGTCGACGATATTGCTAAAGGATATGAGTTATTTTCCTTCAGTACTTCTACTAATTGTGTCTAATTGTATTAACTATCAAATTATTATAATAATAAGGATAAAAAATGAATATTTTTTCACATTTTAAAAGTAAAAACATTCATTGAAATTTGTTACAAAACTTATTTATGTAAGGAGAATTTCCTGAACTGTTTTTCCTCTCTTCTTTACTGGTTCTTTAATTGTTTTCGACAATCTATTTAATTTGAAAAGTTTTCTAGGAAAAGTTTAAGAGGAAACACTTACAAATGGTTGTTGTTTGATGTAATTCTCATAAAACACCCTTCTATAGTAAATTGAATGATATGGTTAACAGCCAATAAATACCAGTAATGGTAGTTAAATAATGAACATTATTTGTATTAATTAATAGTCAGTTGTATATACCACAATTGGATATAAATCAATCAATCAAAAAGCAAATACAAGTTCGCAGTATTATTATGTTTATTTAAAAGAATAATAATAAAGCTGTTATGTTTCTATAGTGTTCAATAAAATGGTTGTCAAATACAGACGAATTTTTAATTAATTTTTCTGTTAATTATTATTTATAAATAAATGACACAGGGACGCATCAAGAGCTAAATGGGCCCCTGGCGGTTACGATGTAATAATTTTAACAACTGAAAAGTAATTGTATTTCATAACAAAGTAATTAATTTCTTTGTTAAAAAACAATTTAGAAGATTTTGACTGTGGATTTCATACCAGAAGACTCCTAAAAAGTTGTCTGGAGGTAAATCTACAAAACTTAATGAAAAATTGCACTTTCCATAAATATCTCAAGGAAAAAAGCAGTTGATAAAGTATGATTGTGTTTGTAAACATTAATTCGCTCCATTTTTAGGATTCAATGATTTAAATCGAAAATACTCCAAAGTCAAGGATTTAGATAGCTCAAAATCAAACAAATTGCATTCTTATTACAATGTAATATAAGTGTTTGTTGCAAAATTAACAATTTCCATAAAACTAGAGTAAAGGACCTGAATTTAGGTCGAAAATTAGGCTTCGTAAAATTTCGTTCATTGTCAGATAACATTATCAATTTTTTTATTTATATGTTTCACATAGTAGACGATCATTAATCATGTGAACTTCAAATTTATTACACTTGTCTTTTTATTTATTATTTATTATTTAAAGACAAAAATTGAACATTTAAATTCTTCATCATCTCCTCACTAAAATTTGATGTGGCCATTATTTCTCAATCAATCGACGTCAATCAAACGAATCTGACTGGAAATGTTGAAAAGATTGGAAATATTGGAATACACATTCGTGTCGTAACTTCTTTTATAATTTTACAATAATACAAAAAAAAAGAATTAAAATTAAATGCATATATAAAATTACTCTCACATTCTTAGATGGTCTGGTGAAAAATGTAAACGAGTACGTGCGTTTGTACTCTACGTATACATACTACATTAATATACAGGCTGTCCAATAATTGCTGTATTTTGACCACTCTCAATTGGGAACTTGACGAAAATAAATAGTAATTATACCAATTTTATTATTAAATTTACTTCTTAGATCTTGTCATTTTCTATAATACAGCTCAAATAATTATAACTAATAGAATAATACAGTATGCATTATCATTAGATCATGCTGTATAAAATGTGAAATGAGGCCTGATGGACTTTTTACATTTTATACACTATAATTGCTATTACAGTATTTTATACTTTCACTACGTTAGACGATGATGCCAAAACTTGTTTAATCTTCCGTATTGTAAAATCTCACCTTACACAATGATGAATAATTTTATTTGTTTTATTTGTCTTTCTATCTCTCAACACTTATTCTTAACCAAAGCGTAACAAAAATTTGATCGATACTTATCAGTATTAGTTTATATTTAATTAAAGATTTCGTAAAATTACACAATGTTTCTGCTGTTACGAAAAAAAAAAGTATGGAACAATAACAAGATTGTGGTGTGTCTTTCACACTTATCACCTCCTACGTTCTTTATGAAGCTTGAACGTAATTATTAAAACTATGCAGGTCATAATTTACATTATAATTTTTAATGTTTTTGTTATAATAGAAGAGAATCTGTTGATTTACTTTTAATTCCTCTACTTATTGTTAGTTAATTGTAATCAAATACTAGATCCTTTCTAACGTTGGCTTATTCATTTTTATATTGCAAGCTTTGTTGTAATTGTAATTTAAGCTCGAAAAAGTTCAAATTATTGGTAAAATATTTAGTGTTTTCTATTTTGTGAACTATGTCAATATGTTTACAATATTAGATATTTGTTATTATTGATAGCCTTGATTCAGATCCGGATTTAAGGCTCACTGCTTCCTAATTATAATGTGCGCCGAACAAAGTCAAGTTTATTGTTAAAATTCTACAAATTTGTATAATTAGTTGATGAAAATATAACAATTTGTTCTCTCTATCACGTTCGGTAGTCGATTTGAGTAAATATAAATTATTTGTATACTATTTTCACAGATATTTGGCTTACCACAGCAAGACTTACTACCTATAGTGCGTTTACAAATAAATGGACTGCCCAAGGCGACCCCCTTACTATCGTCGACCACAAAGTAATAGAAACTGAGATTTATAATAGTATACGTAGTTCTAGCAAGCCTAGGGTACTGTATTGTAAAATTTTAAACCCAAGTGGGTACGTTAAATACATTTCAAATTTTCAAGTACGGATCTGGTCGAAAAGCTCTCAAGGGTAGATAACTACAGTGCCGGATTGTACAGTAAGCTGAGGAAGAGGGCGTTTAGAGCCCGAAATCGATGGCAGTCCGTCGATATTCAAATGAGAATTTCGTTTAAGATATGCTATATTTTTTAAAATTGCATCTTTTTTTATTCGGTGTTCGAAAAAATGCCAATCTTTAGTCATCAATATCTTGCCTTTTTTCTGAAACATTAAAATGCGTAAGCAGCGTTAGAGAGGACAATTCTCGGGACATTCGACACTATTTTCCATTCTGCAAAATTTTGGCGGAATTATGAATTACAGAGGAGACTTTCAGAGCCTGTTTTTAAAACTGGCCATAACTTAGCCAACATTTTTTATTTGACAATGATTATTGGTAAATTGATAGCAAATTGGAGACGTTTTCCAAATCTCCAAGAAATTTTACGATGAGGTTGTTAGTTTTCCCGAAAATTAATCAGGATGTCGAAAATTTATTTCCAAGATGTTTTTGTACAATTTTTAAAGAATTGTATAATAACTTGTTTGGGAGCTTATCCATGGGGAAATTCGAGCATATGCTTGCCTTTTTTTAAAAAAATCAGGAAAATTTTCGAACATTCAAATTCAAATCAGAGCTGAAATTTTCTTAATTTTCTTGAAATAAAATCGAGCTTATCGCCGAATTTCTCCTTGCATAAGCTTTCAAGACACAATGTTTGTGGCTTGTTCCACTTACCATCAAAAGACACGTAAATAAAGCCCTTTGTGTCTAAATATTTAATTAGGGTCCGACCGCGAATTCAATAAAACGTGAACAAAGCAAGTCCATTCATTTGTAAATGCACTGTATGTAGATGTTTGATTCCTATTTTAAATTTTTTAGATACCACCCTGACCAATTTTTTGCCCCTATCGTCCTTTATAGTCGAATTCAAGCTTTAAGAAAGCAATAAAACATCCAGCTTATGAAGTTAAGCAATATCTTTACAATTATGTCAATCAAAGATCTTTTGTTGTGTAGGATTTCTATTGTTACATTATTTACCAACCCTTTATTAGAATACAGGACACAACAACTCTTGTCCTTAAGACTTGTTACGACCAGGGCCGTACTTAAAAATTTACTGCAAGACAGAATTGAAAAATATTCCTGGACTTCTTAAGCTGGGTGTTTTAATGCTTTCTTAAAGCTTGACTTCGACTATACTGACTACTTTATTGAGGTTCAATTGTAAAACCAAAGAAGCATGAAAAAAATCATATGTAGCCAGTTCAAATATCTTTGGAAAAAAGTATAGGTACCTAATAAAGTCATTCCCTAGTACGAATAATGAGATTGGTTAAATTATTATTACTAACATAACAAGATTTAATAAATCCGATAATAAATATGGGATTATTCTTCATTTCTCCAGTAAATAATCCTTAATTTGAGCAACTGATCTAGCTACAAGTTCTGTTTATAGGGAAACTTATATGGGGCTGTTGTCTATTGAACTACTGTTGTATTGTCATTTCTATTATTATTATTATTATTATTATTATTATTATTTATTGGTTTTCACATTATTTACAATAATGGATTTAATTATTTATGCCGGAAATATACCATATTTCTTAGGCATGATCTTCAAATTTTCATTTAATAAATAACTTTTCGGATAATGTGGGCCGTTTTCAATAGGACTGTCTTTTGCAAAATTTGGATGTTATGTTGACCAGGTACTTCATTAATAATTTTTGATAGGTTTTTCGAAATTAATCCAGTTGTTCCAATAATCACGGGTATAATTTTGGTTTTCATATTCCACATACGTTGGATCTCGATCTGTAGGTCTCTGTACTTAATTCTTTTTTCGGCTTCTTTCTATAACAGATTATAATCAGATGGTATAGCAACATCTATAATAAGACAATTATTATTTCTCTTATCTTTGATTATAATATCTGGTTTATTTGCTGGTATGTGCCGATCTGTTTGTATCTGGGTATCCCATAGTATGGTCACATCTGATGTTTCTGTTACTTCTTGTGGTTGATGTAAATACCATTTATCCACTACTGCAATGTTGTAATTTTTACATATGTTGTAGTGTAGATGTGCCGCTACTGCGTTATGACGATCCAAATATTCTTTTTTTGCCAATATACTACAAGCTGATATTATATGTTGAATGGTTTCTTTTTCGGTTTTACAAAGGCGACATTTTTCATCATTTGTTGTTTTTAATATTCTCGTTGTAAAGTAATTTGTTGCTATAGCTTGATCTTGAGCTGATGTTATTAATGCTTCAGTTTCGCCCTTCAATTCACCATTTTTCAACCATTGCCATGTAGATTTTTCGTCAATATGTTGTTTTTTTGTTTCTTTCAGGAATTGACCATGTAAAATTTTATCTTGCCAAACATTTTTCTTTTCATTAATTAATCGATCTTTCATTTTAATTTTGATTTCTTTGACTTTATTATTATTATTATTATTATTATTATTATTATTATTATTATTATTATTATTATTATTATTATTATTATTATTATTATTATTATTATTATTATTATTATTATTATTATTATTATTATTATTATTATTATTATTATTATTATTATTATTATTATTATTATTATTATTATTATTATTATTATTATTATTATTATTATTATTATTATTATTATTATTATTATTATTATTATTATTATTATTATTATTATTATTATTATTATTATTATTATTATTATTATTATTATTATTATTATTATTATTATTATTATTATTATTATTATTATTATTATTATTATTATTATTATTATTATTATTATTATTATTATTATTATTATTATTATTATTATTATTATTATTATTATTATTATTATTATTATTATTATTATTATTATTATTATTATTATTATTATTATTATTATTATTATTATTATTATTATTATTATTATTATTATTATTATTATTATTATTATTATTATTATTATTATTATTATTATTATTATTATTATTATTATTATTATTATTATTATTATTATTATTATTATTATTATTATTATTATTATTATTATTATTATTATTATTATTATTATTATTATTGTTATTATTATTATAGGCGCACATTCACCATGACGTTTTTCGATTACATAACAACACTGCAGCCACCTGCTCTTTCAACATATACACAACGCCAAGATATAAACCAAATAACCGATATTTAGCTTTCGCCGCCAATCACTGATCGTTTTACAAAATTTCAATAAAATATACAGGTAACAAACAAAACGAAATAAGAGAAAAAAACGATCTATCTGTTCTCAATCAGGTTGCTTGACAACAATCACAATTGTCATTTAATTTGAATTCTTATTTAAAAATAAAATAAAAAATAAACATGTTTTCAACAATAATTATCAACTATGGTATGAGATTATACAACGAGCCAAAGCAAAAACTTATTAATTTCAATAAAAACTACTCTCTAAATATTGATGATAGCAGCATCCGTGAATGCTTGGATGCTTTCTACACTCACCTTTAACCTGTACGAACATGACCATAAGTGGTCTCGAATGATGGACTCTTATGCAAAACTAGTTAGGTAATTAATATTTACCATTTAATGATGATTTTAATAAATTATAAATAAAAGAAGGAAAAAAAATTATTGAAAAATTAATAGAAGTAAAAGTATCATTGAAACCTGTTGCAGGATGTATGCAATAGGCAACATGAATTATTTGAAAATCTCTCAAAATTTTAGACTTTATTGAATCATACCGAAAAGATCCCAGGCTTACCTACAATTAGTCGTAATACTAGTAGCTCTAATTAATAGATATCGGTGAGTAAATATTTGTTTAAAGTACAGCAGGAATACTCGTATGTATAGAATGTCTTGTAAAGTGCATTTAGAGAAGAGAGATTGTTATCATAGAGTATTGATTTTAAATACAAACAAGTAGACGTGGTGAGAAAACTGAATAAATAGAGACACTTTAAGAGGCAAAAACGAAGATGAAGACTTTATCAATCGACAATTTAACAGTTTAGAACTGAAAATCTCCATTATACCGGTTTCATTGTGATCTTGAATCGTATGCTTTTACTAGAAATCAAAAGTGATTTGAATGCTTGACCCGTAAAATAACCGAAGCCGTGCTTAACACAACAGGCATCTTCCGGGAGATTTTTGACTTTACCCTAGATTTAAGTTTATTTTTGTGTGTTGAGTTTTAGGATGATTTTTTAAGAAAATTTTGCGTTGATTCGTCAAAAGAAGAAATTCTATCAATTTTAGTCGATTTTTGAGTTTAATTTTTTTAAAAAAAACGTCTTGAGGTATACTTTTGTTCCAGATCTTCATGTTTTTAGTCTACTTTTTCTTCTAAATCGTTAACGAATTCCTACTAAACTATGAAAAAAAGACAATTTAGACAAATTTAGTTGTTTTTGAGAAAAAAAAATTGAGTTTATAAGTGCAAACTGTAAGGCCCGTTTTTAATCAACAAATCTTTAAGTAAATTTTTTTATTATTGACTTTTTAAGCGATGGAATTTGGTCGATTTTTGAGCTGAATTCTCAAAATGTTATCCAGTTTTTTAAATATTTTTGTTCTAAATCTTCGAGTAAAGGAACAATTTAGACACCTTTAGTTTTCACTTTTGCTATTGAATTGTGAAAAACAAACAACTTAGACGTTTTTAGTCGCTTGTTGAGCAAAATTTTCGACTGTCACTCTAAGTTTTAAAATATTTTTCTCCTAAATCATTTTGAACCATAACATAAGAGAAGCCTTTTAGAGGCACTCGAAACTACCAATTCAGTTTAGTAGAAAACAGTCAGAATTGTTTCTGGACTTGCATTTTAGAAAAACTACAGCATATGTATTCAATTTTTCTGTGAAAAAGTTCTTAGAAAGCAAAACAATTTTTTCAATACTCAGAGCCCATACTATAAAGTATTGACCACTTTATAGGGATTTGAAAGTTTTCGTTTACAATGAAATCCTCGATGAAAATGTTTAGTTATGTTTCTCATAAAAGAAAAAACTGACCGTTTTAATGACTGTGAATTGTTATTATTATGTAGGTATGATTATCTATAAATAGCAACCGCCAGGGGCCGATCTAGCTCTAGATGCGTCCCTGTATACTGGTATTTATAAGTCTATATAGAGAAGATAAAAATAAAATTTCTTAGATGATGCTTGTAGTTTATCAAAGCAAAAACCGGTTGGTGGTAGGAAAAGAAGAAGTTGAAGGAATAGAAGTTCACTTAACTTAACTACCAGATAATAGAAGAAATTTATAGAAAGATGATTATATTGAAAATAATAATAGTTGAAGAGGCTTTTAAATTTAAGAAGACTTGAACAACAACAAAAATGGGAAAAACCCAATATTTTCAGAATCAAAACACAAAGAATTGACACGTAATCAAAGATAATTATTAAAGTAATTTTTCTGTTGTTTTTACTTCTAGGAAAGATATTTTTGATTAATAATCATTGAGTAATTTTACAAAAAGAAAGGATTGTTTTTGTTTTGATATGCTATAATCCATGTTTTCTCCAGATTAGCTATTGGCGCCCTTTTAATTGCCCAAAGGCTATTTTTTATCTTATAATGAAATGTATTTCGTGCTTATAAACAAACTATTCATCTTCTCATTATGTTATTGTTATGTAAAAATTAAATGGAAATATAAACAACAAATGTTCCACATAATAAATAATGCGAAACCACACCTTTTTTGAACAGCTTACAATAACAGTTCAAGGCCATTTTGATGATAGTAACCTTGAACATATCCAACTGTATTAATAATTTTTACCTGTTTTCTTTTATTTATTTATTTTTGTTGTTGGTCTTTCATCGAACACAACCGGACAGGATGTTGCATCTGTTTGAATACAAAATAACCAACAGAAGAGAAAATGAAGGAGACAAACCAGCAAAATTTGCAGCTGTATCTTTTAAACATCTGTTCTTGTATAGAAGATCCATATTTGTTGTATGCATAAAACTAAATCTGTTTTTTGTTTTATTGTTGGTGGTCGTTTTTTCGGACCAATTTCAAAAGTGGGTTACTGCGTCAATTGTGATGAAATCATCAGTTGTAGGAAGATTTGCTTTCGATTATACAATAATTATTTTAATTTAAAAAAAAAAAGCGCAATTTTTTCCAGTCTTGTTTACATAGCTTAATTGATTTTTCTTAGTATTATTGGAACTAATTGCATCTGGCAACGAAAATAAACAACTACCTCTATAACAGTACCTAATTATTGTTGCGTTGTTCAAAAAATTAATTATAATGAATGGGAAAATTTGCCGATTTGTTTGCACAAGAAATTTGCATATTTTTCATAATAAACAAGAAAAAAAACCGAATTGAAGATCAAGGTCTATCTGTATATATAAAATTGCACGTGTCACAACTGTTTGTATATCTCAATCAAAAATTTTGGACGTATCCAGGAAGTGTTACTAGCCAACAGGTAGATTAGGAAAGAATACGGGACTGGGATAGACAGCTGCAGGTATTTTATCATTTTTAACACAATACATGTACATTAACCAAAGATTAAATATCGAGGAAGTTTATTGTTATTATTTATAAAAAATCACTGGTAATTAGAGGTGCTACCATCATCATCAAGTGGCGCTAAATGTCAGCAAAAGACGCACCTAGAGACACTTGTTTAAGGCAGTTCACCTCGGCTACCCGACGTCCCTGACAGCTATCACCACGACCGACCACCTCTCACCTGAAGAAACTCTTCAACTAGGTTTATACACCAGGTGTGTGTTGGACACTTACCCAAACCAGATGATTACCCTGTGCTAATAAATATCAATAAATCTTATATAACATCAAAATTGTGTTTTTAATTTAATAACATTGAATATTTAATACAGTTTTTAATTGAGTATACCGAACAGATGTTAATACTTCAAAAGGTAAAAGAAAAAAGGAAATTGTAGGGCCTTGAAATACCCACCAAAAAGGCAAAAGAAATGAATGAGATAATTTCAACGTACAGATGAAGAGAATCAATAAAAACAGAAAATAAAACAATCTACTCTATCCATGTAATTTCGCAATAAAAATCATTAATTTAAATTGTATAAATTACTTTAACAATTATCAATTAATTTTGGAATTGAATTGATTAAAAAAAAATTGCGCCCAACGTGGGGCTCGAACCCACGACCCTGAGATTAAGAGTCTCATGCTCTACCGACTGAGCTAGCCGGGCTATATAATTATAACTACCTCTGGACGATACGTATGCGACCAAAATTTATAAAATCTAAAAATATCAAATCGTATTGGATTCCAATCAACGACATTGAAAAAAAAAATTTTTCGTTTGCCAATCGGGGAAAGGCGGAAGACGAATTGAACGCTCACATTAAGGAAAGACAAATTCGATGGAATCGCTTCCTTTGATGTCTCATACCTAATTTGTGTGAGATTTCTGGGATTGGAAAACAATAAACAATTGAAGACCAATTCATCTTTAGCTAACACGTGTGACAAGATTGTGGCACAATATCTGATCTGATTGTAATTAACATCTATTAATCAATCATTCTTAAGATTAACGTGTGCTAAATTTAACAAAAAAAACACAGTATTTATTCCAACAAATTGAATAATGAATTCAGCCATTTGAAAATCAGCTTAATCTGAATATAGATAGAATCCAATCCAATCCCGATATACACAATTCCTATATTTATAAAACATCTATTGTAAAAAATTATGCATTTGTGTTAACAAATTGTGTTAATTAGAAAATGAGTTGTTTTTAAGCAACTTAATCAAAAAAGTCAATTTCTAGCAAGATTAATCCAATCCAATCTAATCGAATCAAATCTCAGATCTTATCTGAGTCTGAACGTATTTCAGCGTTAAGATGACTCAATATTTTTTTGATAAAGAATGCACCCACCGCCATCTACGATATTCGATGTTGAATCATTCATTGTAAAAAATCAGTATTTACATTCTAGCAACAGTGATCCAATTCAATGTCGGATCTGATCTGAGCATTTTTCGACATACGATCATAATCGATTCAGATGACCCAGTATTTTATTGATTAAGTTTCATAAACAGTCTCTGTTGCCATCTATTTGATAGATCTGAAACGTTCATTTCTAGATGGCAGCACTGAACAGACACAATAATCTAATATAATAATGGTAACTGTGAAATTTTCCTGAATTGAATGAAATTTATTACAGGATTTTGTGGTTATTCCTGCGCATGTTGTTATTGTATCATAGTAAATTCTCTCAGCTTCTCTTTTAGTGTTTCTATCTTGCTGCAGCTGTACAATTTTTTTTTTTACACACATACAGACACATCTCTCCTGAAACGTCATTCTCTAATCTCTCCTGTTCTATGATAAGTTTGTGTATATAGGTGTGTTGTTGCATATCTATTGGAAATAATGAAGAATGTGAGTTCTGTATGAAAACTGCAAAATTCCAGTTAGAAATCATTAGAGACAGGTTAGTCAAAGAATTTTACCTTTAATTATACGAATTCTATTCGATTATTGTTGGATGAGGATGAAGATAATCATCGTCATCATTATGACGGTGTTTCAATAAACAAATTTATATTCATTGACCTTGTCCCTTACAACAAAACAAAATTTGTTTCTTTTTGTTGTATATTTAATTGTATTTTTCCTGAGTTTTTGTTTATAACAAACAAATATCACTTTTGTTCTATATGAATCATAATTTTTTGACAAATTTGTCACCTTGTACTCAGAATGTCAATAAATCGTAGGTATTTTCCTGAGAAGAAAAACCGTTTAATACCCTTTTATAATTTTTTTACAGTCATAATTTATGTTTTGTGGTTATTAATAATGGTCTATTTTGGTTGTTTATGTAGTGAAATATTCATCGAATATATACATGCTGATTTTTTCGCCTCATTGAACAATTTGACAAATACTGAATCTTATACGAAATCAAATCAATCAGCTTTGTTACATTGTCTCAGATAAATGCCAATTGATTGTCTTCAAATCAGATTTAGGTTAATGATGGAGTAGTTTTGGGGAATCTTGATTTAATTATGGGTATTTTTAGAAGATTTGCTTAATTATACAATAAATATTTATAGCTTTTTTTGGGTTTTTACTGGCTTTCCAATCAAGTATAAATATTACTCAAGTCTTGCAAAATTATAATTTACATTGCTCAGTTGCGACAGTCGGTAAAAATGTACCGGGTGGTCCACGTAAGACTACGAGTCCTTATAACAACTTATATTCTTTAACGATTCAAATAAAATTTGAAGGATTTGTAGAGTAGTCCCTGGAGATTATTATAGCAAAATTAGAACCTCGTATAGCTTATTTTAAAGTTGTTAAATATGTAGAGCGATTAAGAAAGACTCAAAGACTTTATAAACATTAATTTTTCTCGTTTTCTCCATTATATGAAGAAAAACGAAAAAATCAACGTCCAGAGGATCCTTGAGTCCTTCCAAGTCCTCGGTGTGGTTCGTTTTTTGAAAGTCGTGCCATCATCAGAAACGAACGTTTTTTTGACTAACTTTCAAATGAGCTACAAGGTTCTAATTTTGATACAATGATCTACTGGCACCCTCCTATAAATCTTTAAAATATTTTTTGAATCTACAAATAATATGACTTACGATTTTACGTGGACCACTCTTTTCGAATATTATCCGAATTTATTTGATGTCGGATTTCAAAGATGTACAGAAATCAGTGGTGCGATCAAAAATATTCCTTGGTCACAACGATATACAATATCTTTATCTATACATCACTAAAAACTAATCAAGGTTATGTATGTAAGTTGAGACATTCTAACAACAAGCTTCATTTAACGAAACTTCTAGTGAAAAATATACTCAAATATTAAATAAAGTTTCAGAATAAATGATATTGTTAGAGTGTTGGGGGGGGGGGTTACAGCCCCATAGTTTCACCCCTGGTTGCGCCACTGACATAACCGAATAGTTGTTGGTAAATTGGGGGATTTGGATTTTTGTTGACGTGAAGACAACTATTAGCTGAATGTGTTGAATTTCAAAACGTGTTCTTGAAATTTTCCAGTTTGACCTTTACGGATTATTAGAAAATAATTTCTATTCTACACTAGAATTTCAAATTGTTTTAATTTATATTAAATTATTATAATTTAAGACAGATTATAATGGGTAATTATTTGAAAAATATCTAAATAAAAAGTTCACGTTATGAAACAATTTTAAAATATTTTGATGATAAATTCATTATTTTATGCAATGTTGGAGAATGTTAAAGAACGAGAAAAATGGCTTCTTTTGGGACGTTTTGTATACAGTGTAAAGAACTTTGACTACAAATCATACAACAATTTACCGATTTAAAACATTCCATAAAAATATTCCTATTATTTATTCATTCACTGACATATCTTTAGTATGTATGCATACTTGAATGTATTGTTTTAAATTTAATTGTAATTTCTTTCCTACTCCCACAAAATAATTGACGTATTCTTTAGTTGGTAACTGTATTGTAATGAGCGTCATTACATTACAAATTTTTCATTAGATTACTACTAAACTAACCAATTACAGTGTAGTATTTTGGCTGGTAGCTGCTCAATATTACATTTGGTAACCATGGATACATGAATTTTTGAATTTTTGATAGCTGTCACAATAAAGTCAACATCTCAACAAATTGTCAACTTAATATTTTTGCATATAAGAGTATTTGATAGAAGAAAAGCAGGGCATCGAACCGTTATTTTTTTCGTTCCGGTTCAATTTTAAAAAAATTTATCGGTTCAGTTCCGGTTTTCGTTCCTGTGAAAATAACGGTTTTGTTCCGGTTTTCGGTTCAGTTCCAAGTGACTCATTTTGAAATTTTTAAATATAAACAATTTATTTTTGCCGTAAATTAGAATAATAATATCAATAACAGTAACAACAACAAACCATTTCAAAGATCTTTTAAAGGCCTTTAAGATCCATATAATTTTAATTTTGAAAAATAATATACGTAGTCAAAATTCACCCCTTAATATACGACCCATATAAGGTGCTTATAGGGTGAGTGTTTCAAATGAACTAAAATCCTCGGACAGGTAACTCTTATTTTATAAATTTTCTATCGGCAGAAGAATTTTCATGTTGATATATTTTACCATAGAGCAGAAAACTGGAAAAAATGATGAAAAGTGGCATATAGTCATCTTAAGCGTCAACCCCTAGCAAGGAATGATAACGCAGTTTTCATTATTTGATAACCCTCGTGAATCTCTATCATATAGTTTTTGAAATACTAAAAATATTCAGCGGTTCCAGAGATATTTGGGAATAACTGATCTTTCAGGGGGAACTTCAACCCTCAATATCTCTCTTAAACTTGAGTGTGAGCACGAATGACAAAACACGCATCCCTAAGAATAAGATAAACTACCTACATACCGAAAATCATGAAAATCGGTAGTTTCGATCTCGGGTGGTTTACTTCATTTTCTTGTTAGGAAGGAAAGGGGGAGATTGAAAGAAAAAAAAACCAGAAAAATCTCGTGTTAAAGTGGCTTGCTTGAACCGAAAAAAACCGGTTTTTGCTTCAGGTTCGGCTCCGGATTTCGCTCCGGCCAAAATTTCGGTTAATTCCGGTTTTCGGTTCAGTTCCGGTTCGATGCCCTGAAGAAAAGTGTACCTAAATCATGTTTAATGATAGTAATAGTGTATGTAATGTACATAGTACATTCTGTAACAGGTGTAAATATTTCGTATTTTTTCTGGAATACAATGGAGAAAAACGAAAAAAATCAATTTTGGGAAGGTCTCTGAGTCATTTTTGTTCGTTCTGCGTGTTTTGTCCGTTTTTGAAAATTGCTACATTATCCAAAACGATCGTTTTTTGACCAACTTTGAAATGAGCTACGAGGTTCTAATTTTGCCAAAATGTTCCCTAGGGACCCTTCTACAAATCCTCAAAATATTTTTCGAATCCCTCGTCGCCTAATAGGAGTTTCTTAGAACTCTCCATACTGAGAGCAAACACCCTGTATATTAGTAACTTTGACAATGTTTTACTTCTTTCAGATAATATTATTATCTTATTATCATTTATATTGAACATAATTTTTCATTCTATAGCCATTTTAAATGTGCATGGGTCTAACTGTTTCTTAATCTAGTCTTTACTATTTTTAGCTTACAAAGACTCTTAGGTGAATCCGATTTTTATAAAATCAAAATACACATGTAACTTGTTCTTTGTTGAAATCGAAGAGACACGCGACATGTGTTCTTGTTTATCTATGGAAAAACATTTTTAGAGGGTAAAATGACTCTTCAAAATTGACTCGAAAGGGGTGCTTTGTAAGTTTATGTATGAAAAATGCCTTTGAACTTAAAGTAAGATACTAAATAGAGTTTTTCTGATGAATTATGTTTAGGGGGTGAACACCCTTCAAACCCATCTGCATTTACCACCAAGAAGACATCAATTATTTTTATTAGTTTTCGTTTTAATTCATAGAAGATATTAATTTTTTTTTTAATTTTACGCAGTTAGAACAAAATAATTATTATCCTTGGCTTTTCATCCGGGAAGCAGCTCATATTAGTTGACGAGGGACTCGAAAAATATTCCGAAGATTTGCAGGATAGTCTCGTAATCTTTGGAGAATATTTTAAAATTAGAACCTCATAGCGCATTTGAAAAACTGGTCAAAAAACACTAATTTTTAACGATATCGCGATTTTCAAAAACCAACTTAACATGCAAAACGATCTAGAATAATTTGAGGATTTTCCCAGCATTGATTTTTTTCGGTTTCTCTTCATTGTATTCAGGCACAGGTGGAAAAATTTTACATTTTTTTCAAAATAAAATAACGAAAAATGACAAAAATCAATATTTAGACAGCTTTTGCAAGTAATTTTTGCTTGCAAAGTAAAAATTAGCTGGCCGGCCCTTACCTTCTGAACTCATCGAGCCAGTCCGTCACTGATTGTTTTGTTAGACGTCATTGATGAAAATTGAAAAAAAAACGACGTCCTGTGACCCGATTTCAGTTCAAAAGCCCCAGAGAACCTACAGGCTCTCTATATTAACAACAACAACAACAAAAATTCATTCAGTAAAGATATTGGTGAATGAATTCGTCAATTCGTGTCCCAATTTTTATTGTCCGTTGTTCAGTTGAATGATCTTGTAGATTCTGTATTCAAAACATAATCCATAATTATCCATATTTTATATGTACAGGTCGCATAGGTCACCATACTATATCAATATTTTATTTACAATTTATGTGTTTGTTTTCGTTATAATTACTTTGTTGAAAATATGATAATTACAACGATAATAAGAGTATTTTACTTGTCAGTTAATAGTTGTTCATTTTTAGATAGATCAACAATTTTAAATTTCCATCGTGAACGACAATCAATATTTCATTCAAGTTGATCCTGTTTAAGTATTTTCAGATATATTGGAATCCAAAGTTGGCAAATTCTGATTTTAGTGTTGAGTATTTTCAAAATTGGGTCAAGTACATACATACATACATTCATTATTAAACTCGATACAAATTCTATTTAGGTTGATCTGTGTAAGTATAAAAAAAAGGTCAAATATTTAATTTCCGCCGACTACCCTTTAATATTCATTCATTGAATTTCTAATTCAACTTCATTACATGGATTTTCTATAGAATTTGTTTCCATTCATTGTCGATTTCATTGCAATATCCCTCAATTTTATCCGGCATGTTATTCTTGTCAGGTGTTTTAATTATGGTGGATGCGCCGTTCTAATTGCAGCACTTTTTTATTGATAATTGTTATTTTTATTAAAAATATTTAACTGTAAAACTGCGTTTTACTTGACTAGCGTAATTATGGTATATTGACATCAGTGTGACGTCAGGGGAATTTGTTTTCAACAATAAATTGATATGTAATCGAACAAAAAGCAAAAAATTATTGGTAGTGATAGTAAATTCATTCTCATACTAGAAATTGATGAGAATCATTTTGAAATAAGTACTAATTGAAAATTATAGCTATTAAAGCATTTATTAACGTTTTTCATTGAATACAAATAATAGGTTTTAATGTTAGTTTCTTATATTTACATAGATTTATTGGAAAACGTTGGAAAATCAATCAATCAATACGAAGAAATTTAACTGTCATGATTAGCTAATGATCCAGTAAAATACGACCCCATTGCCAATCATTACAATCAATTTACATTTCGGTCTGTATGCTACCAGCAAGAAGTATGCTTTGATTTGCCGAAATCAGTATCAATCAGCAAAAAAATTCACTTTTGCAAATTTAACCAATGAAAGGTGTCCAGAAAAGTACAATTTTCTAGCACATTGCATATTATTATTTCCTTATAAATATTTGGACCGTAATTATTTGCAATAAATGTGTAATTATCGTTATCAATTGTTATTACTCATACTTTTCCCCACTTTGATTTATGTATAAAAGTATTGAAATGCGTTTTAAAATTCTAAATGTGATGTAAAATTAGTCCGTACAGGTATGCAAATTAATTGTTTTGTTGATTCTATTCTACTTATTTATCGAATATATTGACCAGGGTCGGCTCTAGCGAGTCTAGTGTTCTGGGCGAGAGCTTTTCAGTGGCCTTTCAAGAAGACAATGGCGTTAGATCAATTATTAAAAATAAATTCATACAATTCTTAGGCTGTTCTTCATGTGTCTAATTCCCTGGGCGGTCGCCCAACCAGCCCCCCCCCAAAGCCGCCACTGTTAACGATAATAACAATGCAAAAACTCAAGGGTTGAAAGCATGCAATCCGCCCTTTCTACTTAAAGGTCTCTTCGTGCGCTCTGTTGGTTATTTACCATCAATATTGTTGACATTTAAATATCACCATTATTGTCATATCATAACATATAGTAAATGTTATTCAATACACAATCTTAATATGCTTATAATATGTTTCAGATATCTTTGATGCGGATTATAATGAATCAGGAACCCTTAGGGGTGGCGTCCGATGTGGTCTTACCGACTGATTTGAAGCGTTGGAGCGAAATTGCCCCTGCACATTATTTGACTGATTATAGCGCCAGTGGTGCACCGAAATATAACACATCACCATTCCCATATAATCCAGAAATCAACCATAAAATCATATTATGGTAATATATGACAAATTGTATATTTCTACAATTTTCTACCGATCAAGCAGTTTCTTTAGGTACATTTGGTAAGCATCGGTCTCGCGTTGGGTGAATAATAATAATAACAGAGATTTCAGGCTCGTGCTTTTTTGCGTAATGGAAAAAAGTATTCCTGATACTAATTAGCGGCATTATCATAACATTGTGAGTATTCCGACCACAAGACGACACTACTATCGAAGTACTACCGGCGGTGGGAATACAATTTCAGACAAGAATTGTGACTTTTAGCAAATAGATGGCAGTACCTCCCGAGCAAATTTTTCGATTACAATTCTCCCATAAGGTTGAAACCTCTGTTATTATTCACTCTATGATATGAATTAGAAGGAGATAGAGACTTGATAGGTGGCCAAAAATTAAAAAAAAAAACATGGCAGTTATTACCACCCACTCTTAGTCACTCGACCAATTAAGCCACTTTATTCTAAACCAAAAAAATTATTTGCTTACAATTTATAGTTCAAAAGACATGAGCAACTAGAAGTTATGCATTTGGTATCTTTGTCACACGGTATAAGAATTTTTCGTGAAACATTCCTTTATAAATGCATTAGAAAAAGAAGGAACTATTCTCAGGATATTCGTTAGATAGTAAGTATTTATTTGAGCTAGCTACAACATATTTAAAAGATGAGCTTGTAGTATGGGGTAAAGGTAAAAAATGTAGATAGAGAGTGAGAAAATAAGTAAGGTTCAAATCCCCCTCGATAAACTTTGTTTTTGTTTATTTATAATTACATTACGTTATTCTTTTATAAAAAAGTCTATTCCAGGCTAAACAAATATAATTTTTTATTAATTATTTGAATGTGAAAAAATCTGTTAATAATCAATACCAATAATATGTTTCTCATTAAGCTGGATGGATAATTAAAAAAAAAAAAATAATTAATTTTCATTTCTCTTCTATTTTAGAATAGCTGCATGTGCCAAAAATTAAAGTGGGATAAAGTTAATAAAAATTGGCTCTAATTTTGTTATTAGTATTATTATAATTACTATAAGAAATATTGCTTTGTAAAATAATAATTTAATAAAAATAAATAAAAAAATCTATCGATAGAGGAGGATTTGAACCTACTTATTCTCTGACCAGTTATTCTACCCTGGAGCTACAATCACTTGAATATGTTGTAACTCAAAGAATGTATCATTTTAGGAATAACGATATCTTCAGTATAGTTCCTTCTTTGTCTGTTATCTTTGTTAATGAATGTTTCACGTTGCTCATGATAAAGATACCAAATTTTTAACATTTGTTTATTCTTGTAAAATTTTAATAGCTGAACCAGGTATAAAATTTTGGTCAAAAAAGTGCGGGTGGATGGTACCATAGCTGTTATCATTTTTAATTTTTACATCACCTATTTTCTCTCTATTTCTTTCTAACTTATATGGAACACAATGACGGGCCTGATATTTTTCTAATGTACCTTATGATAATGTTGAATACGAGGTTAGATTATGATTAATTTAACAATAAATGCCTTCTAAAACTATTGATTTCCTATCTTATTGTAAATTGTTGATAATCATTCAGTTACTGTCACAAATCTGTCTATTTTTTTCCCTCTCATTGTTTTAATTAAATATTAATTACAGGTCAGGTGATATTTCAGCATTACAAGTAGATGCAATAGTCAATACGACCAATGAATCAATGAATGATAGTAATCCAATAAGTGACCGGATATTCCAACGTGCTGGTTCTGAATTGACAGAAGAAATCAATTTAGATATAAAAGGTGTGTGTGTGTGTGTGTGTGTTAATTAATTCAATTTGATTCAATTAATAAAATAATTTTATTCTTTATAGAATGCCGAACTGGAGATGTTCGTGTAACACAAGGCCATGCATTACCAGCTCGATATATTATCCATACAGTTGGTCCAAAATATAATATAAAATATGTTACAGCATCTGAGAATACGTTACATATGTGCTATAGGAATGTATTACAAAAAGCGAAAGAAATGGGCCTACATTCGATAGCTTTATGTGTTATTAATTCAGTTAAAAGGAATTATCCACCGGACGAGGGTGCTCATATCGCTCTACGTAAGAATATATAATTTTGTTATTCTAATTATACAATTAATTCATGAAACCATCTAAATACCAAGGTTATAACCAATCCTATTATAACATATCTATGATGACTATACATATATTTACATAATAATACAAACATTTGTAATAAAAATATCAATTGTATTAGAGTTGTCTAGATAACAGATTGAATATTGATAAGTTTGTTTTCTATTTCTTATCATAGGTACTGTACGAAGATTTTTAGAACAATACGGCAGTAGTTTTGATACAGTTATATTCACTGTTGATAATACAGATATGGGTATATATGATGTGTTATTACCATTGTATTTTCCACGTTCAAAATTAGAAGAGGATGCAGCTAGATGGCAATTACCAAGTGACATTGGTGGATCAATTGGGGAACCAATACAGCCAGATCGACAAATTCGTATTATTAGTAATCCACAACATACTTTACATGGTAAGAATGATTACAATAAAAAAGTTTATTTATAGTTTTAGTCGTGTTTTGAATGAAATAAAACGATTAAATATTGTAAAACTTTATGTAAGAATTGGTTAAAAGTTCGATGATTGGTATGACTTACTTATTTATTATTTTATTTTAAGAAGGAAATTAATTGAATTGAAAATTATTGTCTATTTTTAGATTGTTTCGATCTGAATTCTATACGTCATATTGTAGAGGTTCTCAAACTATGGATCACAGAACGTTAAACTATATAAAAATGCCAGTGTTTCAGAATTTCTGTTTTATAATGCTTTGAAATAGGACTTTGAATCGTTATTTTTTTGTTCCGCTTGTCGTTCTTGCAAAAATAACGTTTTTTTTCCGGTTTTTGGTTCAGTTTGATATGATTTTATTTCAAATTTTTAAATTTCACCTTGAAATGTACAACCCCTAACAGCTATTTACAGGGTGCCTATTTTAAGTACAGAAAAAACCTCAAACAGACAACTTTTATTTTCAATCTTTTATAAGCAGAAGAATTTTCTTGGTGATATGTTTTACTATGGGGTAATAGCCTTAGTGAATCTAAATCAACTATGTAGTTTTTAAGCCACTAAAAAATATTAAGCCTTTACAAAGATACTTGAAAGAAAACAACCTGATTTTACATGGGTAACTTTAACTACCAATATCCCCCTTAAAATTGAGTATGGGAATGAACGACAAAAAACGCATCCCTTAGAATAGAATGAATTACTTATACATATACCAAAAATCATCGAAGTCGGAAGTTTTGACCCCGGATGGTTTACTTGTAAGTTCCTGTTAAGTGCTTTTAGTGTTCAGGGGTTGAGGGGAGAGAAAAGAGAAAAAGATCGTTTTAGGTCGTATGCTTGAACCGAAGAAAACAGGTTTTTGTTTTCGGTTTAGCACCTGATTTCGTTCCGGTTAAAATTTCAGTTTTTTCCAGTGTGGATGTTTTTAACCAAAATTTATCAGCACCCTCTCGACTAGTGTTCATGGGTCAAATTTTCTTTTCTAGAAGATGATTTAGTTCGCATGTTCAAAAGTTCGAAAGGAAAAATCGTTTTTCTCGGTTCAAGCCTACCACTTAACACGATCCTTTTCTCCCCCCGCCCAACACTTAGGCACTTAAATCAACCAAGGTCAAAACTGCCAGTTTTTTGGGTATATGGATATTCTAGGGTCTAGGGGATGCGTATTTTGTCGTTTCTGTGCATACTCAGCTTAAGGTAGATAGGGGGTTAAAGTTAATCCTGCAAAATCTTTTTTTTTTAAATATCTTTGTAAAGGTACAACCGCGTTTTTATCCCTTGTTGGGGGGTTGAAGTTATAAATGATTATATGCCATTTTTTTCTGTTTTTGCGATTTTATACCTCATTATAAAACATATCACAATGAAAATTCTTCTGCCAGTAGAAACTTACAAAATAAAAGTTGTTTGATTGAAGTTTTTCTTTGTATTTAAAATAGACACCATATAAATAGCTGTTAGGGGTTGTATGTACATTTCATGATGAAATAAAATCATTTGGGACTAAACTGAAAACCGAAAAAACGTTATTTTTACAGAAACGAGTACCGGAACCAATAACCGATAATTTTTTTGTTAAATCGAACCGGAACGTGTAAACTGAAAGAATTGAAATAAAGGTTTGAAACTCTGTTATTAATACATCACCATTGATTTTTTTTTAGTGTTGGTGTTGTCTGAACTTAAATTCTAGCACTTTTATGTTCGTATTTTCATTTTTATCGTTATTAATTAACTTTCCCTATAGAATATCAATGTTTCAACATTCTCGATTTTTTCGTATTCATAAAATTACTTCATATTGTTCATAGAATTATAAATTGCTGAAATTCTGTTAATTTGATTTAATTGAAGACATTTTCCTGTATTGTTTACAGAAAAATTCATTAAAGTTGAACGGAAATTTAAAACTAAGAGAAATTCATTTTGTTATCGATTGAAATCATTATCTATTATGTATTTTTTTTGTTCAATTTACGCCAATAAACTTAATCAAAGTACCATAATTTAGATTTATGGTAGTTTTGTCCACATGTTTTCGTCTATACTTTAACTTTCTCCCCTTTTTACATGTAATGGATATTTAATTATAGTTTTAACAAAAAAATATCCTTTATCTTTGTCTACATAAAAATAAAATTTAATTTTCCTTGAAAACTCAAACATAATCCAAAATATTTTGTTTACTAATTATAAAGATAACACTGTATTCTTATTAAAGAAATGGTTGTAATTATACTTTTATAATTAATATAAAAATGTTAACACAATGATTAATGAATCGTACGAATTCTCCTGTAAGTGTATCTTGTGTTGTATTTATTTCTATTTATTAAATATTAATGATTAATTTTTATGTATTGTAGCCGATGAAGAATCAATCGATCTATCTTCTCAATTGGAGACATCAATAAATGTTGGTGAACATGCCTTCAGTCAATTACAAGGTGATTTAGATCAACAACGTTTATTAGGTGATCGTCCATACAATGATCCATTGGCTGATATTATGGTGAAAGAAATACAACACCAAGAACGGTAAGTCTAACGAGTTGGTAACCATAAATAAAATCGAATTTTGTTTAATTATTTAAACACAAGCTTTGATAATTTCCAATATTGATAGTTGACATATCCGTACAATATCTATTTGTAGAGTTATTTATTCCCTGTTTTTTTTTTTTAGTTATAGAACATTCTCCCCTACCACAATTGATTATTATTTAATGTCACAAAGACCCAGTAAACTTGGATTGATATACAATTATATCGATCGTTGGATAATTATACGAAAACGTTACATTCATATATTATTGAAAAGCTGCTTCACTGATGATTGTATCGGCTGTCGTTGTGTTTAGATTGACGATTCAGTATTTACCTATCGACCAATATTGGTTGACGTTATTAGTTAAATCTATTCACAATTAATATAAAATGTATTAAAAAATAATGTTTCAATTAAAAACAATAGAAATGATGCGTGAACGACACTCGAAAATTAATAAAACTACAGATAATGCAGCTTTTAAACGTGCCTTTTACGTTTGGCTATTGAAAGCTAGGTAAGCTTGTTTATAATTCACTATCAAAGCAATCAATATTTATAATTCAATTATTGTTATGTTTATGCATGCTTTTAACTTGCCACAATTTGATTTTATATGTTTGTAAATTCTATAATGAAATTTCATTGTGTTCGTGTTTCAACAGCAGTATGAATAAAGTGCTTTCCGCAACGGATACGGTGTAAAAGCTATAGTTGTCGAACGGTTAAATTCGATGTTGTAATAATAAAACAGGTACAATAAGAACAAAGGCAATTTTTTTATAACTTATAATTTCACAATACTCACAAAATTTAAAAATACAATTGAAACAACGTTTGTTTAACGGAAAATGAGCTTTAAACATGCGATAAAGTTATCCGTTCTATAGTGTATACCTAATTAAGTAAATTTTCCACTTTTTCATACCAAATCAACCTGATATTTGTACGTTATTATTGAACTAATAATGGAGATATGTTGGTAAACATGTGGGTGTTTCCGTTTAATATTTTCTTACAATACAAGCAGTATTCGAAGTCGATTCGGTGACATTTAGAGAATACGCTTTTAAGTTTTTACACGCTCTAACCTTTTTTGTGTCTTTTTATTTCGTATTTCTGTACTTTGAAAAACACAGAAGGGTAGTTAAGTCAGTTTTGTTCAATTTCACTACTTTATATAATTTTTATAGTGTAATTTCTATAAATTGCACTTTATTATTACGATACGATAAGTTCCTTTTTTTAACAATTTATTATTAGTTTTAGTTATTGTAGACGGTTGAAAGGTTTTTAATTAAGCTGTTCGTTTTAATTAAACTTCAATATTGTGATTTTTTTCCAATTGTTTTACGTATAACAATTGTGGAGATTTGTAATTAAAAATTAAATCTCCAACGCTTGTAGATTTTGACGTTGTATAATATTATCTTTTGGATTTTAAATGAAAGATAATCGCAATTTTACTAATCTTAATAATTGGCACTAATTTAGATTAATTCTTATGAAAATTTCGTCAATTATTTTATGATCTTCTTTAAACAACATTATTTTTGTCTTTTATTGCGTCATTATTGTGTTTTTTTTTTAAATTAATAAATAAAAATAAATAACCGAAAAATCAAATATTTTCCAAGAGATTTTAAAATCGGTCTCATCATAAATAGTGCGCGCGTTCGTATATGTAGATACACGACTGTACGTAAAGCTGAGAGTATATAAAGTTGAGACTTTGCTGATTCACATTGTATGAAATCAGTCATTCACAATCAACAGTTTAGTGATGATGTATTTTTAGAAGAGTGCCACTCTTTTTTGTGGGTTTTTAATTGTGTGAAAAGAAAACGAAATGGCTGTTGATAGCCAACAACCACCCACTGTTTTAACTAGTGTTACTAATTTTCTCGGTTGGACTTCTGTTGAAATTGATGAAGATCGGTATGTATGTCGCTGTTTTGTTTTCAAAAGAAAACCACATTTTGAACACACAAAAAAAAAATAAATAAAATGATTCCGTAAATAGAGCAGAATATTCTAAATTTAAACAACATTCGTAGAATTTATGTTCAATCCGGATTTCTTCTACAATTACCCAAGCATAAATAATCTCGTTTTAACACTTTTTCCCATTCTGTTATAATTGTATTGTGATATTAAAGAAAATCGTTATTATTATCAATCACTATTGTCATATTTGGCTAGCTTCAAATTATATTATTCTTCTCTCTTATTTTTTTGTCAATTTTTTAATATAATTTTTAAACAATTTAAAAATCGTTTCATCATTGTGTAATGTTTATATTTTCTATAACTTGTGAAAAAAAAACATCAAGGATATTATATATCATGATGCTAAAACATTAAGCTTTCGGTAATCAAGAATAATTAAATCAATATTGCTCTTGTTAGCCTTTAAAAGGAGTACAATTTTTTTTTAATTGTATACAGGTTGTCGGATCTAACTATGGTTGATTCTATGAAACTCCTATTAGTTGAGTAATTCGAAAAATCTTTCAAGAATTTGTAGGAGGGTTCCTGAAGATCATTTTAGCAAAATTATAACCCCGTAATTCATTTGGAAGTTGGTCAAAAAGTGCTTGTTTCTCGCGCTGTCACAATTTAAACTCACTTAAAATGAGTCAGAGCGACTCGAAAATCCTCTTAACATTGATTTTTTTCATTTTTACTTACGCATTCTGCAATAGCTAAAAATGTTTCCCATTTTTTTGTAGAATGCAATGGAGTAAAACGAAAAAAAATCAATGTTGAGAGGGTTTTCTTAATCGTTTTTAGTTCATTTCTGAAATTGTGATCTTGTCTAAAACGAGTGCTTTTGACCAATTTCAAAACGAGTTACGAGTTTCTAATTTTTGTCTAAAATGGCTCCAAGGATTCACCTACAAATTCGTAAAATGTTTTTAAATCACTTGCTAACTAACAGGAGTTCCATAGTATCGACTAACACAATATGAGGTAATTTTCAATGCCATTATTGTTTACTTCAAGTACATATGTATACACACTTTTATTGTGCGTAAAATTGTAATTTTTGTGAGGCGGTTGTATTACAATTTATTTCAATTTAATTCCCATTTAGGTTTAGATTAAAATTATTTTCGATTAATTTTACAGCTTTAGATTTATTAAATTCGTAAAGTTGAAATTAATTAAATCACTAATTCGTTATTATTGTTTTTCTTGTTTATGTGTGTCTGATTCGACAGATATGAGCGGCTCCTGAGACGTGCCAAAACCGAAGATCTAACTGAAGTCTCTGGTATTGGCTGTTTATATCAAAGTGGTGTTGATAGATTGGGTCGGCCTGTTGTTGTATTTATTGGTAAATGGTTTCCATTCAATAAAATCAATTTAGATAAGGTGAGTTTTTCTTGTTTTAAAGTTAAACTTTTAACAATATTGTTTCAAACATTTATCAATTTCAACCATTTAAATAATGTACAAAATTTGTTATTTATCTGTTTGAGTATATCTAGTTTTGTTGTTGTTGAGTTATTCCTGTTCGCTTATCGTTTTAGGATTGCTTTTGTCATTAGAACACACAATACAAGACACGAATATTGAATGCTTTCATTAAATAATAATACTGATGAATGCTTTAGATGAAATCGATAGAGTGCATATTTCGTATTTTATCAGTACAAAAAAGAAACATCATAAAATTACCCCACTCTTCTTTCTTTCCATTTAACAAAACAACTGTTAAATTATTGTTGTATCGTTTATTTTACAGGCATTATTATATTTGATAACATTATTAGATCCAATCGTAAAAGGCGATTATGTTATTGCCTACTTCCATACATTAACATCAAACAGTAATTATCCATCATTCTCATGGTTAAGAGAAGTCTATAATGTATTGCCTTATAAATATAAAAAGAATTTGAAAGCATTCTATGTTGTACATCCAACATTTTGGACGAAAATGATGACTTGGTGGTTTACAACATTTATGGCACCGGCTATCAAACAAAAAGTCCATAGTTTACCTGGTGTTGAATATTTGTATGCTGTCATGTCACCGGATCAACTAGAAATACCAGCTTTTATCACTGAATACGATATGACTGTGAATATTTAATTACTTAAAATATTATTAACAAATTAAAATGTTTTTTATTTTGTAGATAAATGGCCTCCGATATTTCCATCCAGGAGCACCAACATAATCGTCACCCATTCTTTAATCTATTCAAATTTTAAAATAAGTAGAAGTGACGCCGAACTTATTAGTATTCATCCCCTAAAGTGATAAGTTTCGCAATATTTAAATATTTTTAAACATTATTATTATTATTATTATTATAGTGCTAACAATAAGTTGTGCTGTGCCAACTTGTATCATTGTTATTAAATTAGAACGATCGCTGCCTGCAATTGCCATCAAATAAAAATAATGAAAATTCTAATGTTACCCAAAATAAAATTTATGAATCATTAATTACCGTTAGAAAAAAATAATAATACAGAAAACATCTATATTTTTCCACAACATATTAGTAATAATGATGATAATAACAATAATATTGATAATACTGATAGTAATAATAATAGATTTATTTTAAACCGAAATTTATAAAATAATGAGAAGGGTTATAATAGGAGAGCTTCTAGTTTTAACGCCTTGGATTATATTCGATTCAATAATGATGCCTTCAACGTTGATTAATCGTTCTAAATCATAGATAATGTGGGCAACGTCGATCATTCTCATCTACTATTCTACTATTAATATTTCTAATAATTAATTATTTGTAAAATTTGACATTCCTCAATTCTCATGAACGGGAAATAAATCGCACGTCTTTGTCTTGTATTTTGTTGATTGATTAATTTTATAGACAAAAACGTGTAATTTCAACAAATCTTGTTGAATTTTATTGTGTTAAAAGCATTGCATATCATTCAAACTATTTGTTAATTTTATATCAAAGTCTATTTGAAAAGTGTGCGAATGTGTCTGATTATAATTTTTTTAATTACGCTAATCTTGGGAATTGTTTTTAAAACTAATCACTTTATATATCGTTCTTTAGTTCTTTTATAATTGACGATTTTTGTTAAAAATTTAGATTGTAACAATTAGTGTTTGTTATAATGAAATTTCCCTCTAATGATACAAAATAATAGTTGGATTTACTGAGCAAATTTCGTTGTGAATTCGAAAAAAAACACGCTTAAGTAAGTCCTGCTGCCTGTTTAAAACTTATGATAATTGTAAAACTATTGCTATTAAAAACAACGTTAAAAACAATGTTTTGATACCTGGATATAATTGATTGTTGCTTTACTATTATTACGACACTTTAAAAGTTTATTGAAATCCCACAAATACTTATGATTGTTGAACTCTATACTATTTATCTAAAGTTTAGAGGAAAAGAAAACAAACCTTAATCAATCGTATTTCGAATTTAACGTTATGTTATTTGTTATAAAGATAAATTATATAAAAAAAAGAATAACAAGAACATCAAGAGAGCAATATAGATATATTGAAACTAAATTTATTGTAGATGTAGATTGCATAATAATGATGTTATTAAAAATATTTTACAACAATAAAAATGGTAATATATGAAACCCAGATGATAGCCAGTTCATTAATAATTCTACAGCAATAAACTTCCTAGTAACTCCTACTACATTTTTAAAAATTTAAGCTACTCACCCAGCGCCTCCACCATTTATCTACAAATGCCATCCTATGCCCAAATTGGAGCCAGATGATTAATAATTTTAGAATTTCAGAGTTTTTGGGATTTAGACTCATCCGGCGCATCCACCATTCATCTACAAATGCTCTCCCATTAGGGTGAATAAAATCGATTTTTTTTTTTAGTAAAATTTGTTTTATTAACTCAAATAAGTTAGGTCACAACTTGTTTTTCAAATAACAATAACAGATTTCTGTTATATACTACACATAGATTTTTTTGTTGTGTTTGTGTTCGTGTGTGTGTGTGTATATATACAAGTTTTTTTTTTGTAATTATTGGCAGGGGTAAACCGTTAAATATACATACACTACAAAAAAAAAAGAAACATTGATAAAACTACCTAAAAATCTGAAATAACAATTGGCTAATAATTCATTAATAATATTTATATATATAAACGATTTTTTTTATTTTCATCAAGATTTGACTATTATTTTATATATTTATCTTTTTGTTTTTTCAATATTGTTTTAAGTAACACAAGTGCAATCGATTTTCAATTATGATAATCATCGATAATTCACCCTTTCGCTCACATCTATATTTATTGTAGGTAAATTAATAAAACAATCAATTAATTACAGACAAAATAAAATCGTACAAAGGGCTCGGAAATTGTTCCACATCTATACAAAGCTCGGCTGTCTTTGCGCCAGACACTAATTTTCTTTGTTCTTTTCTGTATATAATTTAATAATTAAATAATCTAGTTATGACAAGGGTGTGGTTTTTTTTACTAATCCACACATACATTAAACAAAAAAAATTTGAATTTAAAATCAAAATGAGCTTTTTTAGATAATTTTTGTAATTGTAAGCACGCAGACAGGAGGCACCGCACATAACAATTGATTTTTTTTTTAAATACTTTGTTCACTCTCCCTATAGTAGCTAAAAATTGTTATAATAGTAATTTGAAAATTGTAGAAAGCTCAGTGGAGACGGGAGCGCACCGGCACCGTCCACACTGTCGGAGCCGATTGTCACAGTTTTTCTTTAGTTGGTACCCAAATTGTCGGGCCAGATTGTTCACGAATCACATCTTTAACTTGATTGTAAATCTCCTCAGGGGTGTCTCCCTGAACGACAGCTGTAAAACACAATAGAAATTGTAATTGTAAATTTTGATTGTTTATTTTGTTTAAATACCTGTGAAGTATTCACCGAATTCCTGTTCCATTTTGAGGGCTCTTTCGTAAGTTTTCTTAGCCTGTTCTTCCGTCATTCGCTTATTCATCTCCCTGTAATTCGATATGAGAATTTTACGAATAAATTTGATATAGAATAGACTTACATGATTGATTCGACAGATTTCGGTTTGATGAATATTGCAATTGGGAAAAGTTGTGCTACTTGTAATCGTTTGATAGCATTCCCGCTAACATCAAGAATACAATGTTTGCCTTTCTCGGCCACCTCACGTACTGAAGCAACCGATGTTCCATATAAATTATCATTGTATTGTCCAGCCTCGATAAATAAATGATTTTGAATATCTTTCTCCATTTGTTCCCTTGATGCAACGAAATGATAGTCCCTACCATCAACTTCATATTCACGTTTTGGTCGTGTTGTATCTATACAAATAAAAGAATCAAATCAATATTTTATAATATAATCAATAATAATGATATTTACGTGGTACACAGCTGCCGAATTTTTCGGGAAATTCCGAAATGAGATCATCATTAATACGATCTTTGAGTGGACCCAAAATGATTACCGGTCGTGTATAATTAATTTGCATTTGTTGAACTGGCTCATAAGATAATACGTTCTCTTCATTGCCTGAAAAAGAAGAGAAATTATCGATTAAAAATAATGAAATTTGAACAAAACGTAAATCTATTGGAATTAAGCAAACAGGATTTTCAAATTCGTTTCAATTAAATTATCATAAAAAATCTTGATAATCTGTAAAAATAGTTTAAAGGTAAATTTTTGTAATGTGGTAATTAAAAATAAATGTAGAGCAATTAAGAAAATCATCTACCATTCCATTTAAAACTAAAATTAAAGTGAAATAAAAAACTGCAAGACATTCACATGGAGTTACCTAAAAATAAACGACAAGCTGAAAAACCTTGTTAAAACTTTTTGTTTTTTTCATTGAAACAACAAAAACTCTATAGGAAAACATTATTGTTTCATCAATAAACTAATTAAAAATTAATCGAAAACAAATTGCAAATTGGCAAATTAAAACAAATGTAAAAATAAGAAAAACAGTAAACACAGCTACTTACGTATACAAAAACGAAACGTTTACACGCTAAACTCTATTATTTGTTAATGCAGAATGTTTCTAGTCTTAGAGGCTAATTAATGTTTATTTTTAAATAGAAAATGCAATACATTCATCCTACAAGTGGGAAAATTTAGCTGAAGCTTGGAGAATAATGTGACGACAGGCAAACAATTGGAGAAATCCAAAATGAGATTCGCAATTTATATGTGCAATAGAATCTTAAAGTTATTTTAAATATATAATTTTTTTTCACGAAATTTAATTACAAACAGTCGTAGATTTACGACGAGCCGCAATCTTCTTAAAATACGCGAGAGAATTAGAGAGAAGGAATGTTGATTTGAATACAAAAGTAACGCGCGTCACAATATTTTCCAATTATTTTTTTTGTCATCTACGTATTAACGAAATTTCGGAAAAAAACTTTCAATTTTGATAATATTAAAAGCTGGATATGATGAGATTGTGATTGCGTGATTGTGAGAATGATGATGACCATTTAAATCTTATGATTTTCTTTTTTGGAAAACAAAAATAATGATATCGGAACACGCTGGATTAGTGCAAAGGGTCGTTTGATATTTTTTATTGATTTTAATTTTAAAATTTGATTTAATTTTTCTGCTGATTTCACCATGCAGTTTCACAACACAAACACTTACTATATTCGTCATTATTATCATTATTCTCCAGATAAATTAACGTGATCTCTTCCATGTAAGGCAGTTCAACCCGATATAATATTTCACCTGTACTATGAAACACAGAAAGAAGCCAAAAAAGAAAATTTATATAGTAAAACCAAAACGACGATGCATTTTTTTTTGTATTTTTTTTTCAATAATAATATAATAGTAAACAAAAAGAAACAACAAAACTATACGTAAATTTGTAGTACAAGTGTGTGTTTTTGTTATAGAGAGTAAATAATTTACAAATACTGTACCTTCAGCATTAGCATCCTCTTGAGTGTAACACAACATAAACGCTGTAAAACAAACAGAAAGAAAAACATTAATTATCAATAAAATAATGATAAATAAACGATTAGAAATTAATTCAGCGATATACAAACAAAAATAGGATCACAAATTAATTCACACCCAATTTATTGTAAACATTACAAGTTAATTAATAAATACTTACATGATGGATTCCGTTCATTATCATTTGCTGAATTAGGAGTGGCAGAAGGAGAGTCTAAAGGTAAAACAAAAACAAATAAACAAAACAGACAAAAAACAAATACTGTAGGACCAATACAAAAAAAAAAATCCAAAATAAAACAATGAAAGGTTTTTATTGAAGAATTGTTTTAAATGGGGCTATTCGGTAATTTGGCGTGGGAAAAATGTCAATCTATAAATATCGATTACTTGCTTGTTTTTTAAGATATTGGAAAAAGTAAACATGCGTTAGATAGAGAAATGCAAGGTGCATGTGTTGAAGCTTTCTATTTTGGAAAAATGTGATAAAATTCCGAATGGCGAAGAAAACTGTTGAGTCATGTTTCCTTTATAACTGGCTAAAATAAAGCCAAATTTATTGAGTTATAGGGAAATTTTGAATAACTTTTTCACCTATTACCAAGAACTATTAAAATTAATCAGTTTGACTGATGACTGATATGAAAATGTCGGAAATTCTATCTAGTTTTATGACCATATCATTATAAATGCGAAATATTCGAAAAACTGTCTGTTTTTTCGTTTTTAACGATAACCACACAAACATGGTCGACTAAAAAATTAAAATATAGACAGATTTTCAAATATTTTCCATTTTAATGATATGGTCGTGAAAGTAGATAAGATTTCCGACATTTTCATATCAATCACGAGGCCAATTAATTAATTTTACTAGCTGTAAATAACAGGTGAAAAAGGGGGTCCATAAAGTCTGTTAAAATCTGTAATTTTCAAAATTTTCTTTTAAGCGAGCTTCATGTCCTCCCCCTTTTATTATTTTTTTAAAAACAAGAGTATGATTATGGTATGATTCTCTATATTTAAAACTATGCACAGCATCACTGTTTAATTTTTTTTAATTTGCTCCAGTTGTGGGAAAACTAATAAACGTATCAGGAAAATTCTTGAAGATTTGGAAAGCTCTTTTAATTGGCTATCCAAATTCGCATGATAATTACTGAAAATCAATAATATTGATTAATTTTTCTCCGCCATTCAGAATTTCATCACATTTTTTTCAAAATAAAAAGCCTCAGAACATGCATTTTGAAATGTTCTATGTAACACACGTTTACTTTTTCTAGTATCTCAAAAAATAAGCGAGTAATCGATGTTTAAAAATTGGCAATTTTCTCACGTAGAATCGATATATTTACCAGAAAAGTCCCCCCAATAGAAATACAAATGAACACTTACGTTCTTGATCTGACCCATCTTCCGATTTATCATCTTTACTCTTCATAAATGGAAACTTTCTACTGAATGAGAAATTCTTCTTTTTTCTATCTAAAGTTGATTGCTGTTAAAAATATAAAATTATTAATAAACATTGATCACGGCTACTACTCCATGGTCATATTATCACTTTCATTAACAATGGTGAAATCGATTTAAAATTTATAAAATTCAATCAAAACTTGTAGGTGAACAAGGTTTACAAATGACATTGACTAACAGATTGGAAATATTGCAAATTAAATCTTGTATCTGACAATGACATTATTTAAATTGTTTTAAATACCTTTTCGAGGATATTAGGCATATGCCCTTGGAATTTAACAGATCTATCCCTAGCACGTTGTTTACGTTCCCAACGTCGTTTCGATGGTACAATACCCATACCCTGTTCATCACCCGTATTAAGTACACGTCTAGCCTGCCACCATTCATCGTCACTAGCATTTGTAACATGTAGAATATCACCATAATGGAAGGCTAATCCTCGACTCGGTAAACCATCATCTTTCACTGGATCATAATCGAATAGTGCTCTATAAAAAGATATTTTATGAAATTTTTCAAAATAAAACAAACAAATATCAACGAACCTAACGTAAAGAGAGCGTTTCTGTGATGTTCTCAACAATGTACCACCAGTCACTGGATGTGATATTTGTTGTTTCAAGTCATGGATTTTCGCTTCAAAACGATTATATTCTTCTGGTCTATATTGGACTACAATTGTAACAGTTTGGCTTGTACCCTATACATAATATTTAATTAATTTTTGATTAAATTAGAAATTACTTTTGTTTTTGTTTTTTCAAATTACCTTAAGGGCTTGAGCGGCTTCTTCATGTGTAGCATTTCTTAAATTAATACCATTGACACTTAGAATTTGATCGCCACGACGTAATTCACCACTTAAATCAGCCGGACCACCAGCCAATATAAAAGATATAAAGATACCTTCACCATCTTCACCACCGACTATATTAAAACCCAAACCGGAATTGCCTTTTTGTAGTATCACAGTACGCACCTCTCTACAAATAATAATAAAACAATTTAACAAAAAATTTAAATATTTCAAAATTTAACAGTTTTTAAGAATAAAATCAGCGATCAAAGTGTTTAGTTTAAAAATCACCGGGATTGAATCGGGAATCAAATAGACTCGACCAGAATTCAAACCTCTTTCAATAGATTTTCATCATTTTATTTTTTTATAAATTGAAACACTTACAAATTCTTTAATATTATCATTCTTCATTCTTATAGAATTCTGACGGAATATTTATGTATATCGTCAAGAATTTAAAGAGCGCAGGCTTATAAACCACCTGTTTAAATACCAATCAATTACAGGATCAATATGGAATATAAAACAATACCATTCTAATATTTATCAAACAAGAATATTGCAATAGAGTTAAATTTAGATCAATAGAAATAAAAATAGGAAAAATAACGGAATTGTTGATGGAGAGCCAACAGGTCAATTTTGTTTGATAAGGCGACAGTAACGGTTAGTAAAAAAAAATATAAGGGGCGGTATTTTATCATATTACAACTGAGTAAATTTCATCGTTTGGAATGATAAGAATTTAACGTTTATGGTATTATTGTAAGGAATTTTTTATTTTATCATACAAAGAAAAAAAAAAATGTTGGAATGTTGAAATCATTGAAAATTTTGTAATATCGCTGGAATTTTGCTTAAATCAATGTTGTTTTTCTATAATCCACCACTTTTAGCGAATTTTTTTTAAATATTAAAGTTGACAATTTTTGTTTGTGGCAGAATGATTTAAATAAGACAATAACAAGGAGATTTATTTGGATAATAAGTTGAAGACAATGTTAGAATTTAAGGAATTGTTCATTCCTTCTAAAAACAAATAAATCCTCGTAGTAATAAAATTATTACCTTTTCAGTTTATTTCTGTTCTTAAATCTTCTACTAAAGGTGGCGAATGTTCTCCTTAATGGAAACTTGTGTTGTTTATTCTTCGTCATATTAACACAATTTTTTTTCGATAAATGCAAATTACAAAATTAAACTGTTGAATAGTTCGTTTATAACATCACTGTCTTGTCATGTTGTAATCATTAAACAAAATGAGTCATCTTTTAGGGGGATAATAACGAAAACATGAATAATTATCGTTTGGTATAATAAATAATAACACTACTGGTATTGTGTGTATTAAAGATAAAGTAAGGTGACGTACGGTTTTTTTTTTGCTATTCGAAAAGTAAATTTACATAATTCACATTGAACATGACCGGAAGGTCGTTCAGTCAATTTGAATTGCACGCCTATTTTTTTACATACTGTCCCAATTTGGATTGTCTTAATAAGGAGGATTAAGGTAGCAACAAGTGTTAGATGGAGTTGGACCACTTTGGCATAAATAAACACAAACAATTAATGAGAATCTAAAGCCGGATAAATGTTGTACGTGAAATTTAAGAAAGATTTCATTAATAGGTGATTTGTTTAATTGAAATATTCCACAATCTTGTTTATTAATTAAGAGTAATTAAGGAATTGTATTTTCAAGGCATGAAATTCGTCCCAATATGCTCATTTATCAAGTCATAAATAACAATAAATGATCGAGGTCATTGTCGATGACCAATATTTATGTTAAATTCACGATCAAATAAAATAGAAAATGTTACAAGTTAAATATCGAGAAATATTTATTTTCCAATCAAATAAATGCCCTTAAAACTAACAATAATTTAGAAACAGAATCATTCGAATTTCCTATAAACATTCAAGGTAAATTGTGTCGAAAATTCAAATTTTATTGTCTTTTAAATTTATTTTACGTATTTACCCCGAAGGCAACCATCCTAGATATAATTTATGTTAGAAATTGTATAGAAACTACAATATTTTTTTTCATTAAAAATACATTAAAATTAAGAAGAATCTACGTGAATATTTATGGAGTGTTTAAAATCTGTGTTTAGAATGGAGTCAATTAATGAAAAATAGCGTGAAATTTAAATTTTAATGATATTTGAGTTCTTTAACTGTTAATTTAGAAAATTACACAGGAACTTTCTAGTTATTTTCCCTAATATATATACTAAAAAAAAAAAAAATTTGTAGAGCAAAAGATACAAGTTTAAAATTAACAGGAAAATGGTTGGATAACTATGAATAAATAAAAGATTGGAAATATAATCACCCAGAGGCGATCACAATTAATCAATCTATTTAGGGACGATTTCACCAACTTCAGTTAAGCCTAATGAACAGTTAAAAATAATTGTTGTTATGATCGTTTTCATCACTTATTTGTTCGTTAAAATTTAACAGACGTTAGTGAAATCAATCCATAGATAAGTATTTATTAGCCAACATAAAATAACACAATTCCAATTAATTCCGCTGGTTTTGGTTGATAATTTTCAGGTCATTTAAACTGAAACATGTACACTGGCGATCGAAGAAAAGAGACCAAGTCTTGAGCGAGAATTTCACATAATTTCGTTAGTGTGACTCAGGTTGTTTCTCTCGTGAGGGTAAAAAGGGAGTAAATAGGAAGTATTGGAACCAGTTTTAGCCAGAGCAAATTTTTAGAACCACCCTCTTTATAGAAAATAACAATAATTAAATTCCAAATACAGGTTATTCTACCGTCTACCGTCACCTTCTGATTAAATATCTGTTTTCCCAAATTCTGACCTGTTGAGATTCTGTTACATTGTGACGACCTCCTCTCATAAGCCTGTTTTACACAGCCACAAAAGAGATGGTCTCTTTTTTTGATGGTTAGTGTACATGATTCAATAAACTTACAACACAAATTCACATGTATCATAGTAGTATACAACAAACAAACTTTCCAATATACCAAAAATAGTAATCTAACAAGATGACGAAGATTTTTTGCTTGTTAAAAGTTCCAATAAATTTTATTTAAGTATTAGAAAATTATCTTAACAATTATTGAACAAAAAGTCAGATTTAATGATGTCTTTTGATGATAACGATTTTTTTTCCTTCGTTGTTGACCACGTTTAAACTTTCTAAAGTTATCAATTGTGTCTGTCGAATAATGACCGCAATTTTCCGGCGAAAACAACAATATCACAAATTTACAATAGTTTTTATTTATTATTTACCATTATTTATGTTTGGAACTTAATTTTGTTAATTGCCGTTAAAAAAATTAATTCTAGAAAATTGCAATTTACGGAACTTGGAACGGATATTAATACCATAACAATACAGAGTATCACAGAGGAAAATTTAAATCGATTGCTTTCAACCAGGACCGATGTTGGTAAGTTATATGCCCTTGTGCTAAGAATTATTTTGTTCCCTTTGCTACTTTATAATTTTAGTATTATTTCATATTTTCCGATGTTCTCCATCACCTTTCTTTGCCCTCTTAGATAAAACCATGTGCGGTGCATAATATGCTTTTTCGTTTATTGAGTGAAATATTACGAACTTTTTATTATTTTCAAAAAATATTTCGCCAAGAATTGAATTTTTAAAATACTGTTAATTAACAATTATAATTGTAGATAATATTTTATAAAAGACCAGTTTCATCAGTGTAATTTTATGGTAAAAATTTCATTTTTAAATGGCCCCACTACTGTGCTCTACCCTTATGATTAATTAGTTGAAATTTACACCAGAAATTACAATAATTTATAACACTTTCACAATGAAACGCGTTTCCAAATTAATTCTAAAACTGGTATTTGGTGTAATATAAATAAAGACGATGATACCCAATAAAATAGATTGTTAAAATTTCAACCCTCCATCAGATCAATAACATTAATTGCATTAGAATGAAAAGAGGGTGTGTGTATATGTTTCATTATACTTTCTACAATCCCTTATTATTATTAAACATTACCAACAATGTCATTTTGAATATTAATAGAATTAATTATGAAAACTAATTAACACTGTCATAATTAAAATTAGGTGACGAACGTTTGAACTTTTACGGTTATAATTCAAAGATTAATTCCCATAAATCTAACAATCATCCCTCAGATAGAAGGGTGGTAAAAAGTAATCATCATTAATTTTATTATTTCGTTCTTCAAATAAAAAATAATAATCAAATAGGATATGATATAACTAATGATTTGTTGTAATTGTATGACAAATCGGTCATGCTTCATCAAAATTAACAATTTTAATCGTCGATTATATAATTCCACTTTCTAAATAAATAACCCAATTATTTTACTTAAATAATTTTAAGCAATAATAAATGATGATTGTATAGGAACAATACCTTGGACTTTAGAATTTATTACAACAAAAATTATTCATGTTTTCTATTAAAATTTAGATGAAATTTGAATTTATTCAAACAGAAATTAACACACTTACTGCACACTTTAAAATTACACTATCAAAGCGTCAAAGCTCTTAAACTACAGTCAAACAAAACCGATATGAAGCAGTAGTAAACGTATAATTCTGTGTAATAGTAAAATAGCTTACAATATCCGTATAGTAATACTGTTTTCCTATTGGACGACCTTCCATAAGTAGTACAAGTTCGTTCGTTATATACGAACGGTTCGTTTTAAACGAATCTCTGACTAATATAAACATAAAATAAGGAACGAAATTCAAGTCACATTGATGTATCGATTATTAAAAAGTTGGTGCCATATTACGAGTGTGGTTCACCCCTTATGGTAGTCTAACGAATTTTTTTCTGATTAGTCAACAACAACAACACAACATAACGGACATAGGGAGAACACGAAATATTTCTATTGTTATCACTTCCCTCGCACGTCTCTCACTAATATTTGTTTTAATTAATTCAAAATGGAAGTTGGTGGATTGATCGATATTTGATTAAATATTCTTGTAATAATAAATCCAAGAAAAAAATGAGATGACAAAAGTTTATAATCAATTTTATATTGTTTATAGATAATACTTCAAACTTCTTAAACTTTAATATAAACAGGAGATTGGATTATCGTTAATGGTTTTCGTTTTATTTCTTGTAACAAATATGTAAATAATTCTATATTTCATATTTTTCCTCCCCTCGAACTTTAAGAAAAATAATAACTTCAATTATTGTATACCACTGCTATCATCTCTCATCTACATTATTTTACATAAATCCATTATTTTCTTGAAAAAATTAAAAGAAAAGTATATTTATAAATAATAGGTTGAATCTAACAATATTATGATGGTCGGTTAAATAAATGGATTCTTAACAAACAAATAATCTCGTTAAATTGAGGTTGCTTTTGGTAGAATATTTTTCTTCACAACTTTGAAATTATCACGTAGATTCTAAATTCAAATATATGTGAAGCATTAGAAATGAGGTATAAGATGATACCATAGAAGTTAACAAATCTACTTAACGTGTAATCATTAATCATTAAAACAGAGAGAGTTCGATAAGATGATCAATTTTCTCCAAGTTTATTCACCTTAGATTAATTATTGAAGAGAAGCCAAATATAAATGTAATTAATCAATCATATAAATGATATTTTTCTAATATGTAGATAGTATTGAGCGTTAAAAACATATAATGAAAGTTTAAATAGAGATGTTGGAGACTGATTAAAGGAAGTAAAAGTACAAGATTATCTAAACAGATATCGACATCAATGCAACTAGAATTAATTAAAGAAATATTCAAATTATTCTAAAGTAATGTCTAGAATAGAGATCAAGATCGTGATTGAAGTTCTCATGGAATACTAGTGTTACATTTGAAAAATTTCGCTCGAGTTTCGTGAGTTTTTTAATTAGTTGATAAACAACGATAATTTCGTTTAATTAAGACAAATCTTCTGTTACTAAATATAATGATTGTAAGAAATTAAAAGTGTTCCATTAATGATGGATATAAATTGAAAATTTAGAAGACGGACGAGAAAAGCATGGTTTGTTTTCGCCTTATGTATTTAGTAAAATTCAGTTATAAAAGTTTTAATTAAACACCGAATTTTACGAGTCTTCAATAATGTTTTTGGCACGTCTTTAAATTAACGAAAACTTCAAACTATTGATTATTAAATTCTGTTATAATTAGTTAGTTTATAATCACAAATAATAATTAATTTATATATAGAATTGACGTAATTCAAATCGTTTAAATTGTGTTTGATACAATTTACTTTGATTTTATCCAAAACTTCTACCAAGATTATAATTAATCGCATTTAGTATAATGGAAAATGACAAGGATTTAACAATGATTTAAACTGTTACATTATATAATAATGTTTGTCACAGTTTCTAGAAGGGAATGTGAGATCTGGATACAGTTCGATGATCCCTAGAAAAACCATTTCCATCGACTTTGATAAGAGATTTACTACAATTTAAGAGTTGTAAAGGATACAGGTATAAAATAGAATGGAATATGGTGTAAAAAATTGTAATGTTGTTTATAAAATAATTGATAAAAAATATAATTTTTATAATAATACGAGAATATCCTTGGCAATCAACTTCCATTTCGTTTTAATATTTGTAATTTTTTACTGTAAATATTGCGTTGATGTAAAGGCAACATTCATGATAGATATAAAGTTAATTTTAATATGAATCGTACGTAACAATACGTGATTGATTTGATAAATTTTATTGAATTCCATTGCATTCACCGAATGATTGAACCGACAAACATACTCTATCTATGTTATTAAAAAAGTTCAATTGGAAGAATCAAATATACACTTATAAAGTTATTGAACAATTTTTCCCGGATTTTTGACTTTTTTACACCGTCAAGTAATCAAATGAATCTAGAAATACAGGCAAAATGGGCGTTTTAAGAGCCGGCTCTGCATACATTTCGTAGAAAGTATTATAATTATCGTATCGATTTTACATTTCTTGATACATATTAAAAAAATGTACTATGGGGAGCACATAAAAGAGACCGACTCTTGAAAAAGTAATATCACGTTTTTCGGTTCGTGTGAGTCAGGCTATTTCTAGTAAAACCACCCGTTGAACAGAAAATGACACTAGAATATCTCTCTTTAAAAATTCTAACGTGTGAAAATTATGTTACATTGTTACAACTATCCTCAAAATCCGGTTTTACACAGCCGCACCAAAGTGGTTTATTTAAAATGCTCCACACTGTACACACATACACATTATGAATGATATACAGTACTAACATGTTGAAAAATATACGTTTCATTTGCAATTCCATGACAAAAACAATCAACCTGAGCAAATATTTGTATTGTTTACTGAAATTTACATGCCTATACGTGTGAAAAATTCAGTAAACAGTTCTAACTCGTAAACTTGAACCTTAGAGGACAAATCTACAGGTAATTTTTTATAAAAGACAATGTCTAAATTGTTAGAAAATCTCCATTTAACACTATTTAAACGCAAGTTTTAGTCTAGAATTTACACCGATTGTTGAACACTGTTGTAAGTAGATAGCAAAAAGAGTTTTCAACTCAATTTTAATCATTTAAAGATCAGATAAAATTCCAATTAGCTTTTAACGAACAAGAAAAAAAGATCCATAAAATCTGATATTAAACTTGTTATATCTTTTTTATACGACAACTGTATCTGATATTAAGTTATCGATGATTTTCGACTTTTTCTTGATGTTAACTGTTTCAAATTTTAATTGCCTATCCCCTTTCCCCCATATTAATTTATATATAACTTTAACTATAATTAGAAATTCAACATTGTTAAATGTTCTAATAAATTTCAACAGAAACAATACAAATTTGTTGAAACTTTAACAATGTGTTAATAATTACATTTATACACGTGTTACTTATTATTAGATAATTATTTAACGAAAGCGAGAGAATAATTGTTTTCGTTATTAAAAAAACAACAAAAAATCATTAATTACCTGATCATTTTTTTTATACAATAATAATAAAACACCTACACTGATAACCCTTTGAATTCTTCATTTATAATTAAAACAACAATGGAATGAATGGTAGACGAGTAGTAAGCAACTGACACCAGTGTTCAAGTTGATTTTTTTTTTGTCAACAATAAAACTTTAATTAATTAAAATTCTATTAGCGTACATTTCAACTTTTATGAATGGATAATGTGTGAGTAATATATTAATTAATAATTATAGAGAGAACCTCTTAAATATGTCACGTATGATTAAAAATTAATTTATTTGGTTTAATTCAAGTAGAGGATAAATATTGTACGTTCCAACATCAACAAAAATCTCAAATAATTTTCAAATTTCAATAAATCAATCATTAAAATCTAATCTAATTTACATATGAATATGGTATAACAATGATAATTTGATTATTGCAATCGTTAAAAATGCAAATTATCTGTAATTAAATCGTTTTATTATCAAAATTTTAATTAGTTTCTGATTAAAATTATTCAAAATTTTGTTAGGACACACAGACAATATTTATAATAAAGTGAAGAAGAGAAAAAATAGATAGACTCACCGAGATATATCTTCTTGACTGACAGCCCTTGATGTTGATATAGGATGATGGAGTGCGAGGTTTGATGAATGGACAGAATCCGTATACGGCCCTTGTTGTTTCGTCGCTAATTTCAAACACAAAAAAAATATTTTACTAAAAAGAAAAATCGATTTCGATTTTAAAAATTTATTAAGAAAACTACTGGTTAACCAATTTACACTAGAATGAATGTATTGAAATTTGATAGATGGATAATATTTGTGAGAAATTGTAATCAAGAACATTGATTGAAAGTAATATGATTAATACATAAGTTAAGAAAAATATCCTTGCCACAAAACATATTTTTAATTGATTCTCTTGTGAAAATATACTAGTTTTTATTTAAAATATATGATTGTGACAGGACGGCAACCATTTATACACACAGTACAACATTGTAATTCTCAACACGTCATCATGTTTAAACGATCTATTTTGAGAATTTCACAGGTCAATCAATACATTTGACTAATTAATTAATCACAATTTTTTACACTTCCCTATTGAATCTTGTTGGATTTTTTTTCTCAATTTGAAAATTTTAAATTGACTTCCGTATAATCGGTATTTTTATACAGGGTGATTCATCTAAAATGAAAAGTTCTTATGGTAACACTCCCATTATTTGGTGAGTGATTCCAAAAATATTTCAAGGCTTTGTAGGGGTCCGCAGAAAACATTTTATCAAAATTAGAACCTCGGAGCTCATTTGGAAGTTAGTCGAATAACGCTCTTTTCGGACAAAGTTACAATTCTTAAAAACGAGTTAAACACGCAAAACGATTAAGAATGGCTCGTAGTCCATCATAAAATTGATTTTCCCGTTTTTCTTAATTGTATCCTTGGAATATTGAAAAAACAAACGTGGTATAGATCGATCGCTGAAAAATGAATGAAAATAGAGTGATTTACCTTGTTTGTTGTTTCCTATTTTTGTCACTTATTAAACCGGATTTCCACCAAAGAAACAAAACAGAAAACACAAACAAAAACTGTTTTTCTCAACAAAAATAGCCATGTTTTTAAAAACTGAACAGTTCTAGAAACAAATTTGTCCGAAAACAGTGTTTTTCGTAAACAAAAACACTTTCCCATTTCGAGTCGGTACATCAAAGGAAAACAAGTTTCTTCGATAAAACTACCACAAGCCCCACGGTTTTTTTAAACAGTCTCTCTGCACTTGCGAAGGAAACAAAACCAAGGTTTGTTTGGTTTTTTGAAAACAAAACTGTTTTTTAAACAGTCTGTTTGGTGGAAATCCGGCTTTAGGATTAAGATTGTTTATGTTGATTTTAATGTCAAGAATTCTCTAAAAAACAAAAACAAAAAACAAACACTTAGGGGTCGATTTCACCAACTTTAGTTAAGGTTAACGAACAGTTAATAACAACCGTTGCTATTATCATAATAATTGTTTCTCTGTCTTATTTGTTCGTTAAAATTAAACAGACGTTGGTGAAATCGGTCCTAAATCAGCATACACAATCTCCCTCATCGGTTTAAAATCAATTCATTAATATTTTCCACGTCCTTTTTTCAAATTTTCCAAAAATACAAATGAGAAAAACGGAAAGCCATTCTTAATCGTTTTGCGTGTTCAACTCGTTTTTAAAAACCGTGACTTAGTCCAAAACGAGCGTTATTTGACCGACTTCCAAATGAGCTCAAAGGTTCTAACTTCGCTAAAATATTTTCTGGGGATTACCCTAAATGGGAGTTACTATTAGAACTTTTCATTAAAGGTGAATTACCCATAGTATTTCTGTAACATTTTGAATAAGAATTCTTACAAAAAGATCGTCAAGCAATACTTTTATAGGTTGAATAATTTTCGGCTACACCAATAAGAAATGTAATCAGCTTTTTACTTTAGATCACACGATTTGATTCATTTGGGGATACAATTCCATCGATATTTCAAATAATTAAGAGTAATTCTATTGAAGTATAATATCGGTAAGCTTTTCCATGTTTGTGGCCTTTTATATTCGATTTTTAATACAAAATAAAATATCACAGAAAAATATAAAGAGAACGATGTCGTTTTGATATAAAAATAGTCTTCTCTTTAAAGCTTACATATACAGGATGTTTCTTCTAAGTGTGGTTAATTCTAATGAAACTCCTATTAATTGGATTTATACAAGGGCCCCTCTAGATTATTTTACCAAAATTAGAACCTCGTAGATCATTTGAAAGTTGACGATGTTATGATTATTAAAAACGAACTAAACATGCAAAACGACTTAGAATGACTCCAGGATCCTCCCAACGTTGATTTTATTCGTTTTTCTCCACTTTATTAAGGAACAGGTGGGAATCTTTAGCATTTTTACAAATGAGCTACGATGTCCTAATTTTGCTAAAACGGTCTCTAATAGAAGTTTCATAAGTATCGATCATATTTAGAAGAAATACCCGGTGACCCCGATGACTTGCTTATAATTAAACTTGTTTATAAATGTACCATTATAGAAAATTTTCAATACGAAGAGGATAAAGTAGTGAATTTTGTAATTTTGAAATATAAAAACAGACAGAAACATCCGGTATGCGAATCAATCACAATCAGTAAAGAAGAGTGACTTTATTAATGCTAAACTTTAGATTGAATTTCAGTTTAATTTCACTAGGGATTTTAAGGAATCAATTTGATTTGATTTTAACAAATACTTTTATGGAAAACTTACACAATTGTGGCGAATAGGAAGTATCCGATGCGGGAGCATTAAAGGCACTCTCTGGTTTAGCAACGACGAGAACAACCTTATCTTGTGTTGTTTTGAGCGTAGCAACGGCATCTTCATGTGTAACATTCTCCAAATTAACTTCACCTTTCTAGGAACAAAAATAATAACAACAATAGTAATAAAAGACAAGGCACCGTTATCAAAATAAAATTAAAAACATCTATCTTTTCTGACTGTTATTATTATTATTATTATTATTATTATATAATACTACAAGTTGACATATTGTATGAAAGGGATGATATGTGGTCATTTGTCAGGTGGCATCACCCATTGTGTATTCACTCTAATGAACACAAAAACAATTACATTAAAACCCTGTCGACGGATATAAAGGGGACATAATTATTTTTAGTGAAGTACGCAATAGATTTGAAGTTGATTTTTTATTTAAATTTGAGGTGTTCATGATAAAAATGAAAACAGATAAGTGGAATATTAAAGATAAACAGAAATTAAATGTGTGTAAGTCATGCTTATAAAAGCTTGTAACTTTTTCAATTTAGATAGAGCAAAAGTTGAAAATGATCCAAAACATAAAGAACAAAGCGAAATTTACACACCGTAAGCTAATTTTTTTATTCTATTCCTAACTACGAATATATAAAAAAAACCTTTAACTAAAACGGTAAAAGAGAAGAAAAAAGAAAAAGAAAAGATAATTGGTTTATTATATTAATTAGTTTTAAAGATAACATTTTTTCAAAGGACTGCCACAATATAAATTACATTATTAACGAAATTACTCGAGGGCGATTTCTTTATAAAAGGAAAGATGAGAAAATTAAAATTCGTATCCTTGAAAAAACTTGAATGGAATAATGTTTGAATATACGTCTTATTTCTTGTAGTAGAAGAAAAGTTGATATACTTGAAAAGAGGCGAAAAAGGACACCAACATCCCCTAACCCTAACGGAACACAGACGAAAAGTAAAACGGCCATTTTATATAAAATTTCCGTTCAACATACCTTTTCTTGTTCGTAAATGTAACAGAAAAAACAAAGTCGTGAATAATCAAAAAGTACGCGAAAATTGCACACACATTGCCTTTTTATATAAAAGTATGAATAACTTGAAATTGTAAAAGATGAAAGTAGTGATGATGATACACATTACTACAGCTACTACGACCCTTATTCTTATCATTATAAAATATTACATAACAACAAGACAAAAACAAGATGGAACGTTGAACTTAAAATGGAGACAATGAGAATCATGTTACTTAAAACTTTAATAAGTTCAAGTGAAGAACACTCTCTTAGTAGAATGGGGGAAAAAAACACCAACGCTATGAAGCGAAAGATGAGTTTTACTGTTGGGAAATTCTCAAATTTAATTTAAAAACGTATAGAAGAGCTGAAAATCGAAACAACGGAATAGACTATGTAGTTGCTATTATAATCCCGATGTGGTTAAAACCATACACTTATAATGTTCGTATAATATTCGATATTTTATGTTACGATCTTCATTGTTAATAAAATTATACACAGGTGTTTTAAAGAGATTTTTTTATCCAGAAAATTCTTAAAATTAATTAAAGACCATCAAACGAAAGTTGTTTCGTTTATGTTTGTTGAGGTTGTAGTGGGGTTACGATATTAAATTTCTCTTTCCATCATATTATACAGGTTGTATTTCATCTAGCAGTTGGCCATGGAGTCGTAACTTTGTTCATACTGTACTACATTTTACATTTTTCAATGAAAAAACAAACGAATGAACCGAGTTACGGTCCTGCGTAATAAGTTAGCAGCGGGATTTGCCAACAGTTGCGTGCCGGTGACGTCACTGCTTCGAACTATATTTTATGTAAGCGTTATCCAATCACATTCGATCTCCATCGGCCTTTCAATTGAGTTCATGAGTGAACGACGTCACAAACAATAAGCAGGCGGTCTACTGTAACTGATCTTTGCCCCCACCCCCTTTCATAAATATAGCGAGTGGGTTGGTTCAGGTACAATTTAAAGTAAACTCACGATCCTGCTGTTAAGGAATAACCAAAGGCATGCCCAAATGCGAGGTGAAATAGCGTTATACATCCTGTTTTTAATTGAGAATTTTCGCCCGTCACTGATACGTTATAAACTTCTCTTAGAACTTATACGACCTAAAATCATATCGTATAACTAATGAAAAACTATAGGCAGAAACCACGTAAATAAATATGGCGGATACCGATCAGTAAACCGTATTGTTAGTCGAAGTGATCCGAATTTATGTCACTTGTCATTATAACAGCGTAAATCTTTTATCTTTTATGTAAAGTAAAAACACCTCTCCGTTATAATCTGTACCGTACAGTTTTAAGGTCTAACATAACGTTGTATTGATGAGATAAATTAGAATAAAGACTCCTTACCACAGCATCTCTAACAGCTACCAATTTATCACCAACAAGTAAACGTCCATCAATTTGAGCTGCACCACCTTCCATCACTTTCGTAACATAAATACCATTATCACCAGGTATATGTTGATTACCAATACCACCAGCAATACTAAAACCGAGCCCTTTATTACCTTTAACCAATTCAATTTCCATTAAACGCATATTTCTAGGTTGCCGTCGTCGTCGGACACACTATACAAAAGAAAATTGAATAAATATTTAAAATTTATAAATAAAAAAAAATATTTTAATTAATTTAACGAAAAGTTTTACAAGTTTTAATTGATTTCTGGTTGAAGAAACCTAATTATAATTATTTGCTACAACTGTTGGAAAACTTTTAAACACTACCTACTAAATATAACCAGGATTTTCAATCAATATAAGAATTGTACTTTAAATATTATATATTGTATTTATCTGAAATTCCACCCCATTACATTATAACACTTCCTGGAGTGTATTAAAATGAAAATTGAGTGGCTATTTTCGAAGACAATTAAATAACAAAAGCTACAATTTCTATTATTAAAAGAATAATGAATTAACAAAATTGTGTTTTACTATTTCAAAAAAAGAAAATACATCAAGATATTTGCCTGTTATTTCTTCTTTTGTTAGCTAACAAACAAACAATATAAATCGTACCAAGATATAAATTTATCCGCCAACAGCTATCTGAAAGATAAATCTCTAACAAAAACATAGAATTGATGTGATAATGTATTGAAACGATATACGAGAATTTGTTTCTACATTTTCTTAATTACAGTCAAATTTAGTTTATTTTCTCATTAAAACTTCCATTTTACAGCGATTCCATCAAAAATCAACCCTTGTTCGTTATTCATTTAGATAAAATACTGACATGTTTTCAACAATTATACTTTAATTATACACGAAAAAAAAAATATCAGACAGAATTATTGTTGTAGAAATAATGTTAAGTTCAATGGTACTAAATGAGAGAAACTACTGAAACTAGATAGAAATGTTGTAGAATTTTCATATAGACCGCAACATAAGGCATTTTACGATGTAATTTTGTACTTCTATAAATTAACTATACTTGTCTCACTGTCTATGTATAAATGTTATAGTTGTATATGTGTTTTATGCACGCTAGAATTCCACTAGATAATAATAATAAACATAACAAAACTGTAAATGAAACGGAAGTCGTCTTATTTTTGAACATCCATCTACTATGTTAAACTAAATCATTTTAAATGTTATTGTATTTGTTCTATGAATAAATATATTTACCAATTTAACAGTATTGCCGGCTTTTTTAAGTGCATCAACGGCCGCTGCATGTGGTACATCAACAACAGATACATCATTAACAGATAAAATTGAATCATTAACACGTAAACGTCCATCAGTTGAGGCTGCACCACCAGGTATTAATTTTGTTATATAAATTGCTGTATCATCACCAATATGTGGATTATCTGTACCACCGGCAATACTAAATCCTAAACCGGCACCACCACGTTCTAATATTATCTCTTCATATTCCCATTCATCGTCACCATTTACCTAGAAAAAAACCAACAACAATAATAAAAGCATTGTAAGAAATTTATAATAAATTAGATAATTTCAACGAACTTTTTGGCAATAAAGTGTAGCAAATAAGATTTTTAGTACTTAGATACTTGAAAGTTTTAAATGAGAATAAAGTAACTTCGGTTGTAGTAAATAAGATCGATTTTCAAGGAGTAGATGAGCTTTTTTTGGTCTGACTTAATTTCGGCGTCATGGTTTCTCTACCTGTTTATGGGTGGAATGTAATTTAAAAAGTTTTGGCAAATCGATATTGATTTAAATGTAGCTTCTGACAGGTGTTGCTAATAAATTTTATGAAAAAAAAAATCTATAAATAATTATTAATTTTAGTTTGGAAGCCAATAAAGAAGCCAGATTGAAAATTATCAAATAGGTGTTTACAACGTGTCGAACCTAAATGTGGTTGATACTATGAAACTCTTATTAGTTTTCAAGGATTTGTGGGAGGGTTCCTGTTCCTAGAAAATATTTTACTGAAATTAGAACTTTGTAGCTTATTTGAAAGTCGGTCATAATACGACTGTTTTTAGACAATGGCGCGATTTTAAAAAAACAACAACTAAGAATGACTTGACGACCCTATCAACATTTCGTTTTACATCATTGCATTCTACAAAAAATGGGCACCATTTCCACCTGTTCTAGAATGCATGGGAGAAAATTCTAAAAGAAACAATGTTGGAAGGATCATCGAGTCACTTTAAGACAATTTAAGTGTATGGCAAATTTTTGAAAATCGTGACTTTGTCCAAAACGAACGTTTTTTGACCAACTACCAAATGAGCTACGAAGTTCTAATTTTGCTAAAATGGTCTCAAGGAACCTCCCTACTACAAATCCTTGAAGTATTTTTCGAATAGCTAGTCAACTAATAGAAGTTTCATAGAATCGACAATATTTAGATCCGATACCCTGTAGGTAAAATTTGAAATAACCATAAGATTTTAAGCTTCACTTTTGCTCCTGAGATCTACACAACTATTGAGATTAAAAAAGTTATAACACTTTATTCTTATCTCGTAATAGGTGATTTGTTCAGTGGTATTCTGTAAAATAAAGGATCAACCAATTTGCAATGACAACTACACTATTATTGTTACTTTTTGCTATAGGTCATTTTAATTGTTTTGATGATATTTTGCAGAATATGGCCAATTACCTGCTAGTGTCAGTTTAAATGAAAAATTATCCTCTCATTTCGATGGAATTACAAGACTTTAAAGCCATAAATAATAAAATTGTAAAATATAAAAAATTACGTTTAGTTTAATACTACGATTTATATCAATGAATAACTAAAATATGTTGAAATAGTATGGATAAAGAGATAAATTCCTTCAGGGAAATCCTACAATTTACTCATCAATATTTCATAGAACACATGCTTATACTATTTCATAAATTTCTAACATATAAATGAAGAGGGAAAGAGATGAAGGAGAAAAAAAACACAACATGAATATTTTACACGAATGTAAACTTTTCCAAACATACCAATTTTGATTTTGAATCACATTCAATATTAAACATCTGTTCAACATTCGTAATGTTGAAATCAAGATCAATCATGATTCAATTTTTAAAAGAGTAGCAATATTTTCAATAAACAACATCTAGCAATTTATGAAAAACAGAGAAAATTTTATAAATAACTGTGAAATCAATGATACTGAAAACAAACTAACCAACATTTGATTTGATGTTAATAGAACGAAAATATGATGTTGAATTGAAAGGAAAATCAAAAATTTCAAAGAGATGGGTGGTGGGGGAAGGTTCAAGAGGAAATTAAAAAATTCAATTCAACATGGATCGGTAATTTCATTTTTTCTTTTAATACTGACATGAGAGTAACATATACAATGAAATATCCCAAATAAATTATTAGTGGATATAAACCAGACTGAATGACTCTTATTGCTGAAAATAGAACAAGCTTTTCAATTGTGCTAAATGAGAAGAGAGAGATGAAAAAAATCATCATTATTATAACAAAAACGTATATTTTGTAAACGTATAATAGTAGACCTACCATTGATTGTGGTGGAGTTTTTTCTCTATTATCGGGTTTCACTCCACAACCCATTGATTTGGTGAAAATCTATACTATTTTTTTCTGTTCTAACAATAAAAACGAAAAAAAAAAACAACAACACACACTCTTGGCAATTGTTTTTATAATTTAATTTTTGATTTTTTCTAAGACAGACACACACAGCAAGATGTACACGAAGAAAGTAATGAATCAGTGTTGAAACAACAACTGGTGCAAAGAAACTGAAAACTACTGTTGTTGAGAGACATATAAAAATATTATTAGTTTATAAATTCCGCTATATTTCTAAAACACAGTTAGAATTTTCTTTATATATTGCTAATATTATTGTTATATAACTTGTAGGTTTTAATTTGAAATTTTTGGCAAACATTTCTATATAGTAGGTATATAGTGTTGTTATATTTAGTATATTTTATCAAATAAAATAATAGAATCACTATTTTTAGATTAATAATTAATTACCATACCAATAATCTAATAACAAACATAATAATCAATGCAGAATATTTACATATTTGTGTTCTGAAATTAAATCATTTAAAACATTTATAAACATACACACCTAGTTACTTTACTTTTATTTACTTCTTTAGAGCTTTAGTATAGTTAAACACAAAAAAAGTGTTTTTAATGTTCATTCCTGCTTGAGAAATATACGTGTGGTCTCCAATACATTGTAGCAATATGTACAATATAATAAAAACCGCTGAACTAAAATACAGAGTGTAACCGAGATTTCTTTAAACGTTCAAACCACGTATAGGGACCGAAGAAATGAACCAAGATATACAGAGTATGTCAAAAATACTGCGTTGGTAAGACTTGTTGAGCTTAATGACATAGAAATCCGAGATGTGTTATACTGACACGTGCTTTCTTATCAATGCTCAAAAAACAACATTACGGTAGGTTAGTGCTTTACCAATGACTATCATACAATAGGTGCAATTTTGGTCAATTTTAGCCGATTTTTTTCTCCCTTTGATCTTACAAAATATGTCTATTGTATTCTATTCCACATAGGGATAGTAAGGTTTATGTATTTAAGTGAATTTCCATTACACCCTGTATAACAAGCCAAACCAGAGACGGTTCAAGATATGGTCTAACCCCACAACTACCATGCAACCCCCAAATAATAATCTTTTAGTGAAAATAATAATAATCATGAAATTGGGACAACTTATTGGATAGTTTTAGTTGTTTTCTTGATGAGAATTTTCGAGTTTGAGGCCAGATTTTAAGATATTTGCGTCATTATCTAACGAAGAGAAGCTTCAGATATATTTTGGTCAATTTTAAAGATGTTTCGGCTTATGGTTAAGACTTTAAGACATTTTTTTCTTAAAGAGTCAATTTTTTTCATCGAATTTCTTTGAATTGTAAAAAAGACGTTTTTTAGAGATTGCTTAATGACTGTTTTGTCGATTTTCGAACTAAATTTTTGACTTTTAATCAAGGCTTTAACAACTTTTTGTCTTAAATCATTAGTTTTTAACAAATCTTGCCCTTAAATACTAAGAGGGAATCAAGATAGACACTTTTAGTCTCGATTTTTAGATTAAAGCTTAACATTTTCGTCCAAAATCACCAATTTTTGATGAATTTTGATAATTTAGTAACTTGTGAGAAGAAGATTCATGAGCTGAATAGTTGATTTTGAAACAAGTTTTCCCTAAATCATTGATTTTTGAGTTACATTTTTAACTTCTAACAAATTATATATGTTCTTTCACAACCACAATTTTTTAGTGAATTTTGTTGACTTTCAAGTCGAATTTACTAGTTTTATTTAATGTTTCAAAACGTCACGAATCACCACTTTTTCTGGTGATGGCACTATCGAAATTTATAAAAAGGGGACACTTTAAGTCGATTTTCGATCTAAATTCAAATGTTCTAATTTAGATTTTGAAAAATTCTCCTCCCAACACTTCAATTTTCAGCGAATTTTATTATTAAATTTAGACATTTTCACTTGATTATAATGATTTTTTGGAATCATCAAATAAATTATAATTGAAATATGTATGTATGCTTAATTTAATCCATGAATGCAGTTTAATCTATCTGCATGCAACTGAAATTAATTCTATTTAATAACTTATGCAACTGTTGGGAGTTACACAATATAAGCTCATTACAGACGAATATTCCACAAAGGATTACTTATTGGGATCATTGATGAGTACCGAAGCCTTCTATTGAATATGAATAATAATAGCATAATGACAAACTGGTTTCATAAGTCATCATTTATTGTAAAAGTTTAAGTTTTGGCAACAAACACTCCATTCAAAGTCTATGCTATTGCACTAATTGTAAGTAGGAGTATGTTTACAAAGTTATAAATATTCTGTTTCTTTTTTTGTACAATAAAGATCAAGACTTTTTAAAACTCTAGGCATAAAACGTCTCTTTTACTTTTTGGCCACAATACAATTAAATTTCTAGAAAACCGGACATTGTCTGAGATTTTGAGTAAAAACACAGTGAAACAACACAGGAAAGGCGGGAAATGTGAGTGGATAGGCGTGGTAGAGATGTAGAGAATAGTGAAAAGACTATTTATTTTACTTACTGGTTTGTTGTCACCGGAACCTAGTAAGGGTGAGTGTGCCTGTAACAATAAGAAAAAAAAATAATAATAAACGATCAAATAACATTGAAACAAAAGGGGTAATGGTCAAAGAATGAACATTCATCCACTCTCACAGGAATCGACCACAAAAGACACACATTTAACATTTAAAAATAAATAATGAAAGCGTACATAGTAAAAATATTACAGAAACTTAAAAATACAAATGAGTGATGATAAATAATTATATTAAAAATGTATGTTTGCAATTACAAAACTCTAATGATAACAACAATAATGGTGATGATGGTGATGAGATCAAATGTAAATTCACACCGTTATCCAGACTGACTGTAAACAGCTCTTTGATAAAGCAATACAACAAACAAAATCGTCACTGAATGACACTGTAGTGTATCATTGTAGAACAATTGTTATAGACAAATATTCAACCATAGTATCAAAATGTTATTTATATGTAAATTTATATTTATTGTACAATTACATTTAATTGAAAATTGAATAAAACTAATCGAATAGGTATTTATTGTTATAATACAACAACAAAGTAATAGAAAAGTTTTCAAATCAATACAATTTTCAGTAGTTCTCATATATCCCCAAAACACTTGTTAGAGAAGATAAGAGGAAATCAGACCATGTAGAGAAGTATAACATACATAGATACATATATGTATACAACAGGGAATTCAATTACATAGGATTAGCCTTTCTCAGGCAGGCTAAATTCTATTTACATTGTAAACGTTACAATATTGGACCTGAAAATGTAATAGTTTACAATGGTCTAATTTCAACAAAGTCAACAAAGGATCAAGGAAAAAATAGGATGAGATCTATCAAAAAAAAAATTAATAACACAACTTTATACTTGAATTTCTTTTCAATACCGTTTTATATAAATTTGTAAAATTTCATTCAATTTACTAGCTAGTTTAGAGTGAAAATATACTAGACTGAAAAAATTAATTGGATTTTGAACGTTCAAAAGATCCTAATTTTATCGTTAAAGATTTGTGCAACTTAAAAGGATGACTCCTTGTTACTTTATTTACAAAAATTTCTTAGTAAGTACATCTAAAATCAAGGAGTATAACAAATAATGTTTACTTTTCTTTCTACTTGAATCTTTGATAAAAGATGAATGTATCTGTTTCGTTTATGAAAGATAATAGATCACATTTTTCATAACTAGATAATACAAGAAAAAATAAGAGGTAAACACGAAAAAACGTATAAATAAATAGATACAGGACGTGCTATTATTTACGTAAGGGTTCTTTGTGAAACAAACACGAAAGTGTAAAACCTCCACCCTCGATCACACAGAACCCAACTACAATGCAAACCAAGCAAATAAATAAACAACACATACAAAATAATTCAGTCTTGTTTTCCATTATTCACGATTTATTATGTTTTTTGTTGTTGTTGTTGTTGTTGTTGTTGTCGAAAACGAAGAATAGAGGACTTAACTTTAAATTAATGCAAATACAGTCAAAACTTTTCTTTCATCTTATCCAAGACTATTATTTTAGACCTTGTTAGGACTACGTAAAGATCACTGAATAAGGTTGGAGTTGTGTTGTGGAATATCTAAATATTATTGAAGCGGAAACTGAAATTACATTTCAATGTCTTTGTCTTGGGTTTATTTATTCATTTTACGCTTGTCAACTTCAATATAATATCAAAATTCGTAATTTGTAATACATCAGACTCTTATCAATGTAACGATACCTCAAGAGTTATCATTATAATGAAAAGAAACATGGGATTCATCAAAAACTCATTTTTTTCCACCCTACAATATAAAAATGTATGATATCTGTCTATTTTAGAATTCTTTACTGTTTTCTACTTGTATAAAATAAAATAAAATAAAAAACAGTCATATTGAATAAGAATCATTTGAAATATAGATTGAACTTAAATGTGAAAAGGTGTAATTCGATTTGAATTAAAATATATGTGCCGTTTAGACGATTTCCCAAGAGAGAGACTGTGTGTGAGATACGTGCTTAGGAAACGAGAAACGCATAAACTTTTCGTGCTTTCACTATACGAAGTCCTTTACACATAAACTATACAGTCTACTACAACTGTTACTAACTATAGAGACTAAGTCTCGTTTAAACGGTTAGTTAACTTTGAGACACATATCAGCTAAGATAATTTATAGTTCTCAACTATTGACCAATTAATTTAAACGGGCATTTGAACAGGTACGGTGTTATTGTAGGTGAAAGACAACGAGAGAATTGAATAATTGAAGAATTACAGAATGACTAGTTAGGACTGTATTTATTGATTGAAACCATCCTCCTTATGCCAACATGTATTTTAGATTTATGACAATACAATAATTCTACACCGATTAATCTTCTTAGTGGAACGTGAGTTGCACCAGTTGAAGTTAGTTTAAGAATAAAATTGCCACTTTTCGATGTCTTTATTGTCAATTGAATGGATATGCAAAAGGATCAATTGGTGATTTTTATTCAACTTGCATTCCAAATGTCTTACTGGTCAAAATAAAATTCCATTGTTTAATGATACGAAGAACAATCCAAGAATTTTTATCGAAATGGCAATCTAAATTAGTTATAAATTTCTAAAAACGTAATTATGATGAAGTCAACAATTTCTTTGTTCGCACCAACATTTAAGGTATTTTCCTTTATTAAAGCAAGTAATATATTCTCATTAAAAATCTGAAAACAAGGTTCTACTTGGTTATTAAGCGAAAAATGACCTTACTGCCATCTAAACTAAACAACTATACCTTCGAAGAGCACGAATTATCTCCTAAATTAATCAAGAACAAGGAGTTGGAAAGGAGTAGGATTGGTCTGAAATAAACTGCTTTTCCATTTGTATCTCATTTCCTTTAAGGATGAACATCTAGTCATTATCGTTTGTTAATTGCACCCCGAGCAACGTGACTCTGTCAATCTGTTCTAAAGTTTCGCTATTCTCTCTTTTTTTTAAGTTAAACGTAAAGATGGTTCACAATAATAGAGTGAGACATAAATTCAATTCCAAATCAATACTACATGAAAATAAGCTAGTTAACAAGTCTACTAGTACGAAATAGATGGATTCATTTTTGATGAATATTTCATGGAAATTCAATCATACAGGTACTTCATGCAACATCTGTCAATTTGCGGAATAATTGTTGAAACTTTGAACGATTGACAATGAATATTTCATCCCTTAGTTCAAATAGATAAACTATAATTGAATTAATTAGTTATACCTCGATTTGCTTAACCACTCTAATGATGATGATGATGATGATGATGATGATGATGATGATGATGGTGATTAGGCATCAGCATCTCTGTTACAAACTTTGTAAATATAATAATTTATAAAATTATATCAAAAACTAACTATTATTTAGAGAGAAGACAAGAATGGTTAACTTTCCCTTGAGCTGTTTTCTCAAACGACAGTTTTATTAAAGTCACTAGATCCTATTTCTACGTGACCAGACGAAATCAAAAGGATCTAAAGAAGAAGCTTTTAAGTAGATATTCTTTGTACATTTTGTTGATGTCTAATCTAAATTTGTATCTAGTAGTTTATTCGGAAATGTTGTTCGAACATGGTATATCAAACGTTCACATTATCAAGGGAGAACCCTTAGTTTATATCAAATACGGTCAAGTCTAGCGTGTTTCATTTATTTGTGAAAAAGTATCATAAATAAAACAGAAAGTACAAAGATGTCTTTAGTTATTGATTTTTCATTTTATAAAAGAATAAGGAAATTCTCTTCATTTCCCAATTTTTATTTATAGTATCCTACAAGCAGTCAACATAAATGAATTTAATTCTTTTAAACGGGAAATTTTATTAAGAGAAAATTCTGTAAATTTTCACTAATGATGTTCAGTTGTTGCGAAAATAACATTATTTAATTATAAAGTTTCCCATATGAATACAGAAAGAAAACTTTAGAGATGTAACGTTGGCACAAAAAAAAACAGATGAAAATAAAGAACCAGCACTAGAAATTGAATGAATAAAATTCGTTAAACTCTTCTTTAGCCAGTTCGTATAACGTCAGTAATTCAGTTAACACAACCCTGCCGATTAACTTTTCGTTTTATAATTGAAAGTTAACATTGGATACGATTAGAATTGAAATTTAAAGTCTTGAAACAAATCATTATAATTACGTGTGCAAATTGAATCGAGAGAACATCCCTGAAATCTAAATTGTCGCCTTTTCCACCCTTGTTCTCTACTAATTTGATGATTTGCTTCTTTTTTTTATACTTGGCACGCTTCCGAATAAATCGAGTATATACAAGAGGAAGTCTTAATTTTAATAAAATCAACAAGCTTTTTGAGTTAATTCCAACAATACAGTCATCTCTAAATTGTCATCAACAACTCCACTATCTGTATTTTAGCGAAATGTAGACGAGATATATCGACAGTAAGGGATGAAAATCGCCAATGATCCATGTCGTTCTACCAAGTTTACAACTGTCACTATTGAAGAATAAAACTTGAAACAATGAAATTTTCTGATCTACGTGTTTCAGTACATTTGGTACATTAAAAAAAAAATGCTGACTATAAAAAAAGGACAAGAAGAAAACGTGTCAATTTTTCACAAGAGGCACAACACCACAACAGTATCCACGATATGTTTTCAACATTTTTCTTCGATGAGATTTATTGTTTCTGACCGAACACACCAGCTAAAAGTTGAATGATGTGCACTTAACAGGATGTGCCATAATAAATAAAACATTGACTTTATTTATCAGGCGAAATATCAACATATGGATGATTTTATAAACAAGCAATATTAGAAATGTACTATAGTTTTATCTAAAACATGTGGAAAATAGTTAGTTGTAAATGGACGAAGTATAGTAGAAAATTCCATGGTGATTGCAATTCAATTCACAACTATAAATCTTTACGAAAGACCGAAGTGAAATTGCGAAACAGAAACGCATTAAATGTTGATGCTTTAACCAATTTGATTGTAAGATATTTGGCATGAAATCAAATTAAATTGGAAGAGAGGAGAAAAAAGACGGAAAATATGGTTGAAATGAATAGCAATTTTTACACACAAACAAGTAATAATGGAAAATTTGATCTTTTATAAGAATAATAGTTTTAGTCATAGTTCTATCATAAAACTATGGCGTGATAGCAATAGTCTATTTCACAATTCTGATAAAATATAGTAATGTTTGTTTTATTAACGTAGGTACTGTATGAACAACAAATTATTTTGTAACAGAACTTTGTAAATAATCAAAGTACAACTACGCAAGCTCTACTTAATACATTTCCAGATCTTAAGGTACTAGCAGACTTGTACATTTTTATGGCGATACTTTTTATTGCGCAACAACAAAATAGTATGTTGTGTCCACACTGAATCAAAACAAAGTCTAAACTTGCACCATAAATGAATAAAGGTGCTCGTAGACTTGTACATTTTTATGGTGCAACTAGAAAATGACATGTTGTGTACACACTGACTCAAAAATGAGTCTAAACTTGCGCCATAAATGAGTGATGCAACTTAAAAGTGTCAACAATATTTATAAAAGTTGCAAGACTATTTACACATAATACGCCACTTTAATTACAAAAGTGGCGCTGCAACTTTCAGCTGATCAATTTAAAATGTATAGCCATTCGTAGATGTTTTCATATATTATGTGAAGTTTGCACAAAATCGGCCAAGTGATTCTTCATTTATCACATTTTTTGTAACAAAAATTGTGCTGTCAAATTAAAAGTAGAAATAAAAACTTAGTAGGTACTTTATTGTTTCTTTTGTTTTGGCGTACGCCGGCGAAAACTGCAGTTGTTTTCGTATTTTCAAAACAAATGAGTACTTTAATGAGTTGGGAATAAAGTTCAGTATCCGTTGATAGTGAACGAGTCAAAGCTAAGAAATTTCTTCGGCATTGTGATTTGAGCCTAAAAGTAGTGTGTACTTTTCAGTTTTTTGTGCGCTGTCGGTGTTTCATGTAGTTAGCAGGCTTTATTTGAATTAAATTGTCAAATTTGACAATTTAACGTTAACGCATTTACACAAACGGTAGGTTTTGAACTGTTGAAGTGATTACATGTATGTGTGTTTCTTTATTTGAAAAAACATATTAGTGTGCATACGGGTATTTTATTATTTTGTATTGGATTATTTTATTGACATTTTTTTTATACACTGACAACGTATGCAGTTATATAGGTGGATAAATGCCTCGAGCCAGACGAGCAAATATAGGTCGGCGAACGCGTAATACAAATTATGTGACATCACAAAGACGATCACAGACTGCAGATGAACGCACACAAGCTAATGCATCGCAGCGTGAACGTAATGCACGAAATAGATCTGCTGACCCTGTACCTGTACTGAATCTTACACGGCGATCACGAATACGTCGTGCTACTTTGGCTACAACGATGTGTGCCGCTTTCAATTACAACAGTCAGATTGATTATAGTATGTACGGATACATTGGAATGATGGACGTAATATGTCCACACTGTGATGCGGTAAAATTTTCAGGTGAAATGCCCGGCATGTGTTGTGCTAATGGCAAAGTTAGATTGCCAGCATTAGAAATTCCACCCGAACCATTATATTCATTAATATTTGGGACATCTCAAACATCGAAGCATTTTTTGAGTCATATTCTACAATACAATTCGGCATTTCAAATGACTTCTTTTGGTGCTACTAAAATTATTAGAGATAACTTCATGCCGACGTTTAAGGTAAATACTTCAACTGGATTGTCCCATGTTTATATCAATCTTAATCATAAAGTATTCGATAGTTTTAAAAATTATTATTCAACAACCTAAGATTGCATACATGTTACAGATTCAGGGCCAGATTTATCATCAAGTTGGTTCGTTATTGCCGTACCCCGACGCTGATCATCAATTTTTGCAAATTTATTTTATTGGTGATGAAAATCGTGAATTGGATCAACGTTGTGCAATTATTTCTAATACAAGACGAGAAATTATTCGTGAGCTACAATGGTTTTTCCATCAGCATAACGCATTAGTTCAATTGTTTAAAATTGCTCTCGATCGTATGCCATCTGATAATCACAAAATCGTAATAAGGAGTGATAGAACACCTTTTGGAGAGCATGCCAGGCGATTCAATGCACCGACAATTGATGAGGTTGCAATTGTAATTGTTGGTGATCAGTTTCAATCCCGTGATATTGTACTTCATCGCAGAAGTGAGGAATTGCAACGTGTTTCGGAACTTCATCGTAGTTATGATGCATTACAATACCCAATATTGCATTGGAAAGGTGACGATGGCTACCATATCAATATACCAATGACTGATCCACAAACCGGTAAATAATTATCCTATTTTCTGTGTGTTGGCATTTTTATTTGTATAATTTTCCAAAGTCACATTTTGCATTTATTTTCAGGTCTACATATACAGAAAAAAGTTAGTGCCATGAATTTTTATTCGTATCGATTGATGGTTCGTCCACAAGCACAAAATTATATCTTGAGATGTGGTAAACTATATCATCAGTACATCGTTGATATGTATGCCAAAATAGAAACTGAACGTCTTAATTTTATTCGTTTCAACCAAGCAAAATTAAGATCCGAAGAATATATTCATTTGCAAGATGCGATAGCGAATGATGCTAATGTAAATGACATCGGGCGATTGACTATATTGCCATCTTCGTTTATTGGTAGCCCACGGCATATGAACGAATATGCACAAGACGCAATGTCTTATGTACGAAAATATGGTCGACCGGATCTGTTCATTACATTTACGTGTAATCCGCAGTGGGATGATATTAAAAACAATTTATTTGAAGAACAGTTGACAACTGATCGTCATGACATTACAGCACGTGTTTTTCGACAAAAATTGAAAGCACTTATGGATTTAATTGTAAAATTATGTGTATTTGGAGAGGTGCGTTGCCATATGTACTCCATTGAATGGCAAAAAAGAGGATTGCCGCATGCACATATATTAATTTGGCTGGTACATAAGATAACTCCGGATCAAATCGATAACGTTATATCAGCTGAAATTCCCGATCAAACTGTTGATCCAGAGTTATTTCACGTTGTCGTTAAAAACATGATACATGGTCCGTGTGGTGAACTAAATATGAATTCGCCATGTATGATTGATGGAAAGTGTTCGAAACGATACCCAAGGCAATTGACTTCAGACACAATAACGGGCAATGACGGATATCCGTTGTATCGACGTAGATCACCTAACGATAATGGAAAAACTGCAATCATTAGGATGCGTAACCAGGACGTTGAAGTTGATAATCGTTGGATAGTTCCGTATTGTCCATTATTATCGAAAATATTCAATGCTCATATAAATGCGGAGTATTGTAATTCAGTCAAATCCATTAAATATATTTGCAAGTATGTAAATAAAGGGAGCGATATGGCTGTTTTCGGTGTTGCTGGTGATAATAGAAATGATGAAATTACACAGTATCAAATGGGGCGCTATATTAGTAGTAATGAAGCTGTCTGGAGGATTCTGTCGTTTCCAATGCACGAAAGACATCCTATGGTTGTTCACTTGGCTGTGCATCTTGAGAATGGCCAACGTGTTTATTTTAATGAATCAAATATATTGGAAAGAGCAGCACAACCACCAGCAACTACGTTAACAGCTTTTTTCAAATTATGCGAAACTGATACATTTGCAATGAATTTGTTATATTCTGAAGTGCCTCAGTATTACACATGGAATGTGTCTTCGAAAAAATTCCAAAGACGTAAACAAGGAACAGCAGTCGATGGGCATCCAGGCATTTTCCAAACAGACGCAATTGGGAGAATATATACAGTACATCCAAACAATGCCGAGTGTTTTTATTTGCGATTGTTATTAGTTAACGTCAATGGCCCAAAATCATTTGAAGAATTGAGAACAGTCAATGGTCATTTGTGTCAAACATATCGTGAAGCATGTCAACTCTTGCATTTGTTGGAGGATGATGCACATTGGGATTCAACACTTCATGATGCATCTACTTCAGCTCATCCACATCAAATACGAATGCTATTTGCCATTATATTATCAACATGTATGCCATCAAATCCACTTGAATTATGGAACAAATATAAATATTATATGGCAGAAGATATTTTAGTTCGTATGCGTCATCATGAAAGAAATCCGGATTTGTTGATTACCTTGGAAATGTACAACGAAGCTTTGATAATAATTGAAGATATGTGTCTAACAATTGCAAATAAAGCATTAGAACAATTGGGTATGACCGCACCAAATCGTGAGATGCATGATTTGTTTGATCGAGAATTGCAACGTGAGCAGGAATTTAATTCTAATGATTTGCGTTTATTTGTACAATCGAATATTACCAAATTGAATATTCAGCAAAAACATGTATATGACATAATCATGCAAGCCGTTTCCAATAATTCAGGTGGATTATATTTCTTGGATGCACCTGGTGGTACAGGCAAAACGTTCGTTATATCATTGATTTTAGCAACTATTCGATCGGAACAGAAAATTGCATTGGCACTTGCATCTTCGGGAATTGCTGCTACATTATTAGAAGGTGGTCGAACCGCACACTCTGCATTAAAATTGCCATTGAATGTACAGATGATTGAAACTCCAATTTGCAATATTTCGAGAAATTCTGCTATGGCAAAAGTTCTGCGATTAACATCAATTATTTTATGGGATGAGTGTACAATGGCGAATAAAAAATCACTAGAAGCATTTAATCGAACAATGCAAGATTTACGTGGTAAACAACAGCTTTTTGGTGGCGCTTTGATATTACTGTCAGGGGATTTTCGTCAAACATTGCCTGTCATTCCTCGATCAACTCCTGCTGATGAAATAAATGCCTGTTTGAAGTCATCAGTTCTTTGGAGATATGTACAAAAATTGACACTAAACATTAATATGCGTATTCACCTACAAAATGATCCGGCTGCCCATGAGTTTTCAAAACAATTGTTAGAAATTGGTGATGGCAAAATACAAATCGACAGGACCAATGGATTGATCGCTATACCGAACAATTTTTGTACTATTGTGCAATCGATAGATGAATTGATTGAATGTGTTTTTCCGAATATTCTTCAGAATTATAGAAATCATGATTGGTTGAGAGAACGCGCCATTTTAGCACCAAAGAACATTCATATCAATGCTATTAATTTCCAAATTCAAGAGAAACTGCCAGGTGTAGTCACGACATATAAATCAATTGACAGTGCTATGAATCAAGATGAGGCATTGAATTTTCCAGTTGAATTTTTAAATTCATTGGAACCGGCTGGTATACCACCGCACTGCTTAAATCTGAAAGTTGGTTCTTTAATTATATTATTGCGAAATATTAATCCACCAAAACTCTGTAATGGCACCAGATTGGCAGTGAAAAACTTATTGTCAAATTTGATCGAAGCTACGATCTTAACTGGTAAATCTAAAGGAGAAGTTTGTTTGATACCGCGTATCCCTATGATTCCGACTGATATGCCATTCGAGTTCAAACGATTACAATATCCTGTTCGTTTATCATTTGCGATGTCCATCAACAAGGCCCAAGGGCAAACACTTCACGTTTGTGGTGTGAATTTGGAAGAATCATGTTTTTCACATGGCCAACTTTATGTTGCCTGTTCCAGAGTCGGTAGCCCCAGCCGTTTGTTTATTCACACACAAAATGGAAAAACAAAAAATATTGTTTATCCAAATGTTTTGGATTAAGTTAACTTTGATAACTTTTTTGATGGGTATTCGGACTAAAAATCTACAAGTAATGCGTCAGATCATCATATATTATGCCAACGTTTCGCCAAAGAATTTTTGTATTATTTCACTATATACGTAGCGAAGCACGTACCGGGCCGCTAGTGTTTTCATATATTGAATATTAAGTTACTTTGTCGGTGAATTTATAAATACTAACTTAGATAAAAAATAATGCATTCTTATAACGATGAAGATATATCTGCTGCTTGTTGCTTAGTATTTTCATTGATAAGGAAAACAAAGAGGGTGTTCCAAAACCGCAGGAAAACGAAAATTTGGGTAAAAGAGTGGATTCAGGAACGTGATTGTTTACAAGCACCCGGCAGTCAAATACTCATTATTTACAGTCAAAGACTATTCACACATAATGAGCCACTTTTATTGCAAAACTCGGGCTGCAACTTTCAACTGATCAATTTAAAATGAATTTTTAAAATATTGATTGTGACAAAAGACAATACATTCTGATAACGATGAAGATATATCTGGTGCTTCTTGCTTAGTACTTTTCATTAATAATGCGAAAACGAAGAAAGAGAGAACACTCCAAAACCACAGGAAATGAAAAATTTGGGTGAAAGAGTGGATTCAGGAACGTGATTGCTGTTGAGTAATACTAAATAATTATTTACAAGCAGAATAATAAAGCACCTGGCAGCCCACTCATTATTTACAGTCAAAGTGGCGTGTAATCCTGTGTTGCGCCAGTTGATAACACCAACATGACGGTTCATTTTCATATTGCGGGAATTTCGGACTTTTGACTGTTGATACAGGGTGTATGATCTAAATATGGTTGATTCTATGAAACTCCTTTTAGTCGACGAGCGATTCGAAAAATCTTTATAGAATTTGTAGGAGGTTCCTTAGAGAATATATCAGCAAAATTAGAACCTCGTAGCTCATTTAGAAATTGATCAAAAAACCATCATTTAGGGCAATGTCGCAATTTTCAAAAACGAACTAAACACGCAAAATGACTAAGAATGACTCGGAGACCTTCCCAACATTGATTTTTTTTCGTTTTTCTGCATTGTATTCGAGAGAAAATACGAAATATTTCCATCTGTTTCAGAATAAAAGAAAAGCAAAAAATAAAAGAAAAACAAAAAAAAAATCAATTTTGGCAGGATCCTAGAGTCATTCTAAGTCGTTTTGCGTGTTTAGTTCATTTTTAATAGGAGTTTCATAGAATCCACCGTATTTAGATCAAACACTCTGTCTACACAACTTTGAAAAACTGCGTGCCACTGAAAAAGTTGCGCAATTTTTGAACTTGCACTGTAGTTCACACATTGAAAAACCTGAGTTGCTCTACTTGCCAAGTGGCGCAAGACGAAAAGTGTACAAGTCTGAAAGCACCTTTATACGAAGAAAATTGGAACTGAAAGAAAATAAAACAACTTAAGGGCCCGGACTAAATAGTATTTTCAACTTAATGTCTGAAAAATCTCCGAAAAATTCTCCTATAGGTTTGTTCATTATCCAGGCAATAAGTAAGAGCCAAAAATTTTAATTTACAGAATTTTTACACATTTTTAAAGAGAAATAACTGGACGATGCCTTATTTAAAAGCTTATACAAGGCGAATTATTAGCCCATCAGCGAAAAATCGGAATTTTGAAAATTAGTTATTGCCGAAAATCCTAAAAAAAATCCACTTTTATTTTCATCTAATAAAAATGATTGTTCCTTAACCGAATTTCTACAGTTTGTAGTAAATTTTATAGCCTTTCTATTGTTGTCGAAAATTTTGCTTTTTTCCAAAAAAAGGTAAGAAAAGACGCTTATTAGTTTGCAAGATACCGAAGAGATGGCGTCGATGGATGTGAAAAATGCGATATTGCCGATTCGTTTTTTAAAGTTGATATAAAAACATAGCTATAAAACTTAAACCACAACGATTACCATAAACACAAAACAACAAAGCTGCTTACATTCAACAATTAATTTTTAACAATGATTCACTAATTTTCATCTAAACAGACATCTAGATTTTCTTAATTTAATTTTCATCATGATCCGATCATCAATAAAGATTAATTGATAGAAACTTATCGAAAATAGAGCTTCTTTCACGTATAACGAACAAAATTCATCCACTTCTTCTGTAGTGGACCGATTTTGTCTTATATGATCACTTTAATTTGTTCGCTTCGTAGAACAGCAACATTTTTGAAGAGAATTACGCTTGTCTGCTCATCCTTTTTTTATTTTTCTGTATAATATAGGTAGGTTGATGATGGGATTCTTCTCATTCCTTCTTACTTTTATTATAAAACATTTAAGTTGTTTTTTAGTTGAGAGAAGAAGAAAAAATGGGGAAAAAACATCCACCAGGTTTAAATTTTAATTAGAATTTTAAGCTTACAACAAGCTAATTGTTGTCCTTTTAATTTATAATCTAAATTAATTTCAACATTGTTTTAAAGTAATTTCAGATTCAATATACAAACTATAATGTACATATACCTCTACTTTAGCATATGCTTTTAATGTCTATCTGTTTAATGTCCTATTAGTGCCATGTCACGTATTTATACGACATACTTCCGTTTTAAGGTTGTAATCTAGACACCCTCTAGCAAAATTTTATGAATGTTCGAGGGGGTTTAAGGGCGTGTTTGGCTTGTATCAGTAGCACCAATATTATTATCATTATTATTATTATTGAAACAATTTTAAATGACTGACTAAACTACAATATATACAAAGATTTTGTCTTATTCCTCATCTGTGAGAACAATCACGCTTTATATAATAATAATAATACACAAAGCAACACAAACTTAACAAACTCAATTTAGATCACAATATGATGTATCAAAAAGGACCCTGTTTCTGTAATAAAAGTCACTAGTCCGTGTTAGATGCCCCTAGGGTAAATTATGTTTCAACCGTTACAACAACAAAATCATCAAAATAACACACGAAGCGTATCTTACACACTGTCAACCAGAACACAATCTTGTTTCTTTTAGATTGTTTATCTGTATAATGTACAAGTAAAGGTAGACGAGCGGAAATTTGCCAATCAAATCATAATAATCATGCAAAATATTGGAGAATAGAAAAAAATCTGAATTACTATAAAATGTTCATTGAATCATCTTTTTATATTCGTTTATTGTATAAATTATAAATCTTACTGCACCAATTTAATCAAGCAAATTCAACATTTAATCAACAATTAATAAAGCATCTGTAAAAGTGTATTAACGATGTTTTATCAATTTATAGAACAGGTTATATTGAGAATTAAATATTCATTTTTCAATAATGATACATGAAATTTACAAAAAAAAAAGAGAAAATACTTCGTCTATTTTGGAGCTGTAAATTTACTTTAATTACAATTTTGAGTTTATAAAATATCAATCTATCAATTTATTAAACAAATATTTATAATAAATCTTACTATCTACGACAGGAAGTCTTTATTATGAAGCAAGACTTGTTTTAATAACTCTCAAAAATTGATTGTATCTTATCAATATTTTTTACCAATCAATTTTAGAAAAATCAACGATATTTGAGACAGTCTGCATAAACTAATATCGGTCTACATTTCAAACATATAGCCAGATTATGGAGATTTAACGACAAAATATTACCCCTATAGATAGTTCTTATCCAATATAAATGATAGAATAGCAAAAAAGACATCTCGTCATATATGAGTTCTACATACACGTACACACACACAAAGATATGTAATATCTACAATTTTCATATAAACCGTATATTAGAAGAATCTAGAGAACGATATGAAGTTCACTTATATTTTATTATTTTTCTACAATACATTCAGTTATATGATAAATTGTTATATGTGACGATGATGAAGACGATGAGATTTGAAAAAGGTAAACTATAATAAAGATGTTATGTCTGTCGAAAACTTGAAGGATTTTTTTCTATCTACAGGGTGTCCCGTAAGTGACGCATTTCCTGCTAAAGAGCAGCTAGGGGGTGTAATTCTAAGGTGAAAAGTCCTGTAGCATTTTTTCATCTGATGTACAGGTAATTAGCTATTAGATAAATCAAGTAGCCAATCAGGAGCTCTCTTACTTTGACGGCTCTCGCGCCAGCCTGCTAACTGGTCCGCTTCCTACGTCCTACCGTCAAGACTCTTTTCTTCTCTCTTTTTATCGCTATATCGAGCAGCTGATTGGTTATATATATTAATAATTAATTATGTGTGCATCAGATAAAAAAATGGTACAAGAATTTTCACCTTAGAATCCCTTATCTGCTCCTTAGCAGGAAATGCGTGACTTACGGGACATCCTGTATATTATACCACATCGTTTATAATACATTATAGAATTCCGATTCTCACACTAGGGATTTACGTTTGAGGATTTGGACCTAACACTATACACACACAAAATGGGGAGAATACTGGAAGGAAAATAGAAAAATAAAACCATTTTATTTTGTTTTCGACTTAAAACATAGTTTTTTTCTTTGTGTATGTTTAAGCTGTGAAAACGAAAGTAACGCTAAGATATTTGTCCAAAATTATTATTTTTAAATACACGAAAAGAACAAATCTTCAATTGTATAAATGATACTTAATTATAATTGCTATTTGTTTTATTATTTTGCTCTACTCTGCTGACCTTGCTCCCCTCTCTGTGATTGTGATATTACCTTTAAACGTTGACTAACGTAAATACTGATCTTAAAACGGAATACTATCCCGTTAAGTTTTCTTATTATTCTTTAAAATTATAAAGAATTTATTTAACGATATATTTTCTATCTATTTAATGTCTTATTAGTTTATATCTTAGGTGTATACATATACACAAAATAAATAAGAATTTGTGTCAATTACAACATGAAATAAATGTCACAATTATAATTTCGTAAAGATATTGACCACGAAATAGCCTTTAATAAACATCAACTATACTTACAAGATAGGAAATAAATGATTCTTTATTCCGGTATCTTTTCGACGGAAACATCACGTGATTACCACAACAACAGGTATAATAATGACTAAATATTACACATATAAACACGCCCGTAGAACTACGTCATACAATATTAATTATTAATAATTACTATTTGTTTTTATTATTGTTGTAAAATTGCAAGTTTCATTTCGAATTTTAATCGACAATAATTTATATTTCTATTAGAAATTGTGTATATTTTCCGGACGACCTCAGTATTTTGATGGCCGCCGGAATACAACAAACCAACCATATTATTGTTAGCTAGTAACTGACTGTGTGTGTGTTTAAAATATAACTCTACGTTAAGGTAGGATAAAGGTAGAATTATAAATGCGCTTACATATGTTTAAGTATGTATACAGGTGTGGTAGATGGAGGGAATTCATTATATATCAAATAGATTACAGTTATCTCTACATTGTCGTCATTGATTTGATGCAACAGTTAATGCTACAATAAAATCCTGAATTATGTTGTAATTGTTACGATTATTTATCGTTAATATAATGAACATGCAAAAATTTATGCTCTATTAATTTTTTGTTAGCTATTCAGTTTTCAACAACTTCAACTTTAAATAGTCTAGTTGAAGTTTAATCTAAAAACTTCAAAGTTCTATAATAAGTGTACAATTATAACTTATAAACTTCCATAATTAATCTTAAAGTTTATAAATTAGGTCCATAATATGTAGTACAGACCGAATATTCTTTAGAAAAATTATGATAACTTTATTTACATACTCTTTAATTGTGTACGATTGAGAAAATAATTCATTTAATTAAACTATGCAAAATTATACTTATGAACAAATACAGTCCTTATTATAGTTTGGAAACCAATATTTCGAGGTTTTCGATAGTGAAAATTGCATAAAAATCTTCCGAGAAGTTTAATTTGTGTAAAAATGGTGGATGCGCCGAATCAAACCCTCCCCGACAAATTCCAATCTTTGTCTCGATAAAAAATAAAACTTTAAATAAATGAAATTTTTCGTATCACCCGACGCGTTATTATTGCAATTCAGACCTAAAGTCAAGTTGATAGAATGAAATTTGTTGTGGTATACAATGATTTATATGTAAGTCTAAGAATTTTGTTTAAAAAAAAAATGAAGATTCATAGTCGTCTAGTGGTTAAAATTTGATTTATTTTAACTTTTATTTTATCCAGAACAGCTATAAATTAGGGTATTTTTAAGCAATTTATAAAGTTTTAATACATGAATAATAAGCGTTTGTTAAACTTTTTTAATTATTTTTTACATGCTCGAGAGAAAAAAAACTTAGCAAAAAAATCATCGTACATATTAAAATACAGTTAGTTGCTACTATAACATTTAACTAATGAATCATTTTCTGTTATTTGCATAAATTACGAGACCAGTCCTATTCAATAGTTGTATGTTTAAGAGTTATTTCAAAAAGTGAGTTAATGGAAAAAAAGCATTTCCAAGTGCTCTTTTATATGACAGAAATAATAGAAGAAAGATTTGTTATCAATTCCCGATTTCACCCCAACTGTTTCGTTATCATAGCCGGATTACTGACAATCAATCTTCAACAATATGTTTTGATGTCGGTTCGAAAGGAAGAAAAAAAACGAAACCAATATAAAGTTTTATGAGTAACCCAATAAATGTTTCTGGTAGATATACGTAACAAATTCGTGATATTTAAAAAATACTTACGGTATCTAAATTGAATAAAGACGATACTTTTTTCATAAAACCATCCTGTTGCTTCTTTTTTCGGCGTGACGTCATTGTTTTGTGCCCGGATGTAATTCACTGAATACTCATTTAAATTTTTTTAAACACTAACCCTCTCGTATCACCAACAACAACAACATCATCATCATCATCATCATCATCACTATCATACTAGATATTAAATTTTTTAATATGAAACAAAAAACGAGATTAATAAAGCTTAATTTCCAATAAATCCACTGATGTTAAAGTTTTATTCTCATTAAAGATTTGGGAAAACACTTGAGTAGTTGTAATAAAAGTTATATTAACGTTTCCGTAAAACGCATGAAACTGATGGTAGAGAATACTGAATAATTAAAAAACAAAAATAGAGGGAGTGTAGAAGAGTAATTAATTTTTGAAGGAGTTCCAAGTTAGAGTAAACAATTCATATTGTGAATATGTAGAGGAAAAGGTAGGAAAGTAACTATAAAAATACAAAATTTATTTAAAATTGTGTCCATTATTCAAATTATACTTCTAGCTATATGGGTTCACATTATAAGGGTGTGATATCCTTAATTTGAAATTTGTAAGTATATTCTTCATCACTTGGCATATACTTGCAATTATTTCGTTCATAAAAGTATAACAACCAATTTTCTCTCGTGTTAGAAAGCGTAATTAGAATTAATGTGGCAAACTATCAAAATAGCGCCTCTAGCCTAATATTCAGGATTAAAGTACAAAAGGTAGTGTTGTTCATCATACAAATTCGAAAATTAAAAAGAAGAGGCATCTAGGGAAAATTATGATACAGAAGATGTTAATCAGACTTTAAGTAGACGATGAGTGCTGTTTTTTTGATATTGTGTAATCTTCATTTTTATATTGTTTCTTGGCTCAGTTTTTCCAAACTTCTTTAATGGAACTCACCTGAAGTAGACACCTAACTTGTTCCATCCTAGGCACCGTTAAAAGAGACAATAGGAGTCTGTCACAAATTGCAACGTTCGCTTAACAACAACAAGAGAACTTAACTTTAACAATAAAATACAGAAAGTCAAATAAAAACCAAACGAGAGATATTATTAGTTCAAATAAATTCCACAACACTAAAACTGTATTGTTATTGTATATCTAATTCAGATGCTTGTTTGCTGGAAAGACACAAAAATTTCGAAACTTTACTAGAAGTTTTACGCACGATTTACACATTGTAATTAGCTCCTACGCTCAAGAACTTTAAAGCTAAAGACTTTCTCTTAAATTTCAAATAATTAAAATTTATTTTGTTCAAAATGGTGGCTAACAGAATATATATCAGAGCGGTAATTCCACTTTCTGTATAGATTCGTCAAGGGCCTCCGGTATCCATAGCGTCCCCAAACAATAATAATAATGAATCGATAAGGGGAGTCGATTTAGATTTAGTTTTATTATTTTTTTAACTCTACATTTTAAGGCATTTTTTATTGTTATCCCAATGATTTTTGAAACGGAGTTGTAGAAGCGAGAACACAGTTTTCGTCATTTATTTAGTCGAATTCTGAATGTTTCAAGATATTTTTCTAATAAATCAACATTTTTTAGGGAATTTTGATACGAAATGGTGCAAACTTTCAAAATTTTCTTTTAAGCCTTTTAAGCGAGCTTTATGTCCCTCCCACCTTGCATTATCTTTCTAAAAATAAGAGTTTGATTCTTTACTCCCTCAAAACAGGGACTAAAATGGCACTTTTAATCCCTTGGGACTAAAGTAAAAATACACAACATGTTTCTATAGCAACATTAGATAATTGTCAAATTAATAGATCCTTTCTCAAGTTAGTATATCTATAATTTTTTAATTTTCTCGTTAAATATATACGAAAGTGCAATAAATAGCGTATATAACTCGGGACTAAAGTGCTTACTTTCGTCCCTTGTTATATAATAAACTATTTTTAATTTGGTTCAGTTGTAGGAAAACTAACAAATTCTTAAAGATCTAGAAAGCTCTTTTAATTTTCTATCTAAATCACTTACAATAAAATCAATAATATTGACGAAGTTTTAGTCAGTAATAGAGGAAAATGTACAAGAAAAACAGGGTCCAAGAGTTTTCTCTGCCATTCAGAATTTTATCACATTTTCCTTTGATATAAAGCTTCAGGACATGCACCTTGAAATGCAAAAAATTGGCAATTTTCGCACGACGAATCAAGTAATAACTCCAAAAAACCCTTAAACACGATTTTCTGACTACATTTTTGTCTTTTTATCTAGGTTTTAGAGAATTTTTGCTCCAAATCATCCATTTCGTTTATTATGTTCTTAATAACGACTTGTAACGTGTTGATTAGGCGATAGATTTGTCCTTTTAAAGGTTTTAACGTTTATTTAGGGGAAATATGTTAATATCTCTGTAAATATTTCAAATTCTCCAACTTAATATTTATGTATTATTGTTTTATTGTTATTATAAACTGTTTAAGAATCAACGATCAAATAAATCTTAATACTGTTACTTTAAACAATTGTTGGATTTCAATTTATTCATAAGATTTACAGGTCTTTTACTTTTACCCTGTATTAATACCATAACCATAATACAAGCCATTTAAATTTAACAATAACAGCATCGATTTCTATCCAATTTACAATGATTATTCCTGATTAATTTAATGTAATTTAATAGAGACGATTTAAAAGGCATTCTAACAAAATCTGATTTTCTATAAATAACAACCATTTTAACCGCTCTTTTCTATTTGTATATAACTGTTGCATTCCTTTATATATATATATATTTTTTTTTATTTTAGTTTGCCAAAATGTGTTGTTATTGGAGAATTATACAAAAAGAAAGACTCCCACATCATGATAATCAACAATTCCACAATAAAGGTGAGGAGGGCCGGTTTTGAATCGCTCAACTGGTTCTCAGATAGTCTAGTCAAGAGTGTCATGATCAAAATAATAATAATAATAATAATAATAATAATAATAATGATGATAATGATGGGAGAAAAAAGATGCAAGGTTCAAGTTCAATGGCATTCACCTTTTTACCTTAAATCGACACTCACCTATACAGTTAGGAGTGATTTAGGTTAGAGACAAGAATGAAAACTTTAACATCAGTGAACGTTATTGTGTAATTTTTTTAAAAAATTTAAAAGAAAACAAGAAACCAATCAAGTGTGCGTATGTCATAATTTGAGGTTATGAATCATAGCAAACTAGATTGTTTCCAATTTTTTCCTTGTAATTTGTAATAATTACGAAAAAAAAATGAATTTAATTCACCTTTTATAAGAATTGCACTTTCCCACCAAAAATTAAAACACTTCACACCGACACACACACACATATACACAAATTTATCACTTATCTATCCATTCACTAATATTCACAATATTTTCCTCACGTTTATATTTCTTTTCAAGGGAGTTATTTATAAGTCCAGATAAAGGGTGAATATGTTATTATTATTATTATTATCATAAACTTTAACCCGTCTTGTTCAATTTTAAAACAACCACTTGTAGCTTCTTGTACCGGCTTGGTTACCGTTGTTGGCATTTGGCATTCGGTTTGTGCATGGCGTCGGTAAACTTCACACACACATTCTCACACAACTATATACATATACATCAAATACACCATTACGTTTGTATGTGTAAGTGTAACGTCACCATTAACAAACTACGATTAGAACAGATTCGGATTTCAACGAATTTAACCGAAGATTTAATAAAGAGAAAGTTTTTAAATTGTCGAGAATAGTGTCATCTAGTGGATGGTAGATTAATTATTTTTTGTTTTGGATTAAATACCGTGCGATCAAAAAGTTTAAATTGTAATTGGATTAGGTGATACTTTGATTCTATTTTATTTTGTTTTAAACAAACTTTGTTGTGTGTCATTTCGATTTGGTGTGTAACTGTCTAGAAAATATAACAAGGATAAGATGAAATATCGTTTGTTTTTGTTTTGAGGATAAGGGTGAAAACCAATAAAAGTATGAATTGTTGTTTAAAAGTTCAAAGTTGTATATACACGGATACATTGTAGACAATTTTCAACTGTCTGTTACTGAAGTTTTCTCATATCAGACAGACTAATCCATTTCAAACGATAAACTCACTAACTATTGAATGTGTAGTAGCAGTTTAACAAGGTTCATATCTCAAATGACTAGACAAAAAACAAATAATAATGAAACTATACTAAATACAGAAAAAGTCTCTAATTGTTATAGAGTGTAATAAAATTTTTTAAACAATTCAATTAGTACGAACATGTTAGAGAAAGAAACGTGCGACAATATCCCACCATTTATAACAATTTTTTTTTTTTTGGTTGCTTTACTTCTTTTTCTTTCTATTCAATGTGTTTGTTTTTCGTGGCTTAGAAAGCTGAAAACTGAAAATAAATTCTCCACGTTCCTACAGTTTCCAATACGATCCATATACATGCATGTATACATGTACATGGAATATAATAAGAAGGAAATGTCGTGAAATGCCTATAAATTTTTCACCAAAAATACATATATAGCAAAGAAAATCCATCTCGAATAGAATGGTGGAAACGAAATTCACACGCCTGTAATTTTTTCTTCTTCTATACACTGGAACGATGTTTGTTTTTATTACATAAATATGCCGCTTTTCTACCGTTTTTTTCAGCGTTTATTTACAAAGGTTTTGTTTTGTAATCATAACAGTTGAGGAAAAAATTGGTTTAAACATCAACAATAATGGCAAATTTACACAAACGGAATTATTAGCTCAAGATATGTTGCTTTTTACAAGGCGTTCCATCTTACTCAACACCGGCTAGCGTTAAAGTTTGCTTCTTGATTGTATGATAATTCTTGAGACATACACAAATATCTATTATTTTGCATATAAACACATCATCGATAAAGAGAGTTCGAATTATAATAAAGTATATGAATCCCACCCTAGTATCATTTCATTCTTGATTCCCGCACTAGTATCGAAAAGTAATTTTTCTATTACGGTTCTATAATAAGGTTGTTAATATAACAAAAGGAGTGCTTTAATATCTATTCAAGCACTCCTTTTGGGTATTTTAATACCTAGTATAATTTATTTTCTTAAGGTTGGCACCTTGCACATGCATCTTTTATATTCTATGTGATTGGTGTTGAGAAAAACAAAAGTTGACATTGACAATATAACCTCAAATTATTTTGTGATTTTATTTATTTATTTTCGTTAAATGTGCAATTATTATAAACGGTAACGATTACATGAGACGTACCGCTAGAATTTATCGTAATCTCAGGTTCATTATTTGTTAATACAAAATTTTTATAGAATTTATTATCGTCACTTACGTTTGTGATGGTTTCTGAATTTAAATACAAACAATCGAGCAAGTGCAGAAGAGAAAACAATTGAACAATTTTAATATGTCGTTCTAGTTAATACCAACTGCCGCGAAATTCCCTAAATTTCAAGGGTTCAATTTTTATTAAAAAAGGGTACAAAAGGGTGCAAAATAGAAAAAAATAGTATAAAAAACGCGTTTCAGAAGTCATTCCGGAATTGTCGACTTCTGAAACTCGTTTTTTAATGTACTATTCTTTCTCTATATCTGTTTTAACTTTAACGCACCGATACTTAATATTTCTATACAGTAGGTAGATCGACAATTCTAGGTTTTACTTGTGAGATAAAGTCGATTCAATGTTTATTTTTAGTATATAACCATTTATGTACTTATACATACATGACAATTATCTAGTCACAAGATAGAAATAATGGAACAAATATTAATCCAAACACCGCCAAATATTACTAAAATTGTTACCCCTGTTTTAAATAACATTTTCAACAGGTACTAAATAATTCTGAAATGATTGCTCTCTTAAATCAGATTTTCACAATTGATTATAACAAGAAATAATGTTCGCTACGTTTGTGTCAAGGTAAAAATTCCAGCAAATTTGAAAAGACAGCACGAGTCTAGGCGAGATTGTGTTTCGCGACGAGACTTCGCTTCGCTTGTTCGTCTAAGTATTCACCTGAGCACGAACGGGAACGAGGCAAGGCGAGGCCGAACGATCATACGTACATATGTGGACGTGTTGCTGAAGCACGGAAAACAGCATTCGTTTGTGCGACGCACGGTCCCTAGCAATTCCAAGGCCATCCGAAGAAAGTCGGTACATCAAAGAAAAATTTGATTTAATGTGGACGCCATCAGTCTGTAAGGTCCGTGTTTGAATTGAAATCAAGTAATATATATAGCTCATAGCTAAAGTGATATGTTAAAAAATGCAATATCAATAGCAACAGAAAAAAATAATAAATAATATTCATAATATCGAAAACCGCTGAACCGATCAGTCCAATTTTAAATATTATCAAATAATCAAAACTCTGATTAAGAATTGTTGGTAGAGAAATTAAATTATAAATTTGTAACGTTGTTGAAAACAATAAATATTCTGAAGACTTTATATATATAGGATAGTTGATTTGTAAATCATCATTATTCCTATAAGTCCTATATTCGCTGCCTCGGCAAACGCAGTGGCGCAGCGAGGGGGGGGTTTTGGGGGTTAAAACCCCCCCCAGGGCGCCAAAGCCCCAGAAAATAATCCAAAGTAAAATAATTTTCAATTGACATCTCACATGAGAAAAAATAATTTATCTACATATATTTACTTTTGTCGCCAGTTCATTTGAACACGTGAAACATGATCCTAAGAAAACCGATACATTTACATTTACATATCAGCAAAAACGGAAGAACACAGAACAAATTCTTCAGATATTAAGTTACTTTGATAAGCAATTAATAGCATTTTACCGATGTAAATACTCCAGAACCTAGACAGTATTATTATACTATTTCAAAGAGTCAGTGCTTTAGTCTTTTTAAAGTTATTGTCGCTCTTTATATTTTCGGCTTGTTAGTATTTATAAATAATTAATTTTATTGTTGTTATTGCTCGAAAATTCAAAATTTTGAGTGTTATATTGAATTTGAATTGTAAGTGTTTGTGCTGTTAGCTTAATCATGGATAAATTTGTTATAAAAAGACGAAAGTTGGATCAAAATCAAACTACATCTACTCTGACTGGCTCTAACAACAACAATGCACCAAGTACATCAACATCACAGGGAAGAGATAAGGTAGAGAAGGTGAAGTAAACGTCAATAAATAAATTGCAATTTTGTTTTGAATTATCATTTGTAAATTAGATGAACATTAGTTCGGTTGATGCTAATGTCAACAGAAATTTGGGAATAAAATTACATGAATATGAAAATGATATCAGCAAATTTGTTGGGAAAGTGGTAAGCAAGCATAATAAATTAGAGATATGTATGTTCGTATTTTGAAATGCATTTGCACTTTTTAAATTGTCTCAGATAGATGATAACACCAGAAAAAATCTGCTAGAGAATCCTTGGGTGCCAGATATAAATTATAAATTTAAATCTTCGGGAGCTCGTAATTTGAAATTTCAACTTAAATGGCTGGCTGATTTCAAGTGGCTTGTCTATTCTCCGTCAGAAGACGCTGCTTACTGTAAATTTTGCGCTTTGTTTTGTATTGTAGTCGGACACCAATCATCTCAACCAGGAAAATTAGTCAAAACTCCTTATAGGAACTGGAAAGACGCTAAGGAAGACTTTAAAAAACATGAACAAGCACGATATCATACTCATTGCGTAGACAAAGCAGTCAATTTTCTAGCCACGCAAAGCGGTGTGAAACAGAAAATTGATTTGCAAATTAATCGACATTATAAAGCACGGATTCAAAGTAATAGAGAATGTCTCAAACCTATTATCAAATCAGTGATATTTTTATCCAAATTGGGACTTGCTTTTCGAGGTCACCGCGATTCAGGTCCTCTAAATTTAGACGAACCCCCATTTAAAGGTGAGGGTAATTTCAGAGCACTGTTAAAATTTAGAGCTGAAGCAGGAGATGAAACGTTGAAAAAACACCTTACAACTACAGGGGCAAATGCAACTTATATCAGTTGGCAAATCCAAAATGAAATAATCTCTGCCCTTAATTCTATTATGTTAAGGAAATTAGTAGAGAAGGTCAATAAAGTAAAATTTTTCTCAATTCTGTGTGACGAAACTACTGATATCAGTGGAATAGTTCAACTTTCTTTTTGTGTTAGATTTGTTGAAGAAAATATCATACGAGAAGAATTCTTGCAGTTTATTCCCGTGACAGATACAACCGGTGCTGGGCTAGCTGACACAATATGCAACGCTATGATCGCTATGCAGTTAAAAACTGAAAATCTTGTAGGACAAGGATATGATGGGGCTAGTGCAATGAGTGGGCGTATAAAAGGTGTTCAGGCGTTAATAAGAGAAAAATATTCTAAAGCTGTATATGTCCATTGCTGTTCTCATTCTTTAAATCTTGCAATATCAGAGGGTTGTACAGTTCCTCAAATTAGAAATTGTATGGGCACAATAGAAACTTGCTACATTTTTTTCAGCTACCCTAAACGTCGGCAAGTCTTACAAAAAGAAATCGATTTAATGGAAGATAAACCAAAAGCTGAAAAATTAAAAAGAATGTGTCCTACAAGGTGGATAGAAAGACATGATTCTGTTAATGCATTCATCGAACTTTTCACCCCAACGGTTGATGCATTGAATGAAATATTGCAATGGCCAGACAAAAAAGTTGCAAGTGAAGCACAGCTTCTATCTTCTGCTATCTGCAAATCTGATTTTTTGATAAGCCTTTTCGTAACAGAATCTGTTTTTGAAATTACCTTGCCCCTAAGTAAGTACCTTCAAACTGAAAACTTGGATCTTCGACTGGCCATGGATTCCGCCGTAAATATCAAATCAACCCTAATAGGAATGCGACAAAATGTCGAACAGTGTTTTTCTAAGGTAATGGAAAAAGTTTCACGCATTTGCGAAGACCTTAGTATTCTTGTTACAAAACCTAGAGTTATAGGGCGACAAGTACATAGAATCAATCTGCCGTCAGTTTCTCCAGAAGAGTATTTTCGAAGATCCCTATTCATTCCCTTCCTGGATGAGACAATTCAAGCTCTAGATGATAAATTCGTTAAACATAAGGAGACTCTGGAGCCATTTCAATGTCTATTCGACACTGGAGAAATTGCAGAAAACAATGTAGAATCTCTACAAAATTTAGTTAATTTTTATGATCTACAAAATTATAATATAAAAGGTGAATTTATACTTTGGAGACAGTATTTCACACAAGTAGAACAGAAACCACGTGGACCTTTGGAAGCTTTGCAATTATGTAACGAGAATTTGTTTCCGACAATACACAGTCTTCTTAAGATATTTGCAACACTACCTGTTACCACCTGTTCCTGTGAGAGGTCATTTTCATCATTAAAAAATTTAAAAAACTTTATAAGAAATACTACTTCAGAAGAGCGACTGAATGGGCTAGCGGTCATGTATGTTCATGATATCTTTTTAACTGAAGAAGAGGTTCTTGACGAATTGGCGAAGAAACCTAGGAGGCTTAATATCGAATTGTAACTTTCTGTTTGCTCATCTTTTAATCACATAAATTTTTCAAATTTAAGTAAGTACGCATTTTTATTTTTCAAACCCCCCCCAGGAAGAAATTCTGGCTGCGCCACTGGGCAAACGTTATCGTTTACCAAAAAATTTACGAACGAGGCGTTCGTTCGGCCTCACTTTGCCTCGTCCCCGTTCGTGCTCAGGTGAATACACGCCTTAACTAACGTCTCGTCGCGAAACACAATCTCGCCTAGACTCGTGCTGTCTCTTCAATCCCGTAGAAATCCCTACCTTTGCACACTTGTTTCGCAAATAGCTGTATCATCGTATTGTTTTTCATAGAAAATGAACATGTTGCCCCTAAACAAATGCTTTTGTAAAGAAAATAGAAAAATCCCTTTAAAGCAACCAATTTTTCTTTAAATAGTGATTTTTTTAGAGCCTTATCAAGAAAAATTTCGCTAGGATATGAAACTTAGCCAAACATTCTATGTAGAACGAATATTTTATTTTAAAAGTAGTCATCCATTAAAATTTAATGTAGTTATTGTGATTGTTCTTCAGTTTTTCCATAAAAAAATAAAATAAAAATCTATTCCATTTTTGACAAATGAGACAGTGTATAATTCTCCATAGAAAATAAACTTGTAATTACTTTAACAAATGATTGTCTAGAGAAAATAAGAAAAGCCCTTCTCTAAACAATGAAGCTCTTTGTTTTCTTATGCTTTGGGCAATATTTAAATCTTGCTAAGATACCAAACTCTTTAAAATTTAACGCCAGTTGGAGAGCGTAAACTATATATTTTCCGAATTGATGTGCAGAAAAATGCGAATGTTTGATACACGATTTCCTGCTTGTTTTTTAATATATTGAGACGTAAAATACAGCATTAGAAAGAGCATTTTAATGTGCATTACAACATTGTTTCTATTTTGGAAAATTATGTTGAAATTCTGAACTACAAATGAAAATCTTGGGGCATTTTTTTCCCTCCAGAATGTAAAATGTTTTATCAATTTGAATATTGATAATACTTAAAAGAAGTGAAACGAATCTTGCAATGCGTATGAAAATTATTTTAAGCGGTACTCATTTTCGAAAAAAAAACCATCTACAAAAGTTTACAATAATAATTTAATTTGCATACAAATTCGCCATCATTGATAAACGAAACAGTTTTATCAAAGTATCATTGCTATTTTTTAAATAAGTTAAACTTGTTGTCAACAATAAATATTCGTCTAAGAAAATAAAAAAGTCACTCTTTAAATAGCGATTTTACGTTAAAAAACAAACAGACTAAAAGTTAGAACAATCCTTGCGAAACATTCTGTAAATATGTAAATTAAGAGCACTCAGAAAAACTCATGCTTGAGCAAATATTAGCCCGAACAATGTCGATTAATTAACAAATCAAAACTCAATGGTTGTAGTCAAATATAGGAATTTTCACGCTCAAAATAATTACAGTACAGTACAAGTTGCATAACAATTATTCCGTATTTGAGTACAATATGGGACAAAAGGGAACGTGAACATATAGTAAAATTGAACAATAGTGAATCGGTAGATTATTTTTTTGGAATTATAAAAAAAGTAAACTCACCTGGTCGCTATCATTACCCTGCTGCCAACTGTCATTTCCCTGTAACGAGAAAATTCAAAATTATTCTATAATCGAACAGAAAATAAGAATAAATCAATATATAACTTATATTTGAAGTTTTTGACAATTTAATCAAGAATTATATATCTGTGCATTTAGAATTGTGTTATTCTAATTATTCTAGTTATGTCTTTATGGTGGAAGTTTCTTTGCAAAGTAATTTCTACAATGTCTACTTTATTTAGTTTGTTGATTCTCTCTGTATGTGTTTGTCTGTTAGCCAACAACACTCCGACTTGTTTGTGAACATGTCTAACTATTCCATTTGAAAATTAATTGTTTCTGTCTAGAACAGGGGTGCCAGAAAGCGACTACACCACCAAAAAGATGACCAAATTTATACTCCAACACCCCAATTTTTTTGTATTGTTATAATAATAATAACAACAATAATACTATTAATAATCATAAAAGAAGATCTTATTTACAATCTGATCACTTTGCCTATAAAAATGATTGATTCGAGTAGATTTGAAGTGAACAATTCTATATTTAGTCGTGATAATGGTACAAGTCACGAGGTTGATTTTGTACAACTAAAACGTTTTCGTTTCAGAATGATACATTGCGGATAAGAGGAATTCGCTTGATTGTTGCATTCCAGAAATGTCAGTGATTAATTATATTGGCAATGCTTAATTAAGAGAGAAACATTTCTGTGTATGACTCGATAATGTATTCGAACCAAACTATGGTTGTTGTAATATTTCTTGTGATTATAATACCTACATACGTATAGATTGGTCATTTCATTACAACTCTTGTATTATTGTAGATATCTCTATATTTGTGTTATTATTAAATTCAAACATTGATCGTAACAAATCGATTAAATCAAATAATCTCACCCTTTCAGGATTATTGGAGATTACTACAAAAATTTTAATTATATTTATTCAACTGTAAATTATTGAGCATTCAATCCCTGTTCTATTCCTGTAGAATTTCACACAACTTTAAATTTAGTTACAATCAGTTGTAACTGTATATAAACAAAGACTCGCATCTTCGAAGAAGCATAATTTGGTAGACCATGTAACAGTTCCTATGATGATAACAAACTTGGTTGCGTTCTACAAAAGATCACCACTACTACTATCTATCAGTATGATTAAATAATACATTCACGTATATAGAGAAGTTAGAGTCCCTATGTGTTGTATACAACAATAACAATGAACTGTTCAAGCGTTTCTGAGCCACACCGCTCATTATTTATAACAACAACAATTGCTGCGTTCGTGTTTAATTGTAAACACACACATAACACCATCAACAGAATGATAAACTAATTTGAATATGAAAACAGTTGGTTATAATCTGAACGTATATAAAACCGAGTCCATTACAGTTAGAGTTAGTCTATTATCTCAAATTTGTCGATAAAGGTGTACAGTTATTGTTGTGGTATATATATTTATAAACTCTATATTTTCCTCCCTTGAAAAAAACTCTATTATTGTTGATAATCTCAGCAAAACAACATAGAAATTCGTTGTCCAAAAATGAAATCTTTCTATATAGCTTACAGTCCATTACTGTTTATTGTAATCCCCTATTGTTGTATTTTCTTGTTGAATCATCCAGTATAGAATCAATAATATTTACCAGATACGAAAATATTGCGTGTATATGTCTATGAAATCTTATAAGAGAATTTCAATTCGCCCGGCGCATCCACCATTTTTCCACATACATTTTTTTAAGCAATTTCTCTATAATAACCAGAAAATATTTCGTATTTATTGCGAAATTTATGCAAAGAAATCTGTGTTTTATTATCTTTTAAGCTGTATAGCTGTCGTGTTTGTGTTGTTGTCGTTATTGTGCGGCTATACATTATTCTTTATGTCTTTTGCGTATTTTTAACACTGACGATAAGGCGAATTTTAACAAATCGTTTAACATTTATGAATTATTCAACTGGAACGATATTGAAAAAGGGAATTTAAATGGAAAATTTTAAATTAAATCTTTGCATGTTTCTTGAACACACACATACATACACACCAAGCTTGGTAGTACCAGGAGACAATTATTGTTTTGTAAACCAGAAATTTTGAAACAAATATTATTCGAATCCATTTGCGTGTTGTATAGTTGACAAATTTTCAAAGTAAAAAAAAAAAAAATGATTGCTTTTGACGTAAAGTTAATTAATATTTCTTTTTTAAAAAAAATCTGCATCTATTAATCATAAGATTATAATGTTTTTACGTGATTCGTAAAGCTATCATCGATCAACGAACGGTTTATTATGTCATCCAAATCGGCCATAGAAGTAATAAAAATCTCGTGTCCCCAATAAAATCCACCACAGCCAACAGTTACTAAATTGTACACGACAAAATCGGAAAAAAAGAGACAAAGCTTTTGTTAAATTTTCCATTTTGAAGGGGTGATAGACTCTGATATAAGGGCTATTCTCATGTTATTCCCTATAGCTATACATTAACAGGATTGATATATGTATGTATGTACACCTGGTGGTTATTATGTCACCATTGTATTAAATGATGGAATCACAGGTATAGAAATTCGAAAATTTTTCCCCTGTTTTACAGAAGTTAATGGAAATTTCAATGTTATTTATGGATTGGTGTTTGCAAATGAAGATTAATTTTAATGTGTATAAATACTTGATATGGTAATTAAACGTTAATAATGACCTGTCAGTGTATATGTTAATGGAAATTTCAAAACAATATAGTTTATTATAGGAAATTCAGCTGACAATTTTACTGACTGACTAATAACTAGGCAATAGCAAGGAATAGATTAGAATTAAATAAAGTTACTCATACTTTTTTAATTGTTACTTTTTAAAGAATACAACAGTAATAATTATGGGAATGTATAAAATTTCCAACAAGTATTTAACCAAATATAAGAAGAATAATACGCTTTGATGTACAATTCCGTAAAAACACATCAAAGAGTAGCGAAATGTAAAATAATCAGATAATCTTTATCGTTGGAAATAATAACTAAGGCCGGAAAATCGAAATGAATTTCCGACTTACATAATGTAATTGAGAATCCTACACACGTTTGATAATTATCTGCAAATCTTCCGATTTAATTCCCTTTCACATGCGACTGATAATTTGAAAATATAACTCTGATGGGATTTCGTTTGCTTTTTTTTCCGAATACGAACTCGTTCTCAGACGATAAGTCCCTTCTAATTTGTCGGAATATAGTTGGATTATTCCCGGATATCTTTCCAATTATCCTATCTTACTTCTCGAGTATAAATGTTTTCTTCCTCAACGTTCGATTCCGTCAAATGGTCGTATATAGTTGGAATTTATAAGAATTTTGAGCTGATAAATAAATTTTTGCAGTCAAAGCTTTCGTTTAAATTTGTATTAAATCTCGAATCACGGTGTGAATCTTTGATGTGATAATGATTTGGTAAAATGTGAATTTCATCATTTTTACATCCTAAAATTTGTGCTCTTGTACGTAATAGTTCGAATGTAAATTGAGTTGTATTTGGGGAGGGTGTCACAAAAAAGAATCATTCTAGAGAGGTCTTGTAACAAGCACTAGAACACGGTCTATGGCGGTTTTTTTTTTTATTGAGAGAATACAACATGACACATGGCTAGTGTGCGATAATTTATCACACAAATACACTTTAGTGAAATGCGTGAACATATTTTATCTGTCGTCTACATAGATGGTGGATTTTTAAACAATTCCCAAGGATTTAGTCTCAAACACCCATATTTTTGATGACAATAACATTAGTGTTCTTCTTACAATAGCTCTAAATTCAATCAAATTAAATCAATCAAGAATAATTAATTAAACTTGATCAACTTCTTGTAATTGTAATAAGTTATTGGAGTAATCAATTGAAGAATCCCCAATCTTATAATTTATGCTTCTTAATTTGAACTAAAACTAGTTTAGTTACAGAATTTGTCCAACAATTAATTTCAAACTCATTCTCGTTAAATTCGATTATTAAGATTATAAAATGGATAATAATTTAATTCAAGTATTACCAGCATAGGCCATCGGACCATCAGATAGACTTTAGCACGTCCGAAAAATCGGAAACGCCTCAAACGTCTCAATTTTTTATCATTAAAACCCATCATTAAATAATGATCACACATGGACACACAATTTTCAACATACAAACACACTCATACACTGTAATTTAATGAAAATAATGGGTAAAAATCGACGATTGTTCAGCCCATACTTTTAATTATTTACAAACTATAAAATAAACGAACGTAATAATAAATGTGGATTGTTTAAATGTTAAGAGCCGTAACGCACCCTCTAAAAGTCGCTAGCGTACTGAGGGATGCTGTGAGAGCACGCTGCCAGTTGTTTTGGCACTGTTGAAAACAGCGCCACTCAATATTTGTACCTTTACGCTGTTGATAACACTGAATAAAATTCATATATAGACAATTCATTGAAGCTTTTGAAATTAATTTGGAAAATGTCGGAAATTATAATGAAGCCAAATTGAAAATTATTCATTTGATAGAAATGAATTCCACTGCTTTACATATATACATGAGTCATGAGCAATATACAAGGGATGACATAATAATACTAATTTATTAAAGCTTCCATGGGACTACTTTAGGATGAGAGGAATTTGATAAATATAAACAAGAAGAATGTAAAGATAAAAAATTAATAAATAAAATAACACAGCAAGCGGGGTAGAGCAAAAAAAAAACGAATCTCTATGTTTTTTTCTTCTGTGATTTATCAAAAAAGGAGATGAACAAAGAAAAAAAACGATAAAGTTAAATGAATATTACACAACAAATATAACAAATTTTTATTACTCTACGCTTCTGCTCAATCTTCACATTGATTTGTCAGAATTCTATTCAGCATTAGAAAATAAAACTTTTTCGATAACTTTTCAAACACACACAAAATCCAATACATATTTTCATCTCTTATTTGATACTTGTTCGCTAGAAATTGTTTTTCTTTTGATTTGTTCTTATTTCAATGATTCCGTGGTGGTTTTGACATTTTTATGATCGACAATATAATTTTTTTCTTTTTATTATTGTCATTCGAGCAGTAACTCTTGAATTTTTCAGTTAGTTGAGATTCTATTATTTTAAAATTTTCGGGAAAAACAACAACGACGAAAATTTACAGATTTGTATGTGTTTAAATTCGTATTTGATACGAAATTTCAACAATAGAGAAGTAATAATAAAGGGCAGTTAATTCGATGAAGTTGAATAGTTGATACCGCATAATTTCCCAAGAGAATGAGTTGTTGTTGTTGTTAGGTGTAGTAGAACTATAGTTTTGTTTCAGTTGTGAAAACATCTACATTTCAACAATAATAAATGAGTTTCTAATCTTTCAGTGGAAATTAACAAATCTATTCACCAAAAAAAACACAACCAAATAAAGGTAGATTAAAAGAGCGAAGATAAAACAATCTTTATTCCATAAACATACCGAAAACTAACAGTAGTTTTTGGAAAAACTTATACTTATTATGGAGTCAAAAATTTGAGAGTTGTGCAGGAAATTTTTGGAAAGAAATAATCCTATTACGAAAAACTCTCCCGGCGCATCCACCATTTTTACCCAAACTAGTTTTATTCAGCGCCTTATCAATTAAACTGCAGAAACAAGTCGAATTAAATCGATCTTCCGTATGTTTTTTATTTATTATTAAAAAAAGACAGCCATCCATGTACACGCGAGCCTGTTTACGGTTTAAAAGCACGTTTATTGATCGTTAATTTACAGTACGCTTGAAATGTTTCTACATTAAATCAAAGAAATTACTGACAAAAAGCTTAATTACACCTTCTATTTATTATAAAAAATACAAACTATACATTTTTTTATTTGTTCTACTTGGTTGAAAGAAATACTTGCTGAAATAATGCCATTTATCGAAATTTGTTGATCAGATTACCGATCACGAACCGTATTCTTTGATTTGATCTTTAAGCTGATCAAAAATCCACAATTACTTCAGATTTAAATTTCAATATTCTGAAAACTATAATGTTTTCTTCTTGTTCTATATGAAATATTCGTGAATACTATCGATATTATGTCTTACTTATAAACTTGGAATATTGTAGGTGATTTGAGTATAAAGTTACACACCAAACCCTATAATAAAATGCTTCAACTATTTGATGTAGAGGTTGAATGTGATTCGCATAAAAGACGATCGTTATTATTATATTTCGATGTCTTCTTCTATATATACACACAGGCACCAGATGTTGGCAATATTAATTCCATATATTTATATACTGACACAATGTTGAATCATCATAGAATGCATGAATACAATTTTGTTAAGAAACATATTATGGTTGCATTTTTATGTCAAAACATTGACGGAAATGTAGAGATCACAGTTTTGTTAGATTGAAAATTAAATTATTCAACAGAAATCAAGGGGTGTGAGAATTGCTCTGGATTCTTTATTAAAATATTCACTCTATACCAACACTACCTGACCCTTTATTTGTTAAAATCACCCTTGAACCATTTCGGAAAAAAACACAGGTTTTTGGATAATTAAATAGACGCGAAGTGTGTTGTAGATTCTGTATTATATTGTATTTATATCTAAAATTGTACTTTTTTTACAGTTGTTTGTAAATTTTAACATGTAATTTTGTATAAATTTGGAGCGTTCTGTCTTTGTGTGTTTGCAATGGAAAGCTGGAAAAGAGCAGTAAAGCTGTTCTGAATTACTATTTGAATGGTTGAGTCTTTAAATTTCAGAGATTGTACATACAAAAGCTGCAACCTAAATGAATAATATTGTTGCAATTATACAATATTTCAGAGATTATACGAAATGCACTACTTAGACTGGATTAAATTTGATTAAAACTGACTTTTGTTCTACATACAATTCATTTTAATCGTACAACAATAAACTATTTACGTTTGTGTATACATTCATAGTTGCAAATTAAATTCAAAAATAACAGTGTGAATTTCGCCTAAAGAAAGAAGATTTAATTAAAATTGTAGTTGCACTTTGAGAAAAGCTAATATTTCGTAATTCCATCCAACATGTAAACGTAATCAGAATCGAGTTCCATCAGGATGAATATAATAATAATAATAATAATAATAATAACATTGTAGGGTAGTTATAGAGAGACAAAATTTTCAATAAATATAATTCTAATTCTGTTCGTCAGTTAACTGTTATCGGATTTATGCATAAACCACACACACCAGGACTGTAATCAACTCGATAATACATATATATATATATATATATATATATATATATATATATATATATATATATATATATATATATATATATATATATATATATATATAGTGCAATGCAAAGATACAATATCCTTAATTGCATACGGAATGCAATTTCACAAATGCTGTTTTAATCACCATATGTGTGCTGTATAAACGAACGGTTCTCAACAAAGCAAAAAAATAAAAGCAATTCAAATGGAGAGAAAACGAAAATAAACCTCATCATTGACCAAAAAAACTGAACAAATACACCACCATATTTGTGAATTGAATTACCCACATCTACAGATAAGAATCGTGTATGAAAAGTGAAGAAAAGTTGTCAAGAACAGTGTAACATTTACTGTTATTGTTACAAATACGCCTATCTAAAAAAATGGGGCGTTATTGTTAACAATTGTTAAAAATATTCTATTGTGTCTCTTAAGAGATATTATAGAATGTTGTCAAGTGTTCTGTATATGTGACATTCATTTAATATCTAGATAGTTGACACAAGACGAGCTTGTTTTGTATAAAATGAACGTTACACTTGTTGAGTCAAACTGAATACTATTTCTTTATTATAACAAGATTTCCAGTTTGTGATCTGCCAAAAAGTTGCTTTTATTCGCTAAATTAGAATTTCACACGTACTTAACGATTAATCAACTAGATTTCAGCAAGATTTCAAAACAATTTTCAACTACATCCGGAAAAAAATTAATAAGTTTCGTTGATCCTCATTATTTTATCTCTCAACAACTCGAACTAAAAAAACGAGAACAAAAATAATAAAACTGACAGTCAAGTTGGTACTGTTATATTGAAAGCTCGTAAAAGATAGATAGCAACAATCAACAAAATTCTACTTCAACTCTTCCAGATCAAAAAGAAAAAAGGAATAAAGCTTCAATCTAAGTTTACGAGAGAAAATCTTGGAATATTTAATCTATTATTCCACTAGAAATCCTTCGGAACTGGACACAATTTCCGGTCGAGTAGATTTCAACTATACAACCATCTACTTTTCCAGCATTTTAACTATTATTATTATCACTAAATAATAAGATAATAGTAAATAGATAATGGTAGTACTTACCTTTTGTAGTGAAATCGTATCGGACATAGAGAATGTATCAACAACTGAATCAAATCTTACTGCCTTCTTTATCAACGGTTTTTTTCTTGGACACAACGAACACATATCTTTTGTATTATTACGAATTATCGGCGGCATTTTTATGAATTTTTATCGAAATTTTCAAAAATCTAATCATCAACAATATGGACGCCACCTAGTCTGAATACGTGGCAAACTATACTACAGCTTCCAAATTAGAGATGGCGCTTTTTATAGAACGTTCAACGACTGCTGCGATCGATTAAAGAGATGATTTCAATGATTTTTTTTTATGACGATGTTGATGATGATGAGATTTATTGATGGATTTTTATGGGTGTGCTTTTGATGGTTGGGTTAATGCCAAAAGGAAAAGTTAAGATTGCCTCAATAAAAATCTCAACTAGATCGACAGTAGAATACCTAATTAACTTCCAAAGTGCTTCCCTTACGTAGATATACTGGTTTTTATTTGTAAAGTTTCAGTTAATTAGATTTAGTAGTGGTAGGTAGTATGTTACTTTATAAATTAAACTAAATAAAGTTAAAGAAAAAGCTTTTTAGTTTGTTCTATAGGCGACTCATTTATTCTTTATCGTTATCGAATTAGTAGAAAAATCTATTAAAATATTTAATCAAGGTTTATAGCAACAATTTCAATGTTCCAGTCGACTAACAATAATATTATTGATAATAAAATCGATTGTAAAATATTATTAGTTTCTATTTGAGTCGTATTTAAACAAAATTTATGTGCGTTTTAAATAGAAATAGTACAGTGAAAATTTCCATTGTGATAAATAACTGTTGAATATTGTTGAAATTTCAATTTTTTTTTATAATGATTACAGAAATTTTTATTGACGCCGGCGTCGCAACGTTCCTACAAACGGTCAACAATGGAAAACATATGTTTAGACGTCGATGTCTGTATAATTTTCTTTAAGAGCTTCATTTTGTAAGAAATTGATTGTTTAGAGAGAAATTATTATGAAATGTAGATTGTTAGAAATTTAAAAATAATTTTAATGACGGAAAATTCAACGGAAATTTATTTTCTCTTCACTGCAATAAATGTATGATTATACTAATTATAATTTTTTTAATGACAATAAAAAAAATTAACCCAATTTGATGTGATTGAAAATGGAATATAAGAAATAAACGAAAATATTTATTGATTATTATTACCAATTCTAATTCTATCTATCTATATACACATGCGGTTTGTTTTAATTATTATTATCTACTATTATTAAATTAAGGGTTAGATTTTTAATGATAATTATTAAGACACAACACACTAAAATTTTACACAACTATTCTACTATACTATAATATTGAATTTAATCCGGAACCGGAGAATTTACTCAACTGCGCAATGACTTCAACTATACACGCACTAGATGTCGACACCGAAACTATTCCGGTATAACTATAGTGTTAGCCCGGATTTATACAACATGCTATTCAAAGGACTGTTTCCCACTATTACTAATCAACAAACAATTAATTAGTGAAACGCGAAATGAATGATAAACTGTAGTTATATTAAATTGTATTCTCGAATAGTAAGTATCTCGATCTGGAGGCACACAAAAAATAATTTTGTCTTCGTAATTAATACCTAATTATCATTAAAAAAAGACAACAAAAGCAGCTGTCTGGAATTAAATCTACTGAAGGTAAATAAGATAAGAGTTCGTTTAAAACAGATCCAACAATTATTAAGAATTTCTTTTACTGACTTGTTGCTTTAGAAAGTTTCTAAAATATCAGGAATTCTTATGATTGCTGAAAAATTGTTAGTTTGCAATAATTGTATCTTAAGACGTAGATTAAAAGTGAAGAAATCAGCACTAAAAATTATCTAAAACTGTCCAAATTTACTTTTGGTTTCCCCTGATAACAAAAAATTTAGCCTAAAACTCAACAAAGGGACGATTTCATCAACTTTGAGCCCAATGAACAGTCAAAAACAATAGTTGTTATGATTACAAAAATCGTTTTTATGATTTATTTGTTCGTTAAAATTTAATAGACATTGGTGGAATGGACCCCTAGAGTGTCTGAGTCAAATATTTTTAGTTAATACAATTATTTAATTTATCACTAAAAAAATAAATTAGGACAAGAGTTTGTAGAATTTAGCGTAAAAAGCGACTTAAACACTCAACTTATGATCTTTCAGTGCCAAATTCGTTAGAGAAATTGATGAATTTTTGTCAAAATTTGTTAAAATTCAGCCGAAACTCGAAATTTTAACACAAAAGTTTATTGAAAATGTTTAATTTGCATTCTTTCTACGGCTCAGATGCTAAATTTAGTTAAAAATGATGATTTAGAACGAAAATGACCAAAATTTGATTTCTGATTCATAACAAAATTCACTGAATATCGAGAATATTGATTAAAAGCCTCCAAATTATAATTAATTTCAAGAAATTAATTAGTAAAATTTTGGTAAAAAATTTCTAACTTATGAAAAAGAATTTTTAAAACCTAGACTAAAAGTCAAAAATTCAACAAAAAGAAAGACTCAAGTTTCTAACTAGTCTTCTTCTTATTTAAGACGAAAATATTTTCAATTCTAAGCTAATTGTAAGAATTGAAACTATAACGGTCTTTTGCTTTAATCTCTTAAAAGTAAGATTCGTTAGAAGCTAACGGTTTAAGAATTTTGAAGCTTCAAGAAATTGTCGGAATTTTTCTCTTTTAACTATTTAAAAGCAGAATTTACCAAATAATTGACTAGAAGATCTACGAAATTGATGATTTGATAAAAATATTTTAATTTTTCCTTTAAAGATTCAAAAACAAAATTCACTAAAAATAATGAGTAGGTAGGTACAGAAGATAATGCATAAAATTTTTATTTTGAATATCGATAAATTACAATTCCTTCGCAGAATGTACTACAAATCAATGATTAAGGACAAGAAAAAATCGAAATCTGGTCTTAAAATTCAAAAATTCTCTTTTAAAAAGCAACAAGAAGTGTCTAAATCGTCTAATTTTCATTATTTAATAACAAAATTTGATAGAAATTGATACCTACTCAGTATTATTATTATTGTAATTATTATTACTATTATTGTCCTTGTTACTATTATATTATCAATAAAATGTTATCATTTGGAGGCCCTCGACGGACACCGGCTTCACCTATGCGTTAGGTGACTTTTTCTTCATTATAAAGTATTTCAAGTTCTTTGTTTTAAGAAAATTATCATATTTGAGAGCAAGAAGAACGTTTGTAGCTAATCCAAAATTGGCCAAAATTAGGTTCGTGTTTGAAATTAGCTCCAATTTCTCTCAATACCAAATTAACTACAAATGTACACCTTCAACTACTCAAAAACGAGTAAATTATAAAAGCTTACTTTAATTGTAACGAGTTTTCAATCGCGCTCAACCATATGGGACATCATTATATTTAATTGGTTTTATATTTCTCTATAAAATTATATTACAACTTTACAACTTAATAAAGAATTCAATATTTCAAATAAACTCACAACATTAGGATCGATTTAAGTAAGTTGTTCTTTAATATAGTTTAATTTAATTCAATAAGTCCAAACCTTAAGTAAATAAATAATTTACGACGAATAAATAGTATTTACTTAACTTCCACTGATTTAAAATCAAATCAATCAAATTGAATCTAATTGATTATACACACAGAGAGGTTTTTATGTTAGTGGTATAGCTAAAGGATTTCCACAAAATCACGTTAACAGACACGCTATTACTTATTATGCACATAGATAACAATAGATTATTGTTTTCTCTCTTAAAGATTTACAAAAGAAGTTGCAATTCTAATTAACGATATGCGGTCAATTCGCCTCGAAACCTATCTTCTACAAAATGAATAAAAATACAAATTGAGTTCTATCAAATCTTATTGAGCGAATGAAACCTTACAGTTTTACATTACCATTGTTTCTTTCTTTGTACAACTTTAAGCTTACGTTGGATTATTGAATTTACGGCCAATAAATCGTTCATGTTAACTTTTACTGATTCAAAGTCAAATAAATCAATTTAAAGTTGATTTATAATCTCGACATTTCATTTACGTGATAATATATCATAGTAAAACAGAACACTCACACTACTTATAGACTTTTTGATATGATAACAGTGTACGGTTATTTATTATAAAGTACACGAAACTTAAATCATCGAATGAGCTTTATTTTTTCTTTTAATGAAAAAATCCAACTATCAGTGTACTAATTATAAACCTGCTCGCTAAGATTCCATAATTTATGAGGGTTCCTGAAATATTTAATGGAACAACATTTGATAAATCTTTATATACAAGAGTGCTTGGAATTCAGGATGGTTACCCAATATTTGAGATTCTTCTAGTGGATAAAAATCAATTATAAAAACAGGAAATATAATTCAATTAACATTGATTTAATTGGAGGAAATAATCGAATTCCATTGATAAAAGAAATGAGTCATTTGTGTTTGTTTGAAAATTATTAATTTAGAAGCACAAACATTTTGTTTTTTCACAGATTTGTGAATTTCATTCATGAATTTCTAGATTTAACACTTTTTATTCAATTTTAAACAATAAACGACTCGATTTAATGCCTTAAAAAAGACTAATCGACTGTTAATTAGTAATGAGGTATTATTCAATTGTGATTCAGAGCAAAGCCAATAAAAAAAATAGAATGATTTCATCGATTTTAATCAAATATTTATCGATTTGTTTATTATTAGAATCGTGTTTTCTTATCCGACTGTCTGATTATATGGTTTATAATGTAAACCAGATTTGAGGAAGTCTGGTGATTCACTTGTTTTATCCTAAACAGAATAATAAAGACTTCCATCAAAATTTAAATGGAAACACCACCTGGCCAACACCTGTGTCACGTCTTCTCCAACTATAAATAAGTCTCGTGCGAATTAATTCGATTTTATTGTCACACAATCAACAACAAATTATCAATCTGTCAATTCTTCAATAAAGACATGTATATTTTCATGGCTAACTGCCAAGACATATGTTGGTATAGACGTAAGTATATGTTTAAAATATTGAAAATTTTTAATAAACACAACTTACCAATTTGTGTGTCTCTTTAATAATTTGTTGGTCTCGATCAATTGAATTCTTTCGACGGATACTCCGATCTAATGATTCTTGTCGAATAATCCCGTCTATAGGGGTTGATTCACGGCGTAATGGTGGCGAAGGGGGTGGTGGTGGCATATCCTCTTCACCATAACGTGACTTCTGTAAACAAAATCAACAGTTTACAATGCACATGAACTTTAAATAACATGTTTTATTTATACACATTCAAACATAAACTAATATTTCCTGTTGTTACAACATTTTGAAATGTATAATTTTTCATTTTCTAGTTTTATTGTCGATTTACCTGAACTTTATCGGTCCAACAACAGGAACAATTCGAACTATGTGTGGTGTTATTTGTGTTGGAATTACTGCCACTGTTTGGGGTTGGTCGCTTTGTTGGTTTACGACGTTTGCGAACTTTATTTGGGACACCGTACATATAATTGGAGAATCTACGTCTGGAATGTCGCACTATTGACACCCAATCAATCATTGTTTCGACAAATTAACAAAAAGAATTTACACAAGAATTTTTACAATACAACAACAATTTTAACATAGATCGTAGTCTTGTACGTTCGCTTCGTCTTTCTACCAATAATTTATAAAGAAGGAAGCCAATGAAGAAGACGACGGCGTCTTAATAACGATGAAAGCGTCGTCGCGACGACTACAACTCTATTGCCGTTATGTAGGCATCGGCGTAGTTCAGGTATAATGGGGATTCTAAAACGCCCGCAATCAAATTTAGAACACACACGTTCTCTTAAACAAAACACGATTTAAGTTAAAGAGGGTGAGAAAGGCTTTTTGTTACAACGACTGGAAATTAATCGATTCTCTTACATATTCTCCACTTGATAATCCGGCTTGTATATGCCTTTAAATAACGGTATTGAACGTAAATAACAAAGACATTTGAATGGTGCTCGAATGCTAAGTATACTACAAGCTATTTTTGCAGTATTCACAACTTTCTCTTCAATAAATTTTGAAGAAATTTCCATTTCTCTTATACAAACATCAAATGTCTATTTTAATTCCCATACGACTGTACGAGAATCCTATTTTTAGCTGTAACGATTTAAAATTATGATAAATTGTCAATTGATGAATTTTAACTTTTAACCAGAAAATTCTCCCTTATAATTAACAAAATACACAAATTTACGGTAATTGTATGGAGGACAAAAAAAAAATAGCGGTTTATTTACATTTCCGACAAAGTCACATGAGATATTCCGGCACAAAGCTCACAACTAGAGCGCCTATGCCCAATGTTTGGTGAACGTTCGAAACCCGGCGCAGCTTCTGTTGCCCGGGCGACGTCGCCGCCACCACCGCCGCCAACACAAAAATCCACACTACTAGGATTTATTTCATAATTAAAACAATAAAGAAAATTGAAAATGTAGAAACCAACAAACGAAGAAAAAGTAATTTGAACGCGAATCAATTGCGGCGTATTTTTGGCACAAATTCGTGCTTAATTTTAGGTTTTTATATAAAAGTGGAATTAACTAAAGAGAAAAAACAGACTATTTCAAATTTTTGTAGTTGGAAAGATTAACGAATCCTGCTGTTGCAAGATAAACCAACGGCGACATCTAGTCATAAATGTTTGAAATCGCTGCAATTCCTGTAGTATTCTGTGTTGTACAATTCAGCAGGAATCGAGTAGAAGCATTACCGCCATCTAAATTTAACCAAACTAATCACCTTATTAGAGGAATTTCATGTTTTGTAATCCTGAATAGGACACTTTATTGTTATACAATTAAACCACTAACTTTAAGAGTTAATGAATAAAGAATTGCAATAAATTAGAGGATAATTACCTGAATATATGCGAGGTTTTCTCGACTAACAGACTGGCCGTGTAACATACCAGTAATTGTACCGCACTGAAACAAGAAAAATTCATCGAATAAGTGAACAAGAAAAGAATTATTTTCAGCCTCTTGCTAAATGGATACAATGAGAGAGTATTTGAAAGCATCCTTTAAGTGAAAGCCTTCAAATTAATTCTCCACTATATTTTAATTTCTACAATTTCCTGTAGGTACAAAAAATATGGAAGAATATTGTGAATTTTCGTGCGATTAATAGTTCAATAAACTAGCAATTATCCAACTATAGAAGCAGATAATATTTGTAATTTATTATTAGAAATGTACCGAGAATTATTATGGAAATCCACGTTAAAAAACACGGATTAATCAAGGATCCATCTGTTTAATGCTAACTATTAAAAGGATCCATGTTAATTTCAGGCTTGAAATGTTGTACCTACACGCACACATACACACACAGGACCCTTTGTTTCGTATAATTAATTAAAGTCAGGTCCTGTAATGCAATTACAGGTCCTGTGATGCAATTTACAACAAAAAAACCAAAAATATCCGAAATTTATAAATGATGCCACTCTGAAAACTGCATCTGCACTTCAATAAATGATGAGAAGCCCATTTTATTTCTTTTATATTTTTCTTCTGTGCATTTAGTTCCGGTAATAAATGGATGCTGTAATACGAATATTGAAAACCGATAGTCTTACAACAAATACGAACCACAATGAATTCGTACAAAATTAGAATTTCCCTTTGTAACTTGTAAACAGATTGAACTTGATGAATGTAAAAGACTGTTAAATGGTGAATTGTGTTTGTTTATCAACTTGTGTGGCTTTTTTTCTTCCCTTGTAGTTATCAAACAATGGAGGGAATTGTAGTTCATAATTGTTGTTGAACTGTAGATGAAATATTTGATGAACAAGAAGCCTTAGGGCATGGAATAAAATATAAACAATAAAAGAATAAGAAGAAGAAGAAAAGAAAAATTGTGGCTTCTACGAAAATATTACATTGGAAATGGTAAGATTACACATTTAATTTATTCATGTCGACGATAAGAGAATTTATAATTCAAATCTCTATGGTTATCAGTCATCATTAAAAATACAATTTCTTAGAGAATACGAAATTTATTCGTACAACAACCAACAGAATTAGTGTAAATTCTATTAATGTACACAAAAGGCTGCGTTTTAGATAAATAGGATTATAGGAAGGAATTATAGCGAGGGATACTGTAATTATTCAAAAAAACAAAGGGGACACCAAGGTACAACCTGACTGCGGTTCTCTGTTTTACGAAAAGCGGATGTGATATACGGCCCTATGTTTACATGCCTAAAAGTGAAATTTATGTCGTTTTGTAAATATGCTACGTTGTTATTGAGCATGGAACACACATGGAAGACCTTCAGAAAAAACTTGTGCTAGTAGGAAATCATCTAGTGATCTAGTTCCAAAAAGTTTATCTGTCCACATAATAACTAAAACTTTTAGAAGATTGAACAAAATCCATTATCTGTTAATTGAGGACCATTTACAAAAATAATTTCAAATCTCGGCCAAAACTGTAAAACACTCCAATTTAATCTAATTTAGCTACGATTTTGTTGTGAATTGCATAAATGCCAATGTTGCATAAAATATATTCAGAGCTTCCTCATTTGAGTAAAATTCACTCTCAATCTTCGAATTTCTTGAATTTCACCAATTCTTATAATTAAATTAAAAGGTGATTGTCCAGACGTTTTAATAATTATATTCCGAGCCGGAGGAGATTATCATTATGACAAACAAACAAAAAATGAGGCCAAATTGCACCATAAAATTCGGTTATTTTATGCATTTCAGACGTAAATTTGTCCAATTTTTAAAACATGGATTTGTATATAGGTAAACAATCGAATACTAATCACTGAACAAAATCGAAAGTTGACAGATTAAATACACATACATGAAACATTGTAGAAACAAAATTTAAACATTATTCATACATATCTGTAGGCTGGCCAATTTCCTGTCATATGAGCCATAAATATTTATAAACAAACACAAAAAAAACACGAGAAACAAGATGTTATCGATAACATTTATGAGATGATTATAATTTTTTTTTTTTTTTGAAATACAACACTCCATTATTTGTTACATTGTAGAAAAATTCCTATCGCGTGAGTTATAATTATGAGAGTATAAAAAGGTTGTTATTACACTGAATTTTTCCACCATTGAATGAATTGTAATTTTTGAACATTGTAAAATGAACGAGTATCGCCTCTAGAGACGTTTTGTTGTTTTCAGATCATAAGGACATCGAATAAATGGTAAAATTCACACATGATCAAAGTTACACTATGAATTTTCTTTTATCATCTTCCAAACTATCGATCATCTTAACTTTTCTACTTTAGGTAAGAAATCCGATTCTATCTGTTCAAATAATGATTTCTACTGACAAAAGAAATATGAGGAACTCTCTCTCTATTCCCAAGTGAACAACATCGGAGTAGATTTGAATTTTGTTATTGTTGTTGGTTGTTGACTATACAGGTTGTCGGATCTAAATGTGGTTGATTCTTATGAAACTCATATTAGTTGAAAAGCGATTTGAAAAATATTTTCAGGATTTGTAAGAGAGTCCCGGGAGAATATTTTCACAAAATTTGAACCTTGTAGCTCACTTGGAAGTTGATCAAAGAAGATCGCTTTGAACAATATCGTAATTTTCAAAAACGAGGTAAGCATGTCAAATGTTTAAGAATGATGACTCTAGGACCACCAACTGTGTTTTTTTTCGTTTTTCTCCACTGCATTCTAGAAAAAATGCAAAACATTTTCACCTTTTCCAAAATACATTGAAGAAAAACGAAAAAAAAAACAATGCTGAGAAGATTTTCGAGTCATTTAAAATCATTTTGAGTACTTTGCTAGTTAAAGCGCTACATCATCAAATACAAGTGTGTTTTGACCAACTTCAAAATGAGCTACGAGGTTCTAATTTTTATTAAAATGGCCTCTAGGTACCCTCTTATACAAGTCCTTGAAATATTTTACAAATCACTTATAACTAATAGGAGTTAAATACAAATTTGGTACATTTCGAGCAATAACATAGTATAGGGTATCGGATCTAAATGTGGTTGATTCTTATGAAACTCCTATTAGTTGAGAAGCGTTTCGAAAATATTTTCAGCATTTGTAGTAGGGGTCTTTAAAGAACATTTTAGCAAAATTAGAACCTGGTAGTTCACTTGGAAATTGGTCAAAAATAATCATTTTGAACAATGTCGTTATTTTTAAAAACGAGGTAAACATGTGAAATGTTTAATAATATGTTTTTTCGTCTTTCTCTATTGCATTCTAGAAAAAACGCAAAACATTTCCACCTATTCCAAAATGCATTGAAGAAAAACGAAAAAAAAACAGTGCTAGAGAATCCTCGAGTCAGCAGCGAGCGCTTTTAATCAACTTCAAAATGAGCTAGACTACGTACAATTTCAGCTGCAAGGTGGCCTTCGGTGCGCAGATCGTCTAAATGGACCCAACTGAGATCGTGTTGGTGTCTACTACCCGATTTAAAAACATGGTCACAATTATAGCAACGCCATAGAGTTCACATATATCTGACTATAATTATAGGCACTGCAGAGTGGAAGGTCTATATGTGCTTATGACACAAGTGTCTTATATTTTCAGGACGGCGTTTTCAACTTCGGTGCCGACCGAATATCTCCGATAGGTTTCTTAAGCCCCGCCTTCGAGCATCCTAGTCGAAGGCCATCTTGCAACTGAAATTGTACCTGCTCTACGTGGTTCTAATTTTGATAAAATGGATTCCAGGACATTTCATACAAAGCCTTGGAATATTTTTTTAATTGCTTGCAACTAGTATAAGTTTTATGAGAATCGACCCTATTTACATCCGACACCTTATAGATATTTAAATATAGAATTATTGTTGGAGCATTGTCGAGTATTGTGCAGATGTTAAATTGTTCAAGTTCTAAATTAATAATTGATTAGAGTACCAGCTGAATTCCTGTAAAAATCATGTTAAAAAGACTACCAGAACTTTGTTGAAGATTATTAAAAATTAAAACATAATTAGGTTCTGTTAATTTTTGGTTACATAATTAAATTTTTATCGCAATACAAAATGCAAGATTAATTTTGAAATGATTAAACAAGGGGAAAAACTGTGGCTTAGTTAATTCACTTTTGAGACGTTTTATTAGTCGTTTGGAAGTTTTAAGATTTATGATAGCGTATTGTTTGGTATTGGTCGATGTTGTTAAATTGTTTACATCCAAAATTTGCCGATTAAAATTGCTATTTATGATGAAAAAAAGTCTTAATTTTATATGTTTGTAAGATAATCGGCTGTATAGAAATTTGATATTGTTGTGCGATTTTATTATTATTGAAGTTTAAGGAAAACTTTTCAACAATAACAATAATAACAACAATGTTTTAACGGTTATTGTTGAAGTTTCAAGGGGATTTATTTGAATTTCCTAGACGTGAAGCAATATCTTTATCGATAACAATATAAAGATTTAAACTGAAACTTTCCGAGACGTCTATAAATGGTAAATTCAAAAATTTTACTGAAACTATAGTTACAATTATATCATTTGAAACTAATTAGGTATTTAGGTGAGAGCTGTCTTATTTCATAAATTGCGTGCTATTTTTATGTAAGTTTCCATAATACAAGGTTATTAAATTGCCTCGAAATATTTGCATGATTTTCTCTAATATTTATACGAAAAACTTATAAACTTTACTGAAACTTTGAGGAATTATAGAATTACCTTTGGAGAATGTAATAAATGTGGTGTTATACCGCAAATTTGCCGAAATCCTGTACTTATTCAGCGTCTAATTTTAGAAAATGCAAGGATCCTTGTCTGTTGTTAAGTAGAAATTGTTATTACAAATCAATCATTTGTATTCATCAGTGACAACTGTGATACTTGTGAAATATTCGATTAGGGATTATATAAAGCTAGCGTCGCCAAAAATCAATATCAGTTGATCAATCAACAATCTACAAGATACACGAAAAAAAAAATGGCATTCAAGGTAGGTTTTACTCAATAGTGCTTTGTGGATATAGTGCAGTGTTAAAAATTCAGTTTTTCATTTTTTGTTTGTGTAGTTCATCGTTTTCGCCGCATTATTGGCTATAGTAAGGGGTGGAGTGGTTGCTCCTGTAGCACCAGTAGCTATTGCCAAACTGTCTGAATTCGATCCAAATCCACAATATTCATTCGCTTATGATGTCCAAGATGCACTAACTGGTGATTCAAAGAGTCATATCGAGAGTCGTAATGGTGATCTTGTCCAAGGACAATACAGTCTACTCGAACCGGACGGTACACGTCGTATTGTCGATTATACAGCTGATTCAGTCAATGGTTTCAATGCTGTTGTCAGTAAGACACCTGGTGCTGTTGTTGCCAAAATTGCTCCTGTTGTTGCTGCTGCTGCTGCACCAGTTGCTCCATTCATATCATCAGCTCGATTGATTGCTTCTCCAGCTTTGGCTAAAGTTGCTGGTCCTGTTGCTGCTCCTGTAATTGCTGCTCCTACAGCTAAACTAGCCACCCCTGTTGTGGCTCCTTCACCTTTCGCATACACAGCGTATCCAGGTTTTGCTCAACTCACATATGCCGCTTTCTAGAAGTGTTTGATTGTTTCTTCTAATTGTTTATTTGTACATATACGTTTTTTACTAAATAAAGATAATCGCCAAGAAAAAATATTTTCTTAAATTCTATAGTTTATAGTTTATAGAGAAAAGGCTATAATTTAAATGTTTAGTAGTCGACTGGACTTTAGAATTCATTATTTTTACTTAGACTTGTGCAATTTAGACATCAAAAGTGATTAATTATTATCAACAATAGATTAAAATAACCTGTATGTTTGTTATTTTAATTAAACTGGAAAACTTGTTAAAACCGACCATTGCCTGATAATTAAAATTATTCGACAACAAAGAATAATTTTCATATAAGTATTTCTACTGTGATTTGAATAGAATACGATAAGCATTGTTGTACTTTATTTTTTTTTGAAGAGAATACAAAAAAGCATGCACACAAAAACGAACGACATTAGTAGCGGCACAAAATGTTTTACTATGAAATAATTGAAAGCAACTAGCTACTCTTTGTGTTTTAACATAAAACAGAAAGTTCCATTAACTCATTGCTCTTATTAATTATAACGATAGTGTACAAAAGGCTATTTATGTTTGCTCTATGTTTTCCAATTAAACAATTAATTTTAGAGATATATGTTTATAAGGAGTAAATTAGTTTATAAACAACAGTATCCAGTTGAAGTATGCCTATATGCACTGGAAATTTATTTAATATTTTCGATTTTGTATCAAACACTTGAAATTTAGATATACATACATTGTTGTAATTGCCAACAAAATTCCCAATAAATATGCTCTTATTGGATTTTATTTCGTTTTGATTGAATTGATAACAAGGCGAGTTCCTTTCAAGTCTCATCCAAGACGGAAAGGTTTAATGAAATTGAAGCTACCTTTTCAAATCAATTTAGTTAATTTTTTTAATGGAAATATATTAATGGAATCTTGAATTTTTATTTAAAAATCCCAAGTTGTATTTCTATTGGGGATAAGAGAAAAGAACGAAATAACTTCCAAATTTGCACAAGAATCAGTTTAAAATAGAATTTGCCTTAAACTTTTCTGTTGTTGTTTTATTAAACGGTAGCATGTTGAAAAATTCCATAACGATCAAAATATGCGATTGCTTTATTGGATATACGTCAATCGTAAATCCAAAAGTGAATTACTGACGTTGTCATCCTCGACGATATCAATAAAGTTGTTGTTGTGTTGTTGCAAAGCTCTCCCGGAAATTCGTCTACAAAGTCCAAATGTTATCCAGACAATGGTAGTAGCTATTTGAAATTTATTGTGAAACTACCAACACTTATAGGATTATTGTTTTATCAAAACTACCATTGACTTATTATAGTATGGATAAAACGAAGAAATGTGGAGCAATGAAGAACGTGAAAATACAAATTAACTATGTCAATGTCGTGTAATATATAAGAAAGCGACAGGGTGTGGTCAGACTGAAATTTTTAAAGAGCGAGCGAAAGAGAGAAAGAATCAAAAGTGAAAAAAAATACGACACATTATTAAATTCAACAAGCACTAATCTTATGCAATTCCTCTATTTGTCAGACGAATTACAATAGAGAAACAAAAACAAATCTGATTTGCAACGTTAAAAAGGGCTGTTAAGAGAGTACATTCACATTTTAAAACGACCACACCTTTTCTTGAGATAACAACAACAACAACAACCTGTTAAACAAACTTGATATTCCTTCAAGACAACAACAAACATATAAATAAACAACTAGAGTATATATCTGTCAAATTTTACGATAACCTTTGCGAAAAATTCCTCTTATAAAACACTATAGTATCAAAGTGATCCACTAAAAAGACCGGTTTTAAATTGAATAATGCCAGATAATTACAGAGTTACTTAATTGAGGATTGAGAATGAGAATTTAAAATGAACCCCAAATCAAACCATATTGTATGCTGGTCCAATCTGAATTTATAATTTCATCAAGTTTCCTTCATAAACTGAGCCCTATAATCCGTACTAAATTGATTCTATGGTGATCAAAAAAAAATAAATCTACAGGGTGAAGTAACAAATTTTTGGAAATAGAGCCTGTTTATCGATGTAATTTTGCAATTTTTCATTGTGTTGCACTGATAGAAATCACACGATTGCGTTAATAATAAAACAAATTCTGTATGCGTATCATTCATGGATTTTCAATGTAGAATTAACAAGTGAATCCAAAACGATTAATCGACATCAATACCGATTGCGCAACATTTTATACACACACACTCACATATACACAGATACATCTATATAAAATTAAATCAAGAGAGAAAAAAACCTATATGTCCTCGGGATTAATTTCATTATAATGGCAGATGATCTTTCAGTACATTATCCCGGGGAATATGGAGTGGATTTTTTGAATTTCCATAATAGGGAAACGACACATACGAATTTTAAACGATGAAATTCAATATGCTGGTACATAATGTCTATTTGATCTTTCCCCCCCCCAAAAAAAAAAAACAAAGCAGAATCAAAATTGATAATTATGAAGAGATCAATTGCAAAAATTAGGTCATATGAAAGTCTAAAATTCTATTTTCGTTATTAAATAGAAACTGTTATCGTTACGAATCATCCACTTTGTATTCATAGGCGATAATTGTAATTCTTGTGAAATTCTTAACTAACGACTATATAAACCTGGTATTGTCAAAAATTCGACATCAGTTGATCTAACAACAATCTACAATATACACGAATAAAAATGGCATTCAAGGTAGGTTCTATTTAATAGTGCTTTGTGGATATAGTGCAGTGTTAAAAATTAAGTTTTTCATTTTTTTGTTTCGTTTTTGTGTAGTTCATCGTTTTTGCTGCATTATTGGCCATTGTAAGGGGTGGAGTGGTTGCTCCTGTAGCTCAAGTAGCCGCCGCAGCACCAGTAGCTCTTGCCAAACTATCTGAATTTGATCCAAATCCACAATATTCATTCGCCTATGATGTCCAAGATGCATTAACTGGTGATTCAAAGAGTCAAGTCGAAAGTCGCAATGGTGATCTTGTCCAAGGACAATATAGTTTATTGGAACCGGATGGTACACGTCGTATTGTTGACTATACAGCTGATCCAATCAATGGTTTCAATGCTATTGTCAGTAAGACACCTGGTGCTGTTGTTGCTGCTGCTGCACCAGTTATTGCCAAAACTGCTCCTGTTGTCGCCGCTGCGCCAGTTGTTGCCAAAGCTGCTCCAGTTGTTGCTGCTGCACCAGTTGCTCCAGTCATCTCATCGGCAAGATTGATTGCTTCTCCGGCTTTGGCTAAAGTTGCTGGTCCTGTTGCTGCTCCTATAATTGCTGCTCCTACAGCTAAACTAGCCACCTCTGTTGCATCGCCATTTGTTGCGGCTCCTTCACCTTATGCTTACACAGCGTATCCAGGTTTTGCGCCATTTGCAGCTCCACTCACATATGCCGCATTCTAGAATTGTTTGACTGTTTCTTTTAATTGTTTATTTGTACATATACGCTTTTTCTTCTTTTTTTACTGAGTAAATAATATGATGAATTGAACTTTTGTAAGCTTATTAACTATTTCCTAAACATAAATTCCATACATTATGCAAAAATTTCCGATTTTGATAATTTTTGGTATGAAGGTGGTTTATTCTATTTTATGAGGTATTGGGGGTTGAAGTTACCCTTGCAAAATTAGTTTTTCCAAACATCTCTAGAACTTCAAAGTATTTTTTAGTGGTTCAAAAACTATATGATAGAGATTTACCAGGTCTATCATAAAGTGAAAACCGAATTTTTATATCTTGTTGGGGGTTGAAGTTGTACATGATTATGTGCAATTTTTTATAGCTACTTGCAATTTTCAACCCCACGGTGGCATGGTAAAACATCGAATTTCCTTAGCTAATGGAAAATTGCAAAATAAATGTTTTTGTAAGCTGATTTATAGAGAAGAACAAAGTTAATATCTAAAAGTATGATTTAAAAACAACATTCTCGATTCAATTTTCAAATGTATAAAGTAATTGCGTTAAATTACAATTGTATTAATTAAACATGTCATTCAAATTTCGAACGAATAAAAACAATCATTTGTCATCATGTGAATTACGTTTAATTGTAATAGAATTGATGAATGATGGATGTATTTATTATTTCTATTATCATATTACATACATACAGGGTATCTCAATGAAAGCACGTACGCTTTTCTAAATGAATGTTTTATGTTACTATCACTAGTTGCGGATAATTAAGGAAGCATTCTAAATTCTGTCAATGTAGTCTATAGTGCATACAAATGTCAAATTATTAACAGACAATTGACTGTTTTTGATTGACTTGCCAATGTAATTTTTCCGTATTTGTTCTTTTATACAGGATTATTCACTTTGGACTAAAAGTTCTTACGGAAACTCCTATTTGGCGAGAGATTCGGGAATTTATTGGAGAGCCCCTGGAGATACTTTTAGCAAAATTAGTACCACGTAACTCATTTGTAAGTTGGCCAAAAACGCTGCAGGGTTTTCGAGACATTGTGACTCGTTTTATGTGTACAGCTGCTTTTTGAAAATCGCGACAGTGTTAGAAACGAGCTTTTTTGACTAACTTCCAAATAAGTCACGCAGCTCCAATTTCGCTAAAACGTTCTTTAAGTACCTTCCTATAAATCTTTGGATTATTTTTTGAATAGCTCGACAAATCATGAAAGATAATGGATGAGAATGACTCGAGAATAATCCTAAAATTGTTTTTCTTTTCGTTTTTCTACATTTTATTTTTAAGCGAAAGAAAATAAGGGTCTTCGAGCTATTCTAAGTCGTTTTATGTGTTTAGCTCGTTTTGCAAATCAGAACATTGTCAGAAACGAGCAGTTTTTGACCAACTCCCCGATTTAGGATCCTCCTCTAAAACCCCCAAATATTTGTCGAATAGATCAATAAATAATGGGAGTTCCTATAAGAACCTGAATAACCCTGTAGGAGAGCATTATTTACTGAAATATTTCTAACATGTTTCATTTTATTACAACAAAAACTATACAATACAGTCTTTTTTTCCTCCTTCTCTTTTTTTCTCTCGTGTTTCATATGTACTACAATATACAAACTTATTAAAAATACAAATTCTATCCTACAACAGCGGTTGTAAATAATGGTGGTGCTAGTTTCGCTACAGCTGGAATAGCTGGCACAACAGGAGACAATGCAGGTGATGGAGCTAATTTAGCCACAACAGGTGCGGTCGCTACTGTAGCAATTGGTATCCGACTGACCACAGCATTGAAACCATTTACCGGATCAGCCGTATAATGAACAATACGTTTTGTACCATCCGGATCTAATACTGTATATCGACCGCTAACAATATTACCATGACGACTCTCTACTTGACTCTTAAAATCACCAGTTAATGTATCTTTAACATCATAAGCGAACGAATATTGTGGATGTGGATCGATTGGTGTTACACCAATTAATGGTCTTGGAATCAATCCAGCATTTACAATAGCGCCAAATAGATACGAAAGGACAATAATCTTGATCTAACGAAAAACAATAAAATAGATAAAAATAACAATAACAAGTTATAAATTTATTGTAAAGATAGAGATATCGAGCCTACACTTACCGGTAAAGACATGTCTAGAGACTTGGATGGTGGTTAACTGATAGTTTCAAGTGTATGAACGTGGGCTTTTATATGTGATTTGATATAAAACGTCTGATAAATAGACGTTGTAAACTTTGAATACTAATATCAATATAACAAAATATTATTGCAAAATTGTTAATGTTCATTGTACCGAAAATGGAAAAGTGAAATGGTACCATTAGTGGATTTCCTACAAGAGACAACACATGTTGAATATTAATTTCAAGAAAAATTGAGAAAACTCCAACGATCATATGTGGTAGACTCAACTAACTGGCAATTTTCGTTATTGTTACTCTCGTATTGCATGTAATGATACAGTTCGTTAACCAGATGATGCTTACAAGTAAGATTGATGTTTGCTAGTGCATTGAGTTGCTTTATCGGCTGAAAAATTCCCTATACAACATATTTATAATTTATGATCTATTTTCATATTAGAAATTTATAAATGACAACACTAGGTCTTGATGATTTATTACAATAAAATAGAATAAAATTGAAAAAACCAATCCATATTGTAATCATCACAAAAAAATGGCAAAATTCCATGAAATAAACACAACCAAATATAGATTTTTATTTCTATATTGTTTGTCTCCAAATATAATCTTTTATCATAAGTAGTTTTGTTCATTTTTAGGATGAAATTATCGTGCCCACATCTAAATGTCTTTAATGCATTATCGTTGGGATTATAGCTTGACCATTGGGTGTGGTAGTAAAGATTGCAGTGTAGGAAACAGGTCGGTGAAAAAATATCCCCCGAGTCCGACCTATATAAGCTAATCTCATACTCTAGGAATCAGTCGAACTGGTTCTAGTGCAGCATAGTCACAATGGCATTTAATAAAGTAAGTTTTTTCGAATTTTCTTACAACAAAAACTGTATAATTTGTACGCTTCTCATTAATATTAAAAATGTTTGTTAATTTCTAAATTTTTGTGTTTTAGTTGGTTATTTTCGGCGCTTGTATTGTTGCTGTCCATTCCGGACTTGTACATCCATTAGTGGAACTACCGCACCATCCCGATCACGATCCAAATCCACAATACACTTTTCAATATGGTGTTGATGATCCGATAACCGGTGATAGTAAGAGTCAGATTGAAAGTCGTAGTGGTGATGTTGTTCATGGTAGTTATTCCCTTAATGATCCGGATGGTACCCGACGTACTGTTGATTATACTGCCGATCCTGTTAATGGATTTAATGCTGTTGTTAAGAAAACACCTCTAATTGTTGATCCTAATGTAAAGACTGCTGTTAACAACATGATCATACCAACAACAAAAACAACACCAATTGTTAATCCTGTTGTTTACAATCTACCAACAGTCGCTCATCTTTCATATTCAACTCCAGTTACAAAACCGTTTTTCCCAGCTGTTGTATCACCAATTCCACATCGTTTTACTTACACAACTGGACTAGTCTATCCGCACTATTACTATTAAATAAATTGGCCATTGTTTGTATAGATTTAACCCTTGTAAAACTTAACGGAATAAACTAATGATACTTTATTAGAATATTAATTTATTTTAAACATTCTCCTTAATATTTACCCGTAAAGTAGATGTTATAATTACCGGAATTTCCAGTATAGTAATCATATCAAGAGGATAGATTTTCTATTTATACTTGAAATTATTACAAGAACATTCAGTATATTTAACGTACACTAATTAAAACCGGATTATTAATTTGAATAAATTTAAGTTATGTAACATCCATAGCTTTTCTAGAGGAAATTATACCGACAGACTAATAAATGTGAAAATATATGAAAATAATTGGAATATTTGCAAAGTTAAATTTTCGGGGGAGAAAAAATAATTTTATATTTAATGTTCGCTAAATTTTAGACATCGAAAAAGTGAAGGTAATCCGCCAAGAATCAAGAAATTAGCAAATGTCATCATTACAAGATTAATAACAAGATACAGTTAAAGATTTATTATGCATTCTCAAATAACAATAATAATTCTATTGTTAAATCTATATTTTATTCGAAATTTTAATATTATTATCCTTGTATCACTGGCTAATTGATATCCTTTCTTTATTGTTTAATAAAAAATATAGCAAAGACAAGGTTGTGGACAATGAACTTAATTAAACGTCCATGAATAAACAATCAATCAATTATTATACAATAGTACGATGAATTGAGAGAAATATTTGATCAAAAATTTAGGTGAGATATGAAAGGGTTAGATAACGGAATGAAAGTGATCTTAATAACAATAAAAAAAAAATTGGATCAGACAAGGTCATGGAAGATATATTGGGTAAGACTCTCAAGATTTTGATTATAAAAAGCTGCAAGTTGGTTCAACAAATCATTCTCACAGTTTAACCAATTCAACAATCATGGCATTTAAGGTACTTAACAAATAATCACTTTTTAATTATAATTAAATTATGTACATTGAGATTAATTTTAAAAATTCAAGTGGAAATTAAATTATCTATTGTGTTGATAATATTAATATTTTTAGTTTGTAATCTTCGCTGCCGCCTGTTTGACTGTTGCTCAAGCTGGAGTTATCGGTTCAGCATACAGTGTTGGTGCTCCTGTAGCTTATGGTCCTACAGTAGCTAAATATGCCAGTCCACTCACATATGCTGCTCCAGTTGCTAAATACGCTACTGCTCCGGTTGCTGTTGCCAAAACTGTAGTTTCTGAAGAATACGATCCACATCCACAATATTCTTACGGTTATGATGTACAAGACGATTTAACTGGTGATAATAAGAACCATCAAGAAACACGTGATGGTGATGTTGTACATGGTAGTTATTCACTCAACGATTCAGATGGTACTCGTCGTACTGTAGAATATACAGCTGATCCAGTCAATGGTTTCAATGCTGTTGTCCATAAAGAACCATTGGTAGCTAAGGCTGTTCCGGTAGCTAAAGTCGCAGCTCCAGTCGCTTATGCTGCTCCAGTCGCCAAATACGCCAGCCCAGTCGCTTATGCTGCTCCAGTCGCCAAATACGCCAGCCCAGTCGCTTATGCTGCTCCAGTCGCAAAATTCGCTTCTCCATTTGCCTATTCAGCTCCTCTTGCATACCACCACTATTAATTAATCTTCTTATTTATATTTAATTTATTTTAATAAAATTTAAAAAATTATACTTTTTTCTCTTTATTTACTTTTGCATCGAAAACACGTCTACGGCATATAGAGGAATACCTAATTGTTGTATTTCTAATCCTAGCTACAAGCATGAAAATTAGAAAGCAGAAATTTTGAATTACAATGGCTAGAAACCATACAAAAATTTATTCATCTTTAGAGAAGAATCTAACAACCTGATAAATTATATACTGATTTTTTGTACAGTATACTCTCTTCTGATTGTGAAACATTTAATAGAGTTTTCATAAAATATTTCTAAAACCCTTAGAAAAATCTCTTTCTGTAAAACAATTCTTAAAATACGTGTCACTTCGTTTTTATCAAAATCTAGCTTTTTCTCAAACATGTAGGTTTCAAAAATTCACAGTTTTGTTACCTTTCAACTCATAGATAGAATTATATTTTTAAATAAGAAAAAATCTCAGGCAATCTAATCATTCTAATATCTTCTCATCATTCTATAATAACCAGTAAGAACAAAAGCAACGATGTGAACTCGATAGAAAAAATATTCGTCTCTAACTCCTGCATGTTCTAATTCCGACTCCTACTAAATGGAATACTAACAATAAGATATTTAATAAATAGTACAAAAGAAAGCTGACATTTTTATTTCGAATAAGAAGATAAACGTAAATTAAGATTTCTTCCATTTAAGTAAAAACAAAAGCAAATATAAAATATTACAAAGAAAAAAGATTACTATTGAGACAGTCGCATCTATAAATTAACAGCAAAATCTCCATAGAAACAGTAAAAGCTCATTTCTTCTTCATATAAGACTGATAACCAGTGTTTAATAATATTTGTTTAATTCATGATTAATATTTATCGTCTTATTGTTAGAATTCTTCGACTATGGCTAAAGTAATGAGAATTCTCACAAATTCCGATTCTACGACTCTAACCCCATAGACCTGAACAAAAGTAAATACACACAGAGAAAGTTTTATTGTAGATAGAACAAAAAAGACTCGGTAAAGATTTGTAAGCCTCTTTTCCTTTTTTTGTGAAAATGCCGGCATAATGTTTGCCCTTTCATTTTTTTTTTAATAAGAATAAATTCGGTTATTGTACTGTATAAACTGTGCTTATTGTTCAAATCGGTAGTTCTGCAAAATCTGAATAAAATTAAAGGAAGAACTAACGACTTTCTACGTATTACAGTCTTCTAACAAGGGCTTTGAACCGGAACTGAACCGAAAACCGGAAAAAACGCAATTTTGACCGGAACAAAATCCGGAGCTGAACAGAAAACAAACTATTTTTTTCAATTCAAGCATACCATCTAACACAATTTCTCTCTCTTTTGTTCATTAATTTACTCTATCCTCCCTGCCCCGGAATTGGGTCAGCAATACTTCTGGGCCTTCAACATGATCTTGCAAGTAAACCAAACAAGGAACAAATTCCAGATTTCGATGATTTTGGTATTTAAGACCATTATTTTTACAGGAACGAAAACCGGATAATATTTTTTGAATTGAAGCGGAACGAAAACCGGAACAAAAAAATAACAATCCGAAGTCCTGCTTTTCTAACTATGCAAATCTAAAGTCGCTCATAATTTTCTTACTTTGGTTGAACAATCGGATTTATCAAATACAATGATTACAAACAATAATTATACTGACATTTCTGTTGAAAACTCTTATCTCATTGACTCACACTAGAATGAAACACAGCTCAGTAGAAGTTTTGATAACACATTAAGTACATAGAATTTATAAGCATCCTGAATAGTTTCTATTACATCAAAGAGACAGGATATGAAAAAAAAAGAATGATGAACGTGTACAAATACTGTTTTGACATATATATTTAGAAAAGTTTGTTATCAAATGGTTTATCACCGCTTTTGTGCAAAATTGATTTCCAGTAAAAGTATCTGAATAAAAGAAAAACACCCACCTCAGTCCTTAATATAGATTAATTTTATAAAAAAAATTGAAGATGCATCAATGTTTTAATCATCTGTATTTTTACAGAAAACCATAGGATCTTTCTCTCACAAAAAATTAATGTAATTTAATTAAATGTTTATAGGTTCAAATCAACATATCGGCGGCACGCCTTACTGGCAAAAATCGAATGATCGGCTTATTTTCAAAAAGCCTAACACTTACATAAAACAGTTAGTTAATCTAGATTAGAAAGAAAGTGATTAAGATAATAATTCGAAAATTCTATCAGACAAGGTCGTAGGCGAGATTTTGCGTAATACACTTTGAATTTTTTAACTATAAAAACCTGCAACTTTACTTCTTAAATCATTATCAAAGTTTAATCAAGATTAACAACATGGCTTTTAAGGTATACGCATAGCAAATTATTAATCTATTAAATACAATAATTATATTGCTCATATTTAGTTTGTAGTCTTTACTGTCGCCTGTTTGGCTGTTGCTCAAGCTGGAGTAATTAGTTCAGCATACAGTGTTGATGCTCCACACACATACGCTGCTCCAGTTGCTAAATACGCAACTGCTCCAATTGCTGTAGCGAAAACTGTAGTTGCTGAAGAATACGATCCACATCCACAATACTCGTACGGTTATGATGTACAAGATGATTTAACTGGTGATAATAAGAACCATCAAGAAACACGTGATGGTGATGTTGTACATGGTAGTTATTCACTCAACGATTCAGATGGTACTCGTCGTACTGTTGAATATACAGCTGATCCAGTCCATGGTTTCAATGCTGTTGTCCATAAAGAACCATTGATAGCTAAAGCTGTTGCTCCAGTAGCTAAAGTCGCCGCTCCAGTCGCTTATGCTGCTCCAGTAGCCAAATACGCCACTCCAGTCTCCTATTCAGCTCCAGTAGCTAAATTCGCCTCTCCATTCGCCTATTCAGCTCCTCTGGCATACCATCATTAAGTTTATTTATTATTTATTTTATGTTTAATTTAATAAAGTTTAAAAGATAATCTCACTTGTTTTAATAAACATAAAGATATCAGAGATCCTAGTTGTAGTGCTACATAAAAATACCAATATAAAAATTACTTGATAATGTCCGATATTACCATATAATCACCTAAATATACAAGCTATTAGTTAAGCCTCTTAATGATGCTACAATTAATCCCGAAAGCCTTAAAAACATGAAAAATCCATTAAAACACAAAACGTATGTATGCATATTTACTACTACAGTGATGTTATTGCCAAATTGAAAAAAATTCAGGTGCTAGTATAACACATCTCTAATTTTCGTGGGATTTAGTTGTACAAGTCTTACTAACCTACTTTTTGAATAAAAATACAACACATTTTATTGTAAGGTTGCTCTTAAAACGTAATATTTGACCCCTTCATTCTTAAAAACAAGGCCATGCAAACACCTTAAGATATTATAAGAATTGGCTCAATTTTCCAAGCCCTATACGTGGTTAGTTGGATTAAAGTCAACCCGATTTCACCCGGTATATTATGGGATAAAACTGTGTTTACTGTCTGTAATGTAAAAACTTTTTAGTGACACTTATCTCATCATGTTATGAAGTAGTTATAAGTAATAATCATGGGTATATAAAAGAAAGTTCTAATTTAAGTTAAGTTTCATTTACATTTTCTATGAGAATATTAAAAGTAAAGTCTAACGTTCCAGTAGTTCAATTTTTCCTACACAGTACTCTATTCATTTAATGTTATTTATTATTTTTTAATTATAAAACACAATTATGGAAGTTTTCTCAAAATTCATAAAGTTGGAGGCCAATATTGAGGAAGAGTTTTCAGTTGATTATAAATTTGTTAAAAGCTGAAAGTTACGAAAAATACTTCAAGTAGTGGTAATTGGTAAAATATTACCAGTTTTCAATTTAGTTTTATAAATTATAAAACTTATTTAGATTCGAGTAAAATTTGATTATACATTTAGTTTATTTAGAGAGAAAGAAAAATGTAAAAGTAACAAACACACGATATTCTCTAATTAGAATAAAATTTTATGAAATTTAATCGTTTCAGGCTTCAATTTACCCATGTAATGTTTGTTGTAATCATTAGTACAAACTTTGAAATGTTCTCTTGTAAAAACTTTCTCTCCTAAAATTTGTTTATCTGTCTTAACTAAGACAACGTTGGAAAATTTCGTGTCTTCTGTATTAAAACAATTTAACAAATCGTCAGGTTCAACATTACAATGCGAGTTTTAGACCTTATTACTTTTACCTAAGCCTTAATGGCAATTATTTTCCTATAATTATGAAATATACAATTTCTTCAGGATTTGAAGCTTTAAATTTAAATCGAGAACTTTCTGAAAAAATGTACATACAGAAAACATTCTTTTAGGAATAAAAAAGTTCACTTCACTGCCGTTAAATAAAGTCCAACTTTCCTCTATTAGTTTTAAAAAATTGGATACTAAATATTAAAAATATAAAGTCTCGAAGAGTTACGCTTACAATTCTTATTTTCTTCAATTCTGATCAAAAATATGGAGAAAGAAGGTATATTTTAACGATTTCTAAAACAGTGGACTTTTTAAAGTGGGTGGGAATACCTTGTTAGGAGTGTAATTTTAACGTTATATGATTTTAATATATTTTATTTTTAAATGTAGTCACTCAATATTTTTACTAATAAAAAAGTGCAAATGAAATATCACATTTTGAAGCTATTATTTGCAAATCATCAACCTGAATATGACATCTATACAAGTTTTAAAAAGTTATAATGTTGTAATATTATTATAATTTTATTTATAGGTACATGGCATTTTCGGTACCTATTTATATTTAAGAGTTCAATCTTCTAGAAACGAATCATAAAAAGATATAGCTAGAAGTAATAATTTTTGATGAAGACAGAACATAAATATGTAAATTTTTTGCTAAAACTATAACACAGTGGACTTCTAGAAAATTTACTATAAAATATGAATAAGTAAATGAAAAAAGAGACAATAAACTTACATTATTTCTATATTATCCGTTGAAATTTAAGAAAAATAACTAATACATAAATTAGAAAGTATTTATCGAACAATTAAAAGAAATTAAAGAGATAATTAATCTTTAGGCAAAATGACTAATTTATTGATTTATTATTGATAATGTTAGATAATCTAGTTTATTAAGAAAGTGATCTGAATTATAACGCAAAAATTAAAACAGACAAGGTCGTGGGTGATATTAGGCAATACTCTCAATAATTCGACTATAAAAAGCCGTGAATGTTCCACCAATATCATTATCAAAGTTAAACAACTTTAGATAACATGGCTTTCAAGGTACCTATACATTCAATTAATATTACCTGATTTATTTATTTCAATTATATTAATTGTAATATTTATTTTTAGTTTGTAGTCTTCGCTGCCGCCTGTTTGACTGTTGCTCAAGCTGGAGTTATCGGCTCAGCATACAGTGTTGGTGCTCCTGTAGCTTATGGTCCTACAGTAGCCAAATATGCCAGTCCACTCACATACGCTGCTCCAGTTGCTAAATACGCTGCTGCTCCAGTTGCTGTTGCCAAAACTGTAGTTGCTGAAGAATACGATCCACATCCACAATACTCTTACGGTTATGATGTACAAGATGATTTAACTGGTGATAATAAGAACCATCAAGAAACACGTGATGGTGATGTTGTACATGGTAGTTATTCACTCAACGATTCAGATGGTACTCGTCGTACTGTTGAATATACAGCTGATCCAGTCCATGGTTTCAATGCTGTTGTCCATAAAGAACCATTGGTAGCTAAGGCTGTTCCGGTAGCTAAAGTCGCAGCTCCAGTCGGTTACGCTGCTCCAGTCGCCAAATACGCCAGCCCAGTCGCTTATTCAGCTCCAGTAGCTAAATTCGCCTCTCCATTCGCCTATTCAGCTCCTCTTGCATACCACCACTAAATGTATCTTTTTATTTATATTTAATTTATTTTAATAAAATTTGAAAAATATTATTGGCTTAATTTATTCTCTTGAACCTCTTTTAAAAGTAAATAAATGCAAATTTGTGTTACAAGAATAAATTAATAATTCAAATGGTATTTGCTCATATTTGATATTTTTGATTCATCGTCACGGATGCTGATCTAATTTCAAGCATTAGATTAAAATATTTAATTAGCTTTGATACAAATAAACGGCAAATGAAAATGAACGAAATATAGGTACAATATTAAAATTGCTTCCAGTTATAATATGAGTTTGATTAAAATTCAAATCAAATTAATAATAAAAGTTTCCTTGTAGAAGTACCACAATTTTTAATGTGTTAGTTGTACCGGGTGTATCTCGGTATTCAATCTGGCACTTGACTGTACCTTGTTAACGTAGTATCGTAACTTGATTCACACTTAACATTTGCTAATATAATTTTCAAGTGACTGAACCAAACTAAGGCACCATGTTACCAAAGACACCCTGTATATTTATATATGAACTTTTAAAACTTTTTTTTATATTTCCTCTTCTATCTGTTCCGGAATAGCATTAGCATTAATTCAGGGTAGTTTGGATTTGCATCTGGCATGAATTAATCAATCATGCTTATGTCACTCACTTCGACATTGTTTTGTTTTCCATTCGTTTTCAGTTTAGGCTACCTGAAGAGGCTTTGAAGCTCGGTGTTTGGCAGGAGGAGCAAATGAATTACCAAAGACCTGACTTGACCTGCGTAAGTTCAAATGCCGAATTAATAATTGTTCATTCGATTGAACGTTCATAGAAAAAATTTCATAACCCACTGTGACTTGATGTTTAATCCAATATCCACTTTATAACATTATTGAAATTCCGCGTTGTTTATTGTGATAGTTTCATGTAAAATATTTTCATAATAAAGTACTTATATAAAAATTTGTCAAAATTATTATACGGTCTTTGTTTGAGTAGATTTTAATATTATTAATCTTCCTCTATAATCCGGATGCAGAATTAAGATTAAAGCTTTTTGATTTACTCTTAAATTCACTGGATTTTTCTTTAATTAAAAGTACTATTATTGCTATAAAGCAGAATAAAATTGTAAAAAACACACGAAATATAAGTGTAATTCAATTTCTTATAGCGTTTTGTTATCAATTTATTTATTGTTCTTTCATAAAAGCGTTCATTTAATGAAACTGGCAAGATTACAAAGAACAACTCTTTTTTTTACAGTTTTTCATTGAGTAATAAAGATTTTTTCCTCCATCCAATAAAAGAATGTTTAATAATACAACGTTTGGAAGCCATGGAAAAAAATCTAATCAATTTATGGAATTTTCACTAAATACATGCCTATAGAGACTGTTGTTGTCTACCCAACAGAGATCCATTTTAAAAATTACAAGATTCAATTATTCCAACCCACTTAATATAATAAATGATTGACATTTTTTTTTTACGTTGAATGAATGTAGGTTTTGGCATAATTTTATTAGTATCAAAATGAAATTTGGTTGTTGATACAGGGTGAAACTATAATTTTAGAGAGTTATATAATCGTGTATGTGTAACATATAAAAATGACAACCTTCACCAAGGGCGGTGCCCGCCAAAAACTGTTCCACTTACATCACAAATCGCATATAAAAGTGCACGCCAACATTGAATTCACATCATTAACCAACTGGTAATCCACAACGAACAATCATGGCATTCAAGGTATATATGTTAAATTTTGAAACTATTAAAGTTTATATAAATTAATAAATTATCTCTTATAGATTGTAGCTTTCGCCGCAATTATCTCAGTTGCATATGGTGGTGTTATCAACGCCCCAATTAGCTACTCAGCCCCATTAAGCTATGCTGGTCCAGCATTTGCTAAAGTAGCAACTCCAGTCGCATATGCCGCACCAATTGCTAAATATGCTGCTGCTCCAGTTGCTGTTGCCAAAACTGTAGTTTCTGAAGAATACGATCCACATCCACAATATTCTTACGGTTATGATGTACAAGACGATTTAACTGGTGATAATAAGAACCATCAAGAAACACGTGATGGTGATGTTGTACATGGTAGTTATTCACTCAACGATTCAGATGGTACTCGTCGAACTGTCGAATATACAGCTGATCCAGTTAATGGTTTTAATGCTGTTGTCCATAGGGAACCATTAGTAGCTAAAGCTGTAACTAAAGTTGCTGCTCCTGTAGCTTACGCCGCTCCAGTTGCCAAATTTGCCGCCCCCATTGCCTACCATTAGACTGCCAATTTTGTTTTTGTTTCACCTTTAGATATGTAATGATTTATTTATTTTCCAATAAAAACAATGTTATGAATGAATTATCAAGTTGTATTATTTAAAACTAGTACAATGTCAATATTGTAACCGGGTCAATCGTCTTAACTGGTGTTGTAAGTGAAAGTAATTTCTTTATATCGTAACAGAAACTACCAATTACATCATCAAATCGTTTTATGCGTAAATTATTGATACAACAATTATTAACGATCAACGAAAAACTTATTGAAAACTTTCAACTAATTATAACGCATTCAAACAATAATCATGATTAGTAACTCATTAAGGAATCATGAAAACCATTAATTACAGACATTATTCGAATGCCCACATCTCTAGCTAATTAAACAAAAAGTAGCGGAAAATTGTTTGCGTGCAATTATAACTATTCAACAATAGTATTGACTTTTCAATTGCGTTTGTTTGTCTGAATAAGAAAATCTCCAACATTTTTGAAAGATAAACAGCGAAAGGAAACATAAAGAAGTCTCTGAATGTAAGTATAATGAATTCAACAAAGAAGAGATTACTAACAAATAAACCGAACAATCATTTACGATTGCAAAATTTTCGGTACATTGACTTCCTGTTTGTTTTCCTAAAAATCACCATTAGACGATAATCCGATTTCCAACACTTTTAACGTATTTTTAAAAATAGATTGATCATCTCTTGGTCCCTCTATATCGATATTCATACCACTAGAGTGAAGTTTCTTTGTCAAATTAGAAAAGTCGCTTATTCCGGTATCGTTTACCATAAACGATTGCATTACATAGAAATAAAGGGTGGAGATGTTTGCCTTGTTTTGATCATCATTTGAGAGGAAATAAACTGAAAAGTCACTAAGTCTCATTTACGACTACAAAGAAAGAAAATTGTGTTAAGCACAAGTTTCATAAAATATTTAATTTTTTGTTCAAATATTTATAGAAAATCGTAATTCATTTTGATGGTTACAAGAAGAATAGTACATTATCAACATCTTTGATATTTATTAATTTTGATAAACTCCTTGGTAATAACTAGGTCGTTGATTCTATCAAATCTGTAGCAAGTATTTTGTATTCTATCATACATAATTCATAAAGAATCAGGAATTGTGTAATATCTAATTGAATATTACTATTGTACAAGTAGATTTCTTCATTGATTATCGTTGTATTTGCAAATCGTTCAAAATAACAATTTGCAACAATTTGGATTTTACGAATTTCGTTGATGATTCATCAAAGATCTGTATTCTAGAAGTGACAAAACGACGATTTAATCAAAATTATTAATTACTTTACTTAAGTACAGGGTGATTCGTTAGTTTCTTTACAATTTTGAGGATATGGAAAGCAGGTGAAACTTTATGAAGATGAAATTTTATTTTTTCGTTAAGAAAATCAAAGATATTTCAAAGTGCAAAAGTTGCTCACAGTTACTCTAGATTTATTTGCAAAATTGTTTGATCTCTTTAGCTGTTTTTTAATAAATTGTATCATAATTAAAGCAAATTTTGCTCCCTGAAATATCTTGGATTTCTATAATAAAGAAGCAAAATTTTGACTTATGTTTATATTAAAACATTCATCATTTACTTTAAAGCTTGTAAAGGTGCCGACTAATCACCTTGTATACAGGATGAGCCAAGAGGATGGCACCCTAAAAGTATAAGGAGTTCTAATAGATGAAACTCTATGAAATTTGGTATGTGGCCGTTATGGCACTTGAACTACCTTTGGAAAATATTCTCGTTGATCTAGCTACCCCCCTTATATAGGGTAGTGCACCCTACTCTCTTATTTTAAATGGAATGGTATATTTTTTATTACATTTTTGAATTTCTTGATGAAATCGAAAGGGACTTTGATAACATGACCCATGGTCTAGCGCTGAAAGTTTTTCAGATATTTCAGCTTTTAGTGCAATTTTAAAATTTGCAGTGTTTGATTGAAAAATTCATATTTTAGAAGATATAACATCTGCAATGTTGAAACTTGAAATTTAAGTAGTACAAGTAGTGTACTTGTTGCCAATTTAAACAGAATTCAATTATCTTTCAGCGTTTAGCTGAAATAAATTTTTCTTTCAGGCAATTTTCAAACTATAATAACTTGCTTATTTTAAATAGAACCCCATATTTCTCTTTATATGGTTGGATAGAGAACAAAATTCTGCATCGAACTGTATTAACATTTCCTATACCTATCTTTAATAATTTTTCAGTTATTCAAAATTTTCAATTTCGTTCAATCACCTCCCTTGAAGCAAAATATAATACTTCTAGTCGCCTATGCCAAAATAATTCAACTATAATAATATGCATAGAAGGCTTAGCAAAATGACAAAATACCACAAATGACGTTAATAATGAATATTTTACCTGTATTTTTTACAACTTTAGCCCATCCTACATACACAAAAAGCAAATGAAATAAATATTAATTTAATTAATTACTATTTTCTGTCATTTTATTTCATTGAGACAGTCCAAATTTAATTAATTAATTTCATCTTAATTGTGACAATTGAATTGGAGGTTGTTTTGCTAAGCCTTCTATGTTTTACATTTTATTTCAGGAAAGAAAATTAGACGAAATTGCAAATTCTGAATAACTGAAAAATTATCAAAGATAGGTATAGGGAATGTTAATACAGTTCGATGCAGAATTTTTTTCTCTATCCAACCATATAAACAGATATATAGGGTTCTATTTAAAATAAGCAAGTTATTGTAGCTTGAAAATTGCCTGAAAGAAAAATTCATTTCAGCCGAACGCTGAAAGATAATTGAATGTTCTACAGTTTGATAGAAAGTACGTTATTTGTACTATTAGATTTCTAAATTTTAACATTTTAACTGCAATAGTTTCTATGCTGTGAATTTTTTATTTAAGCACTGCAAAATTAAAAATTTCATGAAAAGTTAAAATATCTGAAAAACTTTCAGCGCTAGACCATGGGTCATGTTATCAAAGTCCTTTTCGATTTCATCAAGAAATTCAAAAATGTAATAAAAAATATACCATTCTATTTAAAATAAGGGAGTAGGGTGCACTACCCCATATAAGGGGGATAGCTAGAACAACGAGAATATTTTCTAAAGGTAGCTCAGGTGCCAAAATGGCTATATAGCAAATTTCATAAAGTTCCATCAAGTAGAACTTCTTATACTTTTAGGGTTCCATCCTCTTGGCTCACCCTGTATAACAATTAAGACTAATATGTAACCTGAAACGTTTTCGTCTTATGTGTTTCTTTAAATACAACTTGCCGGACCTGTTTATTAATTTGTTGATATTTTAAGAATACGAACGGGTTATATTCGATAGACTTAACCTTACCCAAGGTGTGGTTATTGTGAAATATGTCGCGTAAAATAATTTCAGTCACTACCAAATTCAGTCTTAAGAAAATCCCACTATAAAAGCAATCTAGATACAAAACTTTAGATCATTTACGAATGTTTAATATGACCTACCATGTAGACACAATTGAGACAGCAATTACTGCATGAATTTTGTTATCTCTAGCTGCTTAGAGCTGTTTTATTGACATCTCTAGTAGCTGAAGCTGTGATTGCTGAGAAATTCAATCGAAATTCTTAATACTTGTATGGTTTAACTGGCGATAGTAAGAGTTCAGTTGAAACTCGCAACTGTCATCTTCAAGACAGTTATTCTCTAAGTAAAACTTACCGTAATGTTGTTAGTCAAGAAGCATTTTTAGCTAAAATGCTTCCTCAGCTATTGCCAAATTTGCCACACTATTAGATTCATTATTGTATTTGTATTTATTTTCAGTTATTTTTATATTTTTGCAATAAACTCGATTTGTACAACGAATAAATTAGTTGTTATTATGCAGATATTGTTAACACTGTTTTGTAAATTTTCTATAAAAAAAAATTTGTGTTACAATATTTCCAATAGTGTACTTCATTGAAATAATAATCGTTTGTCAATCAAACATTTCAAAAGACTCCATTGCTAGTTTTATAATTTGCAAATTATCGATTTTTAGATACTTACCTACATTTTAAATAAATTCCACTAGCTTAATTTTCAATAATAGATGAAAGATATTCAGACAAGTCAATAAAATATGTAACTTTCTTGCTTAGTTACATGTTGAATTGTAGCTTCACATCAACTTTATGCTAATTCAAAAGTTTATAGTTTGCTTTCAACATTTTCAGTTCAGCGCTGAAGTTTCTTTTAATACACAAACATAAAAAACTTACTCTAATAAGTATATGCATTAGTAGTACTACATATATATGCGAATTTAAAAACTAGGTAATAATTTTGATCAAAACTCTACACTTTTATGCATTAGGTTTAGCTAATCATTGTTAGTCTTCGATATGTTAAGCAATTTTAATGTCTTCTGCTTTACATAATTTTATCGTATAACAAACTGATAAGATTCATGCAAAGTGGACGTGTCTCAATTAGTGAAATGAACTAGATTGATGAATTTATGTATGCTGGATAGAGAAAGTGTCATAAAATGCACTTTTTATTAGATTGTTTCGTTGAATTTTCACTAGGAATTTAATTATTTCTCTAATTTTGTTCTGATGAAACAACATTGTTTTTGTAGCTTTTATGAAAACACATCCATGAGTATAACTCATAATTTAATATTAACATGTCATAAATACACTAATTAATATCTATGGTATTAACTGCAGTATAGTGTAATTAAATATGTAATTAAAACTGTTGAATATTATTGAAAATTATTGTTCTTATTGATAAAACTCGTTCAATATACGCAATTTTATAAAGGTTAAGTGTTCCCAAATATTCTTTAAACTATTGTATAATCAAGTGGTTTCAATCAAAATAAAGAAAATAAAACTCGATCACCCATATTCTTGTTGACATGTTAATATCACATGATATAATAAAGGCGAAAAAACTTGTACGATAGCCTTAACCAAGGAGTGGTATTGTTGTGAAACTCCCCCGCGCATTTTATTTTTTAGTATAAAAAGTAGTGTTACAATTGTAGAATTATCACAATTCATTCGTCGATTGAATCAAGACCAACAATGGCTTTTAAGGTAAGTTCAATTATCGAAATTTATTATAATAATAATTGTAATTCTGTTTAATAGTTTGTGATTTTGTGTGCTATTTTCGCCTATACCAATGCCGGTCTTATTGGAGCACCAGTAGCTTATTCAGCTCCAGTTGCTGTAGCTACTCCAGCAATCGCTAAAACAGTCGTCTCTGAAGAATATGATCCAAATCCTCAATACTCGTTCGGTTATGATGTACAAGATGGTTTAACTGGTGATAATAAAAATCAAGTAGAAACACGTAATGGTGATGTTGTCCAAGGCAGCTATTCACTTAACGATCCAGATGGTACTCGTCGTACTGTCGAATACACAGCTGATCCAATCAATGGTTTCAATGCTGTTGTCCATAAAGAGCCATTAGTTGCTAAGACTGTAGTTGCTGCTGCACCGGCAATTGCTAAAGTCGCCGCTCCAGTAGCTTATTCCACACCAGTAGCTTATTCGGCTCCAGTAGCTTATGCTGCTCCAATCGCCAAATACGCCAGTCCACTCACTTATGCTGCATCACCAGTTACCTACGCCGCTCCAGCTTATGCTAAAGTAGCAGCTCCACTCACTTATGCTTCACCAGCTTTTGCCAGATATGCTACACCAGCTTTTGCCAAATATGCTGCACCAATAACTTATTCTACATCATTTATTCATTAGATTTATTTATTTGAACCAATAAAAATGTTTTTGAATTAATGTATAGTTTTTTATTACAATACAACATAGATTTCAATCAAATTAAGGGGCGAAATATGGGCAATAACTGGAAGATTATTTGGTTTTTCATTACAACAAATAGTGAGTTAAAACAAATAATGTTGATAAATAAATTCTCGTTAGGCGCTACATAAAAACAAATAAAAAACCTAATAAATTGTCGCACATTCGATAGAATTCGTACCTAAGATCAATCTTCATAAACGTATTAAGAGGGACCTAATTGTAATTAAGATTAAAGATAGATGAAGGTTTAATCTTTGGTTGTATTGAAAATTCACAAACGCCAACAACAAATTGAGATTTATAATACATTAAAAAAATATCTATCCAACGCATATTTTAATATTGTCACAGTTTTATTTATCGATATATTTTCTTTATGTATTTTATGTTTCGAAACGCAGTAATATCACAAAGTATCCCACTCTTTTATATCGTATTGATGCCTATTCTTCTCCTACTGTCACATCAATCCTTATTAGAGTCTTGCTTTCTACATCACGTACCCCTAATCCTTGCTGTTTCTAGCTTAAAGATTTTGTTGACGAAATTTATTCGTCGCATGTCCTTTACTATCCAAATAAGTTAATAACTAATAAGAGAATAGATCCATCAAGCTAACATTAAGATTTAGATACATCGTAGATCTGATAGGATATAAATTGTGGGTGTGTACTTACATCATTATTGGTGTAAGTTGGTGCAATAGGTCCATCATTGGTTTCCCATTTGTTTGCAATTCGAATTGTTTCAGCAGTTTTCTCTTGTACTGATTTTGTCTCATCTAATAAAGTCAACTCGTAGAATTCTTGTATATCTGTAACAAAACAAAATTGTTAATAATTCAATGTAATTATGAAACAATCCAAATGTATGTATGCATAAAACGTATTTCTACAAACCGTCCACTTAATTGACTCGTAATTTATGAGTTTTGGTTGGACGGAATTTGTTTGGAACTTTCCTAACTTTAAAGTGGAGTATACTTAATTAAAATTTACTATATCTATATATAATTCTAAATTCTATTGTAATCATATAAAGAATCCGAATGACGCATCCAAATGAGGCAATTAGGAAATCATTAGAATAAAACTTTTAAACGCGTCACCGTCATCAAAGAGGTAATTTGATTAAATATATAATCACTTTCTATCTCTGTTTATCGTAGATACCCGTTTCGGTTCTAGTGTTGTACAACTCTGGAACTCGCATAAATCTAAGGGTGGCCCAAGAACAATGAAATATTTTTGAAGGTAATTCAGGCATAGTATGTGCACATTAATACTGACGGTGTTTATTAGGGTACAACATTCAAAACGGTGGTTGCGTGTATACAATTTCTAAAGCATTAAATGAACGTCCGTTGAAAAACCATGTTGATTTATTATTAATTTTTGGAATATATCAAAGGAATTTCAATATATGAGAAAGCAAATAACTTATAAATACACCCGGCGCATCCACCAAAATAAACAACAACAATAACTGTTTTCATTCAAACTATTCGATCTTGTATTTTGGTATATTTCCGGAATTTCCTTTAATTAAACCGTTTCTATTGAATAGATAGGCAATATGTAAAGACTTTCAAGTAATTTGAAAAGTTAACAAAACAAAAGGGACGCCTAGATTACTTTTCTCTTCAAGGTTGTACAATTAGTTTGACTAATCAAAACAAGTGTCTATCTAGGGAATTTATACAGCAACCCACGTTTACATCAACTGAAAAACTACTTAGTCTTAGTGTTTAATTTCAAATACAACTAGACTTGGTAATGTAATCACTTATTTAATGGGCCACTTCAAGTTTCTTCCATCGTTATTTTATTCAAACTATTACGTTTATTTGAGAAATATTTGTAATAGAATTGAAAAAGTGGTAGAGAACAAGCCCGAACAAGCCTGAACAATGTAGTTATAAATTAGCCCTTTTCTCATCACTGATACGTTTCCTGTATAACAAAAGGGAGCGCTATTAAGCACAATAGAGAAGTTGAAATTCATCCGTATTTTTTTTTTTGTTTAGAAGATTGGAGAGAAAAATATAAGACCGTATATCAACAAATTATTGATAATTTTTCAGGCTTTTTAGATGGTTTAAATGCAACAAATTGATCATTGTCTACAACAATGTGCGAATGAATTCGGAGTAATCGTGCAATTATCGTGGAAAAATGAAGAAAGACGTTCGTATATTTTGTCAACCATTTGAGTTGTTCTGAAGGGATGAATTGCAAACCGCTGAGAGAAAATCACATCTCTTAACTCTTAACTAAACTGACAAGAAGCATATACAAACTCATCATGCTGTATACAAACACACACATAGTGATCATGTTTGAAAATTGTTGTTGTTGTTGATTCAGCTAAAATAAATGGATTTTCCGTTTTGCGTTGCTGTGTCTACGTTGATTTCCAAAATAAATAACAAATCAGCGAATATCACAACCAGACGATCCCATCTAGATGTGAATTTAAAGTAAATTTTCTCGTCCAGCTTCGATTTTATGTTCTCTTTCATACACCAAAGTAAAAAAAAAAACGTTACGATCTTTATTCTGTAAATCATAATAGTAACCTATTTGGACGTAATATCGTCGACTGTTTGTCGCCAAAAGTGCTAACAAATCAACAATATCCAATATAGAAAAGTTTGAGTTTTTGCCTCATTGTATACAATGATGGTAGTTCTCGAACATGTACAAATTTACTTCCCTAACAGCATCAATAACATCCCAACTGAAGAAAAAAGTGAACTTAACGGAACGAGATAAAGCTTTCAGAAAAAGTAGCTTTATATGCCATTCTTCACGGTTGTGTATTCGTCTTGTTTGCATTGAAATTATGCAGATGAGGATACGCTTAAAAGTCTGAAATTCTAACGAATGAAGCACAAAACAACGAAACAATAACAATAACTTATATTACTTCCTTACAACTAATACCTCCTCTATAAATGTACGTTATCCTAGTAGTTTACATTATACAATTATGGAAGATTTAATAGAAGACACCTTAACACAACAGAGAAACAATGTAAATTGCATTGTATTATGTTGAAATTTAATTCGTTTGTTGTTACCGTATTGTTATTGCTATTATCTTAATGCCGACAATACTATTTCCTTATTGATCATTGCTAGAAATTCTTGAAATATACACCAACACTAATTCCATCCCATATACATTCTTACAGATTTTCTCTTGATCTTATTAGAATAATGTAAAAAGGAGAGATTTCTATTCGTTCAAGTTCTGTACGAAGAAATATATGATTTTGTTGCAAGGATTCCGTTCGGGTTTTGGTTTGAGCCCAGATTATTTTCCCCAATTCGCCGACAAGCCAGTTCGTCGACAAAAAGCTTGTCTAATTGAGCATGATCTTTACTATGTTTTCTGTTATGCGAAGCGAATCTCCTTGTGTATATCGAGAGAATAATTTACATTTCTTCAGTAAGATAACGTGTAAAGTCTCCAAGCGAATAGAATTCTACGGATTCCTCTTTCAATATTCCAATAAAAAGATGCTGTTGAGAGAGAGTAAAAAAAATCGACATTTATTTTTACTGCTTTAACATGAATTTTCCATGTTGAATTTAAATTCAACCATTTAGTACGTGTTATGATAAGCATCTCGACATAATGTTGAAAAGCCTATGTCAATATTTGGTTATATATTCGCGTAAAATGCTAATAAACACAAGAATTTTGTTGTAAATTTATCGAATTTGCATCATCCAAACTGGAAAATAAATCACAATTGTTGAATATGTTTTTAATTAATAGAAAAATTGATTAAAAATTAGTCTACTATAGGAAATTTTCAACTCTTTTCAACAGATTAAAGTTCATCTATGATACAACACCTGTTTCTGATGTCCTATGGGCATTCGACTATAAAATTGGCTCATGTTTCTAACACTATTAAAATTTCGTAGTTTGAACATTTTTTTATAAGTTAATTATTTTGTGATTTGTAATTAAAATTTTAACCAGTAGATGACAAAAAAATAGTCTATAAAGGTTAATAAAAAAACTGACCATTCTGTATGGACATAAATTTAAACGAGTTTCCACTTTACGAAAACACACCGATACAAAGAAAACCGTTTTAATCCATAATTTTAAATAAAATGTACCGGATTATGGTGTAAGAGAGTCGAATTCTATGGACCGAATAATGCTTTTCGGTATATATCCGCTTTACGGTTAACATTAAAGAGTTCAACGTTGAAATCGGATAAATTGTTGTATTTTTCTTTAACTGTCCAACTAAATTCTCTTTTCGTTGTCGATGATTAGAGAAAAATCGAGAAAATATCTTTCGCTACAATATTTTTACCTTGTTGTTGTAGTAGTAGTAGTAGTTTGAAGGTTTAACGTTAAATAAACTGTTCGTGATTGTTGTGTAAAGTTACAGGAGGATTTCCAGTTTTACAGTTCATTTGATAATTTCAACATCTTATTCGGCAATGTGCTGACCGCTTTGCTGAAGCTCAAAAATAAATTGCCTTTGTACGATTTAAACGACATTACAGGCCAGACAAACGGAGGATTTATTATGAACGCCCCCTTGGAAATTTTCTCAATTTACATCTCTACTGGTTGTTGCTGTTTTTTTCCTCCACCCCATTCTTTTGAAATTCGAACCCTAGTATAAATCATGCCCGCAGAAGCATCAAGGCAACAACATTCCAAAGATATCTACGGGATCCTCTACGAAGAATTTCCTTCCTGATATAAACCGTTTTTTATTTAGATTCTAGAGAATTTTCAATTCTATTCCACGATCGAAAAGCAATTTCCGAATTAGAAAATTCCAATTAAGTGTTACTATCGAATGAATAAAACAATAGGTAAGCTATAGTGGCAATTAAAAGAAATTGGAAAAGCTTAAATTCGTATTGTTCCTTTGTTATTAATTAATTAATGTTTCATTACAAACTTTTCATAGATTTGATTTTCATTATTGAAAACAAACAAATCGCACTGTTTTATTTCATTTGTTACAAACTTCTTTCGAAACAATTCAAGTTTCTGTCATACAACTTGATGGTCATTTAAGTGAACACGTTTTACTACAAGTCTTACGTTTTCATCTCGTATAAATGTTACATGTCTGTTTCCCTTTTTCCCCGTCTTCTACACTCAAACTAACCAACAAAAACAAACATGATTGTTGAACTTCAACATATTACCTACTACTGAACAACAACAGCAACACAAGAATTGTTGAAATGAATTGTCGGAAATTTATCAGCGAGCAACAAAACAATGGTGAAACATCAGGTGAAGACGTGACGAGGCCACAAAAGTATAAAGCACCAGCATCCACATTTTAACATCTAAAATATCGATCTATAATATAAGGATATAATAAATAGACTTGAGATTTAATTAAAACAGTACTTGTAAATTAAATGCGACAACTTTTAATGTCTTTATGCTTGAATTGATGATTAGAAAAGTACCATCTTCTCGTCTGTTTGATGTAAATTAAAAATTCTGCACGCGTTCCTATTATAACTTCACCCGATGTTACCAGTTGAGAATTTCAAATTGTACGATTTTTGTCCAACAAGACGAATATATTCTTTTTGATTTGTCGTTCAATTAAATTAATTGATTCGTTGTTACTTCTTTTGATCTGTAACTACAATAGTCGTGAAATGAACGCTGTAAGAATTTTAAAAATATCGACAAATTCTATTGGAATTCACTCGAGTCTAGACAATTTTTTATAAATTTACACCAATATAATCTGAAATTTCAATAGAATTACGTTTAGTCAAAGGTTTAATTATCATTATTATCATTACTATTTTAACTAAACTTGTACTGAAAACTAAGTCGAAGTTTATTAAACTTTCCATTTGATGCTTACTCAATCCCTATAATCAAGAAGTTGTATAGTAGTAGGAGTTGGACGAGGGGATCTTACTAGTAGCCAAGAGAATGTGGCATATGGTCTTCACTACTACTTACGCCATTATTAAAGTGTTTAGTTTGTCGGAAAGTTTAACACAATAGTTAAACATAAAGTGGATTAAATTAATGCTATTCTAATGTTTGTCAGGTCAAATCGCAAGGAAATTTGACTGACCTGACACATAATGCAAAGACAAATTACAAAGGACTTATTGTAATATAAAGCAAAATGTTTCGATTTTAATCTACAATTGACGTCTTTTTATATTATTCGTAAGGATAATTGCAATGAGATCAAAGCATATTTTTTTTAAAAAAAAGTTAATTAACTTCCACTGGTAATTAGTATATGGCGGAGATAGTTCACCGCCATAGTCTCTTTTAAAATACATTTTTCGCAATAATGCCACAGGTATCTCTAGTTTCTTTTGTGCTTTTTAAATTACCATCCATATTGTTCAAATATAAAATAATTTTATTTAAATTAAATTAACGTTAAGTTGGCAATCTGTTGATTACGATTTAGAACAGGTAGTCTCTAATTTTCAAAGGAAAACAACAGAAACAATCACGAAAATTTCATAAGTAAATGTAACGATTGATGCAAAGTAAAGGTGAATAATGCTGCAATTGTTGCATAATTCAAAACAAAACAAGTCTCAAAGCTTCATCAGAGCTTTTTTGGTGCCGATTTTTATTCCTGAAAAATTAACGGTGTTTTTTGAGTTTTCGATTTTTGAGCTCAATTTCAAATGATTAATTTTAAAATTTTTAAATTTAACCCTAAAAAGTACAATCTCTTTTAAATCAAGAAAAATCTTTGAGCAGGTCTTTTATTTTGTAATTATTTATTAAAGATGAAAACGAGGCCTACACCTTTTAATAGGCCTGGTGAATCTGTATCAACTAATTTTTTACAGAGATATTTGACGAAAAACTGATTTTGCAGGGGTAAATTTAATCCAAAATATCTCTCTTAAACATGAATCTGAGCACGAACGACAAAATACGCATCCCTTAGAATAAAATCAACTATCTATAAACCAAAACAACATTTAAATCGGGATTTTTGATCTCGGGTAGTTTACCGAAAAACGACTTTTGTTTTGGTTTAGCTTCGGATTTCGTTATAGTCAAAATTTCGTTTTTCTCCGGTTTGAAGCCTTGAGTCTTATAAACTTTATAGAATATAATATCAGATATGATACAGAAATTATTATTTTCATCATCTACCCAGTCATAAACTCCAATTAATTACATCGTACAACACTTTTATACGTTCCTAGTCGTATCATATACGTTTATGGTGTGATAAAAATACGTTAACCACACCATCAACCTATTCAATTTCGGAATTGTTATAATTCACTTTTGTATATTTGATGGATATTTAGATAATTATCGATTTAGTGTTTTATAATTGACGACATATTGTCACATATAACAGTGGATGGTTGTTAATCTTAAACTAGCCTTTCCGCAAAATTAGTTTGACTATTGTGTACGATAATCTAAATTCTAATACAATACAGTAATTGTTGAATAACGATAATGGTTGTTATTTTGTACAGTATACATAAATAAATACAGTTGATATAAATTAGATTTGTTGTTTGTAATCAATATGAATGGTGCAATCATGCGAATTTCAACGAAACGATGATTCAGTTGAAATATGTTTATTTTGGAAGAAATATACAAAAAAATGTACCACACATTCTACTTTCTGTGACAGAATATTTCGCTATAAAACCAACAAAAAAACCAACATTTTCTCTTTACACACAAGTAGATGTTTACGACAATTCCTTCAGAATGTTAAAATTTAATCTAAACACTAAATATGTAAAACTTTTCCTGTTGTACTAGCAATAAAACAAAGGTTATTCATGAAATATATGTGAGTTTTGTATGTTTGATATAATGTTAACCGATAAAACTTTTTCAGACAGTCTGAAATATCAATCTCTTGAACAGTGAAATATATTGTACACATCTCTGTCTGTTTAACTGAAATAGATGGTGTGTGTTGTCTTTGGAAAGCTGGTGTGAGGCGACAAATAAACCATGGACGTCTATCAGATTGTCTGTCAACTCTAAAATACTGACTCTACTTTTGAGCGAAAAAATGTTATGCTGAGATTCTTGTAATCGTATTTCTTTTTTGAGTTATAGAAGAGAGCATGAGCATTTTGCATTCTAGATTGTTTCCTCTGTTGTGAAGCGTTGGTATCATTAAATTTTCAACTGAATCAGATCTATAGTCGAGTTGCAAACGTTTTAGTTTGAAGAGGGAAAAAGAATTTAAATGAAACAAATACACTGGAATTATAAATTGCTATACAAATCTACGGCGTCTATTCATATTGTGTGACATTTAAATAAAAGAGGCGATAATAAATTTTGCACGCTTTAACAAAATTTTGAAAATGACTCGTTGTCATCGACAATGTAAACCGCAAGTAGCGTGATTGTTGACCGAAACATTTGCGGTTTAATTCGTTGGTTAATCAATTAATGTAATCAAAAGAATATGAACTTCCATCAAATTAATTAGCTTTTTCACTATCACCCCAAATAGGGTCATATTAATTAAACCTTATCATAATTTTATTTAATTACAATAATAAATTCAAGTTTAAATGTTTATCTATATGGGAGCATTATTACGCTCAACTTCTCTCTACAATTTGAGTTCATATACAAAGCCCTTAATTGGTTCAAAATAATACAACTGGTGATTTAATTAATGTATACAGTTTATGTTAGTGTACAAGAGAGTTTCGATTTGTTATTTCCAATGTTCAATCATCAATACCATCTCGAAATCAATGTTGATTTAAACTTGACGAAAATTTATGATTGTCAATAAAAACATTATGGATATAGTGAACGTAAACGATGATCATTTCAGTTTGAAATGTGCAATTTTAAAGCCATTGGAAAATGTTTTTCCAATTCAACACTCCGCACACACAACTAGTATTGATGCTGGGAATGTTAGGAATGTTGTACTAAACTATAACTTTGTCATTTTGTTCAAAATTCAACTCGGTTTTATTGACAACACACATTCACTATATATTATCGTGTGAAAATGTACATACGGATGGTTGGATCGTAAATGTGCTCGTTTAAAACAATGAATTTTTGTGTCGCTACCGCTATTCAGATGAATTTACAAGAAAAATTGGCTAATTCTTCTATGTTGTAATCATAAATGCCAATATTTGTACTTACAGTAAGTTGTTGTTTAATCAAATTTCATTTCTGGAATTTCGAAATTGTTTTGTTGAAATGTTCTACAATAGGGCCAACGAAAAGTGAGTTATATATGTCATGTCTGTTTATAGAGTTTTCTTGTGGCCTGGGAATTCTCCACAAAGCAATTCATGTTTTCGGTCCAACTCAGTTCACTAGTTTTATCGACTTCCGATTTTTTTAGGCTTTGCGGTCGACTAACTCGACTTATAAACTTTTCTAGATTCAATTAATGTTTCAACAACATTAATTGGGTTACAAACGAGTACAAGAAGAAGAAAAACAACTAAAATTATACCTTCTTTTGGCACAGTATACCCATGTACTTCACAGAATGTAGTCGGTGCCATTGGTCCTGGACTAACTGATCCATACGATGGTAATGATGCTGATGGGGCATCGATTGTAAAAAATGTCGATGTATGATCATCAGATATCGTTTGTACAGATGTTGAAGTGGCACCAGTGGTAGTACCGACAGTGATTTCTTCTTGTCGGCGACATTTGGCACAGCGCTTCATTTCAGAGCGCACGCGCAACAACCACACCATACCAAATAGAGCCATAACACACGGCTGTTGCCTCATGGCAGCCACCATATGGTCATAGCCTTGTCCAAATACCACCGGCCCCCCGTTATGTACACACATACCCTAGTAATAGGCGCCACTGCCACTATTTATTCACTATAGCAATCAAGTCATGCTTGTACTTTTCACTTATGATTTTAATTGTTAAATGCTTAAAGAGGTTATAACAATAAAGACGCCCATAGGGTGACTATTGTACAATTCAAAAATACGCGATTTTCACCTTTAAATAGCTATAAACAAACTAAAATTAAAATTTTAAGCAATCCTATATTTCATAGGGTTTTTTCGTTTTTTTTTACAAAGAATCCACGAATACCAAAACATGATATTTATGGTTCACTGGACAAGGTCTCTTGTTCCTTTATTGTACATTCTACTATTATAGTACAGCATCAATAATGCAGTAGAGTTGCTTAAAAGTTTCGTTCGATTGTCGTTATAAATGTTACAATACGAATATGGAATATGTATGTATAACATGTATACAGTCTTTTTCATGTAAATATGGTGAATGGCAATAGATTCGCTATATATCAAAAGAATTTTCACCAGAACTTGAAGGGGAACACCTAGGCTACCTATTCATTACAAAAATTGTATTATAAGTCGAAAATTTGTGAATATTACAAGAGGTGATTTACCTGTTTTGAGTATTCAAGCCAAAAGATTTCTATCTTTAGGAGGCATAAATTTAAAAAGCTAAATTAAGAAATTAAATAGCTGCTAAATTTTGTCAATTCGATACATGGAGCAACTGTTTCTATTACTCACTTTTTCTTCCTCTCTCTTGCTCACTTCATCTTCAATTTGTTATTTTTCGAAAATTGTCCATTAAGAAATAAAACTAGTCCTTCAAACTTTATTACATCTTTTCTCGCTTTTTTAAATTTATGGCATCTAGGGAAAAAGTCCCGCGGTTCAGATTCTCATAACAGGTAAGTCACCCCCAATATTCATAAAATTTTTGATGTTTTCTTGTAAATGAAAATTAATTTTTCAAAAAGCAAATATTTTTGTATTTACTTGACCATGAGTTTTTTAAGAGGGCCAATTTTGCATTCAATTTTACGTCATTTCTAATAGTTGATTTCAATTTCTCTTATTTTCAAAAACTTTAAAAGCGAGTTTTTACCTCTAATAGATAGCTTAAAGTTGAACGCTACTGGATGAAAAACAAACTGTGTTCAAAAATTTTGAAAAATGTATCATAGCTTAATATTTGACTAAACTTCACTTATACGAAGTTTCAATAATATCTGGAAGTTTTTATCACGGAAACCTTATACCAGATTTTGCTTAAATTTTTTTTATCACATCCATTGAAATTTTATCTAGCTTCTGTACTTTTTTGTTTGACTTTGAACGATTAGTTTTGAAAAGAAAAAATTTAAAAAACGAAATAACGAATCAAGCGTATTTAATACGCTTAATATAAACGAAAATATTCAGCGTCAACATCAATTTGTCCTTCAAAGCACGCATTTTAAAATTTTAATTTATAAATTCCACCATATTGTTCTCTAAGAAAAATATCAATCTGTAAATATGGATGAAAATATAGATATAAAAGACATGGAGGAGCAAGCGCCATCTAACGTTTGAGAAGCGTAATAACCACAGGTCTATCTTGAGGCAGGTACTCCTTTAAGTGTTCCCTTGAAGTTCTTGTAAAAATTTTTGTATTCTATTAATAAATGATAGAGTCATATTGAATTAATTGCCAAGCACCATATTTACATGAAAAACCTTGTATACAGTTTATATCAGAACTATATTTTTCTCTTTAATATGTTAATCAACAGGTTTGAATATTTCCGAGTCGGGCGACGAAAAAATTTGATGAAATTCGCAAGCGCATATATGTACCTTATTCGTATATGTTCAATTTACATCGTATGACATTATCCGACGTAAAATATAACACTTTCAGACTATACAAGAGTCGCATATTGAATACAGTTTTTCAGTTTTGAATAGAATATTATTTTCAGAAAAGCTTACCATTATAGGATTTTTGAAACAGTTTTTTAAGCAACCACATTATAAAAGACCATATATTTATATATTCAACATGTCTCAATTTTTATATATTTTAAAGAAAAAAGTAATCTTTCATATTGTTATTGTTATTATGATTGTAAGAATATGATAAATCGCTATAATTCAGGAAATGGTAAGGAAATTTGTTTGTCAAAACTATAGTGATAGATTTGATCAATTATATTATAGACACATTATTAGACTTAATGAAGCTATCAACCATATATAGACTAGAATATCAAACATTATAGACGTGACTACCATCGTAGATACAAATTATTATTCATAAAGTTAGATAGTGCACTTGAATTTAATCACAATCCTTAGTAGGTATAACAATACAGCTAGTCCTATACTATTACTACTACACAGTCATCAATATTGTAGTGTAAAGGTAGAGGAAATAGCATAGAGGGACCTAGACCTAGACAGGAAGGATGTCAAGATAGTATGAAATTGTAACATTTCAGATTTGTCTTAACAATAACAGATCCATCCAACATTTAACAATCTCTTCTTGTTATCAACGGTATAGTGTTGTATTCAATAGTGGAAATTTTAGGGTATATCCAGACAGATGAATTGACACATACATTTCCATTTACATATCATTATTATGTATTGTGAGAAAATACCAATTTTATAATAAAGATGAAAATAAACCAATCAATTTTCAACAGTGTTATTATTATAATAATTGAACATTGTGTGGTTGTTTGAAATTTACCAAATTAATTGTTGTGGACTATTACAATTTGAATATTATTAGCAAATTAAAGGTTGACGGCAAATTCTAATCCCTACTGTAATCAAATTATACAATTTCACAATTAGGTCATCTCACCAACAGGAGGTTTTTGGCATACAGACTTTATTTCCATAAGGACCTTCTTTAATATCTGACGATGAACAATAAATTCAAATCTATATTGTACACAATAAAACATTTGTTAATTAAACAAGTAATTTTAATCCGACTTACTTTGATCTTTATTAATTTCACAAATCTGGCCCAAGATCCCTTATCGTCTTATCAACAATTATCCTGCACACTTATCGATTACTACGAAATTTTATTTGTTATGGTTGTAAAACTAATACATTGGACTTTGTTAAATATTGAAACTGTATTGTATTATAATATTATAAGAAAACATATGGCAGTCCTCATTTAACAAGGGTTCTTGTATAGCAAGCAAACAACGATTAAAGCATTAGTTTATAGCTGGATTTTTTTCATAACTGAAGCGTCAACTAGTTGGGGGTATCTGGTAAAGGTCGTTCTCTGAAAAAACTTTGTACTGATAAAGAAGGATTCGTGATCGTCCATTTAAATAGAAGCGATTTTCTTTTTGCTGTATGTATTCAAGGCGTCTTTTATGGATTTTCGGATTTATCTTCTAGTTTAAAAAAAATATGTCGTCTTGTGAAAAATATAACATTAAATTTTTTACTCGGTAAAAAATATCAAACAGAATTTCTAATTAATACAACTTGTTTTCTGGGGACCAAATTTTTCAATTTATAAAAGATTCAAAAATAATGAAGAGTGAATATAACGTATTTTTGGCATCTTATTCAAATATTCCATGTTGAAGATCTTTACAGACATATTTCATAGAAACTACCCAATAAAATACTGCCATATTCTGAATATAATAAATATTTCATATTTTATAACGCACAAACACACGAATATGGATGGCAAAAACAGAGAAAAGACGAAATTTATTTTGTCATGTGTGTGAACACTTGTCTAGCATATGAAAAAAAAGAATAAACGATCATCAACACGAAAAAGTGTCAATTCCATATACATTCTATCTGTACATCAGTAACAGATCGATTTAGTGAATTTCAATATTATTAAAAAATCATTGTTTATATCGTAGAAGATATCAATTTTATACAGAAATGAAACTTATATGCTCCAAGAAACGGGAGCAAAAAGATTCTCTTTTTTGTGATCGTCAACGAAACGTAAAAAACCCGAACTGAAATCCAGCATAAATCAACAATAGTAACGATCGATTTAGAGGGAGTTTTATTTGTAGCCTCACTACCCTTATATTTTTATTAAAAGTATGATATTTACAGAATTTATTGTGTTATAATGCGGTATTCTGCAGGATAAGTTAAGATCAGTAAATTACATAACTGCCCTTATAGATAGTGACATGGAGATAGTGTGCTAATGCTCCAGAAGATCCTCAAGTACAACTCCTGAATGTTAACAGGAGTTCTTGTGGGTAATCGTGAATAGACTGTGTTGGTGATGTCGCTGTATTATTCAGATAACAAGGTTGAAAATGATATTTTAATTTAAAACTCGCCATGTTCAATTTGCAAATTTGGAAACAGGTCTTGCTTTTTAAATCGATAAGTGAAAGTATATAACACACCGCCCAAATATCCAAATTTATTGATGTTGTGCAAACGGACTGTTACAAATATTTAAACTTGTCGATTACAAAATCAACAAACTGTATTTGTTATATACACAATGGAATCCAATACGATGATTGGGCTACTTTTTAATATTCGAAACATGTACATAGTATTGAGGAAATCCTCTACATTTCTAAGATATATCTAGAAATTATTGTAGTTTCCTAATAAAATATTAATTTTGATCTATGTTCTCTTATTGCAATAACACCAACACAAATAAATCGCAAGATACTGGACGTGAAATTTAATTGTTCTCCAAAATCCGTACAATAAACGATTACTCAATCGTATACTTCCCCTCTCTCTATGTCTCATGTAATATTTCAAGACAGCATCGTCAATCACGGTGGCGGTAAAAACGGAACTCGACTGACAAAGAAACATTCCCAGGCGTCCCCCTCTGGTTTCAATAATACTAAAATACAGAGCAACTCCCATTATTTAATAAGCGATTCGAAAAATATTGCAAGGATTTATAGGAGGGTGTCTAGAGATAATTTTAACAAAATTAGAGCCTCCTAGCTCATTTAAAAGTTGGTTCGTTTTGGAGAAGATTACGATTTTTGAAAAGTGAACTAAACATGCAAAACGACTTAAAATGACTTGAGAATCCTCCCAACATTGTTTTTTTCCAGTTTTTTTCCATTAAATTCTAGCATAAAATGCAAAAATTCGCTCCTATTCCATAATAAAATGAAGAAAAACGAAAAAATCAATGTTGGGAGGGTCTACGAGTCATTCTTAGTCGTTTTCCATGCTTTGCTCGTTCTTGAGAATTGCCAGAAAGGACCATTTCTTAATCAACTTTCAAATGAGCTGCAAGGCTCTAATTTTGCTAAAATGTTCTCTGGAGACCCCCTATGAATCCTTGAAATATTTTTCAAATCGCTCGCCAAATAATGGGGTGAAAACGACGAAAAATGCCTTTGGTCTTATAGTAAAATCGAACAGGAATTATAAGGGTTGAAATTTACAAGACTCTTATAAAAAAATATTCTCCAGGGATGACCGTACAAATTTTTCAACTAATATAGAATCACCCGACCAATAAGCAATAATGTGAATGAAAAGTAGGTAGTCCCAAGTGGAAAGCCCCCTATTAAAAATAATAATAAGGTACTATCATCTTGACCTAACTGCCGTTTTATGAAAAAAAATTCTTCACCAATTGTTGGTTAATGTAGATATACTTAAAGGATATTCATTCCCTAAACATAATTTTTTAGAAATATCCCAAAACAGGTACCTATTCTTTATTTTACCCCTCTTTTAATAGCTACTGGTTTCGTTAAAATCCATAAATCCTGTTCTAGTTAGTATTAAACTATGAGACCAAAAGCATTTTCATCATTTTTTACCCATTCGATTATGCCAACTGCATTCAATTATTTAAACTGCAAGAGCTAAGTAAATAATGAGATTGAGATTTGATTCTTATGGGAGATCTGGAATCTAAAAATTTGCTCAGAAGATGCTGCCACATATTTATTAAGAGCCATAATTCTAACTCCGTGTTTTTTTCAAGAAAAACGAATTCTTTTTCTATTTTAGACTAATGGTTTTATTGTCGGCTATAATTTATGTATTTTGATATAGTGGCCTTCAATTTGTGTTATTTTTATTCCAATCGAAGGGAGTACTTCGATAGTATCTCCATCTACTGGTCGGAATACTCACAACGCTAGGAGTACTTGGATAGTGGCGATACCTGGTGTTAGGAGAACTTTATCAATTGCAATTATTATTCACTCAATGTTGCAAGTATGTGAAATATACAAAGTACCCCTTTCAGACCAAAGCTTAGAGGCGTGATGATTTCACCCCATAGAAGACACGTGTCGCACAGGGACACTTGGGAATTGTTTCTTTGTGAGTTATAGTCACGTACCCCTGAAGGCTAACAATATCGTGATTTATAAACGATTGAATAGCTACTCACCGTTACTCACTATGATATTACATGATTCTAACAGTTATTTGAACATCAAAATCTCAAAATCTAACGTTATTGAAAAGCGTTAATTTCAACAAACCACATTAATTTATCCGCGTACAAATAATAAATCCAAGGATTGTTGAAATAATTTGTAACGATTGCTATATAGTGTGCACAGGTGTGCTGCACGTTGTGTGTACGTCTTTATATTACTCGTATTTTCTCAAAAGGTATTATATATGTATATGTTTGTACAGGTTTATCTATGTATAGAGGGGCCATAGAGTAAATCAGAAGCCTCATCTACAAAGTCCAACCGTCGTTCAAATAAGACAGAGATTGAGTTTAGGTTTGTCTTATAGTATAAATAATGTCTTGTGTGTATTGTATATCTAAATTACAAACAAGAATAAAATCAACTTCTAAAACTAACTATATTTGAATAAAGTTCAACTAAACAAATTCCTTTTCATCCGTACTACATTTCATCTGGTTGTTTCATGTATTGTGTCTGGCCGGTTTCTATTTCAAATAATTCTTGTTGTTGTTGTAGTATACGAACAATACTTGGTGTTTTACTAAAAGTTTCAGATATCATGAAATTGCTTTTCCTCGTCGTCTATCATTAATGAAAATCACTAAAAGTATTTTAAGTGAATAAAACATTCGGTAAAATAGAAAGTTTCGTTTGTTGAAATAAAACACAATAAGTTTGTAAGAGTAGTAGGGAAAATTAAACCGACTTTTCACATTTTTTTCCTTTCTCCGAAAAGGGTATTGTGGTAGTTTTGTATTTCTATACTGTCGTCTTTCATTGTCTATAAGACAGTTGACATGTAATTGAATTATATTAAGTTTCGAGCTGAATGTGTGAGAGATGTTTGTTGCAAAAATTCAATTTTGTTCACAATCCAATTAAAATTAAAAAAAAAAAACTCGCCCAATTTCATACATACTGTTCTAATAAATTCCAAAATTGGAGTATGCACGACATCAGCATTAGCTTTATTATTCATACAGGGGTAATTAAGAATTTATGTTAATAATAACAACAGGTGAATTGATTTTAACGATGGCATCAGTATTGTGTTTAATGAACACTGAAAACGATTGAATAGATAGCTTGCTGTGTAATTAAATAAGATGTCAATCATACAGATCAAACGGGAGTTTCACGTATGCTTCATGGAGTAATGCATCAGATTCTTCTCATACATAATTCAACATGAGAGCTTTATAATTATGGAAGAAGGATTCGATTAGTTGCTATTTCGGTTCAATAATGCGGAATAAAATTACAGAAAATAATCAAATTGTGAAGAAATTTTCAAATATCGATAATTATAATAGAAATTAACAATGCTTGGAGCCAACTATTCAACTTAAGAAGTGAGTTTTTAGCGAATTTTTTTAAAAAAAATTAGCTTATGACGAGATCCTCACTTTTGAATTTCCGAAAAATTTTTGCACAGAAGTTCGTTTTGGGACCTCAGGAACCCATATCCACCGTTCGTTAAAATTTTTATATATATATATATATATATATATATATATATATATATATGCTTATTTTAAATGGAACACCATATTTTTCTTTTTATGGTTAGATAGAGAAAATTATTTTGCATCGAACTGTATTAGCATTTCCTATATCTATCTTTGATAGTTTTTCAGTTATTCAACATTTTCAATTTCATCTAATTGTCTCTCTTGAAAAAAAATATAAAACATAGAAGGCTTAGCAAAACAACTTTCAATTCAATTGTCACAATTAAGATGAAATTAATTGATTAATTTTAAAATATCTCAAGGAAGGAAAATGGAAGAAATTCATAATTAATTAAATCAGTATTAATTGGATTTGTTTTTTATGCATGTGGAATATCTTAAATGTTATAAAAAACATGTAAAATATTCAATATTAACGTCATTTATGATGTTTTAACTTTTTTTCTAAGCCTTCTATGCGTTTCGTTATAGTTGAATTCGTTTCAAGGGAGGTGATTGGACGAAACTGAAAATTTTGAATAACTGAAAAATTATCAAAGATAGGTATAGGGAATGTTAATACAGATTAATATAGAATTTTTTTCTCTATCTAACCATATAATAAGAAATATGGTGTTCCATTTAAAATAAGCAAGATATTATAGTTTGAAAATTGCTTGAAAGGAAAACTTATTTCAGCTAAACGCTGAAAGGTAATTGAATTCTGTTTAAATTGGCAAAAAGAAAATTATTTTTACTACTTAGGTTCCAAGTTTCAACATTTCAAATGCTATAGCTTCAAAAATATGAATTTCTCAATTAAACACTGCAAATTTTAAAACTGAACTAAAAGCTGAAATATCTGAAAAACTTTCAGCGCTAGACCATAGGTCATGTTATTAAAGTTCCCTTCGTTTAAACTATAGAATTCAAAAATGTAATAAAAAATATACCATTCCATTTAAAATAAGAGAGTAGGGTGCACTACCCCATATAAGGAGGGTAGCTAGAACAACGAAAATAATTTCTAGAGAAAATTCAGGGGATATAATGGCTACATACCAAACTACATCAACTTCCAATAACTAGAACTTCTTATACTTTTAATTGCCCATCCTCTTGAATCACCCTGTATATATATGTATATCCAAGATAACTGCCGTAAAAATACACCAATCTTAATGAAACTTGGTACAAAAATCGGTCTTTGGGATAGCTTGGATGAGTTCGTTGGCCAGACTGGTAGGGTCAACACTTTTGGAATAAGAGTTGAAGAAATGTTAAAAAAAATCATTTTCAATATTACATTTGCTTAGATTTTGATGAAAATTAAAATAACAGTAGAGCCGTCGATCCTCTATGACCCAGAAAAAAAATCATCAAAATCGGTTTATTGGATTGCAAGAAAAATGCAAAAATCTCTTTTTTGAGTATAAAGAGTAAAATCGAATTTCTCAGATGGCTATATGTTCTGACAATTGATATTAGAAAAAAAATTGAAAATCGCAGAGGGCAACTAATTTTGACAGTTAATATTAGACAAACATAGATCTAGTATGTTAATATTAACATACTAGATCTATGTAGACAAACAACAAATTTTCGAACTAGTGAAATTTTATTAGTGTTTCTTATTGTTTGTGAATTAATAATATTTCAGCATGTAGATACATTAAAAAAATCGCTATATAAGGTACTTGCTGCCTTTGGAGATTTTTTTTAATCTACAGTTATAGTTTTCAACTAACTTGTATTTCAATTTACATTAGATCAAGTTTTGTAATTAATTAAAATACGTAGATTACAGTTTCACTTTCAGTTCTAATGCAAAAAATTATGATTAAACCTAAACTTTGTTACAAATCGTTAATGAACTAATCAACAGGTAAAGTTTCTGATTTTCAAATTTGTAATTCGTAATATATCGATCTGAATGTACATAGTAGACGACAAACAAGTCACTAACAAAGACGAACAATGCCCGGATTGTGTGGCGGCTGGTGATAAGATACACTATACTAGTTGAAATTTATATTGCAGTCTTGCCAATATGAGAGCTACAGTTCCGTTACGATCTATCAAGACGGATTTCGAACGTAAAAGATTCTCTTTACTATCCATAAACCGGAGCTATTTGAAATAAAAACCATCGACTAAAAGTAGAGATTTTGTATACAATTAAAATTGATTCCAACTATGTTAGTTATATTCAGAAAATCCACATCAAAAATCTATAATTCAACACATTTCCTACGATCTAGAGATGAAATTTTCTGAAGAAAATTTGTAAGTCGCCAAAATTACATAGAAACGTTAACGAGAAAATCATCGTGATGATCATTATTGGAGTGGAAATACGAAGGGAACAAGAGACGGAGAGACGGAAATTCATATGCCACAACCCTCAACATCAAATCGATAAATTAATTTTGAGTTTTTGACATTCACTAGTAGATACATAGATTACAAATAATCAATATTAAAAACCAACTTTTTTTTAATAGAAATTCTTTAAAATTGTTCAATTATCATAATTCACATCGATAAGAGCTCTTGGCCAGGATTTCCGCATTATTTTAAAAGAAATTCGCCATTATTCCCGATTAATGTCGATAGGGAAATTTCGGTAGAAAGACAATAGTCGTCTGTAGACGACGCAGTCAAATCATTTTTCTTTCTTTCGTCGGTTTTATTATTGAGGAGATTAAACTAAAGAGGAAGTTAGCTAAGGCAGGTTAATAAAGTTTAAAAATATTTATGTAGATTTGCAGAGAACCGAAATTATTTTATAGAAAAAAAAGAGATATTCTTCTGGTAAAACTCAAGAGAAATTTTGATTATTTACATAAATGTTAACTTTTAGTTTTGTTTTGTTAAAGTTAAATGTACATAACTTGATGGGAAATATTTCATTTCTGACTGGTATGACTGATATGTCAGCGATTTTTATCAGAAACTTTACAAAATTTAATAAGTTGCTTTTTTAGAAAAGTTGTAAGTTTTTAACCTTCTATTACAACACAAATCAATCATATCGGACATTTATTTTTCTTCTATTCATCAGTGAACCGATCGGGCGAAAAAATACTGGTTTGACTTGTAAATTTGTACAATTTGAATGACCAGTCTATACTTATAAAGATCTCTCCTCTGTTAACAGATTACACAAAGGATTCGACACGATTCAGCTTAGAATGAGGAGTATTTGCAATTATAATATCCTCCTCTTTCATGGTTTGACTTCAATAAAAACAGCCTATAGAGAGCAGATTTCTACCTGTAATGTAAAAGAACACAACTAAAATAAGATGCATTAATTTAAAAGAAGCTGTTTTATAAAAAGAAAAGCCCTTTTCTGAATTCGTTACATTAATACAACTCGAACAAATTAACAACGGAGAAAAAAAGACGACAAAAGAATGAAGTGAGATTTGATTAGGTATAGATCGTAAAGTTTTACAACATTATTAAAGTATAAGAGAAGCCTTAATAAATTTGTAAAACCAGAATGAATAAATCTCCAGAGTACTCATTTTATCGGCTAATCTCCTCTATTTTATGATTGATGAAGTGATTGTTGTTGAAGAACTTTTTCCACAAAATTTCCTGATAAAATTGCATCAATCATCCGTTATATATTATTACTAGTATTATCATTATTATTATTATTATAAAGTTAATTCTATAGTCGACAACTTAAGTCCAATGTAGTAGACGGTTATCAATTGCTTACAACAATTAATCTCCTCGACTGGATTATCTTTGGCAATGATAAAAGAGGGTCAACCGTTGCCATTCGTCCGTCTAGAGTGTACATACTACATTATTATAAAAGATACCTTCATGGGCAAACAGACACAATCTCCCTTGACAATCAACAAATAGAATTACAAACCAAGACTGAGAAGATAAAACAACAAGCGCATCAAATTTAAATCTGACTTTCTATCAAAAATTAACAGACAATTAAAATCGGATTAGACGGAAATTAAGCTACACCGAGAAATCACAAGAAAGTTATATTTAAACTTGTAATTGTTTTAAAAATGTCAAATAAACTGCTCTTATATGAAGTGTAATAGTAGAAGATTCAAGCAAAAAGTTGTAGATGAATGATTATGATATATCAAACTTCTACAAAACTCTGTTTCTTATAATAATGATGGCTTAATTCTCGCTGACTGTCTGTACATTCATAAAATGGATTACTGTCCATTATTAGTACTAGTTTGATACTGGGAAATCACAAGAAGATTTGTTGTTCTTGTGAAAAAGAACAAGAAAACGTTACGATTTTTTATATAGTTGGTCAATACTTACAATTAGAATATTTGAAGATTATTATTAATATTTCGGAAAGACTCCGATAAAATTCCAATAATTTTAATTAATAAATTATTGAGATATATTCATTATTAAATCCCCGAGTGTATGGATATACGCGATAATTATTCGATAGATGTCCATGTACCGGGATTAATCTATTGGTTGTACATTCGAGTTATTGTTAAATTGAACATATTGTTGTTATAATTATAATTCTCTTTGTTCGCATTGTTATTGTATAAATAAGCCGATGAATTATATTGAATAAATAAACATCAAATTATCAAAACTCTAACTATTTATACAAGTTTATAAATACTCCTAGCTCTTATAGTAACTTGAAACTTATCCCAACGATTTATAGGTGCTAAAGATGATTTTAGCATTATTAGAACCTTGTAGTTCATTAAAAAATCGGTCAAAAACGCTCGTTTCTGATAATATTGCAATTTTCAAAAACATACTGTACGAGTACACTTAAAATGGCTTAGAGTGATTCGAGGATCTTCCCAACATTGATTTTTTAAATGATTACGTCTGTTTCGACACACAATTCAGTTTGAGGAAAAGCTAAAACTATAGCTTTGTTAATTACAAACATTGTAATCTATTAAGAAAATCAGTGCGGTTGATCTGAATAAAAAAAAATTCTATCAGCCTCCGAACCTCACAAATTACGTGCAAAAGCTGCTCAAAAGTACGATTCTTCTTAATTTAATCCAATTAGGTTTTTTGATTAATTTTATGGAGTTACAGTATAGTACTAAAGTAATTTTGAATGATAGAAATACCCTTATAGCTAATATTAAATACGAGAAAACAATATTCTCCCGGCGCATCCACCATTTTGCACAATTTTTATATAAGGTGACGGCTACAAATACGATTCTATGAAATTCTTATTAATTGAAGAGCGATTCGAAAGACATCTTAAGCATCTATAGAGGAGTCTTTAGAAGACATTTTAGTAAAATTTGAACCTCGCAGTACATTTTGAAATCGATCTAACACCGATCGTTGCTGCATACTTAAAATGGCTTAGAGTGACTCTTTTTCTTTATTTATTTTACGTGTCAACTCACTTCCCAATGAGCTAAGAGTTTCTACTTTTGCTAAATATTCTCAGAAGACTCTGAACTAAGCTTGAAATATTTTTCAAATTGCTCGCCAAATAATACGAGTTTCCATAAGAGTTAGGGACATTTAGTTGTTCAACCCGGTATACCTAGACAGAATAAAGTCACAAGCGTTGTAAAAACATCTTGTAAATATGCCTAGTCATGCTTTTTTTATAAAGAGGGTGTGCGTTAATCGTCGAGAAGTTGTCTGCTATATGAAGATAAATTTACCGTGTCTCCCTTTGACATAATGTCACAGCACTCGAGACACTCGTATTGGATAATTTCATGACTTGTTTCTTCATAACTAACAATTTTACCACTCGACAACATTTTTATCAAATATAACCGACTGACATGTATGTATGTATGTACGCCAATTAGACGAAATATATTTTTATTGAAAATTCTGTATTTATAAAAGATAAATTTTCAAGTTAACAATTGCTGTAAAAATATTTGTAAACGAGCAGAAGATTCAATGATAACTCGTCAAATTTTCCAAAAAAATCTTCTAAAATATTCTCAAATAAGTTAATACAGTAAATTTTAAATTATTATCAACATAACAGCCTACAATTCTTGTATTCCACAATAAGAACATTGTCTCTCATAAATATTCAATCTTTAAACATTATCTGATTGAATTTCAATCTATTTTAAATCATTTTTTTCCAAATATGACATTAAGCATAACAAACAACATTATTATTGTATCGTTTCGATTGATGTATGTGTACATATAAACATTTCAATTTAGCAATTTTTATACTTAATGGATTATTATCTGTTCCATTTTTCATCCATTCTTACTTTATTTACCATATGTCGAGAGATATATTACTATATATATTTTTGTTATTTTGTTAATATGAATCAAACATAATCCCGTCCACTATAATAATATTTATCATTCAAATTACTCTAGAAAATATCCTATTATATAATTTCAACAAAACGAATATTCGATTAAACTTTCTATAGAAATAGATTTTTCAACGTATTATAAATGATTACGATGATAGAAATATAGATTCAACTAAAGTAAATTCAATAAACGTAGACAAACGTATATATATTGAAATATATGGAAGATAATGGTAGATAAATAGGAGCCTTTTAAATATTCCATGTGCGTCTATAATGTCGACAAAGACATGATCACGTGTCTTCTATGGTGAACTTTTTTTGTAGTGATTGTTGTATAGTGGCAAGATCACTAATGATCAACGATAGAATACGCTTTAGAAGCTTGATTAAATCACTTGTCAAGTACATACTTTCCGATCGAAATCAAGTGAAGGATCCGTGATTAGTATACAATGAACTAAAAATGGTGGATGCGCCCCCCGGTGATTGATAGAAGAATTATAATTAGCGGATATTACCGACAAATTGTTGTCTTTGTGGTTCTTTATAGAGAAGCTTTACAAAGCTGTAAAATAGTCCTAAATAATAGTTAGGAAAGTATAAAGTTCAACTATAATCATTATGAAAACTACAAAGTTTAAGCACTTAACTTTTAACTCTAGATAGAATTGAAATGTGCTATTTAAACATGTCTAACAAAAATTTTGAAACGAGTTGAGCTTATTATTGATCCATCATTTTGCAACCAAACAGTGAGTACCTATTAATGTTACAATTCAATTTAAATCGGAAAGAATCGAAAACGTTCTATTTGGAAATTTATATTCACATTAATGTAAACGCTGTAGTTTGATACGTATCCAAGAGAATACAAAATGATAAATCAAGCTTTGAATTGTTAACTGGATAGAAGTGAAGATCAGTTCGAGAATGTATCAAGATTTACGATGTTTAGTTTGAATTAATCGGCTTAAATGGCGCTATAAACTTAAAAAATGTAAACTATCTAAAGCTAAATTCGAGCATTTTTTGTGTGTTTTACAGAAACTCGACAACGTTGTTAAACATTCGTTTTCATTAAGTAAACATTAAAGATCGACTCCTCTGCTATCTAATACAGTTTAACGATTATTTACATATTTTTGTATAAGAAAATTAATTTATTCGTTCTTGTTGTTTTTTTGTCTTGTTGTTGAGGAAATGAACGGATACGAGAGAATAAAACGGAATTTTAAAACAGCATTTTTGATTCAATCTAGACGGAATGAATGAGCGAGAGACGAAGTTAATTCAATTTTTTCAACAGCCGTCAACCTAGAAAACTAAATAAATATTTCCCAGACTTTTCCATTCTATTGATCGGTTGCCTCTAATTGTTATCATTGTACGACTTTTATCAATTAACTCAAGGAAATATATACGACTATATTTAATGTAATGAAGTAGCATAGTCAAGTCTTGTAATTTTCTCTCTTTTATTATTCAACACCAACACAGGAATTCCAATTAAACCGAAGTTTTTCCTGATATCATTCACTGACGTGTTTTTTTTTTCGTACTCCAGTCTATTTTTTACAACCTCCTCTTTCGTTTTGGTAAAATAACAACGGAATATTATGCACTTGGCGAATTAACAGAAAAAATGTCCAATTTTAATTGTTCAGTACACGAGACAAGTTAGTGAATATTTTTATGATTCAAGTCTAATGAATATTAATTAAAGGAAGTTGATGTGAATACCTTAAAAATATTTTAATTTTTTATACCAACTTTATGCGATACAAGTCACATATAACACATAAATATTTGCGATAACGATGTAGTATAACAAACCACTACTAGACAATATTCCATATTGAACTCACATTACGATTATTTGGGGGACTATAAATTTCATATTTTTATAAACTTTCACCCATATTCATAAAATATAGAAGAGTATACATGTAAACGTTTTTCATGTTGGTTCATATTCGATAGTAAACAGCCGCAAGCACGAAATAATGGCCGATTGAAAATTGACGAACTTTCAGGCCTGAAATAATAATCCGGAATTTCAAAGTTCGACTTAATCATTTCTCCACAGTTGCCAAAATTAAAATTTCGCTCAACTACTGCTCGATATTTTATAATATTTAAAATGTACTAAAAATTGATCCTTCTGGGCATGTTTAAAGTATTTTAATTACTGACAATGTTTGAATTCTTGATCTAAATAAGAATAGATGATAAGTAGTTTCAGTATTTGTACAAAATTTTCTAGCAAGACTACACGTTCTGTTAGATTCGAATGGTAGATTTCATAGTTCAATTCCGTTTAAATCATGAATTACTATTAATTTCGACTAAAGTACTTCAATTAGATCGTTCAACGGATAGTAGAACGATTGTAGTTTAACGGCAGTATTATTTATTGAATTTGGAAAAAAGAACTTTAATATGGGATTAACAAAGTTGAATGTATTGGAAAATGGAATGATTGAATTCAATTTGAGACGACAATGTCGATTTTATTCTATTTGCCAATGATTAAAATCTAGAAAAATGTAAACGTAATTAAATAATTGTACTTCAATTTGCAATTATAATAATTAAGAATATTCAAAACGGTTAATTTATTTGTAACAAGTATTTCACGCTGTAAATTTAAAATACATTCGTTGCATTTTAATTAAGTTACAGATTTACAGATTTTCGAGAGGAATATGGAAATATTCTCTATTAACGAAAGAAAAGTGGATTTATCAGGATACTTCAATTAAGGGTGGAAATTTTTATTTTTTTATTAGATTATCCGCATCTGTTCTGCAGTTTTCATATGGGTTAATCTGTGAAATAGTCAGCATCCATTTGTTTTATTTACATTATCGTAGATTAATTTTGTTGGAGGTTCAAATCGATATTCAAACATTATTTTTCAGTACTTGTCTGTTTTTTTTTTTTTGTTATTGTTCACCAAATCGAAATCAAATAAAAAGAAGTGAGAAACCCATTCAAACCATACAAGGGCAGTACTTTGCCTTCAATGATGAATTCTATGTGTTGTCAATACTGTCCCATTGGAAATTCACGTTTATCTTGTTTACACTATACTGAATAACAGCAATAGACGTAGGGATTGGACCGTTTTCAATGTGTTTATTTTCCGTCATAAGTAAATACGGTAATGTTATTGGTTTGTTGGTTGGGTCGGCTCCTGACTAGACGGCTATGATGGTGTTTTTTTTTTCGAAACGTGTCGCAAATGAATTATTTAAATCTCCACCGATTTTAACAGAAAAACCAACGATTGACACACACACACACACCCAAAAAGTATTCCCGAAAGATCACCGAAACCAAACATCACCGATTCTTTATAGCTGACAACGTTGTTGGAGCGTGATGTCACGAAGAGTACACCTTAGCCGACCATAAAACCAGACAATATCAAAAAGAGCACCTTTATACCTAAGAGGATATGATCCCTGTGCTGCTTTTATACGAAAATGAGATAGTAACAAAAGGCGTACTACGTTAGTTGCAATATAAGAGAACGTGATGTCTTCAACAACAGTTGAGAAATATATGGAAGCATGTCACTCAGTTTATTACAGCAATTTCTTTATTACCTTGATCAGTCATTCTAAATTTTTAAAACTATCTATCTACAACCATTCGTTTATTAAAATATATGAACCAACAACTAGTTTTGAATGTTAAATAGCAAAACAAGCATAAACACACATGCTCCACTCTTACGTCTCATTTAATGATGAATTGTTGGACATAACACAAGACATTTCCGTAATAATTCTAACTTTATTTGCCATAAGACTCTAGTTTATGTTTCTATTTACATGTACATGTCGAAGAATGCTACTACAACAAAGTTATTTCACCAAAACACAATTCAACTGAAATTTCATACTTGATGGTAAACATTTGACATTACGATGAGTTATTTTTTGTAGACAAAGAGAGACAATTCCCGATGGTGTTTACGATAAACAAGGGGGCCAGGTGTTGACATTAATCCATTCGGTCATGGTAATGTAGAGTGGCTATCAATAACGGCTTTCAAGCCAGGATGCAACGTTGGAAATTCATCACCGTCGCGGTCAGTGGAAATAAATCGTGCGCTATTGTAGGTGACGATTTACTATAAAAATTTTGATTCATATACAGTGATTCGAAAAATATTCCTATGATTTACAGGAGGGTCTCTAGAGAGCATTTTAGCAAAATTAGAACCTCGTAGCTCATTTGGAAGTTGGTCAAAAACGCTTGTTTCTTATGATGTAGTAATTTTCAAAAAATAACAAAACACGCAAAATGGCTCTAGTATCTTCCCAACATTGATTTTTCGTTTTTATTAATTTTATTCTGGAATAGGTGGGGTTGCTTCTCATTTTTACTAGAATGCAATAAATGTTGAGAGGGTCTTAACTAATTTTTGAAAATCGCGACCTTGTCCGAAACGAGCGTTTTTGAACAACTTCCAAATGAGCTACGAAATTCTAATTTTGCTACAACAATCTCCAGATAGCCCCCTAAAGATGCTCAATTTTTTTTTGAATCGCTCGCCAAATATTGGGAGTTGCCATAGGAATTTTTATCCGACGCAAATAACCCTGTATAAGTGGATTTTCAATATTTTTCACATTAAATTCAACACAACTAGCTTCCAGTCGGTTGAACTAAATTATGCAACGTTTGAATAATAGTTGCACTTCGAACATTATTATTGTTAATAATATTTAATTACGTTAATTGAATTTTAGCGAGCATTGATGGGTGTATTTCTGGTCGATTGGTTAGCTCTAATGGTAATCAATCAGTGCCCTCCATTGCCAATCTCGTTCAACGTCTGGACGCAGTTGTATTGTGACGGTTATTCTGCTACGGGATCATATAATTAATCATATTTAGGTTTTCTTTTTCCGCCGATACCCGTTGACAGTCGAGCATAAATTTAAAGACGTGATCTATACCTAAATGGCTTCAATAGACTCTCTATAAAAATGTTGATAAAAATTTTTAATCAAAAGTTGACTGCAAAAAAAAAGGAAAACTTTCAATTCTATGTCACCAACAGATGGTTTTAATATGAGATGATTAAGTAGTTTGTTCGCACTTGAAAATACCTTAAGCGCTCTTTATGTGGGATATCTTTAAATTTTCATTTGAAATAGAAAAACTTGAAACGTCAGCCGGTGGAAACAGTTTAAAGTGTAGGCTTTAAATTTTTATTGCGATTTTAAAGTTTCGAATTCTTCAACATTAACAAGAATTGTGTCAATTTTGGATATCTTTCCATCCCTATGTTACAAAATAGTACAAGTACAGTCATTAGAAGGTTATTTGACCAACTTTCGAACTAGTTTCCATTAGTCTCTATGGTATAAATACAATGTTGAAAGTTAACTTCAAGACATTTCCCTCGTGACTATCGCCCATTAATGTGGTGGTAAGTTTTTACATCGTTTCCCTTGATTTTCGTTAAGTAAAACATCATTTCAACTCTACTACATTCATATACATACATGGATTATTAATAATATGAGCTGATATACAGTAAAGACTTTAATAAGTACCCAACGTACGTTTCATTTAAACAAGTACTCGCGACTCATTTGAACATGTCAAGCCTATTCAATTTATCTACATTTACTGAGCTTATTTTATTCAAAATAACAGGGTTTTGGTTATGACGAGAAAGAGATTGTACAAGTGAGGGAGGAATCCTGTCATAAACTGAAACAAGTTGCCCAGATACGCGTAACCGGAAATGACAGCTATTCCATCAGGTGTACATAAATTTTCAGTTTCCGTAGACTTGTAGAAAATTGTGAAAAGTCGTCAGAAATGTCGACAATATATGATTAGAAATTTTCCATATTTTAAATAATTCAAATATTTGGATGACAATAACAACAATGATAAGGATGGTGGCAGGCTGAAAAAGCTGAAGCAGCGTCTAGCGACAAGGCGTGCAGATAATTGGCGACATTCTGACTGAATTTCTAACTAGATACGTTCTCGAAATCAGAAATAGGAGGCACCAATGTGGAATTGGAATTATACAATGTGAGATTTATTTGGGAAAATTTCTTTAATCATTCAACGATTTTGATGCAAATTAAAAAATTTTGCAATTGTGATTATGCTGATAGAAATACAGATATTTGTTTGTCAGTTAAAACGAACATTTCATTATGCACAAAAATAACATTCATATTCATATCAATCAAAATATTCAAATACTCATATTAAATTTGCATTGTTGACGAATTTTTTCCCATCACATAGGAAATTTTACTTGCAATAAATAAGTAAATTATTTATTGCAATATACAATAATTACGAAAAATAGGTGTAAAAATATGCATCAAGAGCTGAACAGGTCATCATATCTAATAACAATAACTGAAGAGCAATTTAGAAGATTTAACTGAGAATTTTATGGCATAACACCCATAATACAGCTATAAAAGCTGTCTGGAGCTATATCTACAACGATTTAATAATGTGATTTGCTAGAAAAAAAATGATAATTTCAAAATAAAATCTCAGAAATCGCAAGAAAAACTGAATGAATGAACTAAAAGTCTTTAAATGAGCCTTTTTCACAACTTAATATTAATATTTATCAAAAACTGATGATTTAGGATATAAATGCTTCAAAACCTCGAAAATTCGGGTATAAAACCAGCTAGAAATTTGCTCCATTTGATAATTTACGAGCCGAATTTACCAAAAATTGCTAACATAAAACAAAAACTTTTTAAGCCTAGACTGAAATTCAAGAGCTTAGCTTGAGAATTGCCTAATAGTGACTAAACATTTTCTTTTCAAATAGCAAATTTTGTCAAAGCCCAAATGAACCCACTGTACCAGTGAAAAAGTGAGTGTGTCTCGTTTTCATAAATCAATAGCCCAATTCGTTAAAAATTGGTAATTTAAAAAGAAAGTACCCTAAAACGTTGATTGTTATAGACGATAACCCGGTTCATGTAGTATTACGAAATAACACAACAAAATCAAATGGAAAAGTTTATAATTTTAAAATACGTGAATTTGAAATTTTGATTTCTCTTCAATAATTTACCGCTATTGTAATAATGTTTAATATTCAATCTCAGACAAGCTTTCAAAAATCAACAAAAGCTTTGAAAAGTATGGAAATTGTACGAATAAAATAACCCAAAATTTCATTAACATATGAATCATGTAGAGATTGATCGAATAACGATACTGATTCGTATCATAATTTATGCATTGCAGTATATCGATGAAGTGAATTTAAGCGCCTCTTTCTATTGATACTGCATCAATATTGCACCAAGATCGACAACAATTTATAATCGTAACAAATTAATTTAATGCAGTGATTCATAATGGCATTCAATAAATAACAAATTTAAAAAACAACGAGAATTGTTTTATCAGTAAGTTCCAAGTAAAAGTCTAATTGAGATCTATTGGAAATTGATTAGTTGTGTCTGTTGTTCAGAAATTGAATCAACAACCGGTTGAGTTTTATTGAACTAACAAAATTACTCATAATAGTTTGTATTTTATCTTCTTGATACTATTCTTTCTTCACAATCAGTTAAACATAATATAAGATGGGAAAAGCACTAGTTTATGAGTGTTGAAGGCATATTTTCCCATTTCTTTATACAATCCACTTATCCAAAAGACATTTTGAACAGATTTTTGCAATTTAAAAAGCTGCTTTGATCTTTAAAAAATTATTAAACAAACTGAAATGTTTCACTTAAAAAAAAAGATCTCCAACGGCAGCAAGTACCTTATATAGCGAATTTTTTATGTATCTAGGTACATACTGAAATATTAATTGCAAAACATTCTTATGATAATGACAATTAATATATTTTAATAACATTGAATCAACTAATAAATTCATTTCCCGTTGTTATTTTAATATTTCTAATTTTTATTGAAAAATACTTTTAATCCACAAACAATAAGAAACACTAATAAAATTTCATTCGTTTGAAGATTGTTGTTTGTCTAATACGTCTAATCAAGGCCTGCTTGATTTTTTCAAGCGAAATTCTCTAGCAGGCCTTGCGTCTAATATTAACTGTCAAAATTAGTTACCCCCCGCGACATTCAATTTTTTTTCTAATATCAATTGTCAGAACACATAGCCACCTGAGATATTCGATTTTACTGTTAATACTCAATAAAGATATTTTTGCATTTTTCTTGCGATCCAATGAACCGATTTTGATGATTTTTTTTCTGGGTCATAGAGAATGGTCGGCTCTACTGTTATTTTAATTTTCATCAAAATCTAAGCAAATGTAATATTGAAAATGATTTTTTTTAACATTTCTTCAGCTCTTATTCCAAAAGTGTTGGCCCTACCAGTCTGGCCAACGAACTCATCCAAGCTATCGCAAAGATCGATTTTTGTACCAAGTTTCATTAAGATTGGTGTATTTTTACGGCAGTTATCGTGGGTATACATATATATATATATATATATATATATATATATATATATATATATATATATATATATATACAGGGTGTCCAAGAAGTGAAGGATAATCCTTAAGCTGCGGATAGGTCATGTCAAGTCCTACCACATATCAAAATTTCGTTTTAGTAAAAGTGTCACCAATTTTGAGATATCGTCACTTTTAGGTTTTTTGAAAAATCATTGACCTTATTTAGAATAAAATCATGCCGTTTCTACAAATGATGACTTTTGCAGACCGTATTTTTTTTTAATAATCAAGAACGTTTGTGCAATCTAAATCAAGGCCTAATTTTTGTCTTAAAATTAAAAATAAGTTATTAAAAATTACAAAAGACTGTGTATATATATATATATATATATAAATATACAGGGTGATTCAAGAGGATGGGCCATTAAAAGTATAAGAAGTTCTAGTTATTGGAAGTTGATGAAATTTGGTATATAGCCGTCAAGTCCCCTGAATTTTCTCTAGAAATTATTTTCGTTGTTCTAGCTACCCTCCTTATATGGGGTAGTGCACCCTACTCTCTTATTTTAAATAGAATGGTATATTTTTTATTACATTTTTGAATTCTATAGTTTAAACGAAGGGGACTTTAATAACATGACCTATGGTCTAACGCTGAAAGTTTTTCAGATATTTCAGCTTTTAGTTCAGTTTTAAAATTTGCAGTGTTTAATTGAAAAATTCATATTTTTGAAGCTATAGCATTTGAAATGTTGAAACTTGGAACCTAAGTAGTAAAAGTAATGTTCTTTTTTCCAATTTAAACAGAATTCAATTACCTTATCGCGTTTAGCTGAAATAAGTTTTCCTTTCAAGCAATTTTCAAACTATAATATCTTGCTTATTTTAAATGGAACACCATATTTTTTATTATATGGTTGGATAGAGAAAAAAATTCTATATCAACCTGTATTAACATTCCCTATACCTATCTTTGATAATTTTTCAGTTATTCAAAATTTTCAGTTTCGTCCAATCACCTCCCTTGAAACGAATTCAACTATAACGAAACGCATAGAAGGCTTAGAAAAAAAGTTAAAACATCACAAATGACGTTAATATTGAATATTTTACATGTTTTTTATAACTTTTAAGATATTCCACATGCATAAAAAACAAATCCAATTAATATTGATTTAATTAATTATGAATTTCTTCCATTTTCCTTCCTTGAGATATTTTAAAATTAATCAATTAATTTCATCTTAATTGTGACAATTGAATTGAAAGTTGTTTTGCTAAGCCTTCTATGTTTTATATTTTTTTTCAAGAGAGAAAATTAGATGAAATTGAAAATGTTGAATAACTGAAAAACTATCAAAGATAGATATAGAAAATGCTAATACAGTTCGATGCAAAATAATTTTCTCTATCTAACCATAAGAAGAAAAATATGGTATTCTATTTAAAATAAGCAAGATACTGTACTTTGAAAATGGCCTGAAAAAAGAATTTATTTCAGCTAAACGCTGAAAGATAATCGAATTCTGTTTTAGTTGGGTGAAAGTACATCATGTTAACAACAAAATTTCCAAGTTTGAACATTTCAAATTCTATAGCTTCAAAAATATGAATTTTTCAATTAAACACTGCAAATTTTAAAACTGAACAAAAAGCTGAAATATCTGAAAAACTTTTAGTCCTAGACAATAGGTTATATTATTAAAGTCCCCTTCGATTTCATCAAAGAATTCAAAAATGTGATAAAAAATATGCTATTCTATTTAAAATAAGAGAGTAGGGTGTCCTACCCCATATAAGGAGGGTAGCTAGAACAACAAAAATAATTTCGAGAGAAAATTCAGGGGACTTGACGGCTATATACCAAATTTCATCAACTTCCAATAACTAGAACTTCTTATACTTTTAATGGCCCATCCTCTTGAATCACCCTATATATATATATATATATATATATATATATAAAAATTTTAACGAACGGTGGATATGGGTTCCTGAGGTCCCAAAACGAACTTCTGTGCAAAAATTTTTCGGAAATTCAAAAGTGAGGATCTCGTCATAAGCTAATTTTTTTTAAAAAAAATTCGCTAAAAAGTAATTTGTTTCTTCTTAAGTTGAAGTAAATTTTGTGTTTCTCCCGATGGGTACAACAAAATGAAAATCGATTTCTAAAACCACTAAAACCTCTATTTTTAGAGTCATCTTCTTCCCTACATCTAACACGAAACGGAATCTTCAATTAACGAAGAAATGTTGCAATTTTAAGGAAAGCTATCGTCCAATTCCTGTTCCAATATACACAGTCATTGATGGAAAACAAAATCTTTTGAACAGCTGCTAAATTTGTGACGATACTTTAACGATTCCTATTGCGTACAAATGAGAATTATAGCAGACACTCTGTCACAGTAATATCAAGTTACATTGAAGGATAATAGCTGTGTGTTGGAAAGTATTGAAAGTTTTCCCCCATTTCTAACACAACTTGAAAATTCGTTAGCGGATTTCAATTCCAAGCATAACTAATTTGACGATAAAGTTTCGTTTGGTATAAACATAATGATTTAATATCAGGAAAACGATTTTTTTTTTAAAATATCCTTATAGAAGATTTTAAATCATCGGAATTTATATTAAAATATTTTCATTTAAACTGACTTGTTTTGCAAGGCAAATTTAAATATTTCCTTTATAATACAATTTGAGGAAAATCATTTTCCACCTGTTTCTCCTTATTATTATTATTACTTTTCTTTTTGTAAGATCTCGGTTAAGCCTCAATCATCATCATCGAATTATGTTGTTTTAAAGAGTTTAGAGGTACAATAAAATGATTCTACTGTGACTGAAGTAGACTTTTATACAAAATAAAGTTTGTCCATTTCCATAATAAATATTTGAAAAATTCTTCAATATTTTCCAAGTTATCAATCGATCTTAAAACGAATCATAACAACTTTACCTTTGCCAACAGTCTAATTTAGTTGTCTTAAAAACTGGCATGTTTTATTCCATTTTGTAGGTCGACAAAGGGGAACAATTAATATTCTCATTACTCTAAGTAATTAAATTTTGATTGATTTCTTCTACATTTAAAATTCTGTAATTTACAGCATAATTGGAGGATTCTTATATTAAAATATAGCGAAATAAGATCGTAATCCTGTAATTAAACAAATTTCACTAATGAAAGTAAACGACAATTTATTATTGAATTTCATTTCAACAACAATCCACCTTTCATTTAGGGACGGTCTTTGTAGATTACCAGAAATGAAACTTAAACTTGTCCTATACGATACCTTTTTCGATCTGTTAATTAAATTTACTAACGTAAAATAAGATGCTAAAGCTAGTATTATCGAATTATACGACTTTCGAGCTAAGATGTGTTTTATTTTTAATACAAACGAAATGGAGACTTTGCTATAACTTGTACGGAACTTTTATCGTTTATTATCGACAATTTCGTTCTAATATTCATTGAATATATCGTCTATTCCTTTCAAGTTGTGTGTATTGAAGAATTCGCTCGACTTTCTGAACCGTCTAGAAATCATAATCGAATAAGTACGTTTTCTTTTTTATTTAACTAACATATTCTCTACGTTCTGCAAACTCTCTAGTGGCTTTCCTATATTTGATTTGTCACTAGAATGTTAGTATGTAATGTAATCAATGTTACCCAATTTGTTTGTTGTAATGGAATTATAAGACCTTCTTGTCTGAGAACAAATCATCGTTTTTTTTTTACTTATATCAATAATGTCTTGCTATAAAACAATTACAAATTTCGATAATTTATTATTCAATTTCCTATCCTAAAAACAGACTATAATACAAATATACTATAACGAGTCGTTTTAAATTAAATCTAAATTATTATTAGAACGTTATCACAACTCAATATATTTAGCTTACTATGAAAACTTGGATGACTCGTAAATAATGAGAGTCAATTTGAGGGTGGCGTACTTTTATACGGTATCTGATTTGAAAACTGGAAACTCCTTAACTTTTTAGCGAGATTACTGTTATATGTTGAGAATTGATGATTTATACTATAGAGATTGGGAAATTCTATTAATTTATGGAATTTTATTATTATTATTAAATATATCTATATAAAAATGTAATGTGAAATATTGTTTAAAAATGAATCCCTCAGGGTAATTGTAAAAAATCTATAACAAAGGTGAATATTACAGAAATATTGTCAATGTATTTTATGTTATATAGAAGTGAAATTATCGATCTTGAGAGCTTACTATATACACGTAAAATCCGGATTGGAGAACTGTATTTCAATACATATCCAATCTTTTCTCGAATGCATCATTCAAATATCGATTCGATTTTTAATCCTTCAATTCTCCTCTAAAATCGAGTCGACACTCTGTAAATATTTATTATGTGAAGTCTTTATAGAGACATATTTCTCTATCAATATAACTCAAATATAGAAAATTACTCTATTATATAGATAAATGAGATTAAATTTTAAAATGTTAGATTACAGTACAAACAAAACTGGAAATTACAACTAGATAAGTTTGAAAGCGATAAATTGTAACGATAAATTGTTCGGTATTCGATTTTAAATTCCGACTTCTAATCGACGAGATTTTTACAAAATCGGTAATAATTACACAAAATGACTTGTTTAAGCTAACAAATTCAACTTATTTTTTGTTCTAACATGTCTAACTACAGCATATAGGAGTTAAAAGTGTAATGTTTACTCAGTTCTTCAAACACAACATTTACAATCCATTAGTGCCTCACTCCAATAATTTTTCAAAAGCTTTAGAGTGTTGGAAGATATTTAAAAGACCAGGGACGGCTCAACGCATTTGCAAATCCAGCGAGAGCCCCATTTTTTGAAATCATAACCATAATAACAAAGACGTATAAAAATAATTTTAATATTTCAGCATTGCTATACATAAATTTAATGTTCAACATTATCTCTAGCATAATCTGTATCCTCTTCACTAGTTACAATTACAAAAACTTTATAATCGCTCAACTGTCACAAGAACCGATTTTCAGATATAAGCAATCAGATATAATAAAGGAAAATCTAGAACAATTGAAGTGATATCTAGGTTCAATTTCCCGTCATTCTATACTCATAATTACGGAAAATTTCCATTCAAATAAACGTCTACAACACAATTTGTTTACAATTCGAAAATTGTACAAAATATGTAAACTTTACAAGGTGTTTTAATATCAATTTGATAGAACCTAGAGTACAATTTACAAATTGTTTAGTTAGTTTTGAGTTTTCACGAGAATTGTTGAATATTCACGTTTAAAAAGAAAAGTTAATTTTCCAAAGGAAACGAATTGATGTCGTATATACTGTGGAGACGTTTGAATAGTGAACTGTGAAAAATGGTGGATGCGCCGGGTGAATTAACCTGCACTCTTGAAGTTTATTAAATTTTAATCTTTCCTATTTGGTTAAGCTATATTAAAACAAAAACTATTAACTTTAAAAATTGAATCATCTTCCAACAGTAGGTATATTTGTACAGTATCTTGTTTGAAAGTTTAAGTCGACTTTTAACAAAATTTTAAATTAAATATAATTTTTTTTATGATCTTCAATAGAAAATAAACTTTATATCGAGATAATTTAATTTGTCAACAGTAGCTATAAGTTTAATTTACTTTAATAACAAATTGAACATACTAAAGACTTAATCTAATAACTAGCAATGGTATTTAACAAACACTTGCTGATAACGGTGGATTACAAAGATTAAATAAAACATATAATCGAGAACTGACTGATAAAGGAGCTTTGTATTCGCATATCTACTATTCGAACTAAATTTAATCAATATTTACTAAATTAACGAGTATTTATTGCAAATTTCTCAATACTAATGTTTAAACAACAAAATTTAATATCAATTTAGAATCTGATACTGGTATTGCAATTGGTAATTGTTGAAGGAGATGTTTTAAAATTCACCAACGTAGTTTGAGAATAAATTTCAACGGTTACCTTGAGGCTATACTCAAATAACAAAGCCCGAAACAAATTAGATTGTTTCGTTGAAAAATTCAACAGAACAAAACATAAGAATATTTTTTTCGTGCAATAAGAAAAAATTTAAATTATAATTTTATTGCAGATACAAATTTTGATATTTGATGTATGCTATTGTGGGAAAAGTTTTCCAAGTTTTTCTTCTCTAACGCCTATAAACAACAACGAAAATACTTTATTGTGGTTGTTTCTTTATTGTCGTCGGATTTTTAGCCAACTCTCTACCATTTCTAAAACGTATTGTTTTCTTGTGTTTGTATCATTGTATAACAATAGAATTGAATATAACAATTGAAAGAAATAGAAGGAATTAGTTATCTAGAACGTTGATAAAGTATAAAATTATCGTTAATCTATTTATTATCCACTTGTTAAACTATCATCGAACACTGTCGACAACAGACAAAAACCGATAAATTACTACAACTAAAGACGTGTAAAGAATTATCTCCTTTATGACCATTAATTCACATGAAGAAACAGTGGATTTAAGATCAAAATCATTGATTGATCATCCACATCCAGATTCTTATTGTGATGAATTAATTAAAGTGATTGTAATTGAATTAAATTAGAGAAAAATCCATTTACTCACATAAACGAAAGCCTAATTAAATCGACAATTGTTGACTGAAATTGGAACCACAAAACTTTTAACTGTCAAAGTTCTAACGAACGTTGGCAGTGGTAATTCCATGAAAATTGTTGTCGACAAGCAACAAAGTGCAAAGTAATGTTAAATGAACATACACACAAACGCACACTACTATCACCAAATGGTAATTCGGTAAATTATTAAGGGGATCAAGGTAATATCGTTAAGAGAAACTAGGAAAACACCTATATGTATACGCCGCCGTGGAAAAAACAACAGCTGCTCGTTAAATTCGAATAAAATTCAGAACAAAAACTTTTTTTCGCCCCAGTTAAAGATGAAGATTAATCACTGACAATGTCAGCTATCTAATTATATATTTCTTTTATCGTTTGTTTCTTTTTGTTTAAATAAGAATCATTTGAATTTGTATAATTTCAACTATTGTTAAACGGTATAGATTTATAATGAATCTATATGTCTTGATCTTTGTATTTTGTCGGTTCAGAAATTATATCCGCTTCACTTATCTCATTTCTATACAGCCATCAGAAAGCTGTTATTGCTCGTTAGAACAAACCATCACAACGCCCACATTTTCGAAATAGCGATCAAAATACGTCATTTTCAAGCGAATGATTTCGTGTTATAGTAGGGAACATTAGAGATGATAAACGGACTGAAATGTTGAATATTGTAGGGATTGAAACGAGATTTTTGCATTGATAAATATTCAAAAGAGATTCAACTAATTAAAGGTGAAAATTGTTTTGTTGATAGCCGTGGGCGTCTTCATGTTTACATCCGTGTCAAATACACATACTTACGACTTAATTAGTTCAAAACACTATACATTACTTATAAAACTAAAAACGATAACACTGAGGAATAAAAAAAGACACTCACTTTACTAGTTTATAATAAAATTTACATTTAAAACAACTGTTAATTAAAAAATAATTAAACAGTTAATTAATGTTTTTTTGATAATTTCAAGTCTATCAACTGGACAAGGTATCATCTCGATAGACGCGAGATTCACAAACTGGGAAAGCACGGAATCCTGATAGTTCCTCGTGTATAACGTGCGACTGCGTACAGTTCCCTCCGATGAGCTACCCTTCGTTTCTATAAACCCCACAAAAATAGAAAGAAAAAATAACACACAAACACACATATAAGGAGTGAAAATGGAGACAATTTTTTCCCTTCGACAAAATCAACAAAACACAAAATGTGATATGTTTCTATATACAAAAGCAAAAAGAATTGTAAACAACTTGACAATGAAAATAATCGGATTCGATAGACAGGCGAAGAGATTCAAGTAAATATAACTGTCACAACAGATAAAGTAAGTTGTGAACAAAAAAAAAATACCAATTGATTAAATTGATGGTTGGTCGTGTCTGGATAATTGGTTAAGAAAAATATAAAATTTATATTGTGAATTCGAAAAAAAGCACTGTTATAGAGATATACCTACATGAATACGTGACATGTTGAGTGATAACAAAAACACATCTTGAAATGATGCTACGTTTCTCGTTCGACTCTTAGATAAATGAGTGCTACCATAAAAACGTTTCCATTCATTATCTTGATTTATTTTTATTAAATGATCTTGGTAATGGCAAAAAATATCAAAAAGAATATTATTGAAGTATTCATTATTTGAGCATAATCATAAAAATATACAAAAATATGAAACATTTCTAACCGGAAGATATTTCTTTGTAAAATATCGCATTTAATACAATGTTATAGTTATGCATGACAGGTATTTTAATAAATTCCTGCACTGCAAAAAATAACAAGAATATTTCGAATATTTCCAGAATCATTTAAATATTTCGACATTTATACACAATAATTAAAATAGATGGTTCAATTTTTCCCCAAAAATATCCCGATTTTTAAAGCTAAAAACCGAGTTCTTGATCTTTACAAGCGTCTGTAGAGAAAAATTCAGTTATTGGGGGCAGTCAAAACAAGAAGAAACACAATTTTAGTTAAAAAATAACCGAAATTTATTAAAAAATATCTCTCCAACTATTTAGCCGGTTAAATAATAATAATAAAAAAGTTGTTACGGAATATTTCATGAAATATACGGGAAAATGTAAATGGTTTAAAAATGGTGGATGCGCCGGGTTAATATTTTTAGCTCCAGTCTAGATATTTTTACAACGGAATTATTTTTGTGTCATTTTATTTTTATTTTCTGGATAACTTTGGGGATGTTTTTATAAAATGGTCGTTATAAACATTCCAGTTTCATTGAATTTAATTAACAAAAACCACAATAATTATATTCAATTATAAATATTATTAAATTCTATAACAAATAAAATTCATTATAGTAAATTATTGATTGTATTATAATAGAAGAATACTAATTAATGCAATTTCAATAATAATTGGAAACTTTACAGTAATAATACAGCTCTACTAATAATTAATTTATGTAATATAAGAGATAGTAATTAACAGATTCATCAACTATCGTTATTTATTGTAGTATTAAATACCTCAATATAGTAGAGCATAAGTAATTAAATTAGTTTTTCTATAGATGTAGAAAATAAATTGCAACGATTCATCACAAATTAATTTGGAAAAGTTTAAACAACAAGCTTGAATCTCTATATTTATGTATTGAGTTTGGATGTGTAAATTACACTGATTTGAATAGTTTTTCAACACGGAACATTTACGTATTCTTAAATGAATTAAACGATGAAATGTTTAAAACAAAGACAATTCATAAATTACACGACGAAAACAACAAGATTGTGATTTAAATTTTCGTACAAAACAAAAACGAAATTAAAGCATATCAATATAGAAAATCTTCACGATTTAATGATCACACGAGATCAGTGGATTTGCTATTTCTGTGAACAATATTAAATGTATTTCTAGTTTAATTAAAGTACTCGTTATTAGTACATTGTTGATATTGATTTTGTTGATAAAAAGGAAAACAACAAATTTTAATGATTACAGGAACGGATCCATGCATGAACAATCACGGTTTTTGTTGGAAGTCTACAATTTCCATGGGGGCCTATTCGATTCTTGATTCATCCCTGAATCATTTTGTTTGAATATTGGAAGAAACTTCCAATCATTTGGGAGATACTCAGCCTCTTTATAAAGGATGAAAATCGTAGATAGCGAAACAAATTGGTTTTTTACTTCTAAGATCAATTATATAAAATAATTGATTTTTCAGTAGTTTGTTGTGTTACAAATATGAAATAATAAATGTTTTACTCCAACTATTCTCTTTCTCTTTGCTTTTAAATGAATGAAACGTTAGTAAATTACTTCAATTTTTAATGAAGGTAAATAATTTAACAACAATTAACGAGTCGACTTTAATATAGAACAATACATAAAATAAAGGTATAAATTCATAGTAGAGTATAAGAACAATGATACTAGAGTTAAGTCTGTTATTATAACAAACTTTCATCATACAGGGATTTAACCGTTACTCTACTTTAATATAAACACATTAGTCAAGAGAAAACAATACGATTGTAATTTAAATAAGTATTAATTTCATGATATTTCCATTTTAAGACACTTGGTAAACATTCCACGAATTGGTATTACAAAGTTTTTTAATTAATTTTAATCGACAATATCGAGAAATGTTGTAAAAAGAATTCTTCCTTGCAAAAAATCTCTTCTAACCTTATAGAATTGCAACAATGCAATTGAATACAAATCGAATCAATGGTGGTAGTGATATTGGGGATGAAACAGGGAAAATGTCGCATTGTTTTATAGACAGTTGGTATGTTCTATTATCAATGTATTGTATTAGATATACCTAACAAACACCCATATAACACACAACAACAACAACCACCACGAAAGTTTTATCACTTTACAGTCGTCATAGGGTGTGTTTGTTGATTAAATTTCAAATTACACACTTCATAAAATAAATACCAAGGTGCGATAATAGCTTAAAATAGGAACGTTTTCATTGTTTGTTAAAATATTAGAGATGGTTTTTGTGTTAATGTCAAGATTATAAATGATTATTATATCGATTATCTGTATAAATGCCTGTGAAGATTATATTCTTATTATTATTTAAGTTATATTGAAGATGAAAGAATGTTTATTGTTCTTAACAAATAATTAAAAGTATGGAGGAACAGATGATTTGTCATAAGAGTTAATTAAGATTTAATAATTAACGTTTATAAATTTTAGAATTTAATATATTGATTTATCGATTACATGTTTGATAATTGATTTAAAATTAATTAAATCCATCGACAATCAAAAAAAACTTACGACTTTATTGAAATTGCAGCCGTATTGGTGGTTATTGTTCAATTATACTTTCATAGATAATAACATAAGTGCATTCGTGATTTTTAAACCGTTTGGGATAAATTCTTAAAATAAGTTGTACCGTTTCAATTTTATAAATAAATAGGAAATGAAAGGCGGCTTAAGATAAATACAGCGTCCGTCATTTAAAACTGGACACTTTTCAAGTTGATACAGTCAGAATTAGTTTTTCTAGTAATATTTATCGTTTGTAAAGTATATGAATCCCACCCTAATATCGTTTCATTCTTGATTCCCGCACTAGTATCGAAAAGTGATTTATCTCACTATATCTCTTTTAACTTTTAAACACTGTTAGTTAATATTTAAACATAACTGATTGTTACCAAACATCTTGTGTAAAGGTAGGAATTCCGACAGATTTGAAAAATAGTTCTCGTCTGGCGAGATTGTGCTTCACAAAACCTCGTAAATACAACTTCGCTTAGCTCTTTCGTCTAGGTAACTAAAAATAGCTATTAAAACCTGCTAGTTTCGAGAAAATTCACATTTACAGTTATATTTCATAATTACAGTACAGGGAGTGTAAGATAAATACAGCGTCCGTCATATAAAACTGGACATTGTTCAAGTTGTTAATATATTAAGAATTACTTTTTAAACGTGTTGTAATTGCCAGAAAATTCACGTTTTACAGTCGTATTTCATAATTACAGTTGAGATCTTTACTTGGTAGCTTGTAAGGGCACTTTTAGAAATAAATTAAGTTTGTTAATTATAGTACTCGAGATATTACAGACAATAATAAATTTTAAATTTCTATTCACCACTATCATGATTAAAATCGTAACGGATGAATATACGAATCTAGTGAATCTTTCCTAGAGAAAATTACCTTTTTATTATCTAAACAATAAATACTAAACTGGTGAATGTAGTAATTTTACATCAAGTAATTTCTATACAACCACTATAATTCACTACAGATTCTCGTTAAAGTTCTGTTTATGTCTTCTACTAGTTTTCAACATACGTGCTGCTGTACAATTCGGTATGTACAACATTAATGTTACACTAGAGAGTAATCGAAATTTTTCTCCAATTCTCCGATAATTCGGCACAATTCCTCTTTATATAGAATTGTTCTATCTAAACAAAGTTAGCAAGATGAGTGAAATATAAGTTCAAGTAAAGGGTCACCTTCGATTTCCATACAACGGTCATTTTTTTATGAGCAAAGTAAAAGTTTGCTTAACTTTAACCAGAGCTACACCTACAGGATTAGATCCTCAATACCTATAGATTGGAAGAAGTATGTGAAGAACGAGATAAAAGTAAGTGAAGTGTATTGAAAACTAACCATGTAAAGAAACGAAGAACTTTTGTATTATTATCGTAACAAGATTGCGTGATATATTCTGAATTCACTCTATACACCGCAAAATAATTTCTACAACAGATTTTAAAATTAAACTCTCTTATATCAAATCAACTCAAGTATACCGGGTGATTCACCAAAAATGAAAAGGTTTTATGGAAATTCCCATTATTTAGTGAGTGATTTGAAAAATATTTCAAGGGTTTGTAGAGGAGTCCCTAAAGAATATTTTAGCAAAATTAGAACTCCGTAGTTCATTCGAAAGACGCAAAACGATTAAAAATGACTCAGTGACTCACCCAACATTGACTTTTTCGTTTTTCTCTATTGCATTCTAGAAAAAAATGGGAAACATTCGCTCCTATTCCAGAATGAAATTAAGAAAAACGAAAAAAATCAATGTTGGAAGGATCCTCGTCGTTTTGTCCAACTTCCACATGAGCTACACGCTTCTAATTTTGCTAAAATGATCTTCAGCTATCCTTCTACAAATTCTTGAAATATGTTTCGAATCGCTCACCAAATTTTAGGTGAATCACCCAGTATAATGCATTAAGAATTGCATCTTTGAATCTTTCTCATTTGAAATATCAGATCTTCGACGAATTCTTAAATTTCATGAAAAAAATAAAACATTTATTGATATCAGTCAAGATTGTCGTTTCCTCTGTTATCTATAAAAATACGAAGTAAAATTCAGAATTGATCACAAAAAGTTTCAATTTAAAATTGAAATCGAGACAGACTCAACGCATTGAAACACAACAAACAACAAAGGAAACAATAAATTTGAAACACAGAAAAAACGCCTGGAGGAGTCTCTGGATCTGTATACCGTGCCTCTTCAAATTGATTACCTTTCCAAATTGACGCATATATAAAAAACATAGAAACCATCTTAAAAACAGTGACTGAAACAAATTGTGAATTTTAAAAAAAGCTACAATACAAACACTTTATTGTATAACAGTTAAACAATCAAAATATAAAGAAATAATTTATGATAATGATGTGAGCGGTGGGAATGGATTCTGTTTACTTACAACAACTTTTCTATGTTGATGCGAGATATAACCTTTGATTTTACCTTCATAGATTAAATTAGCAACAATACATTCAGTTTCATCTAAATCCACATCATTTTGACCTAAATATTCTAATGCTTTTTGTAATGCATCAACTGGTATTTGATGTGTATTCAATATTAAATAAACTTTTCTAAATAGATTCCTATAAGCGATAATTTTCAATTTATCAACAATTAAATATATACCAGATTTAATAAAGAATGCTTCATGTTGTTCCATTATATCATCAAACATTTTTAAATTACCCTGACATACAGCTTTTACTAAATCCCAAAATTGTGTAACATCATATTTTTCTAATACACTCCTACTTGGTATATAACCTAATAACATTTTTACTGGTACTAAATATGTTAATATTAAACGTTTATTTTTTTTACTAGAACGATGACAATTTTCAAATGCATACGTTAAATATTCATCAGCTGCTTTATAATCACTATCAAACATTGCTTTACGCCCAACAAAATAACGATAAGTGATTTGTTGACTTAATGAGAAACTTTCTTTAAATGGTGATGATTCAATGGCACGTATTAATGGTTTACATAAATGTAACTTATTTATACGGAAATATACTTTAAATAATTGATTAACTAATGTTAACATTCCAATACGTTTTGTATCCTCTTCTGATGAACGATTATCAGCTGCACAAACACGAAAACAACCCATTAAACATTCAGCAGCCTTCTCCAATATTTCACCGGGTTTCTCATTAACACCATGTCGTTGATTTTCAACTAATTGTGCTAATAAACGTAAATCTAAACATAATGTATACATGATTGGTAATGACCAATTCTCTTCTTTTTGTAATTGTAGAATCTTTGTAAATGTTTGTGTTAATGTACTTTGTATATTATAAGCATTTTGATAATCATTCTGACTTAAATAATATAAACATTTCAAATGTAATATAACTAGCTCATCAATGGGTGTGCCCAGAAAACGTTCAACAATACCTTCAGGACTCTCAACATGATAATTAGCATACATTGCATGTTCATGCCGTAATGATAGGAAATTTGCCAATTTTTGACCATCCTGTGAACGCCAATAACGTTCAATTAATTGAAGATAATGGGCCACCGACATAAAAGTCATCTTTTAAATCTGAAATTCTACCAATTCTATAATAAAAGAGACGCGTCCTATAAAGTTAGGTTAACTTATTCCAACAAATACAAATACTACAATTAAACAATTGGATATTTACCGTATATATTAGAGAGTTATAATTGTATAAAATTCAACAATTTTTATTCAATAAACCAACATTTAAAGCAATTTTTTAGAACGATAATATTGAACAGAAACTAACCTCAAAATTAGACTCAAAATAGTCTGAAATTATTACGAATAGATGGCGCAATAATAGTTATTTAGAAAGATCAATACTGGATTTATAAAATAATTTGATTACCAATTAAATGTATCGAAATTTATATAAATGATTTGAAATATAATTAAAAATAAATAATTAGGAAAATTTTATAAAAGTGATTATTTAAAATTAATAGAATTCTATAATATTACTTATTAATTTGAAAAAGTATCAATAGATGGCGGCAAATGTATAATCTAAATCTATAAATCAGTGGCTCTGAAACAATCAATCGTTACAAATGGCGCTATTTTCAAATTCTTAAGCTTTTTTCTATTTTTTCACTATTCCAAAAATATACTAAAATTTTTTTGTTATTCAATTTTTCCTCGTTTCTTTTACTTTTGTATAGACTTTATAACATGGTTAAATAAAAGGAAAGACTTTTTATGTATTATAAGTGTTAAGTACTTGGAACAATACGTTTATAGCTCGATAAAACAAAATGGAAAATTTATTAAAATTTGTTTATAAAACAAAGACCAGACAGACTGTTAATTAAATACGAAAATGCTTTAATTAAAATTGTCCATCAGTTATTGGAATTGATGTTTGTTTCATTTGCAAATCAATTGGAAAATTAGAGGATTCTCTTTGTAAATCATCGTTATTTATTTTTATTCTGTGAAAGCAATAGGGGAAAAAAAGCTCTATAACAAAGAATAGAAATTGATAGAAATAAATTGTATTAAAAACGAAAAATAAATTACATTCAATCATACTGATATTGAATTTCTTTTTTTTTCTAAAATAAGCTTCAACGAAAGTATTGAAATCAATAAAACTTGCAACGTATTCCGTATTCATTCGATAGCGTATTAGAAAATTGTAAAAATAATAAGGAATTTGCAATTATTTTTTCTTTAATTCAGTCGAACATTTACATCAAATAGGAGACATCTCGTTGATAGTTTCCAAATTAGAGACACTTGATAAAATACATTATATAGAGACTCAATTGAGGGGACACGTAGTGTAAATTTATATAAAAAGTTCTTCATACACCTATTGTTTGTATTTTCCAATTGAACGATTCATTCCCCAATCGTCTTTTATAATTTTTCTACAATAAAATGCCGAAATTTTGCCATAAAAATTTATTTATTGACAACTGATTCATTTACCATCAAAAATCGGTAATTCATTTAAAAATATTAACTGAAATTCTATTAGAAAAATTTAATCAATTAAATTAATTAATTTGTGTTTTTATTAACGAGACTCATCTCACGTTTTTATAATAAAAATGCAACGAGTTGTTTTTTCTTTGCACACAAAAAAGACTACATCAACTTGCATGTGGAACATGGTTATCCACTTTCGCATAATAAATTAACGAATTGAAAATTAACATAAAATTTAATAAGCTGTTGATAACTAAATTCGAAATTATTGTAATATATTTTTTCTAGACGATCATTCCAAACCAAAAATAGAATGAATGATGGTTACTTTACCTAATGACAAAATCAGCGACTTACCTGAAACAAACAAAAAAAGACATCATTTATTTGATTTCAAAATTATTAAAAAAAAGGATTTTATACAAATGTTATTTTAAATTTTAATCAAAAAAAGCAAATAGTACTCCTTCCAGATTTCGGGTAATTTTATACGGTGAGATTATCTTGAAGAATTTATGGTTGACAGAGATAAAAGTACTTTATTTAATAGGGAATCAAAGCTCTCGATCGGTACAAAACGAAAAAAGCCACAAAATCGATTTAAATAAACCCTACCCAAATCAGAGTTACTCAACTTAAACAAAAAACTTATTCGCATATAGGCTTCATATTATCGATAAAACAATACGGAATTCGTTGTAGGTTGACGAATTCTTGAACTATTTCACACAAGACGACCCTGCTTGTTTAATGGTATTATGTAAAGAATCCCACGTCACTCTTTCAAAGACAAATAGAACCTGTCTAACTGTCTGTGTTAGGAGTTGTTGTTTACGGAACTTGTCAAAGAAGGTCTTTGAAATAAAGATGAAATTTTATCGTAAATTAATGAATAATCATCTAATTATCATAATGGTAGCATCTTTTATAAAATGCCACAAATAATTCTGATTTAATTCATATTAATTATATCTTGGAATTTCCCTTTCTAAATAATTAAAAATGGATAATCTCCATATACAGGGTGTCGATTTTAAGTATGGTGATTACTATGAATACTATTTGATGTGCAAATCGATTTTTAAAGGATTTATAGGGTTGGTTCTAGTTAATATTTCAGCAGAATTAGAACCTCGTAGCTCATTTGTGAATTGGTCAAAAGCGGTCATTTCTGACGAGATCACAATTTTCATAAACGAGCTAAATAGGTAAAACGGTCAAGAGTAACTCGAAGATTCTCTCTACATTGATTTTTCTCGTTTTACTCCATTGCATTCTACAAAAAAGGGTGAAAATTCCCATCTGTTCCAGAATGTTTTGGAGAAAAAACAAAAAAAATCAATGTTGGTAGAATTCTCGAGTCACTCAAGTCATTTTAAGTGTGTAGCAATCATGACATCATTAGACGTTCTTGACCAACTTCAAAATGAGCTATGAGGTTCTAATTTTGCTAAAATGACGGTCCACGGATCACCTACAAATACTTGAAATATCGCTCGTCAACTAATAGGAATATCATAAAAATCGACCATATTTAGAATGGATACCCTGTATAAAGAGGGGAAAATTCCAGTCTTTTTTGTCGGTTTTGTATGATCTTCTCGTTCAAATTTATCCTGCATTTTGAACGGTAACTTTATAGAATTAACGACTAGCAGGGTAAAATTTGAATGATTGAGGAAATTGTTTCTAAAATAGACTTCCCACATTTCTAAAACGATATGAAAAGGAAGAATTTCCGACGTCAAGGTAACCCTTTCATCATCACCCACATACATATGCTGTACAAAAACAGTATTGTGACACTTTATCTTAAATAACTAAAGATGTGTATTTATAGATTAGTCTGGACTTGGATCTGGATAGATCCAGTAAACATCTGAAAACTGTTCTCATTATTATTACAAAAATAAACTATTCATTATTATGATTGTTATGCATTAATAATTTGTAGAATTTTTTTGTAAATAATAAAGGTCTAAGGTTGTGATTTATAATTTTGTTTTACCGATAATCAATTGATGGGTTTTTTTGATTATCGAATCTTTTAAGAATTTTTCAGCGTTATTTATAGTCCAATTAATTCATTAATTATAGCGAAGAAATACATTTTAATTTATCGGTGTCTATATAAATCACTTATGAACTAAATACGAATTATGAGCACCACAATACAATCAAGGGGTGATCGAAATCAAACACCGCATTTTTTTGAACGGTCATATCAACAAGATACAGGGTATAAGAAAATGAAACTTGAGGGAGAAATTACCTCGATATCCACTTACAAATTAATCTACAAAGATGAAAGTGGACGCAAATTTAAAGGATTTCGCCGAAAAATCGTTATAAATATAAATAAAAATCGTTCTTCCATTCAATAATTTTGAATAATACAAAGACGAATGGCGGAAAATAAATTTTTAAAGAGAAACTTTGTATAAAACTCGTATAAAAATCATACGTTTACAGAGACAAGACAGACCAGGTAACAAGATACAGAACAACAAAGAGAAAGCAAACAATTCGGATAACCGCAATCATGTCGGCTTTTATAAAAGTGAATACCAACAGAATTGAAGAGGGAATGTTACGAAATTCAGCACGGATGTAACAAGAGTTGGATGGATTTTGTCTTTAAAATTCCTCTATTAAAACAATAATTTCGAAGATTTTAATTGATACTTTCCTGAATTTTGAATTGATAGAAATTGAATATAATTTTGCTTGCAACTAACATTTTCTTCACAGACGTTTAAAATTGTCTAAATCAACAAAATATTATCACTTAAAGGTCCCTAGGGCCACTGAAATCACTTACTTATACCTATATGATACAAGGAAAATGTATTATTGTTTGTTTGCTTATTTCGGGTAAGTAGAAACAGCGGAAAGAACATTAAGTGTTTTCCCTTGGGAAATTCTCTATACTCATTAAAACGAACAATCTTTAATAATTAAGAAAGTGTGTAATGGATTATTACCATTAGTCTTAGAAGAAAACGGTCCATTTTCTATATAAAAATGAAACGTGAAAAACTACTTAAGTAAAGTAAGGATCCAAGAACGATTCGCTTAAATGTTATTTACGTAATTGTTGAAAGAGAAACAGATACGATTTTCGAATGTGTTATAAAATAGATTTATTCTACTCTCGTTTATTTTCTTATTTTTTTTTTTTGATCCTATGACAAAATCGAGTGATATTATTTAAAATGTCTCGATGATGAAGGAGCCTTGAATTTCTCTTCTACATGCAAACTTTAATTTGTAAATATACAGGGTGTGTGCAAGTGATGGGACATTAAGAGTATAAGAAGTTCTAATTGATGGAAGTTTCTGAAATTGGGTATATTTTCGTTATTCTAGCAACCCCCTTAGATGAAGTTGAGCACCCTACTCTCTTATTTAAAATAAAACAGTATTTTCTTATTGCATTTTTACATTCTTTGGATAAATTGAAGGGGACTTTGATAACCCTTTGATAAGGCTGAAAGTTTCTCAGATATTTTGACCTTTCATGAAATTTCAAGTTCTGCAGTGTTTAAGTAAAAAATTCGGATTCTTCAAACGATTGCAGCTAAAATGTTGATATTTACAATAAAAATAACATAAGCAATGTACTTTCTACTAAAGCTTCTAGTGTTTAATTATCTTTGACTGTTTTGCTGAAATAAATTTTTCTTTCAAGCAATTTTCAGACCATAATATTTTGCTTAATTTAAATGAATGAAACACAAAAAGAAAATGTAATAAATATTGATTCAATTAATTATTCGTTGAAATAGTCTAAAATTTATTAATTATTTTCGTATTAATTGCGACAATATAATTGAAAGTTGTTTTGCGAAGCCTTCTATGTTTTACATTTTTTTCTCAGGAGAGAAAATCAGACGAAATTGAAAATTTTGAATAACGCAAGAATTATCAAAGACAGATAAAGAAATGTTAAAACAGCTCGAACCCGGTTTTTTTTTCCTCTATCCAAAAATGTAAAACGACATGGTGTTCCATTTAAGATAATCAAGATATTCGAGTTTAAAAACTACCTGAAAGAAAATTGTATCTGAAAAACTTTCAGCGCTAGACCATGGGTCATATTATCAAATTTCCTTTCGATTTTATTAAAGAATTCAAGATTGCAATTAAAAATATATTATTCTATTTAATATAAAAGAGTAGGGTGCATTAACCCATAAAACGAGGGTTGCTAGAACACCGAAAATATTTTGGAAATGTAGTTCAGATGGAAAAATAACTATATAGAAAATTTCAGACACTTTCATCAATTAGAACTTCGTATACTTTGTATGTCCCATCACTAGGATACACCCTGTATATTCACTGAATTCAGCCATCAATGACCTGTACATTTATGGATGAAAATAGGTTTTATCTTTATTTTTAACTTTAGCACTGAATTAAAACCACTTTACAATAGATTAGACAATTTATTAGAAATTGATAAAAGTTAACTCATCTGTAAAGTAGTATCTCTCGATATGAACGTAATCGATGAAAGCTTATAACAATGGATATAGTTCGATGTATCGACGAGTGGGAGGAAAACGATAACAAAATAGAATATATTTTATAATAGAAAAATTTTCCTAACGATCTTTACATAAAAATTTATTATATAAATCGAAATAATTGTTTGATTCAATTATTAGAAGTGTATAATTTATTATAAAAATGCAATTTCTTATAAAATCCAACCGGACCGGTTCAATAGCTCACATAAAAGTCATCACAAACATTAGTATATGGTCAGTTCTTGTTGACCTTTTTAAAAATGCGAAAAAATCCAAAATAAAAATAAAAACATCAACTGAAAGCGAAATCACGGATCTTACAGGATGATAAATGAACGCATTCGTAAAAACCGATTCGGCCAACATTCATGTTGTAGGAAAAAAAATCATGTTTTTACTGCCTTACTATTATTATATTTAATCGAATTCGATTTTTGGTAAACGTGAAAAATGTATGTCAACTGAAGAGGAATCATATTATCATTGATAATGTAAATTATAGGGGTGTGTAATTGAGTTTTTCTCTTATTAATTAGACGATCATCAATCGGAAAGTTGTAAACATTGGGTTTTCTTTTATTTTATAACAATTGCGATCTAGCCAAAAGCAAATCAGACACAATCACATGAAATTCGGAAATGATACGTTTGATATTCATGTCGATTTACAAAAAACGAATAAGACGCTATTATACAAAATATGATAATGATATGATATGATAATTGTTAATTATTGAATTCTGTCAAATAATCAAAAAACCCTCAAGTATACAATTAAACTGTATGTACCAAAATAACGCTAAATTCAGCTTGGTAAGCTTTAGTAGCACGATTATTCTTTCCTGTTGCAGTTAATTTTTTTCTTTTGGATGGAACTTTTTCTATGTTTTCGAATATAACCAGACTCTATAAAAAATTTGCATATTTTATAGCACAGCCTATATTCTCCGACCCATTCAAAAATCATTTACAATAAGTTCAAGGTTTTCAAAGATATACTAATGTATATAAAAACTGGCAGAACATCTCTAAACACCATCATTAAGAATTTGCAATCTTATAGAAACACATCATAATGAAAACAATTTTGGTAAGTTTTAAATTATTAACTCAAAAAACATTTCCTACAATTTTCCAATTTTTCCAGTTTTTGACAGTTATTGTATTTGTAACGGTCAGCGCGACGGAAACTTCAACTAAAAGTACCGAAGATTCAAAACCTAAACGCAGCATCAGTCATCAAGAGATTTACCAAGACAGCAACTTAAACAACTTCAACAATGATGCTGGTGTAGAAGTTGGTTATAGGTCCGGCAATAATTATGGTGCTGGTGTTTATAGTAGCGGTGGTAGTTATGGTGTTGGTGGTTATGGTCTAGGTGGAGGTTACAGTACTGGATATCATGGTGGAGTTAATACGCACACCCACACCCATGAAATTCGTACACTCACCAAAAACGTACCAGTACCTGTACCACAACCATATCCTGTAACTATAACAAAAACAGTACCTGTTCCACAACCGTATGCAGTACATGTACCTAAACCATATCCAGTTCATGTACCAGTTGAAGTACCAAAACCATATGCAGTTAAAGTACCACATCCAGTGCCTGTACCTGTTGAAGTTAAAGTACCAGTTGAAGTACCAAGACCGTATCCAGTTACCGTAACACAAAAAATCGCTGTACCAGTAGAGAAGCCAGTTTACATCAATGTACCACATCCTGTTAAAGTAGCAGTACCACAACCGTACGCTGTACATGTACCAACACCTGTTATTGTTAAAGTACCAGAAGTACATACTGTATATAGTCATGGTTCTTATGGAAAATCATATGGTTCTTATGGAAAATCATATGGTTCCTATGATGGTGGATTATTAGATTCTTATGTGTCTAGTCGTAATGGTGGATTACACGGCTATGGTAATGGACATAACACATGGTCAAATGGTTGGCAAAAAACTTGGTGAAACATTGATAATAAATAATAAGACTTTTATTGTTAGTTTGTTTACCTACTAAAGTTTAATAAAGAATAGATGCTTAAATTGTAATTCATTGTGTTATTTTTATAACAGTCACCTAGAAAGTAAAGTTTCAAGTAAAATATAATTTCAAGCATACATATGAGCTTACGCTCCCTAACTAATATTTGTCATGATCGAACAAAATGGAATATAAACATTGTCGTAAATTAAATAGCACCGTAGATGACTATCAAATGAAACTAACTCTATTTACATTGTTTAAAATGCAAATATTGCATAATAATCATCTAAATAAGGCAATATTTTTAGTACACATTACCTACACAAAAATATTTGTCTATTATAATCAAGGTTTTACTTATCTCTGCTTTTACAATATTTCGAACAACTTTTTCCCTTTAATCAACAATGTAGGTCAGATCAAGATTAAAAATAATAAAACTACATCATTAAACTATAAGAGAGTTAAATGTTAGACCAGAAATTCAAATTAAAACAAACAGAAAAAAATGGTAGAAATGAAAACATTCAAATGAATTAGATTAGATGCAACTATTACAAAAATTCTCGAAAAACTAATTCATCAACTAAAAGTCGCCAATCAAGTACGTAACTTTTAAATGTCAGATTATTGTCTTTATAGATGGGCATGGCTAAGTGGCCTTCTACTCAAATAAGTCCAAATATAAAAGCTGAAATCAAAGAACTAGCACCATTTTACTGATGGCTTGTTGTGCTTCAATACATGCAGTTTTCAAAGTAAAAATGAATTTTCTGATGGTGTGGTTTGTTGTTATTTATTATATTTCAAATTAAATTAATTTGTTTTTATTTTAGTCCTTTAGTGTCATCTTTGTACTGATCTCTTTATGTACAGCAACTAAATTTAAACGAGGCTACCTAAATGATGATGTAGTTTTGTTAAACTTTAACAATGAACAAGTTACAATTGTCGAACCGAATCAAAGCAATCTAATACCACAAAATAGTCGAGACACAACATCCGGAAATGGTGTAGAGCTTGGCCGAAGTACCTCAATCAACTACCAAAATCAACAAATTCAACAACTACCAGGTATTTCCACAACAAAAATCAATAACTATTCAACGTTAACTTTGTAATTGTTACTTATAGAAAATCATCAAGTGCAACAAGTCCAATTAGCAGAAACTCGTAATTCTTTAAATTTACCGACAGTTCAACGAACACAATCTGAAACGATTCATAACCAACAAACAATTCAAAGAAGTTCAATATCAAAAGAACGAACAATTCAAGATAGCATTTTTGAAAGTATTCAAGCTGGTAATAGAATCCTAAACGGTCAAATTATTATCGAACAACCCCAATCAAGATTTCAATCTGGAAATGGAAACTTACCACATCTAAGAACAACAATTCAAACACCAGATATACACACAATTACTAAACAAGTACCAGTCGTAGTACCACAACCATATCCAGTTGAAGTTGTTCGTGAAGTTAAAGTACCCGTACATGTCCGTATACCAGTCGAAGTACCTAAGCCATATGAAGTAAAAGTACCACATCCCGTACCTGTACCTGTTACTGTTAGAGTACCAATAGAAGTACCAAAACCTTATCCTGTTGAAGTAACGAAAACAGTTCATGTACCAATAGAAAGAATAGTTTACGTTCGAATACCTCAACCAATCAAGATTCCCGTACCGGAACCATATCCAGTACCTGTCCCACAACCAATTCAAGTTCAAGTACCGACTCCTGTACTAATTAACGATAATGACACACCTATAAATGGGGTGAATAATGGAGAGAATGTTGCTGATGATTCGGTTGTAGTTGAAGCTAGAAATGGTAGTACCGCACCGCAAAGCCGTAGTAAAACTCAAGATTCCAATAATCAACAAGGAAATGTAGTACCAATACAAACTATTAACAAACCTTTGTTTAAAAGTTCACAACAATTGGTTTCAAATCAACAGTTAATTCGTCAAAATGAACAAAATTATTTACCACAAATACCTCAGTTTTATCAAATTACACCCCAAGTTTATGCTCAGTCAAAAATTGACTGTAATCATTAATTATAATTGTTAATAAAGTATTTTACAAATTATCAAGGTTGCTTAATTTTAACTTATAAATCGTAAACTTGTTTTTATTTTGCATCTCAACTCATGTAAAAGTCGTCTAGAAACTAGATGTTAAATCGAGATAAATCTCAATTTTCACTATGAAATTTTAATATTTCTGTAAATTAGATAAAATTATACTAATTTATTCATATGTAAGCGATATTGTTGATTCGAAATCGTCTTCTCATTTGCATCTTCTTCAAATTTTGTTCAAACAAAAAAATTAATTATATTAAATAATGGGCTAGTTTCTTTTTGTCTTTTGAAAGAAAAAAGAAGTGTGGGTACTGATTCACCCGGGTGGTGAAAGTGAAATTGTCATCTATCACATACAGGCGTGGTCACTATATAAGAGCTCGATCATCCCAATGGAGACCATATCATTTCATCTTCACTTTCTTCCAATACACACAAGATGATCTTCAAATCGGTACGTTCTTAATTGTATTCATTTAATTTTTTTTTTTTTGTTAATTATATTTGTAAAACAGGTGATCGTTGCTATACTAGCCTTTGCTCATTTAGCAAATTGTGGAGTAGTTAGCGGCGGTGTTAGTACCGATCTAATACCACCAAGTTCTTCATCATACGGTACTGGATATGGTAGCGGCCATTTAATTGGTGTTTCATCTGGAATCTCTTCTGGACATCTTGGTGTTAGTTCAGGTTTTTCAAGTGGACATTTTGGTCTTTCGTCCGGGTTATCAAGCGGACATTATTCTTCCAGTAGACTTGCAGGATCTTTAGGTAGTGGTGGTTTAGGATCTGGATCCATCTTTAGTACCAGTGGTTTTGGATCTGGTAGTGGATTTATTGGCGGTAGCGATTTGGGATCTTCTATTGGTGGTCTTGGATCTGGTTTTATTTCATCTGGTATTGGATCCGGAATAAGTCAAGCAAATGTCGTCAATGGTGGTACAACTATCAGTCGTAATGTTCAACATGTTCCAATCAGTGTTCCACAACCTGTACCGTATGTTGTCAATCGTCCTGTTAATGTTCCTGTACCCGTACCACGTCCAGTTGAAGTACCACGCCCCGTTACCGTTGAAGTACCACAACCTGTTCGTGTTGTTGTACCCCGACCTGTTCCAGTGAGTGTACCACGACCAGTACCAGTTCCTGTCCAACATCCAGTTTATGTTAATGTACCTAGCCCAGTACCTGTTCATGTACCACAACCTTATCCAGTAGTTATTCCAAGACCAGTTCCAGTATCAGTTCCCACATACTCACATGGTAGCAATCTTTTAGTATCCGGTGGTCTATCAAGCGGTTTAACTAATGGTTTATCTACTAGTTTCTCTGGAGGTTTATCCGGTTTATCGGGAGGTTTATCAAGCGGTCTATCCACTGGTTTATATAGTGGTAGTGGTTCAACTGGAGGACTTGGTAGTTATTACAGTGGAGGCATATCTAGTGGAAGTCTTGGTGGTTATGCTGCTGGACATACAAAGTACTTGAGTGGTTCTGATAGCCATTTCAGCGGTAGTGGAAGTTTCAGTAATATTGGAAATTATCATGCTCATCACACTTTAAGCCAACAATATGACAATAATGGTGGTTATAAATATTAAAAAAGTATATTAAAGAAACAAATGTATTTGGCATTTCTAGTCGTACAAGAAATTCTATTATCATAATAATGTTACAGAAAGAATTATGTTTTTATATTTTCTCTTTTCAAAATAAAAATGAAATGATTAAATTGAGTCATTTATTCAAAGAGTTCTCTTTTTGGGTGTGACCACTTTCTCACCAACTGTTACGAAACTCCCATATTTCGCACAACATTATAATCATGTATTGTCAAGGAAATTATAATCGATACAAGAACATCAACTTTTAAATAGTTATATCGTTATATGAGATAATTTATTTTGATTATAAACAAACTGGTTTATCGATTGGTTATTTGATTTGATTTTACACCACTAAACAACTCTCTATAGATTTTCTCTTCTATATACGATATCGTAATGAAAAACTCATTTATCATATTTCACAAATCTTATCAAAACAATGTCACGAACAATATACACACGTTCATTAGTTCACTCCCTATAGTATTTATTAAAAGGTTATTAGAAAATTTTCCACTTTACTACTATAATAAGTAAAGTTTCAAAAACGTTAATAACAGGTTTCTATTTTATGAATTTAATTAAAACTTTTCTATATCGGTGTAAGGTATTCCACTATCAAACAAACACACACAAAAAAACAATCCCATATGCAGGTATATTATTGGGAGAATACAGGGTTGGACGAAAAGTTTTGATGGCAATAGATTTTCATTTCAGAGAGGTTTGTAGAAGACATTTAGGCAAAATTAGAACATCGTAGCTCATTTGGAAGACGTTCGTTTTGAACATGGTGGCGATTTTCAGCAAAAGAAATAAACATACAAAACGACTAAGAATGACACAAAGACCATAACAACATTGATTTTTTTTCTGTTTTACCCTATTGCATTCTAGAAAAAAGCAAAACATTCCCACTTGTTTCAATTTAAGGGTATATGTTGTACTATGAGATCGATTCAGCGTGCGAAATTTATCAATTTTCAAACAACGATATTTCGCTTATTTATTAAGTTATTGTGAAATTAAAACGTGCGTTGGATAGAGCATTTCAAGGTGCATGTCCTGAAGCTTTCTATTAAAGAAAAATCTGATAAAATTCGGAATGATAGAGAAAACTGTTGGACCATGTTTTTTTGTACATTTTCCTTCATAATTGGCTAAAAATTGGCCAATATGATTGATTTTAAATATCTATTGAGTGATTTAGATGGAAAATGATGAGATCTTTCCAAATATTTAAGAATTTTCCCGATACGTTTGTTAGTTTTCCCAATTTTTGAAGAAAATTAAATGGACTTTGATCAGTAATATAGGGCACAATTTTAAAGATAGAATCTTGCACTCTTGTTTTTAGAAAGGTATTGTAAGGGCGGAGGTAATAAAGCTCGCGTTTTGGAAAATTTTGAAAATTACGTTATTTATTGGAAAATTTGGAATCCCATTTTCACCTGTTATTTACAGCTATTAAAATTAATAAATTTGACCGATAATTAGTATCAAAATATAGGAAAATCGATTTTCTTTCACGACCATCTCATAATAATGAAAAATATTTGAAAACCTGTCCGTGGGCAATTTTCTTAACCAAGCTTGTTTGTGCTGCGAGCGGTATATTGGTGTGATTTAGTCCGCATATCTGGTATAAACCGGATAGATGTGGTACATTACAACAACAATACGTCTCGCAGAGCAAGCACGCTTGGTTAAGGGTCATCTCGAATTTGGTTTTGTTATCTTACGATTACATGGAGATTCCATAAGCGAACTCTTGGGTCGTGTCATTGGTAAACGGTAAGAGGTATCGAGCTTTAAAATAGCTCAATCGATCACAAATTTTATTCTTCATTGGGGGACACCCGACTTAAATGGAAAACTGCTTGGATTTTCCAAATATCTGAGAATATCATGACTTTTCATCTAAAAAATTAGTGTTACGTGGGGCCGCACAGATTCTTGTGTAGTGAAAATAATTTGATAAAATTTACACGAATAAATAGAGACAGTCTTCAAATTTCAATTTTCTTTTTCATTTCTGAAAATATTGCATTTGAAGTGGCATGTCAAAAAAATTTCATGCAACGCATTATCTTTTAATTTTAAAGATAAAAGATCGTACAGCAGCTTATTTGAAAGCTTATTCATGTGCAAAAGGCATATGAAGTCCCAAAAATCCAATTTTTGAAAATCCAAAAAGTTATTGAGAGAAAATGAAAAAGTTGGAAAAATCTTTTTAATTGTTGTTCAATAACTTTTTGGATTTTCAAAAATTGGATTTTTGGGGTTCCATATGCCCTTTGCACATGAATGAGCTTTCAAATAAGCTGCCGTACGATTTTTTATCTTTAAAATTGTAGATAATACGTTGTATTGAATTTTTTTGACATGCTCCGACATTTTCCTCTTCACTTTAGAATGTAGTGGAAATTTTCCAAAATGAAAAAGTCTGTCGGGTGCACGGTGAAATGCCCAATCCAACGCTGGTCACAGTGTTTGAATATCTCAGAAAATAACCGAGAAATCGATGATTAATAATTGTCACTTTTTCAGACAATAAAACGAGGCCCGCTTACAAATAGCCTTAAGAAAATTACCTACGGACAGATTTTTAAATATTTTTCATTATTATGATATGGTCGTGAAAGAAAATCGATTTTCCTATATTTTGATACTAATTATCGGTCAAATTAATTAATTTTAATAGCTGTAAATAACAGGTGAAAATGGGATTCCAAATTTTCCAATAAATAACGTAATTTTCAAAATTTTCTTTTAAGCGAGCTTTATGGCCTCCGCCCTTACAATATGTTTCTAAAAACAAGAGTGCATAATTCTATCTTTAAAATTGTGCCCTATATTACTGATCAAAGTCCATTTAATTTTCTTCAAAAATTGGGAAAACTAACAAACGTATCGGGAAAATTCTTGAATATGTGGAAAGATCTCATCATTTTTCATCTAAATCACTCAATAGATATTTAAAATCAATCATATTGGCCAATTTTTAGCCAATTATGAAGGAAAATGTACAAAAAAACATGGTCCAACAGTTTTCTCTATCATTCCGAATTTTATCAGATTTTTCTTTAATAGAAAGCTTCAGGACATGCACCTTGAAATGCTCTATCCAACGCACGTTTTAATTTCACAATATCTTAATAAATAAGCGAAATATCGTTGTTTGAAAATTGATAAATTTCGCACGCTGAATCGATCTCATAGTACAACATATCCTTAAAATAAAGAAAAACGAAAAAATCAATGTTGAGAGGATCCTAGTCACTTTGGTTTTTGAAAATTCCGACCTTGACCAGCTTCCAAATGAACTACAAAGTTCTAATTTTGGTAAAATGATCTCCAGGGACTACCCTATAAATCCTTGAAATATTTTTCGAATCGCTTGCCAAGCAATGGGATGTCTCTTCATTCGACGTCAATATCCCTGTATATCCGTTTTTCTTACACATTTAATCAATAGTACCTACGTACAACAATTGTATTTTTGGATAAATTAGTCGCCACGAATGTCAGTAGCATATCCTGAAGGGAAATGAAAGGACACAATTGTATATCATATAACAATCCGATTCCGTTTCTGAAATGTACAAATTGAAATTTTATCATATTTGTTATCGATTTGAAACACCAATATATCTATAACTATGTAGTACGTTGACTATAGAATAGAGAAGCTTAACTAACGAATAAGAATTGAAGAAAATACAAAGGAAGACGAACGAAAAACATCCTTTTTGCCTCTAGAAAAGATCAAAAGGATTTGCTATAAAGCACGAGTAACCCACTTTTATCGTGTTCAAACCTAAAAAATGTTAACTTCTACACAAAGTAAATTATTCTCTCCTCCCTTTCCTTTATTATTTATCATGATCCATATAAATATTTGGTGGTTTAAAGATTTCATCACCAATACCACATATGGTGTGTGATCTTTTAATACGCATAAATCTTTAAATTGGTGAAAGTAAGAATTACACGATAGCTTTATTTCTTACAACAGGATTCAAGATACAGTTTATTGTTAAAAGAAAGAGTATGATTACAATTATAAATTATAATAGATACAACAGGATTTCTTAACTAAGTGTGTGACTCATTTGAGCCATTATTACAATGTTTTTCCATGTAGAAGATGATAAATTTGACTTGTTTTTCGTTATAAGTTATAACACTTTATTTCTGATTTTAATCTAGAGTTAAAACCTATTTTATGTTTATCAGTCTTTTGATCAATGTTAGAATATGTAAACAACAAAAAAGAAGATGACAATAATAAGATCTATATTGTTTTTCTTTAGTCTAACAAGAAAACTGGAGAACAAAACAATTTTTTCTTCGCTCATAAATACACATAAAAATCCAGCGAGAAGAAATAAAATTGTTAATTATAACTTATAAGTCTCTAAAGAACTAAATCGATATTCAAACTATACGTGTGTATGTACAAAGTTTGTTGCAAATTACAACTTATTGTACAAAAAAATTACTTTATTATTGTTTGATGAAGGAACTACAAACTGCAAATTTCCAAACAGTTAATAATAAATATAAATAGCTAACTGTTAATCCAAACAAATAAAAACTTTACCTTCAATTATCGAAGAGAAACAATCAAAGTTGAGCCCGATCAGTTTCTAAACATTATTGATTATTGACGATAATCGGTTTAAGAAGCTATCCTTGGTGGATTGTTTTCAATTTAACAAATAAAAACAAATACTTTTTTATTACACACAAACTAGAAATTTCACTTATTCATCATGTCACAAATAAGTTGAAAGATTGAGTTTTCTTAGTGTTAGCTTTAAAGCTTCTAACAGAGATCAATAACTGATGTCAAACGTTTAAAATGTTGATTTATAAGATTTTCTTTAATGTGTTCATATGATTTTCTCAATAGAGAATGATGAGAATAATAAAAATTGTATAATAACTGCAATTATTTATTCACACATCTTTTACAATTTTGCATTTTTGTGATTGTCTATTCAATACGGTGTTGGTTCAAAAAAGGAAGAAACTCAATAGATAAAAAATTTAGACAACGACTTGTATTTAATGACTTCAATTAACATCAAATCTAGTTAATATCCATATTTATCTGTGATGCTTAGGACTAGAACATTCCATTAAAGTTATACTGTATCGCTACAATGTTGTTTTATTTGAAAATTATCATTTATAACTAAAAGTGGTCTCTGGTAATCAATCTTAAATTTTACAGCATCAGGAATTGACCGGTCTTAAGTCGATTTATAATAATAATAACATTAATATTAACTGGGGGCGATTTTGATTTGGTAATTATCAAAGCAATTTCTTTTTACTTTCATTCAACGTGGGAACGGTCAAAAGTCTATCTGTAGTTGAGTCTATATGGATTGAATAAAATATTTTACTTTCTATAGACTCTTCACAAAAAATAGTATAGTTGATGAGTAGCAAGGTGTTCATACTCTCAGGCACAATTATTTTAAATAGTTAGATTTTGGAGGCTTCTAAATTATTACGAAGAATTGATCTGAAAATTTGAACTAAGAGACTAGAATCAATCTTGCAAATATACTAACAATGTCTAAACTTCACCTACAATTCAGCAACAGACATACCTAGAAAGAAGTAATGAAATCAGTCCAAAAATCGACTAAAATTCAATTCTAAATCGCTTTGTTGAAGTGCAAAATTCGCGAATCAAAAAAGCGTGACAACTTGTGTTTCTCTCGAATTATGCAGGGTGTCGATTCTAAATGTGGTCGATACTATGAAACTACTATTAGTTAACGAGCGATTCTATCAAAAAAAACACTGATTTTGAACAATTTTCAAAAACGAGCTAAGCACGTAAAACGACTGAGAATGATTCAAAGGCATTCTCAACATTAATTTTTTTCGTTGTAAGAAAATTTGGGAAACATTTCCACCTTTTCCAGAATAAAGTGAAGAAAAACGAAAAAAAGGGAGGATCAAGTTTTTGAAAATCGTAACATCAGAAGCGAGCGTTTTTTGACCAACTTCCAAATGAGCTACTAGGTTCTAATGGTCTCCAAAAGCATCCTCCTTGAAATATCTTTCGAATCAGTCGTCAACTAATAGGAGTTTTATAATATCGACCATATTTACAATCCAAATTCTGTATCACAAAAAAATTGCACTATTTTACTCCAAGAAAGCATTTTTATTCTATTTTTGTAAAACTTTAAATCGTATAGTACCACACATATTGGAAATATGTCAGAGAATAGTAGCAGATCAAGAAAGCTATATTCACAAGGTTTAATGATGCGTAAAATATAGAAGATGTCAGAGGTCTATAAGTCCATAAAACCATAAAAAAATTTCTAACCGAATATTGAATATTCATCTGAATTCTATAAAATTCTCTACTAAATTAATGGAGAAAGTCGAAAGAAATTTTTGAAGCGAATAAATTCTTATGAATATAATAGTGTGTGTCACGTTGACCTGGATAGATCAAAAATCGCAAAAAAATCAATTAATCTAAGATAGATCTATTAGAAAACAATGATAATATTTAGATTTGTAAACAAATCAATTCTCTTTCGAATGGACACTGTTGAGTACAGCAAAATATGACCAAGATGATTTTACAATCTACAAAAATAATGTTTGTCTTTAAATCAATATATATTATTATAGAAATGAATTACAGCCATAAATGTTTCCAAAGATAATGTAAAATAACCACCAGCATATAATTTCAATGGTATTTGTGAACGTACCATAAAAAATAATAAATCTTTACGAAATTGTTGATTTGTATTAATCCAAGAACATTTAAAAGCTGAATCTGTTAATTTCGTACTCTACAAATTGATTAAAATTTGCATGAATTACACTTTTCGCCTTATTTATAAATTAGATATTACTTTAATGATTACTTCATTACCATAATAACATAATAAGAAGATTTCTAAAAGCATACAAGCTTGATAGAGTACCATTGAGAAGAAACGGAAACTCATCACTGGTAATAAAGCCATTTGAAACATTGTTATACAAATTATTATAACACTGACAGCAAATTGGCCCATAATACATTTTGTGAAGAGAAATGTGACTTCATTCAAAAATCTAAAAATTTATTAATTTTTCTTTTCCATAATTATTAATAAATAATAAAGAATAATACTCAATGATATTTCTATGATGGTGGATATTTCTTTGAAGTTCATGTAAGATATCCGAACAGTCGTCGTTGTTTCGTTTTGTACCTAAATTCTCAAAAGAATCGTTTAAAATACTCAATTGTCCAGATATGGCCATTATCAATCCTGACATAAATGTATCGATACTGATATTTGATAAACCATTAATACATGCACATACAGTCTGATATATAAAAATAATTTCAAAAGCTGGTGATTTTGTTATGTCAAACGGATACCATCCGCTTAATGGTAAACGTATACTACCATCAATTTTATTATCGAATAATGGAAAAACACCCCATAATGCACATGTTAGAACACACATTATAAGAAAAATGATTGTTATTAAACGTGACATTTTTATATCATTGATTAATATTGAATATTGTTTCAGATTTTTTGGTTTGAAAATTTCACGATTCATACTATTTATCAAACGCCATATACGTTTTGAATATTTGAATAATGTGTATATTTTTCCTATTTGTACTAGATGTGTTAATAATAGAAATGATGCTGATGTCATTGCTTCAATATCACCAAAAACAAGAACTGCATTAATTATTTCACTTATCACATACAAACCAAAACAGAAACCGGCAAATATCAATGAGTAAATTATATAAAAATTCTTTGTACGTACATTATTCGATTCAGGTAAGAAAAAACCAAAAAATATAATATTGTTAATGTTCAATTGAATAATTCCACGTAGATCTAAATCAGGCACTTCTACAAAATCGTTAGAGATAACCATTTCGAAAAGATGCTTCCAAGACGACAATCAAACAAGATTTGGATGTTTTCAGGGGAAGATTTTCGATTTTATTACTCGTTATCCTTTGTTCTAACTACCAAATTATTAACAAGAAATGACCTGTATTTAAAGTTCTTTACAACGATTTAAAAATCATAAACTATAATCAACAATCGAAATATAGGCTGATTCTATAATATTATAAAAAATCAACTATATTTGTTATTATAGAAAATACAAATTATAGGTAACGTAAAACTGTTACTATCAATTATTGTATATAAAATTAAAAATATGAAAAGTCAGCAAGTATATAATTTTGAAATTTACCCAAGAAGCCCCAGCATCATGTTCAATGGTGTGGGAAACTTAACACTTGAATGATTACCGTTGTGGTATATAAACCCCTAAATTTTCCAAGATAGTCCAGTAAATTCACTATCTTTCTCTATGTGTAAGATAAACAGCTGTGAAAACAATGTATCGTTTATTATCATTCGTCTGAAATTATTAATTATCATCTTGTATCCGCCTGTCTTACTACTTAAAGCCAGACAAACATCATCTTTATTATGGATCAATGATTGTCAATTCAACTTTATGTAAAATCATCAGAGAATAATCAAAATTAGATGCAGAAAATCCAATTCTACGGAGAAATACTGAAAATTTTTGATAAAGAAACTAGATTAGAGAAAGCCAAAATACGAAGCTCCTAAACGATGCAAAATAAATGTAAGAAATGAACCTTATAATAAATATTAGATGTAAATTAGTATACAGTATTTTCAAAATTTTCTTTTAATTTTTTTAGATTTTCTCCATTTGTGGGAAAACTAACAAACATATCGGGAAAATTCTTCAAGATTTGGAAAGCTCTTTTAATTTTCTATTTAAATTACTTAATAGATATTTAAAATCAGTAATATTGGCTCTTTCTTAGCCGGTTATGCAGGAAAATGTACGAAAAGACAGGGCCCAATAGTTTTCTCTTCCACTCAGAATTTTATCACATTTTTCTTTGACGGAAACCTTCAGGACCTGCACTTTGAAATGCTCTATCCAACGCACTTTTATTATTCAGAATATCTTAAAAAATAAGCGAAATATCAATGTTTGAAAACTGATAAATTTCGCACGCCGAATCGAGTAACAAGTCAGGTGAAGTCAGGCCTTGATTCTGCGTCCGAAGAAGTAACAATTTTTAATCATCGATTTCTCGGTTGTTTTTTGAGATATTCAAACACTGTAGCCGGTATTGAATTGGACTTTTCACGGTGTATCCGACAGAGTTTTCCATTTTGGAAAATTTTCACTAAATTCTAAAGTACACAGGAAAATGTCGGAGGATGTCAAAATTTTCCTTATCACGCCATGTCTACATTTTTAAGGAAAAGAAATCGTACAGTAGCTTTCTTGAAAGCTTATTTATGTGTAGAAGATAAATAAAGCCCGAAAAATTCAAATTTAGAAAATAAGTAAAATCAATGAAAAAATTTAAAGAAAACTTCCTAATTTTTTCGATTTTCAAAAATTGGATTTTTTCGGGACCGTTCCTCCTCCACCCATAGCAATAGTTTCATTTTTTATCTTTAAAATTGTGGACAGGCCATGATAAGAAAATTTTTGACATGCTCCGATATTTTTCTTCGTGCTTTAGAATTATGGTTACGGCGTTTGAATATCTTGGAAAATAAGCGAGGATTCGATGATTAAAAATTGTCGTGTTTTAGGACACCCAATAGAGGCCTGACTCCAGCTTCCCCTTAAGATACCGCTGAAAATTCGTTTAACCCTCCGTTTGTAAAAATATTTTCACAGAGCGGTCTTCAATCTGAATCCTTAACGTCCATCTCAATTTATTTTGTAGTTTATTTCAACTTTTTAGAGCATATTTCAACAATTTTTCAGCCTAATCTTCACGTAGTAGGAAGTTTGGTCTGGGCCAAAAAGGACCCAGTTCGCAGATGGAGGACTGAATGGTTTTATGAATAATAACAATATTTCAATATACCAATTGGGTATTTGAAATCGGTTATTTGAAGTGTTTGAAACCTTCATTTATTAAAATGCAAGAAAATAGTTGGTTTAAACGAGAAATGATTTCAATCCACTAGACTTTTTCCATAATCCCTTCGAGTTCATGGGTGGTTCAATAGATTTTTTTTACAAAATAAACGATTCATTCATGGTGAATAAGGTAATATTACTATACCAACAATACTAACAAAAAATAAAATCCCTATAATATTAAATTTACCATGCATATCTAGTATTTATTTTGAAAAGCTCTTGAAATATTGAAAACAGAAAATCGGATTTCACATAATAATTGTTTTAACTCTTCAATATCCTCCACGTTTCGCGATAATTGGCTTGTTTGACGCGTTCTCTTGACGTATCTTCAAAGAATATAATTGATTAAATTCTAATTAAATGTTCAATTATAAACAGAACAACATAAAACATACTGTTTTATAATTAATAATTTTGTTAAAATTTTTAATAAATCACAATTGAAAGTTTTATTTTAAATTATTATTCTTTTATTTCATCATTGAACAAAGTGAACCGCTATTGAAATTTTCATCAACCCGGATCATATTTTCGATTGATGGGACACGTTAGCTTTAATTTCGTTTCATCGAACCAACTTTAAGATCAAGTGCTCGATTTCAAGATGAAAAGGGTCAATTGGGAGTTAAGTTGGTGTTATTTAACTTAAAACTATATGGGTAAAACGCATTTTAAGTGACTTTTACCTGATACAGATTCAATTTAAATCCTTTTCAATTACATTACTTTCTTTTGATCATCTTTGACGGAACTGTCGAGTTAAATTCTAATCTCGGTTCAACGTCGTTGATCGAGCTTAATGAAACTCGATCTATTAGTTATTAAGCATTGATCTCATGAGGGTAGATTCCCAACAAATGGAAATCACCGCAGGTTTGTAGATCTCATGAATTTTCTACTTTTTGTACCAGTTTAACACTTGTAACAGAGAGTAAGTCAAGAAAAAAGTGATGTACATTTTCCTATAATGCGTACAACAAGAAATTTATGATTTTAAATTTAATGATTACTGATTCTTGTTGGATTAGAATTAAAAAATAATGGTTAAAACTGAATAATAAGTATGAATTTTACCTTTTTCGACAACAGTGATTCTTTGCACTTCAATCACCATCAAATCCGTTCAATATCCGTAAATCTTTATAATCATCATTAGTGTCTAAAGTAATGCTGCTTTTGATTCAAAATTGAATTAAAATTATTCGAAAATTATTATTTACAAGCAAAATTCGTGTCTGGCAGACAATCTAAAATTTCTAATTAGAGTGCATATTTAACATTTCGATACCGAAATTAGAGAGACTACAAAATGCAACAAAATTAAACATTGTAAACTATTGACATCTAAATTTTGCCTTTTTTGCTATATTCCTTGTTCTAACAAACTGTTTAGTGGACTAATTTATAGCTTCAGAAAGTCTCTCAAGCTACTGCCGAAACCACATGTTCATCAAATAAAAAATTGTAATCAAAATGAACGTGCGTTATTCAAAAATAAAATAATTATTGCATTATTTCAGTAACATGGAAAGTACTTGCTATGAATTGATGGAAAAAATGTACATTATTAGCAAGATTTCTAGCAGAATACAGAATTTTACCTAATAGATATAAATTCACTATAAGATCAATGTAAAATAGAAAAAATTCTAGCAGAATATTGAATTTTAATAAAAATGAATTCACTACAAGATCAATGTAGAAATCGAAATAATTTTTTGGAAAGAACGATTTACTGTCTGTTAACTTGACCTGAATACATTAAAAAACGTAGAAAAACAGCAAAATCGACACAAATCAACTATAATCGAGGTAATATTTATAATGATTTGATAATCTAAAAAAAAAAATTATTTTTTTTTAATTAAAAATACAGTTCTCGAGGCCTTATCACATATGTACATATATGTTTTTACATATAATTTATGGGGATTTCGAGAATTTTATTTTCAATTTAAATTCAATCATCCTATATTATTGTGATATGGATTTCTTGTTCATTAATTATTTTTTATAATCAATACAGATTAATATATAAATGAATTACATCCCTAAATGTTCGAATGGTAATGCAAAATAGCCACCAGCATATAATTTCAATGGTATTTGCAAATTTACCATAAAAAAAATAAATTTTCATGAAATTCTTAAAGAACATTTAAAAGCTGAATCTGTTAATTTCGTACTCTACAAATTGATTAAACTTTCATGAATAACAATTTTCTCTTATTTATAAATTAGATATTACTTTAATGATTACTTCATTACAATAATAATATAGTAAGAAGATTTCTAAAAGCATACAAGCTTGGTAGAGTACCATTGAGAAGAAACGGAAACTCATCACTGGTAATAAAGCTCTTTGAAACATTGTTATACCGATTATTATAACAATGACAACAAATTGCCCTATAATACATTTTATGAAGAGAAATTTTACATTATTGCAAGATCTAGAATCAATTTTTACGTGGAGTAATTACTGTTAAATAATGGAGAAAAATACAGTCCTGGAATTGTTGTTTTGCACTTAAATTCTCTAAAGAATCGTTTAAAATACTAAATGGTTCAATAAATATCATTATCAATCCTGACATAAATGTATCGATACTAACATTTGATAAGCTATTAACACATGCACATAAAAATAATTTCAAAAACTGGTGATTTTATTATATCAAACGGATACCATACGCTTAATGTTAAATGTATCCCACCATTAATTTTTCTATCACATCAATATCAAATCAATATCACCAAAAACAAAAACTGCATTAAATATTTCATTGAGCATGTAAAACCCGGAATAAAAACCATCTAATATCAATGAGTAAATTATATAAAAGTTGTTTGTACGTATACATTATTCGATTCAAGAAAGAAATAACCAAGAAATATGAAATTGTTGATGTTCAAGTGAATAATTTCACGCAATTCTTTAGGAGTGTCAGAGATGATCATTTCGAAAAAAGATACTTCGAAGAAGACAAGCAGACAAGATTTGATTATTTTTGGAGGAAAATTCTTAACTTTGTTACTGTGGTAGTTGATATTTGAATATCAACTACTCGTTATTCTTTGTTTTAAGTTTGCTCTCTACGAGTCTACGATGATTTAAAAATCATAATGAACGATAAGAAAATAGGTCGGGTCGATTGTAAAAATTCAGGAATACCTACATTTAAAAAAAAAAACTACTTTGAGTATTACGCCTGAGATCACACCAGTTTTGTCGAATTATGACCTATTATTCTTCGTATTTTAGATCCTATCTCACTACTTAACGCCATACAAATATCATTTTTATCAATGATTATTTCTCAAGTGTATCCAATATAAAACAACAAGAGGACATTGAAGAAAAGCCATGTCGTTTAGTGAGAACGACTTGAGAAAGTTCGAGTGAAATTTTTGGAAGAAATATGAGGAAAAATGAGCAACATTTCAGATTCTAATTGAATTCGATAAAAAAAAAAACTAGAGCAAAAAAAAGACAAAAACCAACACCCTAGCTTATAAATCAACCTTATAAGTTATTAATTTTTGCTTTAATAATTCGCAATTTTAGAAAGCTTCAAATAAAATGAGTTAATGGAGAAATGATTTGTATATAAGATTTTAAAAAGTAGCAAAGAAAATGCTTTCGCTTCAATAATCTTTACGCTCGAATTGGCAAGAGTACATTAGATATAAACCCTTGGTAATATTTGAGGGTAGTTCAATAAATTGTTTTCATAAGGCAAACAATACATTTATCGTAAATACCGACAAGAGTACCCAAAGAGATACCTTTACTACTGTTTTAGTAAATAATAAATACTTGTAACATCTATTTCGCAAGACTCTTAAACAATTTACAAAGAAACGAAAAATCTAATTCGATCAAATAAAGGGTAAAAACCCTTTCAATATAATTAGCGTTTTAACATGTTTTCTTAACGTATCCTCAAAGTATAAGTGATTGAAAGTTAATTAAAAATCTTTCATTAATAGAATAATATGAAATAAATCTATAATCAACAATTGTGTTAAAATGTGCAATAAATCACAGGTGAAAGTTGTGCTTTTTTAATATTGAACTGTAATAGTGTAACACTATAAATTTCCAGAAATGTCGCCATAAATTTTATCGTACTTATCATAATAAATGTACCTTCTGGGTTCAAGAAAACAAAACTATACAAATATTCACCTTAATAATAAAAAAAACTAGAAATCGTATAAAATATGATATCGAGTAGTACCTATACCTACAGGATATTTAAGCTTATTAATCCTGCTAAAGTCCGGTAAAGTTGTATAATTCAGGTGTATACAGTTGTTTAAATCGGAAATTAGTTGAACTATCTTGAAATGTTCACTAATAATTCTCCAAGAGAAAATAATTGGAATAGACAAGTATAAAAAGTAGACTTACCTAATAGGGCTTGAAAGAGGCGCGATTTAAAAATCCTTATAACACGTTCAATAGCCAAACGTAGTTGTTTATCTTGCGGCTTAATCAATTTCGAATGGTAATCTTCTAATAGTTCCAAAGCACGATGAGCTTCTGTAACAAAAAAAAAATACAAAATTACAAATTACAGTAAAAGAACAAGTTTGAATATTATTCATGATTATGCAGCACATAAAAGCTTGAAATGAACATGTTCCTAACAGTCGGAAAAGTCGATGTTTATATCGTTCAATCGAGCTTATAAAATTTTATCATCCTTCCTATGTTTGTTACAGATCTTGTATGAAAAGATTCTAGTTGAAATAAACGCAAACACATCCTCTCTTTATTTCAGTTCATACAATTTTTCGGGTTCTTTTGAATACTGGGAATCTACTACAGAAAATTTCTGATCTGTAGAGCTTTAAAGCTTTGATGATAATTTCACTCCAAATAGACGATTAGTTATGAACTAAGAATGTTCAATTAGTTCTGTTATCTGGATGTATTATATTAAGAGATTAAATTTTGATTTTTATATCCAACGATTCGAATAGAAAAAACAATATTCCATCTACAAAATTAGGGTGTACATTAATTAAGCCATCATAAATAATCATGGTAGGATCGTTCTTCGTAGAAAGTCACGATGAATTATTTGTGTGAAATTGAAAGAAACTGCCTATTGTTTAAAATTTGAAATAATTCTTAAATTTTATCAGTTTTCATGAAAATTAAACTTCAACATTAATCATTTTAATAGACAATTAAAAGGTTGATGTTATTTTATCAAATAAATAATAAAATTATGACCACCAAAGGTATTAGTGTAGAGCTTATTACATTTTACACTATACCTGTACATAAAACTATAATAATTCGAAATAGACAAAGTAGCAATTAAATTTTTGCTTAATTATAACAATTTGTAGATAGAGAGAAAAAATAGGTAACCGTATCGATTTCATTCATAGTCTGGATTGTGTATCAGGAAGAATTACACTCTTGTCAAGAAGATTACAAAGTTCAAGATGCAGATTAAGACTAAAGCTTGCTCGGAATTCGATGAATTATATCTCAACTTGGAACGTTTTCATTTAAATCCCATAGATATATACATATTCAAGTTGTTAATCTTTACTAATGTGTCGACAACAAAAACTTATTGTTTTTGAGACATATATTCGCTTGGAAAATGTTGAAGTCTCATCCATATTAACGTACTAGTGAACCAACCCTTTTAATGTTAAGTTTTTCGTTGTATATGAAGACAAATTATATATCATTTATAACAATTTCAAGACGTCACCTTATCCATCCATCTATCCATCCATCCATCCATCCATCTATTAGATCTTATAAGAAACTATACCAGTTTTGTTACATTAAAACAAGACAACATATTGCAAATGAAGCTTATTTGATTATCATAGAAACAGCAAATAGATTAGTCGTGTTAGACATAAAGCCGTTTCAATTAAATCTATTCTAAAGTAAATATTCTGCTACTAATCATAACTGTCTCAATATCAATTATGATGTTAAATTATTGTTTAATATCCGCTTAATTACCACCACAAAAAAAAAACGTTGATTCTCTGAATACTGAATATGAAGCAATGATATCGTTACAAGAAGCTTCAACAAACATTTCTAATGAAAATTGAGGTGAAATACGATGTAAAATACACGTTAATTGGAATACGAGTCGTAATGAGTTAATCGTCGGCATTTACTTGAATTTATAGATTAAAATATAGTTGTTAAACATTCTTTTCAGTCTACTATAGATAATTGAATCTGGCATTAATTTTATAGAGCAAAATAAGTTTGCATTTTAATTATCTATCGAAATATTTTATCTTTCTAGAAGCTTTCTAAGAAGCTTTTACGAATTCGTCTTCAATCATTTGAATTTTAAACTAATTATTCATTACAGAGAACATCTTCGTTTAGTTCTCTTAAAAACTATTTGGTATGCTAACAGTAACACAATGACATAAAGTTAACATGTTACACTTGGAAATAGATCTTGTTACAATAGTCTCTTTACGACTGTTGTGTAGAAAACTACTGCTCGACAATAAATTTCATGATAATTCAATGATCTTACCGACAATTTATGTACTGTACAAAGTTTACTGTTTGAAATTCAAAATAGAACAAACTTCAGTTCGATTATTGTAACAAATTACTAGAGAATTATTCAAATCTTATTTCAAATTAAATCATGCATTTATTAATATATAAGATGGATTAAAAATTTTGACGAGGTCGATTGAGAAGTTTATTGAATGTCTGGCATCATTAGGTCTACACCACATAATAAAACTTGAACACCAAAGTTCTAAACTTTCATCCACACAACCAGCACCCTTTCAATATTATTTTAAATGAAATTGTTAGACTAAGAACCCATTCCCTACATTACAGAACTTAATTCACAACTACAACAATTTAAAAGTTGATTTAGATTGTCTTCAAATAGAGAAGTATCGTATTTATGTATTCACTAAGAATTCAAAGAGATGAGCCAGAATTCCAATTGTATTCATATTTATTCGATTGTATTATATCGATACGATATAATTATAAGGAAGAAAAATTTAATCAATATTAGTATTTCTGGGGCGTTTATCAAAAACGGATTTACATTGTTCGTTCACATTCGTAAAAATCAACAAAAATGCACGATTTGGAAAACTTTTCAAAACATACATACATACAAAACTGTCAGGAAATATGATTGATATTTTATGAATAATGATTTTTGGAGGATGTGAAAGTGGGAAAAAATTTATCACCATCACAGAAGCGATAGTTAAGTCGCTTACAGTTATGAAACTGTTGTAGAGTAATCTAACGTCAGCCTTAGGCTTTATATTAAATCGAATTTTTGTCATTTTCTCTGATTTATTGTTACTATTGTTATTCAGCTCTTATTCCAAAAAAGTTGGCCCTACCGGTCTGGCCAACGAACTCATCCAAGCTATCCCCAAGACCGATTTTTGTACCAAGTTTCATTAGGATTGGTGTATTTTTACGGCAGTTATCGTGGGTATATATATACAGGGTGTCCAAGAAGTGAAGGTAAATCGTTAAGCTGCGGATAGGTCATGTCAAGTCCTACCACATATCAAAAATTTTTCGGAAATTCAAAAGTGAGGATCTCGTCATAAGCTAATTTTTTTTAAAAAAAATTCGCTAAAAACGGAAATATTTTGCTGACATTGCTCTAAAATAAAAATTACAAATGAAATAAATAATAATAAGCTATTATATCTGTATTATTTTCGTTCTTCAATTTATTAGAATAGAAATTCTAACTGTGTACTGACTACAACAATAATAACAACTTTGATTGTTATACAATTTCCATCGATTTCAACAACAATACACTGCAATAACAGACGAAATGTTTGTTTGAATGGATTATTGTAGATGTTTTTCTTTTGCGTTCGGATTTAATCAAATTGGAAACAATATTATTATATCAAACCAAGTTAATCACAAAATAGACTTCAAACAATATCACTCGACATAATCAAATAACTAAAACTTATTAAAGCTCCTAGTAATATTACACAAAAGTCTACTTCATTACTTATTAATTGAATTATTAATTATTAGTTGAAACATTAACATTATAGAACAAGTACAGATTTACTGTCATGTAACCACTAACAACCAAATTATAAAGATAAGAAATAATTCGTACAAAGTAAAACCAAAATTATTTGTTGAATGAAATCACAGTAAAACATCTACAAGTTAATATTGTACCAAGCTTAACGCCTGTTTTATGTCGCTCAAACAATGAAAATTGCGATAGTATAAACGTGTAAATGAACAAACAATTTTGACAAGTACCGTCAAACGATTCTGTTGGTATAGAAACTACTTCTAAGCTTATCAGATTACCACTAAATATTCAAAATTTTAAGCTATTCCCAACGAATTCTATTTCATCCCTTTACGTATCTTAGAGATCAATGTAAATAAATTCTCAATCTGTATATGTTGTGGTTTATTTCAGTTCCACTGCCATTAACTTGAAAATCTACTCGTACTATGTAATAAACTAAATAGATATTAGATATTAGAGCGATAAACCATGTTAGTAATTTACGTTTCTAACCCTTCAATCACCTAGAATTAAATAAATAAATTGTTGAGTAAACACATAATTCTCTACGAATAAATATAATTGGATGTTTCAATCTACTAACGTACACATTACTCTTTTAAAGTCAACAGTATTTTCATTAAATTACAGGAAAATTGTACACTTATCGTAAAATTGTAGGGAAAAAACGACAAGTCTCATAACGTAAAAAAGGAGTTACTGAATAATATTGTGAAGATCGTGATTTTTTTAAAAGGACCGGCTTTTTGTTACTACTACCCTAAAAAATGGAGAGTTCTATGCTAAAACCTAGTTCAACTTGATATTCGACCGTATATATATCTAACACACCCATCTTATCAATAGAACTATTAAATTTTATAGTATTTTTTTATTCGGTTATCAGGAAATATAAATAATTTTTTTTATTGTCGCACGCACAAATCAAATTAATCAAAAATACGCTTATTCAACATACACGATGTGTTACAGTTGAATACAATTGATGATGAATATATAATTATGCATATATTAAAAACATATTTTACATTCATGTAAATTGCGGTGAATTAACAAAATATTTAATGCCTGTATCAAGACCACATGATGTTAATTAAATTCATGTATAACATTCCTGTCATCTAGTGATTATTGTACATTAAAGAAAAATGCGACAAATTTCGTGCATTCTTTGATATCAACATTTGATAATATAGAAAACGAATAGAACGTGATTTTCTTGTTATTTTTCAACATTTTAACAATCTTATTAAGCCGGTTTCGTTAACGTTTTACATCCGAAATATTGACTCGACACTTTTTACTTATAACAAGATTTGTACACGAACACAAGTGGTTGAAAATTGTGTATTTTTAAATATTGATGAATAAGCAAAGAAATAAGTAAGAAATAAATAAGTTATGTTTTAATTTTTATTTGTTTGCGTATTTTTTCAGTTGCTATATCAAATAATACCCGGCGCCTCCACCATTTTTGATCCGCGTTTAATATATGTACTCGGATTATTTCATTATGAACACAATGTAGAGATTTATTTAGAGATTAAGAATAAGACGTTGGTAGTACGGCAAAAAAACGAATTAATATCCCTATGGAATGTCTAGAATTGTTCCAAGTCCTCATTCATATTTATTGTTTATTAATATTCACGCCTCCAATTATAGTCTAACTGACAATTTAGTGAAAATTAACTTTGTAAATTCGAACAAGTTCTACTATAACACCGTTAAATATTGTATTAAAAAGATAGACTGATTCTTAGTTAGATCTTGATTAAAAAATGTGTTATGATTGCAACAAAAGAGAGCATTTCTGGAATCTTTTCATTAGCAAACTGAGCGTAATAATATGATAATGTCGCCACTGTTGCATTGAAATCAAGTTCTATTACCATTCAACGTGTACAATAGGGTAGAATTATAACTTTTTTTAAAAAAAACTTTTATGTTATAAAATTGAAAGAATACAATGACAAAGTCGATGAAAACAGTGGAAAAATCATACAAAACTTTGCACAGTTCAAGTTTTAAACTTCTCCAAGATTCACTATGCTAATAAAAATTTGATAAACTGTTCATATTTTGCTAGAATTCTCGTGTGTAAATAAAGTTGACTGTATATTCAAAACTAAGTCGTAACAAACATTGCTTTTTCGATTATTTAAAAATAAAAAACACGAAGGAAAGAAATGTTAATAAGAGTAAAACTATGTAGAGGAAAACTGAAAGAAAACGGGAAATTGAAAGTAAATTGAATCAACTAAATGAAAGAACTTGATAAGATAACAATAACAAAATTACCATAACAACAGAAAATTGAAAGATTCTTGTACGCTAATAAATATAAAATAAAGATATTAGGGATAAAAAAATTATCACAATTTAATTTTTTTACTCTTTACCACTGATACCTGTAACTTTATATAATCTTGAATGGATAATTGGAGTATTATTGTGGAAATACTCGTGATACATTCTATACGTGCACGTTTTATCTATTATTTTTTTAGTTTGATCGGTCTCGTTCTCAAATATATCCCGTAGTCCGGCAGTAGAATTCACACACAGCTCCGGATTCCGGTATTAACTGCGGCAAACTCCAGAGAACTACGAGATCGATTCCTGCTTCGGCGCCCTAACTATAGTCAATTCTCATCCAATAACAAACAGCAACCATATCGCCGATGTGGAGCACGTGTATGAAAGACCATCGTCATCATCATCATGACCATAGTGGAGATTCTTTCAAGTTGTATAATAGGAAGTTTATTAATCGTCACTATTAAAGTTTTCAGTATAAAATAGAAGATTTATAGCAAGCAAACTATTTCTTTTTGTCTATATTTCCAAGACTTTTTATGTTGGTGTATTAAATGTAAACAATGAGAAAATTCGTACCCAAATTATAAAGATTGTCTGTTTTATCTTAATAACAATAGGATTGTTGTAGTATATTCCCCTTCGTTCTGTAATTTTCTATTGTTCCACGTTTATTTGTAAAATCAGCTTTGAACATTACATTTCCTTTCACTGGATGAACATTTACAAGTACTAATAATAAATATTATTGCACCAAAAAACCTTTTTACAAATGTAAACATTAAAATCTTAATTTTCTGTTTGATTTATTTAATCCACTTATACAGATTTTATGGTTTTGATTGAATTAGGGCTCGAAAACGTTACTAAAATCAAACAGATTTACTTTTAACGTCTATAAATAAAAGAGGAGAATTCGACGAGTACACTTCACAAATACTCTACTTTTATTATTATAGGAAAAATTGAGAAACGTACCAAAGAAATGTGCGAATCTTTCAATTTTCGTTGATTTTAAAACATGCATCTCCAAAAATTATACGAAATAAAATATTCCTGGATAAAAAGTTCTAAAAAGAATAGAAAAATTAATAAACAATGGTACTTACAGTTTTTTGTTGTTATTGCTCTAACACTAATTATTCTACACAGTAATCAAGACTGAATCAACTTGTAACGTCTCGTGGTCTCGTCGTGTCGTTTTATTTAATTTTTTTTACCAAGTACATTATCAAAAGCAACACGATAGTGAACGACACATGGTTAGATAACGAGTACACAAATTTGATATGTCAATTCTCAAGTAGTTCGTAAACAATTCACGTTTGTTGATGAGTTGTAAGACTGAAGCACCTGTTAACAACCCTGTTCTTGTTTTCTATAATATCAAACCAGTGATAATGTCAGTAGAAAAATCGATATAACTGGCGCATCCACCATTTTTTTAATACTGTTTAGTTTAGATGACATTTCGGGTGAATAAATAATCATTAAAAGATTAGTTTAATGTTAATCTTATTAAATTACAGTTGGTAATTATGAGTGAGATGTATTTTACAGGATTATTGGATCGTGTATGCAAAGTTTGTCAGTTTTTTGCACTATCTTGAGACGAATCATTTTAGATAGAAAAACTACATCAAGTATCTCTTAATTGACTATTTAAAGTTACCTAATTAGAACAAACTATTATTTTTTCTTATTTTTAAGGCGAATTTTTGCCAATTTTAGAACAGCATTTGGATTTATGTATATATCAGATAACAAATAGTCATGATTATTATCACGCAAGACAGCTATAATGGCAATTTTCTAGAGGGATGACTTTCACTTGTCACAAAGGAATTGAACATTTTCCCAGCACGTTTCTAACACACCAATACAGAAATCAACGCATTGTTATATTACCAAAAGTACCTACAATATTTTTTACTTACAATCAAAAAATAATAAGGGATAATGGATATGAAGCTTGGAATGTGCAATTTATTATCGAATTATAGATTTATTTCGAAATTTGTCACAAGTCTTTCAATTGAGATTATTTCGAATTTTTATTTTTATTAAACCAACAAAATCTATATGGAATTGTATAAAAAACATTCATATAAATGATGATGAAGATTAATTGGTGGATAACCAATTGTTCGCACGAAATCAAGTTGAAAATATAATTTTTTTTTCGCTGTTTAATGCACTTCAAACGATTAAATTTCCAATTAATAAAACAAATTTGAACTGTATTTAAGTAGAGTGGCAAACAATAAATCGTGATAAGAAATAGACAAAATTATATCTAAATATTTTACAGATATTATAAAGTATCACCATGCACCCATAATAATGTTAGCAAATTAATATAAAGAGTAATTATTTGAAAAAGTTTGTATTTAATGGAGACTAAAATTCAATTTTGGTTGTAATTAAATTAAAACTTTGACTTTAATTAATAAATTTAATAGGAAAGGTAGCGTCAACTAATTTATGAGATTCATTATTTAAGAATCATTTTATTCAACAGTTAGATAGCATTTTATAAATTTAAAAATACATACAATGGAAGTTCCCTTATACTTTATAATTGAGAAATTCTTACTCCAATTCATACCCTAACATTTAAATGAAATGGATTTTTACCATCGATAAGTAGCCGAAGATGGCCAGATCAGTGTCTAATTTAGGGCCGATTTCACCGACGTCTGTTAAATAAGTCATAGAAACGATTTTTTTAATCATAGCAACGATTGTTTTTAACTGTTCATTAGACTTAAGTGAAGTTGGTGAAATCGTCCACTAGTGGAAAAAGTAAAGTTTGATAGTTATCGTTCTGAAAACCTGAAAGTCCCTAAAAGTATTAATTATTAAACAGTACAAATTTAATGAATTTCCGTAATCAATATTGTTATTTAAATTTATAATATTGAGGATAATACGGTGGAAATGTATAATACTATAGTTAATAATGACAAGATATTGCATAGTTTGCAATTTTAATAACTATTCGATATTACTGCATGTGCTTAAATAATAACTGTCATAATAGTGTGCATAATAGTTGTAAATTATTTATTAATGAACACTATATTCGTGTTGATTATACTTAAATGTAAATACAGACTATAAATAGAAATAGAAATACAGGGCTTCTCATTCGGGAATACTTATTTCTCATAATAGCTCCTATTAATTGGCAAACGATTTGAAGAATTCGTAGAATAGTCCTGGGGAATATGTTAACAAAAATTAGAACCACGTAGCTCATTTGGAAGTCGATGAAAAACGCCCATTTCAGATAGAAAAACGCCTCAAAATGTGTGAAAATCTACCCAAAATCGACGCCCTAATTTTATACAATTTCGATAAAAATAAACTAAACAAAATCAAGACTTTATTATTCTTAATATTTGCATTACTGATTTGTAATTTTTGTGGTTGTAGTAATAAATGTGAAAACTTCAATTTTACAAAGACTCCAATGGGAAATATTGATCTCAAACACAGACGTGTATTTTTCCCTTTATTTTTAATCACAAAACCATAAATCCCAAATCTAATACCAATCCACATAATATTGATGAAAGATTCAATTAAATTAATTCAACTTTTACTCTATCCAAATAGAATGAAAGAATTAAACATCTCTATACTGTAACTATCTCGATATATAAACGTATCTGTAGTTGTATTGACGTATCTTTTTTAGTATGGAAGATCTGAAACACATACAGTACGTGTTCTACATTCAATATTACAATGTAACTAACAGGATACAAAAGGGAGATAAACTAACTTGTATACAACAAACAAATAAAACAAATAGAAACAATACTTGATTATAGTTGTTGATTTTCTATTGTTAACAAAAACACGAATTAATAACGACTATTTTCTAATTCATAGATATGAAAATCGATCGGTCTATTGAAATTTAATACAAGACGTCAGCATGTATGCCTTAAGTATTTAAAATTGTCTCATATCTTGTGGTACGTACAACAAATGCTTTATGTTTTATATAGAATAGAATAGTAACTCTATTTAAGGCTTATCAGTTCAAACAACTATTGTACAAAGTACCACAATAGAAACTGTCTCTATACAGGATTGCTATTGTGCCACATTTATGGACGATTCGAATAATACTTAAAGGATTTTTAGGGGAATCCCTAGAGAACATTTTAGCAAAATTAGAACGTCCTAGCTCATCAGGAAGGTGATCAAAAAACACTCGCTCCTAAAGGTGTCGCTATATTTAATAACGAGCAAAGTACGCAAAACGACTAAAATTGACTCGTAGACTTTTCCAACAGTGATTTTTTCGTTTGTCTCTATTTTATTCTGGAACAGGTTCTGGAACGGATTTTTTTCTACAATGCAATATAGAAAAACGAAAAAAATCACTGTTGGAAGGGTCTACGAGTCATTCTTAGTCGTTTTGTGTACTTTTGAAAATTCCGACATTATTCCAAACGATCACTTTTTGAGCAAATTCACGATGAGCTAGGAGGTTATAATCTTGATAAAATGTTCACCAGGGGTCAGCCTGAAAATCCTTAAAGTATTATTCGAATTTCATACAAATTTGGCATATTTACAGCCAGGGGTAGACTTACGCTATGTCTTCTGGGGGGCTACCGCATAATCCTAAATTTGTTAGCTAATTGGTCATATTATTAGAAAAGTATTGATAAACAAACACCTTCACCAGTCGATTTCTCCAATTAGTGATAAAAGTCGCACAAGTTTTGTTGCCCGCAGTGGAAACCCGACTTTAAAAAGAGACATCATCAGCAACTCAAGTAAATGATTTATTTTTAGGAGGCTAATTTAAAGGTCGGGAGGTTAAGCCACCCCTCAAGTCCGCCAGTGTTTACAGCAGCAACCCTGTACGCTTACATAGAGAACATTTACAAATAAATTGATATATATTGTTCTTATTGAGATAAATCTTTAAAGTTATCCTGCAATTAAGTAATTATGCATTATAGCCTTTCACGAACGGCCACAAATTGGCTAATGGAAATAATCCATAACATAAACTAAGCACGGTCGGTTAATCGATTCGTTTTACGAACAAGCAATTTTCTCACTTTCCAATCTTGCATGTGGTCATTTTTTTCCTAGTATAATTTCCTTTATTGCCTTGGCCTTAAAATCGCCTCTTAAGGCCAATAATTAGTATGATTTCATTAATAAAAGTTCATTGAATTTTGAATCAAATAGTTCTACTTATTCTAAACGGAATTCTATACAATTGGCAATTGGCCAAAATCTCTAATATAAGTCTCTAGGTCATCAATAAATCGGATCCAGTTATTTATAAAGTTAATTATTGTAATCTACTGGTCTATTTTATAAATAAACACTCAACTATCTGATTTAATGTTTTGATTTAACCGATGAAAATTCCGTCTAATCGATTTGATAGAACGCATTTAAAATTGAGGTTTTCTAGATGAAAAATTGCAGTTTTTAGATAGATCCTGCTGATGCAATTGCTGCATTCCTGACCCTCTTTGCCCCCTCCATTACATTTAAGCACGTGTACGTGCACGAGGTATTATTGACGGACACGTTCTGGTTTATTCCCTATAAAAGTCAGCTGATTGTCATCGATTTATGAATAACCCACAACCCCTCCCCCTATATAGATAATATATAAACAAGATTAAAATCGAAAAATCTCACTACCTTGTTTCCGAACAGGCATTCTTCAATTTTCTTGCTAATATCTCCACAATTACACCGTTATTATTCAATCAAATCGATTCCCACCAATGATACTGTAAATTAACCACCACTGTCACTGTCACCGCCACCACCACTACCACTGCTGTTTAATGTTTATGTCTGCAAAATTCTTGTCGAGGTTTTAATTGAGAAATGGGGCACAATTTTATTGTTGTTGTGGTGGTTGATGTTGTTGACACGCACAGTAAACCAAAGGGGTGATTAACACACACACACATCAACATGCACGAATTAATTTCGTCAATATGGCGATTTTAACGTGGATTGGTTGGTACGATAATACGACAACGACATGGGGTGGTAGTTGAGACTTTGATGAGTTATCTTGTTGAAGTTTTTACCCTATATCGTGGACGCACACTCGAAAAACTGCGTCGAGACGCCGAAACCGCCACCAAAAACAGAGACATCTAGTAGGACGTATATTCGACATCTTTCAGATGGAATAAATCGGACGGGAGAAATTATAAAATATCATTTTTATTATAATTTTTGTGTATATATAAGAATTGCAATAATAACATGCATACGGTCAATATCTGTCCAACACCTAGCTGTAAATGATATCACATTGTGATTACTACACTAAAAAAAAAAAATACAAATAGCTGTTTTATAAACTATTAAAACTAATTAAACACAGAATAAATCAGCCTTAAAATAGAACGATATGTGTATAAAACAAAACAAAACATAAAAAATATATAAAACTACGTCACAATAAAAAAAAATAATAATACTTGAAATTGTTTACAAATCATCACCGACTTTAACGAAACTATGTTCCAATAATTCTTGAGCTGTCGCCCGATCTTTTGGATTATGTTGGAAACATAAAACCAAAAAATCCAAACCTTCATCAGTCATATTATCCGGTGGATCTGGACTTTCACCCATACCAACTTTGAACATTATCTGATAATTGGAGTCATATTGTGACCATGGTCGTTTACCTGATGCCATTTCTACAACAACACAACCAACCGACCATATATCAGCTGCACGTCCATGGCCTTCACTCATATTCTTCGTGAATACTTCTGGCGCCATATAAGCTACTCAATTCAATTCATATTAAATTAAAATAATAATAGGAGTTAATAGATAATACCTTGAGTACCGACAAAACCTTGCAATTCCCCTGGCATCGTACTATGTGATTTAATTTTAGCAGCACAACCGAAATCACCAATTTTCAAACAATTCCCACTATCTGTTAAGAAGATATTTGCCGTTTTTATATCACGATGTACAATACCATGTTCATGTAATACAACAACACCACAAACTAATTGATAAGTATATTTACGTACTAATAATTCAGATAAACCATTTTCAGAAGCTGCAACTAATTGTTCTAATGTACCTTCAGCACAAAATTCCATAAATATTAACATTTCATCTTTATGTACTTCAACACCATAATAACGTACAAGATTCCTATGTATTATACCTTCTAAAATTTTCATCTCTTCAGCAACACGTTTTATCATTAATGTATCATTTGGTTGTATTTGTATTTCTTTCATAGCCATCATTTCACCAGTACTATTGTTAACAGCTGTATATACTTTACCAAAACGACCTTGTCCAATTTTAATACCACGTTGCCATGTAAATGTTACATAACGTTTACGTATATGCAATTTATTCTCTTTACCTTTACAATTAACAACTTTACCAATTAAATTTTGTTTACGTAAACGTTCATTTAATGAATTCTCTAATTGTTCAACAGCATCAATACAACGTTCTGAATGTGTCTTTGGTGGTAATTTGATTTTAATTAAATCATCTCGTTTAATGATTGTTAATGGTGGTGTTTGTAGAAAATTAACAGCATCTAAATGATCTGATATAGGTGATGATTGTTCAACACTTGTTTTACGATTTGATGATCGTTGACTTTTATATGTTGGTCGTGGACTTGGCGAAGAGCCCCTTGAATGTACTCTTATATGTTCCAAAGAATTACGTCCTGTTGTTGTTGTTATTGTCGGTGTTCCTGTTACTATTCCTAATGATGATAATGTTGTTGCTGAACTAAAACCAGAATCTGGTGTTTGTGGTGCTGTTGTACCAATAACATGCGATATACAAATATCCATATTCTTCTTTAATTCCTCAAATTCTTCATCTGTTAAATGTTTTGTATTACGTGGTTCACATACAGCTAATAGAAATTCTAAGCCTTGATATGCCCATCTTGGACGCATACCACGTCCACGTTCACAACGTTCTGTGACAAATTTCATCCATAAATTTGCAAATTGTACCATACTACCAACTAATTTTTCACGACTATCATTCGTTATCTCTGACATTTCTTTAAAAAATTCAAAACCAAAACGATAGCATTGCATCAATATTTCACGCATTCGTGATATTAATGATTGTCGTTCTAATTCTTCAAAGATTTCCAAATTGATTTGATCGAAACTTGATTGGATTAATGCAATCACATCAGTTATTGAACATTTCAATGAAATTATAGCAAACTACAAAAATAAAAATATAATTTATAAATTGTACAGTTTGTAGAGAATGGGAAGGATCGATGGACGAGGCTTAAAACACGGATTTAAGAGGAAGCGTTTGGTACACAGGCGGATCCAACAAAGGAATAAAGGCAATGGGGATCAGGCATGAAGAGGCAATTTGCGCTGAGAAACCATTACTCCATATTCCAAGCACAAATAGCTATAATGACAGGTCATGTTGTGAAGGAACTACAGAAATAGAAGTAACCACATCAAAATATACAGTCAAGTCGTGCTTACGTCACTTAGGGCTTTAGAAATAAAATCCAGACTAGTGCTGAAATTCTTCGAAGGTAAACTTTAAATGGGTGCCAGCTCATCAAAGGTTCAAAGAAAATCAAAAAAAGGCCGCCAAAATAGCTCTAATTGAACCTGGATCCTCATGCCAAATCTCTTATGCGTACTCCAAAGGGACCATAAGGGAAGGATTAGAACGAAAACACCAACTCTACTGGGAAGAATTAGCAGGAATGGTGCTGTCAAAAACATTTCTGAATTTTTCAAACTGTAGAAAACCTAAAGAAATCCTAGAGCTAGGTAGGAGGCAATTAAGATAGATTATAGGACCGTTTACTGGTCACTGTGCACTAATATTGGGATTGTAAAAGACCCAACATATGGGGCCTGTGAAGAGGAAGATGAAACTCCGCTTCATATTTTATGCTAACGTGAGGTCTTGAAAGATCTCACAGGATGTGGTTATTCTTATAAAACTCCTATTATTTGGCGAGCGACTCGAAAAATATTTCAAGGATTTGTAGGAGCCTCCCTGAAGACAATTTAAGTTAAATTAGATCCATGTAGCTCATCTGGAAGTTGGTCAAAAATGCTCGTTTCTGATTAAATCGCAATTTTCGAAAACAAAGTAAACACGTTAAACGACTTATTGTTAGAATGACTGGAGGATTCTTCGAAAACTGTTTTTTTTTGTTTTTCTTAATTTTATTCTGTAATAAGTGGGAATGTTTCGTATTTTTTTAGAATTCAATGGAGAAAAATGGGTCTTTGAGTCATTCAAGAGTCGTTTCGCGTGTTTAGATGGTTTTTTAAAATTGCAACCTTGTCTAAAATAAACGTCTTTTGATCAACTTCCAAATGAGCTACGAGGTTCTAATTTCGCTAAAATGGTCTCCAGCCATCCCTTTCCCTGTAAATGCTTGAAATATTTTTCGAATCTACCGCCAACTAATAGAAGTTGCGTAAGAATTGACCACATTTAGAAGAAATATCAAGAACTCCCTTAAGGACTATTGAGGGAAGACAGCTAACCCAAATCAGGCAAGTTGAGAGGTATACAAAAGGTCTTAAAAACCAACGTACAATGGGGAATGATGTATAAATCGTATGTAAGGGGCGGAAAAGGGATCTCACACAAAACAATTAATAATAATAATAATAATAATAATAATAATAATAATAATTTGTATAACTTACTTTTAATTGTTTTTTGGACTCGGGAGGTAGATAGTGTTTGGAAACAGTCTTACAAAAAGCAATCGATTTAATACTCATCTCCCTTTCTTCATTAAATAACGACTGGATCTCACGGCAAACAGCAAATAGACTTTGTCTAAAATATATAATAGTAATAACAACTAATATCATAATAATAATTAAGCTTACTTCAATATATTTTCATCTTTTGAGATATTGTTGAGAATTTCTTCTATTCGTTCTTTCAATCTATTTGATACAGATTTCAATATTAAACATAGTATTGAACAGAATTTCGATCCTAATAATTCAGAACCACCAGGTATATGTTGGATTAAATTCAATGAATAATGCCATTCCTCTTCTAATAAATTCTTTTGAAAAGTTTGATGATGTAATAATGCCCATTGTTCTAAATAATCTAAATAATCACGAAATACCATTAACATACATTCATCAAATTCTTTCAATTTATTTTTATAAATATCAACAGATCCATTCATATGATCATTTATAACACTTTCAATATAATTAACAATTTTATTTCTTTGTGCAGTTGCAATCTTCAAACCATCTTTTAATTCTCTCATCAATTGTCTTATACTTAATGGTGATGGTTTTTCTGGTTTTTGTTCTAGACGCATTTTTAAAAATTCATAAATCACCTCTAATGGTATAAATGCTAAAAATAGGAAACATGAACGATATGATGGTAAATTTAATGCTTTTGATTCTGGACTCCAACAACCATAACGTTGTAATTCTTCATCTTCTGTTTGAAAATCATTCTTATCGAATATATCGATATTCTTCGGTTTTTCTAATGTTAAATGTACTTTACGTAATACATAAGTATGTAAATTATCTAGAAAACTTAAACTTTTATGTAAAGTACGTGTTTTTAATACATTCTCTATATATTTTCTATATGGTGATATATTTTTATCGTTTGTTGTATTGGTATTTTCAAATTTCATTGAATTCACTGTAAAATTATAATATTCTAAACATGCTTTTGCATCGTATAAATAATCATAATTTGTCGATGATGATGTACTACTATTACTATCAGATGGACTAGTTGAATCAATATATGAATTATCATCTTTTACAGGCCATAAAGTAATTTTATTATCTAGTAATGACATCAATCTTCCTAAGATAACCAATTTTAAACGTTGATGTTTCGTCATATTATACCATAAACTAATTGCTTTAACTCTACCAACAAATTCTTTACTATTATATAATGGATATAATTCACTAAATGCATGACTTGATGGAAATAATGATTCAGCAAATTCTAAACGTCTCATTAATTCTTCAATATCTCTTAATGCTTCATTTTGTGCATCTAAACATATATTACAAAACATTGATAAACAACCAAAACAATCATCTTCAACACCACTATCACTATTTTGTTCTGTATAACATTTATGATTTGATTTGAAACGATATGTCATTATATCATTTAATAATGGTTCAACACTTTCACGTGCTTTACATAAAAATTCATCTTCTTCATTTGGTGTACGATCAGCATGGAATGCTTGCAATTCTAACCATATTAAATCTTTAATTTCTGTCTGCCATAAATGCTCCTCACGACTTATCTAAAATAACAATAACAATCATAATTTACTGATAGATTAATTGATATAGCTTAAATTAATAATTAATAACACAACAGATGGGCAAACGATAAAACAGGTAAATGAACTCAAATTCAATCTCTAAATTTATACAATTTCCGTTAATATCTCTAAAGAAACATCCAATCTCTTACTTAATCGATCTTAATCTCAATCTCTATTTAATTAGAAATTGCCATCTCTATCAATTGTATAATGCTTCAAATGTTATGAGGGATCAATTAATTAAATAGAAATCGAGATAGAGGTCAAAAATTGTCTGGATTTTATCTAAATTCATTAATTTTATGAAATAGGAAAGAAGACTAAAACAATAAACTTACACCTCTTCTAGTACAACGTTCCTGTGCTTGTTTTTCACCACAACCCATACGTATTAACATACAGAACGTATTATAGAAATCAACACGATTTTGTGGACATTCATTAACAACATGATCTGTGATCTCTTCACATTTATGATTCTCATTATTATTATTATTTTGTTTATGACATGGTATTGTACGACGTGATAAACTCATAAATCTACAATAACTTTCGATTTGATAACTAGGTTGTGGTGTTATTGGTATTTCATTTAATTTATCTGTAGCTGCCTGTGTTGCACTAATTATATCTAATTTTAAATCACGTTCTGAGCCACGTAATAATTTCATTTGTCGTTTATTTGTACGTTTATTACTACGTTCAGAATCATTATTATTATCAGTATTTACAACCATTTCTTCAAACATTGTATTTATGCTGTTACGACGTGAAAAAGTCTCTTTGGTACGGAGATTTTTTGGTGAAGATACTGTTGAACTAGAAATTTATAGAAATGTTTGGATTCAAAAGAACTTTTTTTTATAGACAACAAACCTCATTTCTTTATGTTGGTGGTGTCGACGTCCACGATTTTTTCGTAAATTCTTCGTTCTTGGTGGTGTTTTACTATAGTAATAATAATCGTAATCACTTAAATCATGATCACTTGGACTTAAACCATCCATAATTTCAACAGATCAAAAGTTGCACAATTAACATCTAGAATTAATATGAAATCAAACTGCTCTTTAATGTCTCAATTAGATAATTATTAATCACTATATCATCAAATTATTGTAATCATAATCCATTATTTGTTTAATAAATAAATAAACAGATAACAAGTTATTGAGAGAACGGGATATTGTAATACTTACACATTTTCATCATAGTTTATATAACCTCTCCAATTCAAGTGTTTTAGTACTATATTAAATGCCATCCGGTATTTCTAATATTTCACAAATAGAAAAGAATAATTCTTTGTATTAGACTAATTATTATTAATTAGTAATTAACACTGGCCTTTGAACGTCGTAAATTCGCCAGAAAATCTAACATAACCACAATGTTTGAAATCTCTGCTTCAAATCACGTACGACGTTGCCAAATTACGCACAATTTGGTTATATTACTAAACAACAGAAATAAATTCCCCTAGATTTATATCAATTATCATAATTATTATTAAATTTAATTAAAATTTTGTATTATTTTTCAATTATAAAATCATAATTTGTCACAAATAAAACTATCAGTTATTTTATTTCTTTTTTTAATCAATGGTTTTTCCTCTGTTCCTTTCTAGTTGTTGAATTGTTAATTACAATTTTATCGAATAGATGGCGATCGTGTTGTAAGTCATATGGATAAATACATTCGTAATTGTATAGAAGAGTTTGTGAAATGTTGATCAAGTATCGCTTCTCGGCCTTAATGGCTAAGATCAAAGTGTAGTATCTGTTCTTATCAGCTTAATATCTGATACGCCCCGCATGCGGGGCCAGTATATTAAACTGATTTTTGGAAATTGACGGAGGCTAGGGGCTTGCTCCACCTCTGTCACGGGTTGGCCCGGCATTGCAGTACCGTCGGGATCGGCCCACCTAATTAAATTAAACATAATAGGAATTTAATATTTATGGTAGTTCAAGTTCAAAATACTTACAGCGCAGGGTAGTACAGATATCACTGCCTAAAATTATCATTCAAAAGAGTTAGCAGCGAGATTTACACACATTTCCGTGCTGTTGACCGTCACTTATCCATCACTGCTCAGGACTAATATGAAGATAAAGTAAAAGCGCTCGCAAATCGCACTCCATCGACCTCACAATGGGGTGATTATACAGACTAACCCATAAGTCTGACACAATCTCTAGGGGATGGAATTCTAAGATGAAAAATCCTACATAATTGAATGAAATCTCCCCTTTCTGCCGACTTGGACACGGTTTTTTATTCCCCTGTGTAAGCTCCCCTTAGCTAGACGTTGCCTTAAATTGACCTTAGAGTGGATTTACAAACATTGGAGTGTAGACCTGCACATGGACGGACTCCCAATCAAATGTGTGTAAGCCTACCGTTAGCTCGATTTAAGGCAAAGCCTTGCGACGGTGAGCTTAATTAGAGAAAAAAAAAACAGGCCTAAAAGTGTCTAAGGCCCAGTTTTTCGTACCTAACTAGGCTTAAATCGACCTAATCATGGACTGAACCGACCCCCATACAAATTCGTAAACCTAAAGTTAGCTCCATTTAAGGAGAAGTTTTGCTAAGGGGAGCTTAAGTAAAATCAGATAAAAATTGGCAATTGGAGTTTAAAACTCCCTAAAACATTGACTCAATGTCAAAAAATTTACTTAAAAAACAACTAAAACAGCTTAAATTATCCAGCTGTCATGATGGTCCCTGGACTCTTGCTAAGCCCCTCTTCTCAAACAACACATATATTAATTGTGCGCCAGGTAAAAAAATGGTATAGAACTTTTCGTCTTAGAATTTTATCCCCTATCTGCCCCTAAGAGGTTGTACGAGACTTATGGGTCATCCTGTATACATAACGATAATAGCAAGAAATCTTAAGGCGAGTTCACACCCCTTAATTTATTAATAACTTAATCTATGAAATAAGTTGCTTGGTAACTGACTCGATGGTAGTTTGGTTCTTATCGCTTTTCAGTGATTAAGTGATTATTTGATTATACTTTAATATACAGGATGTACCACAGTATTTATACTCGCAATTAGTTGTGCCTTTCGTGACGTTGTGTCGTAACTTGGTTCACACTTGACATTTGTTAATGTATTTTTGCAAATGGCCGAACTAAGTTATGATACTACATAAACAAAATCACAGCCAACTGCGAGAATAAATACCGTGGTACATCGATCGATCGATTGAAATTGAGAGTGGAATAGTTTTATACAGAATGACTCGGTCAAAATCAGGTAGTTTAAGGTATAACCAGTTCCCAAAAAGTTAGTTAATATCACACAAATCCTGCTAATTGAAGAATTTTTATTGACATTATCTACAAATCACAAAATTTTGATTAATTGTTTCTGTATTCAAAAATGCTACAAATTTTCGTTAAACTCCAATTCGATCAAATCTCATATGTCTTTGATTATTTAACTTAATCTTCAATGATATTAAACACTGATTTATTCTCCTAAATAATTCCTTGTAAACACAATATTTAAATCACTCTAATCATGGATTCTATATCGGCGTAACTACTTGAAAATTACAAAAGAATTATTGCTGAATCCTTTATACAATTTCTCTCATATTTACTTTGAATTGATTAACAATAAATCTCTATAGTGGTCCAAATTAATAAAACACTGTCAATAAATATTGTTTCATATCATTGTCATTATCATTAAAATAATCAATAATTTCAATTGTATCTAGATTAGGTCACCTCACTCGACCTGACGGCGATCTCAGATGCGATCGTATGTAGCCTGTACGATAATCGACAATATCTCGACGATGTGCCGCCTGTGTCCCATGCCGGTTCCGCCTGCTCCATCTAAACCATAGATACCATTCCACAAACACACAAAAATAAAACAAATAGAAAAATAGACACAATTAATTAATAATTATTCAAATATTATACTAGAAAGAAAAGTGTTAATAAATTCTATTTGAAAACAATAAACAAATTTTGTGTCGTTGCTGTTGTTGTTATTGACATTATTATTGCTATTGCTATTGGTAAAATTGACTTTCATATGCAGAAATTAGCATGCACAAAATCTACAATAAACTACATTGGATATACAATCTAATTATTATTAAACAATAAGCTAAATAGAAATAATCAACTCACATCATTATTTTTAATTGTTATTGATATTATTCACAAAAGACGTCGTGTAGGTGTTAATAATTCTGGGACACATGTAGATCCTCTCGATTGCAGGTGTAAGGCCTTTATTTTGCCATTATTTTTTTTATTGATTTTTTGCGTGTGTGTGTTTTTTTTTGTTACGGTATACAGGTAAGTTGAGATATTTTCACATAGAGAGGCACACAAAAATCAATATACAAAAGATACATAATAACTACAGTTTTAGATAGATATAAAGTGTTAGATTTTTGTAAAAGGAAGTTGCAAGTGTTTGATTTATCGTCATAAAGGTGGTAATGATGATATATGTGGTGGTTGAGATGAAAATTATGTGTTAAAAACGATTATAATGGATGTATGTTGAGAGATATTTGTGTTTTTCTAAATCTCTACACAATTTTCAGGATTATTTGCTGTACGTACAGAGACGGGTTAATGCATAAAGGAGCCCGGCGTCCGATAAGGGCCTTCAAATCGAGAGAAATAGATGATTAAGATAGTTTTACAAAAATAATTTCCAAGATTAAGTCTTGTAAAGAGACATAATTCAGTTTTAATAATACTTAACATCTTGAACTATCGTCAATATTTTTCCCCAAGTTGTTAATTTTTACAGAATTTTGTAGTTAAATGGTGAATAAGAACTGTTTTTCCTATGAATTTTTGTGATTAAAACTAAATTATTGGTCTTTCTGGTATATTTAACTTAAAGAAAGCAAATTAGTCACTTTTACTCCATTTATAAATTCTCAAGAAGTTTTCGCCCTAATTTTTGGGGCGAATTCAGCTTTTAAGTCGTCAAAATGAATGAATTTTGGCACGTGTAGTTAATTTTAGGGCTCAGTTTTTGAATTTTTGAAATATTTTTGTCCTGAAGCATCAATTTTGAACGAAATTTTGCTAGTGAATTGTGCAAAGAACACGATTTTGATGCTTTCAATCGTTTTTTTTTCTTTTTTTGAGGAGAATCTTTGAAGGTAAGTTTTGCAAGATAGTCTCTACATTATCGGTTCGGTTCTTGATTAATTTTGTGGTTTATTTGTGAGAGGGAAAAGATTAATGTAGAAACTCTTCCTCTATTTTTAAGCTGAATTTTTGATTTTTAGTCAATGTTTCGAAAAGATTATAGTTTGGACAATTTTTATCGACTTTAGAGCTAATTTCTGAACTTTCATTAATTATTATCGTCAGATATTTTCACTAAATCATAATTTTGTCAACTTATTATCTAAATTTCCAAAAAAAAATGTACCTACTCAATTTTGGAGCTAAATTTTTGAATTTTAGTCAAAGTTTCAAGACTTTTTCGTCCTAATAAATCATCAGTTTCAACCAAATCTTGATGTGTTTTAACAAATGTTTGCCCTAAATCATGATTTTTTTTAAAAGAAAGGTGAGTTTATTCGTTGATCTTCAAGCTAAATTATGATAGTTTGAGCTAAATTTTAGAAAAATGTTGTTATAAATCATCTATGTTCTTGCCTAAACCTTGATATTTAGACGGCTTTAATCGATTATTGGAAGAGAAAAATCAACTTTATTTATAGCTAATTGCATCTGATGTAAGGCCCTAAATCGTAACTTCCGCAGGCCCATTCGCATTTTGATACGTCCCTGTATACATATAAGATTCTTCTACAAATAACCCTGACTTTTTTTGTTTGTTACAGTGATCAACTACAATAATATAGGATTTATTATGTATAAAAAATAATGTACGTTCATTAGAAGGGTATACAAATTTATTGTCATCTAAAAAGGATAATTTGTTCCTTTTTGTTTTGCTCAATAAAACTAATCAACTACATTTAAAAATTACTTTATACTTTTTACAAGTCTATCGTATTTTATATAGCATAAGGAGAACAACGCAACACACTACACATACATACATTAATTCACGTTTTTTACCCCGATTGGGGGTTGGCATACTATAGAAAAAAACAAAAAGAAAAAACACAAGAATTCAAGATTACTCCAGAAAAAAGACACTATTTAGAAACATTTTTAATCAAGCGTCTAAATACAGGACGTTATCACGATCGAACATGAAACGTCCTGTATAAATAAATAAATCAACAAAATATCTAATTGTAAAATATCGTCGTCAGTGTTATATCTGTTGAAATCAATGTAACAATACAAAAGTAGACAATTTTCTTTTTTTGGTAAACAATAGTTGACAACGACAAACTGAAGGACAATAAATCATAAAGCGTGCACAAAATAAATGATTTATCTCTCTGAGAAATAAGAATCAAAAAATTACATATGTGAAACCAAAAACCGAAAAATCAATGATAAGACTAAGATTATCAAACAATCTTACCTGGCACTGTGACTCAACATGATGATATTTCTGTAACAAGGGAATATACATAGCTTTTACACAATTAATTATTGGAAAAAAAAACACTAATCAATTAAGGAGCAAACAAGGTAATCGGAATTAATTCTTTGTTAATTAACATTAGCATTCATTACCTTAATTAAATAATTGTGTATTATTATTTTTTGTATTTTTAGAATAGATAAAAAACAAGCTAGGTGAGTACGGTTATTTTTTTGGAAAAATAAGCTAAATGTGTGTTGATTAAGAAAAAAAAACAATAAACATGCCAATAATTACCTAAATTGTAATAGTAAAATTTTAAAAACTAAACTATAATTCTAATTAATTGATGGATTAATTAATTAATTATTTAATAAATCTATCTGTTATTATGAAAAAAATGTAAGGATACAGGGTGTTTGGTCTAAGTATGGTAAGTTCTAAGAAATTCTTATTAGTGGACGAGCGATTCGAAAAATATTTTGAGGATTTGTAGAAGAGTTCCTAGGGAATATTTTAGCAAAATTAGAACCTCATAGCTCATTTCAAAGTTGATCAAAAAATGATCGTTTTGGACAATGTCGCAATTTTAAAAAACGAACAAAACACGCAGAACGACTTAAAATGACTCAGAGACCTTCCGAACATTGATTTTTTTCGTTTTTCTCCATTGTATCCCAGAGAAAATACGAAGTATTTCCACCTGTTCCAGAATAAAATGGAGAAAAACGAAAGAAATCAATTTTGGGAGGATCCTAAAGTCATTCTAAGTCGTTTTGCATGTTTAGATGTTTTTTGAAAATCGCTACATCGTCAGAAACGAGCGGTTTCTGACCAACTTCCAAGTGAGCTACGAGGTTGTAATTTTACTGAAATGTTCCTTAAGGACCCTTCTACAAATCCTTAAAATATTCGACTAATAGGAGTTTCTTAGAACTCACCATACTTAGACCAAACACCCTGTATAAAAATCTACAATTTTATCAAGAATCTCTATTAAGAAAACTATTTTATTTAAAATTTATTGTTGTAAATTTTCTTTATTATTATTATTTCAATAAAAGCATATAATTAGCAAAGGAAATTTCTGTTTAGCTAGCATAAGAACAAACCTTCCCTTGGAAGAAACGCGTAGATTTTCTGCAAATTAAAATGTTTCAATTGAAAATTAAGCAAACAGACGATTTGAAACAATAGAACTAAATATTTATAATAATATTTTTAATGAATTCTCTTAAATTCACTGTTGAACTATTGAATCTTATGGAGAATCCACTGTATACGACTACAAAATAAAAATAAATGAAATAAAAATAGAGATTTAATAAAATTTGAAACGTTGACTTAGAAATATGATAAATGAATGATTGTTGACAATTTGTGTGATAATATTGTCTTGTCACTTGTGTCAATCAGTATGGGTTTAATGATAGCGACACTGTTTCGAAAATTGTGTGATAACAAACAATTACGTATATTGATGCTCGGTTTAGATGGTGCTGGTAAGACTACAATTCTGTATAAATTGAAATTTGACGGCGATTTAATAACAACAACACCTACAATTGGTTTCAATGTTGAAATTGTTAAATATAAAAATCTATCGCTTACAATATGGGATATAGGTGGTCAAAGTTCTATACGTCGACTATGGCATTATTATTATCAAAACACCAATGCTATAATTTTTGTAATTGATTCAAGTGATCATCAACGACTACAAGAAGTAAAAGCTGAATTGCATAATCTTTTAAATGAATACGAGCTACGTGATGCTGTTTTATTAATTTTTGCTAATAAACAAGATTTACAAACATCGTTGTCGATTGAAGAAATACAAGAGATTTTACAAATTCATCTATTAAAAGATAGAAATTGGCATATACAAGCAACAAGTGCATTGAGAAATATTGGCTTGTATGAAGGTCTCGACTGGCTATCCAAACAATTATCTTAAATTATTATTGTTGTGCAATAATTATATTTATAACTGATCTGATAATTATAAATGTGTATGTATATACTATAATACTCACCTAAGTAGTCTTGTAATATAATCCGGCCAATTATTTGGAAACATTACAAGAAAAAATCCAACAGCTATCAGAATCATTCCAGCGAGTTTCATACCTTCAAAACGAGCATCATATAAAATAACATCCAAAGCTAGAAAAATATCGTGTAGAATTCGTAAATTTTGATTATCATAAAAAAAGTACCTGCAGATACCGGAACGGCTGTGATCAGTCCTAATGTTATAAACAGATCGTATGTCAGGGCAACACTGAAATTCCCTAACAGATTGGCAACTGAAATCATAACAGAAATTTATGTATAAATGCCGTAATTATGGATACAAAGACGTATCAAAATAATTTATGAGCAATTTTGTCGTAAATTACGATTCGGTCACAAAATTTGCCCATGCACTCATTGAAACGTCCCGAAGAGATTTTCACCTAAAGAGAGTGAACTGGCTGTTAATAACGCCGGCCATGGTAATCTATCCCAATAGAAACTTTCAATGCCAGTTAGAAATAAACCTAAACTTAATGGCCACAATAGGGCAGCATTTAACATTCCGATAAGTGAGAAAAATAATGCAACTTGTCCATAGGTAGCATCACCGATGATCTTCTTAAATAAAACTTTATAAACGGCTGAACCGGCTGCTGCTGATGTTGCTAATACAACACCACCTAATGTTGGACTACCTGTAATACCGTCCATGTATGCTAATAAAGCCACACCGGTATCACAAATGATCACAGCCATTATCTATAAAATAAATTCAATAAAACACTTATTATTAAAATAATCGATTTCCATTTAGATGATTACAACGTACTCGTATACCGACAAATTGTTCGTGTAGAATCACCCAAGAGAGTAGATAGACGAATGAAACATTTGTAGCGAATAGGGCCATAACATCAGTAGCTAACAGGATTCTTAATGATAGAATATACATATAATTTGTACCTACCCATAGTATACAAAATAGGCTACAACGTGTCATAAAACGTCCTGAAATTATCATATTGTATCTATTTTTATTAACAACAAGAACAAAGAAAATCCACCTGCTGTAAAGCCTTTATCACGATAACCACGTAATGATTCTGAGAAGATCTCAGATACTGATTCGCAACGTTTCGTTGTTAAACGACTCAAGAAATATAAAGGGAAAAACAACATTGTCCAATTCGTGACAAACCATGTCGTGAAGAACGGTGCTTTATAGATTGCCTAATAAAAAAACAAATCATTAATTTATTAACAACATGAAATATAAAGAAAATGATAGAAGAAAATAAAAAGAACGTACATATTCTTTCGGTAAAATTGTACTAGTGTTGGTATTATTGTTGTTCTGTTTGAAGTTGTCGTAAATTGTTGGAATTGTTTCAACATCTGTATCCCTCTCCATTGGTTGGCGAATGTATAAATATTTAATCGAATGCGTAGCACCAACCCAAGATATCGTTACACACAATGTCACCCATATACCGAAATAGATCTGGAAATCGGAATTAGATTAGATAACGTAGAAAAATCAACAATTTTCTATATTTCTCGCCCGGCGCATCCACCAAAATTTATCATACGCTCTAATTGTGTATTTGTTGATAATTTTCAATAATTCTTATTAATATACGGTTTATGCTTGCTATAATTTCTGAAATATTGTTTTAATTGTGCTATTTTACCATTTTTTTTGTTGTTGATTATAATTGTAGCGTGATTTTTCTAAGCACGTGTTGATAACCGACACGATTTCATTACAATTTAAATATTACACTATAATATAATTTTTAAACGATCGATAAATCTAAATTTACTCTGTAAAAGTCTATTTATAGCGCTGATTTATTTAATCTAATTTCATTACGCGTTATCTGCTAGATTCCACAAAATCTACAACGAATTTAAATACTGATGATGAACTCACTTTGCGTGCAGATTGTGAACATAGCGATACGGAAAATCCTTTAAGTTTCGCTGCCAATCCGGTCGCTTGTGTTGTTGTTGTTGTTGTTGTTGTATTTGTTGTAACCGCTGGTATTGTTGTTGTTGTTGTTGGATCACCACCACCACCACCGCCACCATCGCCGTTTTGTTCTTGTTGACTGTTAATCGAATCGGTATGCGCCAATGGTCCATTAACGGCAACACCCTCATCAGTTATAACAACACTTGGGGTACGGTTACGATTACGTGGATTGAAAATTGTCGGAATATCCCCGTCACGAGTCATGATTGTCTTCTCAAAGCTTTATTGGTTTTCCAATCCATTTAACATTGTTCTGTTTCGTTCACCTGTCTTAAACAACACACACACACACACACACAGATTTTGAATTAAAGAAAGTTTCAAGGATTTGAAACGAATGAATTTATCATGAATTCTCATCGATGACATAAATTTTCATCAATTTAAAAGCATTCGTTCATTGTCTAATAATAATTTGTTCAAGAATACGACTTTTAGTAGAGAGAATAAATTGAATTTACAGTGAATATACCCAGATGATTTGACTGTAGAATACGATTCTATTATTTAAATCCGATAGAAGAGGATATACTTGAACGAATTGATAGGAAACTAAGGGTGGCTTTAGTCAAAACTATTACTAGATAGATTTTTTTTTATTGATTTCGTAACGGCGACTGCTTTAGAAGCCCCGTTGTTGGGATATATCAATGATTGACATTTGAACAAATCGTACAAATTCACATGACTTATTGTTATTTTATAACAATAACAAAAAAATTATTTATAAAGATTAATAGTGGAGACAAGTGGTGAGGGAAGAAATACACGATTTCAATAATCGTTCCTTTAAACGCACGCATATGAAAATTGCCTTCACATTTTATTTCTTATTTCTTATCAACAACAAAAATATAGCTAATATTACGTTACTGTATGCCATTAGACTGATTTATAAGACTAGGGGAAAACGTCAAATTTTAATAATAAATTGTTGATATTTTTGCTAGCTTTTTTTCGATTACAAACATGTTTTATGGTTAAAGATAGAGATTCCTATTTTAGATCCAGTTATTGCTAAGTAACTTATCTGAAAATTAACTTTGTACCATCATCTAATTTGGTTTAAACTGACTTGTTAGCCAAGTTCTTAATTTGAGTGGCAGAAAATAATAAGCTACTAAAAATAATCGAACTATTTGTAAATATGTTCTTACAGTCCACTTTATTGCAAAAAGTTTATATTGAGTAAACAGAATAAACATGGGAATATCGTCGGGAAGCTCTACTCATATTTATTGATATTTCCGAATTAAGCTACGAGACTCAAAAAATTTGATGTAAGTAACAAAAATCAAATATTTCTGGTAGTTTGAAATTGATATAGGCGACCACATATTTTTTCAAAATTATCAGTTTTATTGTATGTGTAAAAGAAAAACTAAATAATTCTAATCGAAATATAAAGCCATCCCTTACAAATTTAGGTCACCAGGGCTTTGAAAACTGCCCACGTTCCTGGATAAACTCGTTACGAATTTAACGTGGAAACGTTTTTCTTCGTTTCTATTACAAATGATAAAAAAACGGTCGACAAAGCAATTTAGAAAGTTTCAACTTTAATCATTATCCCAACTTGAAATCCCATTTCTTATATTCAAACATGAAGCAAAATTGTCTAAAATTTGGCAAACAGAATAAGAGAAACGATCACATTTCCATCTATTACTCGTTTATTTGTCTACAGAAGAATGTCAAGGTTTCAACTTTTCATTCATCTCGAATTCAAATTTTCTCCTTTTCGGTTTCCATCAATTTTTATCGCAGTGCTACAATGGGTGAAATTTAAATGTGAAAATCTCAGTGAATATTCACCATATAAGCTAATTTTTATCGATTTTGTAATCATCACCGGCCGTTGTGTGAATAAATGATTGTACACTATTAATTCCGGTACAAATCACATTGTTAATTAGCAAATAACTTTTGCAACAACTTGAATAATAACAGAACTTGACCTTCCTGTATTGTAGGTTTTCTTTTTTTTCGTTAGAAGTGTCCAAGTCAAGATCATTTGCACTAGTTTGTCTTCTTTAATCATTACAACTTTAAATATCGTAAGGATTTCGTTTATTATTCTCATTCCATGATGCAAAAACCTTGTAATCGTGTGAATATTTGATACGATTTTATCGTCATCTCTATAAATTTCCTAATTAATCGATATTTCCTATATTTTTCAATATTGATACAATAGAAACTTATAATTCAGTTACGCACGATTTGTAAGACAACAACAATACGTTCTAAATTTAAGATTACTCACCTTATGAATCGTGAACGAAATTTGAGTGTATCGACCTTCTCTACTTCTCTGATTATTTGCTAACATGCAACATGGGAATACTCTATACATAGGTATTATTATCAATGTTCTACTACGGTAAGGAAATGAAATAGTAGCATATAAGATAGAATAGTATAGAGATGTTTATAGAAGGGTAAACAACCCACGACTGAATAGCAGCATGTAGATGGGGAACTGTACACATTGATTAGTAGAGTAAGCATTACGACGCAAGACATCGGACATGCCCCTCACAGCGTCAACAAATACACGCATAAAACCACATTATATTACTCCTAAACAATTGCTTTTCCTTGACTAAAATTTATAACTAATTGAATTTTAAATATTTAATATCGATATAATTGTGGGAAATATTCAGAAATAATTCCAATAATATTAGCAATACGTAACATTACAACTAATTGTTGTAATGTTAGTCACTTGAACAAGTGTTATATCAGAAGACGAAGCAGTTTGAACAGTACGCCACTGGAAATTCTCGTCAATAATATACGCCTAAAGTGTAGACAACTAACAATACATAAAATCAGTAGCTGCTGAATTTTGATGGCAACGTTGCCAAATTTCCGAAACTTTCTACAATCTACTTATTTTTAACAATTCTTGTCTTTGATACATTTTAAATGTATTGAAATGATATGTATAAATCATTATTTCAATGATATAAGTTTTTTAGTATGAATTTAGTTGTAAGAATGGCAAGTTTGGAAAAATTGTTTTGTATTGATTTGCTTCAAATATATATTTGACAACAGTGTAAATTTTAGGGAATTTATTTGTCAATTTTATAAAATTATGACGATTGTGCAAAAGCAACAATGCCATACTTACTGATTTCTCAGTAAATCAAATAATATTTTTTTATATATATATAGTGTAGAATAATATACATTCTTTATTTTTAATTGACGATTATTGTGAATCACTCTATATAAATTAATATAATCTCGATAATCCGACCCAAAAACAATGTTAATTGTCTTTTTACTTGACTATTGATTTTGTTGACGAAAACATGACAACACAGCATCCACATCACGATCGCTTATAAAAAAAAATGTCGCCTTTTCTGTTTGTTTTATTTGATTGAGGTCTGCACGGATTTAGTTCCTATTTTTCAAATAATTACCAATATTTTATTATGAAAAACTATTTAATATAGTCTAATAGAGGCCTCATATATTCCTTGAAAGAAAAAAAACGTAAAAACACGTTATCAAAATGGTAAGTTTTACCCTAACAATGATTATTAATTATAATTAATTTTATTTGTTTAAATATTTAGATGCAATTTATGTTGTTGTTCAGTCGACAAGGTAAATTACGTTTACAGAAATGGTATGTTGCACATCCTGATAAATTGAAAAAGAAAATTACACGAGAATTGATCACAACAATATTGGCAAGGAAACCGAAGATGTGTAGTTTTCTTGAATGGAGAGATTTGAAAATTGTCTATAAACGGTAGAATTATTAAAACATTTATATTAAAAATAGGACTTACATATTCTATAAGTCGTACGCAAGTAAAATCTTATGATTATAATGAAGATTTCACTTCCAAGCATAAAGGCATTGTCCAAAATGGTTGGAGGAAAAGACATGACCACAAGAATCTTATCATTTTGATAAGCACATGCTTAAAAGCTTTATTTTTTCATGTACAACTTATAGAATTTCCAAAGTCCTAGTCTTAATACTTTTATTATTAAAATTTAATTTGTTGCTTGTTAATTCATTTTTCAGTTATGCCAGTTTATATTTCTGTTGTGCAATTGAACAAGAAGATAACGAATTGCTAACATTAGAAGTTATTCATCGTTATGTTGAATTGCTTGATAAGTATTTCGGAAGTGTAAGTATACGATTCCATTGTAAAAATTAAACATAAAAATGTAGAAAAATTAAGTTTTCCATGCTTGAAAAAGCACTAAAATCTGCTGTTTGTTTACCTTAAGCCAAATCGTAAATAAGGCATTTTATTTAACCCATTTCGGTCTAAGATCAATAATAAATCCAGAAAGTTGTTGATTGAAAGCGATTTCAGATAACAGTATTTACGCCAATTCAAATCGTGATCAATCATTATGTCCTAGATGATTTTAGGATGGGTAAAAAATATTTATTTTTTTCTCCGAATTAGGAATACCTACAGATATACGCAAAACAGTTTCTAAATAGATTTGTTGTGAAAATTTCCAAATTTTCTCAGTAACTGTTAGATTCTTAATCAATAAAATTTAATTTAAGTCGTTTTATTAAGAAATTATATGAGAATGAAATGAATTTCAGGTATGTGAATTGGATATTATTTTCAATTTTGAGAAAGCCTATTTTATATTAGATGAATTATTATTGGGTGGTGAAATACAAGAAACTAGCAAGAAAACTATATTGAAAGCTATAGCAGCACAGGATCTTCTCCAAGAGGTTAGTGATGGAAATATCGAATTATAATAATCGATTTTTATTAAAACAAATACCAAAACAAACTAAAATTTAATAATTTTATCCGAAATTATTAAATTTTAGTTGTCAAAAACATTCTTTCTCATTATTCTCATATTCTCTTCAATTCTCTATTGCACTATCGGTGTTACATCACAAAAATGTGTGCTTGTATTATAATTTTTTTTATTATCTATATGTATATTTGTGTGTTATTTTGATTTCTTGTTTTAAATATGCACACACCAACAGGAATTTAAGCAAGAATTAATCAACAAATTTTCCATATAATGATCGTTAAGTAAATTGCTTTATTTCCTACTATTTTTTCTTTGATCTTTTAAAAATCGCACACCGAAAATTGCCATTTATTCTAGTATTATAATTTTTATTAATTGAATTTTATAATGTACAAGTTATTGAATAGTCACAGTTTTTTTATTTTTTGTCCGGTATAATCATATATATTGTAGAAAGTCGTAAGATTCTAGTCTAGCTGTGACATTTAAAACTTAGTGCCAGGTGCAGGGATAAATCTAATTAGATTTTGAATTAATAGTAATAATCTGAAAAATTGTGCATGTAGTCCCAGTATAAATTTAATTTTGCATGCATGCATGTAGTTCTCAATAATTCCTAATAGAACAGTATTGAAACAGATTTCCTAGTAATGGCCAGGACTATATTTGATTTAAATCAATTTTGTTCTATTTATTTATTTATAGAAATATTCAATTGTTATATAAATGATGATAATAAATGTTTCCGTTGAATGTTGTCTTATTTTTTTCGTTGTTGTTATTGTTGTTAAAATATTTGTTTTAATTATTGTAAAAATAACATGCTTGCTTTCGTTATTAATGTGGTGTTGGTTTGTTATCATTATTATTAAATAATTCTATTCTAATAAGTGGTAGTAGATTAGTTTGTTTCTTACGATTTTTTCCCCTAAAGGACGAAGCTGTGGAAGGTGCTTTAAGGGACATTGGTTTGCTGTAAAGGAGCCGTTTTCCAAAAATAAAATCTTGCCATCCGTTCATTTAATATCTTCCAAAAATTAACAAAAAAAAAAACAATGCCAAATCAACATAATTATCTATTAGTATTATTAGAAATTGCACTGTGAATTTTATATCATATAATATTTTTTAACAAAATTATTATTAAACTAACTTGTAGTTGTAATATTGCAATAATATTAAATAACAATAACAATAAAGTAGATATTTTATCTGCACACTAATTATTTTTGTTTTATTTTTACTTTAATTTTTTTTATAATAATTATCTTGATGGTGTTTAGATTAACGATTTACAGCTAACTATTTTTACCAATATGAACGTGGATTTTCTTTTTTATGTAAAAAAAAACAATTGTACAAAGTGCAATCGACATGGAAATAATAAGAGATATAGGTACGTTATTATTTTAATTATTAATGTTTTGTTTTCGTTTTCTATTTTTTGCTTTATCCACCTTCATATTGGTGTTAGATTTGTTTATTTTTTTTTTGTTGTTAATTATTTCTATTTTGTGTATGTGATTTTAAACTTGTTTACATTTGCAGGAGGAGACACCGCAAGGTTTCTTCGACGATCATGGTCTTGGTTAACGAGACAGTCATTGAATTTTTCATCCAATAAGATTCTTTCATGACATTAAAGTATTTTTCTCTTATCATTAGTATTAATTATAAAATGAAGTGTTATCAATTTTATAAATTTAAATCACGTCTTGTTGTTGAGGCTAATTTTTGCAAATATATTTGTAGATAATTGGAACAGGTGGTGGGTTTATATTTAAGTTTATAGTTAATTTGCTACTTAATCGAATAAGCGCTTTGTGCAATAATATCAGTTGTACTTGTGCTCAAATTTAAATCAATCATATTTCTATGTGTGATAAAATTATCGAAAATTCACTAATGTTATTGATAGATTTTGTACTGTTAATTGCATTTGGAAATATATTGCTGCTGCAATTATAATTGTTTTGTTGTTCCCTATTATTGTAAGAAAACTGTTTGTAATAAGAGTGTGACATATAGCCGATAGATGTAGTTATGATGATGGTGGTGGTGGTGGCGTCGGGTTGGGCGGAGAGTGGCGCGACGTCGAGACGCACCGGTCTTCTCCCCTCATCCTAATCAACAGCAATACCAGCAGCAGCAGCAGCAGTCGACGCGTCCGGATTGTTCGCGGATGCGCACACGTAGTCCACACACATCCCAGTGATGGTCAGCTGTGTTGAATGGGAGAACGTTGAGAAATGCGCCATAGGCATGTAACTCTGTTATCCAGAGATACCCTACGGCCGCAAAATGTTCGCGTACGGTTTCGAGATTACATAGACCTATAATATGTCTGTGCCTAGTGCGAGTTCACGGTGAAAATCTGGCGTGAACGGTGGCTCGGAGATATGGCGTCGGTGGCGGGCTCAACCGAACAGCCGCCCGCCGCGCACGGGCACAGTTTTTGTAAGAAGACCTTTCACAAGCCCACCTACTGCCACCATTGCAGCGACATGTTATGGGGCCTTATCCAGCAGGGCTTCATCTGCGAAGGTGAGAGACATGTCCAATGGTATTATTACAACAAATATAACAAAATGAATGTATGCCCCCAACCCACCACCGATCTGAATCTTTCCTCTCTGCCTCTCCGCCGTCACCGCCACCTTCCGTCCTCCGTCTGCAAAATAGGTCAAACACAATCGGCTATAGGAATGATAATGATCAACATCTTATTTATCTCATCTACATTAAAAACTGAAGAAAAAAATTACACCAATCTTTATTGCTGTAATAGTAGTACACTTCTATTTTTTTTTTTTTAATTAACAGATCAATCAACATAAACCATACAACAAATAGTTTGACCAAATTTACCACAAATCCTGAATCTCTAATTAAAGTATACCTAAATAAGAGTTTTTCCCAAATAAGGAGCGATTCTTTTGAACATGAATACAAACATAATCATGCTAAATGGGTAATCTTTAGATTTACTTCAATTTTTCCCAATTGCTTTGTCGAATATTATTAATTTTTATATTGTTTAGTTTAATCAAGTTTCCCACCTAATAATCACAAAATTTCCGTAGATAAAATGCGATAATATCCCCCTAGTTGTATGTTGATTATACAATGTGTTTTATAATTTTCTCAATATATGTATGTATGGTATATGTAATATTTGTTATACGTGGATCGTTGGCGACGCCGACGCCTCCTCCACATGTCTTTCTCTCTTTTACACAATACAACCATTGCGCATTGATCTCCTTTCAAACGACTAATCTCGAGATGTTCCGATTAGATACCGACGCATGTTTGGCGTCGTGACGTCAGTCTATCACCTTTAGACCATGTGTGCTGCAGGTGTCTCTTATACATTTTAGGGCTGTCCCCTATCGAGACATAAGCATGACTAACTTACTACTACTGTTACAATATAACAACACCAAAATCCCAAATGATTCCCTAATAAATTACAAATATTTATACCAATTTTTTTTTTCATACACTTTATACTTTATGGATAAAGTAATTGCCTAATAAATTGATAGACTAGAGAGGTATACACTTCAATTTTACTACAGCTAGAGTATCCAATTTAGATTAAACCAATTGCCCACCACTTGACTCGAATTTAATGATTCTATAAAATATTTCAACGTTTATATAAACCATTTTAAAATATAAAAGTGTTCATATAAACCACACCTCTGTAAACACCCCGATTACTTATTACTTTAGAAACATTAGGGCGTAGATCGTCCTTTGGGAGTATTATCAGCATTATTATAATTTACCTAAAATACCAACCTGACGGATATCCTATAGTCACCAAATGAGAGAGAGAGAGAATATAAAATTTCCTCTCTTGTTGATAACGTATTGTTTTATTGATATCAACCTGACTCTGTTATCAAATAGTGGTTTTTCTTGACATTTACCAATAAGGCCCAAAATAGCAACCGCCGCCCCCTTTTCCATATCTAACGACAATAACAGTTACATCTACCCTTTTGGCTGTTGTGTTGTTCAACAACTGTCTTTAATTGTTGAAATTTCACCCGGCGCATCCACCATTTTTTCACGCCTTTTTTTATCTCATCAAATAGATTATCTAAAATATATCATTTGGATTGTAATAGAAGCAAATAAGTGTAGAAATATATTTTTCCTATTTTGCGTTGGAAATAGACTTATTTTGACATAAAAAGTAGTGTGGAAATGAAATATTTCTTAACTACTTTGAGTGTAGAAATATCTAGGATAATTTATTTTTTAGAAGTTGGTAACACTTGCCTTATTATTGAAATGTCACTTTTTGACAGATATTAAAAACAGTCAATTTAAATAAAAATTTTATTTCATTTAATTCAAATTGTTTCTCCATTGCATTTTCAACAATTTCCCACAGTTCAGGTGGAGTACACGATAAGTGGTCACACATTTTCACTTAAAAATTGTAATGAAAATGGAGACTAAAACAATTGAAAATCAACTTGATGGATACTAGATACAAAAATTGAATATCGGTCACACCTACAATACCAACTCCTATAAAATTCCCTAAATTTCCAAAATTTATTTTTTTTTGCAAATAGGGTGCAAGGGGGTGCAAAATAGGAAAAATAGTATAAAAAACTCGGTTCAGAAGTCAATTCCTGCATTCGACCATTAAAAAACTCGCCGCTTCGCGGCTCGTTTTTTAATATTGGTCTCATGCAGGAATTGTCGACTTCTGAAACTCGTTTTTTAATATACTATTGGGTTGAATTTTCGCAGAAACATTGTGATAACGATGCGTATAGAAGCGTCTCAGTGCAGCCTCTGGATCAATACCACTCCGTAACCACCACTACTATAAACACACATACATTTACCATCATCCTGTTTCTGTTACACGTCCGTTTCTTCTTTTTTTGGCTTTCATTTCTAAGAGGGGAGTACTCTATACAAGTAAACATTAAATAATATTCAAAACGATGAAAAAAAAACCAACATTATCTATGACCCATTTTCTAAAGGTTGACTCTTCTGGGACAATCTTTTAAACATTCTTTAATATTGATCATATTATATTATATCCTGTTTAATATCTAATAAAAAGTAGATTAACAACATATCTATTAATAGTAGCCACACGAAAATAAAACAAGGTAATCTAGAAATAGATATTCGCTATTATCCATATGGATTATTACTTTAAGAAGATATCCTTTAGGAGAATTAGTGGATTCTTTTGCTTAAAATTCAATGTTTATTAGGCGTACGAGGTAATTTTTAATATTAACTCTAACAATCTTTAAATCGCTTCATTCAGGTCTATATTTGATTTAATTAACTATAAGAGCCTCCAATTCTTATCAAATACTGTCATCTCTTTATCTGTAATAATCAATGCTTTTCTCCCTGTTGTTGTTGTTATTGTTTGTTATTAATAAAAAGCGGCCTGTTATCAGTTTGTATTCTATATAAGTATAGATATTATACAGTTTTTACCTTGTTTCTGTGTTAGTATTATTGATTTGTTTGCAAATCTTGTGCAAGCGGTCTGATACGTCATTCATATGACGTCAGTTAGATTCAGAAACGAGGTCTAGAGGAGACACAGAGAGAGAGGAGAGGGGGTGGAAAATTCTAACATTGAAATATTTTGCGATACATAAAAGAATGCTAATCATTGTTATGATATTCAACAGGATGATGATATGCTTCTTTTTACAGTTTGCAACTTTGTAGTGCATGACCGCTGCTTGAAGACTGTGGTGTCCCCGTGTTCCAGCATCGCCGCCAGCCTTATCAAAGTATTCTAATCACCAAATCAAATTAAGATATAATTGAGTAAATTATTGTTTTTTTTTTTTTGTTTTGTGTAGAATCCGGTAGCTCACTGTTGGTCAGAACCATTTCATCACAAGCGAAAATTTTGTAATGTCTGTAGAAAACGGTTAGATGATAGCGTATCCATCCATTGTGAAAGTGAGTTTTCTTTAATACCTACCTTCTTCAAAACTATAAAGATTCATAACAATTTTTTAATTATAGTATGCGAATATTACGTTCATACCGAATGCCAAGATTTTGCGGTGGCTAATTGTAAAGAAAACGCAACATATCTACCTGGTAAGCAATTATCGAATGTCCATCATCAACACCATTGGCGTGAAGGTAATCTGCCCAATAATTCGAAATGTGCACAATGCAAGAAGACTTGCTGGACAACAGAGTGTCTATCGGGTTATCGTTGTGAATGGTGTGGAATTACAGTAAGTTTATCTAAATATTTATTAATTATTATTATTATTATTATAAATAATGTTTGTATTAATATCAAGTGTCATGCTGCCTGCCATGTGAACATCACATCCGAATGTACTTTCGGTGTATTAGAACCAATCTATTTGCCACCACATGCTGTGAGCATACCAAGAACCGAAGTACCCATGGAGGCAATAATTGGCGTTCAAGTACGACGTAAAGACACCTTGTCTCGTGAGTATTCATGCCGTAAGTGTTGCTTTCTATTACTAATTAATTGTTGTAAAACGTGTTGTATTTGGCAAAATTAATTGATCTATTAGAAGAAGAAAAAACATATCGGGGCTTCTTTTTTTCATTTTGTTTTTTCTCTATTCCTTTTAATTTTTTTGTTTATCAGAAACATGATACGTTTCGTCGAAATTTGCTTTAATTTTATTTTAATTTTTATTTTAAGATAACAAGGGAATGATTTTGCAGTCATCAATGGCGATAGTGATAGGCGGACTGCTTTATCAACTGTCCTGAAGCGTCTTTCTGTTGTTTTACCATCCTCCTGTCAAGGCAAATGCCAGCCCTCACCCCCTTATTTTCGAGGTACATTTTTGGTTTGCGATCGTTTCTATAGTTTTATTTTTTATAACAATGTTTTTTTTTTGATATAAGATAATAGGCAAGTTTCGTACCGCTAACTAACAATATTGCTTTAGCTTCGCCCCCTCCCTTAAGGCTGTGGACTATAACTTTTTATAAAAGAGGTGAATATTTGATACACGATTTCTCGCTTATTGCTTTTTAAGATATAAAAACTTGCGATAGTGTTTTAGAAGGAGCGTTTCAAGGTGCAGGAGAAGGGCTGTTCTGTTTTGGAAAATTTTGAGCAAACTCTGAATTACAGACAATTATTTCGAAGCATGTTTTTTTTACAGTTTCCCCCACAGCTTAGCCTATGTTGATTATTTTTTCAATGAAAATTTCCAAATCTTCAAGAGATTTTCCGATTGGCTTGTTAGTTTTCCTCAACTCTCATAAAACGTGTACGCTTATGCAGTACTTTTTTGCACAATTTTAAAGATGGACAAACATATGATTGTTTATTCCAAAGCTTGTCCATTTTGCTAAAGCTCAATGCTTATTTTTATCTATTGAAAATCATTTCATGAGAGAGCTGTCCAAAGACAATATGTTTGTGGGAAAAACTTATTTATTTCCCTGTGAAAATTTTGGTTGGAAGCATTTTTTGTATTTCATGATCTACATTATTTATTAACATAAAGTAATCTCTGCTGAAATAACTATTAATTCACTCTTTGTGGTGTCAGAGCTGGCTTGAAATAGGCTGAGCTCCACTCCGGTTCCGGAGCCACAGTACATCCAAGCTATAGCTCCAGCTTCGGAATTATTGTTCCCAAATTAAAGTTTTCAACGCCAGATTTAGCTTCATTACAATAAACATTTTTGTGACCATTACCGTTAAACATAAAAAGCATAGTTCAGAGATTCGAGTTGGCTACAGCTTTGCAGTAGTGCAAATGTAATTGTGTTATGTTCAAAAGAAGAAAAAATACTCTTACAGATTTGCTTGGTGTATTCTTTTACATTTGACGCTCTATCTATGTGACATAGATGACAATAGGGAAAGCGCAAGTCGCATAATATTTAAAGCATTGACGAGTAGTCCCTAATGAAAATTTTAACCCTTGCTTGAGTTTGAGCTTGGTCCTCTTTATAACATATTAAGAAAAAAAAGTCAAATGATTAGGAGCGGGAGCCAGTTAAAGTTTTAATGTTCCCAGCTCTAACTCCGACTCCATTGAATTAATGTTGATCAGTCAGAGCTAAGCTCCGGCTTCTCCAAAATTGACCGGTTGGCGAATGCATATCTCCAAGCTCCGACTCCGACTCTGGCTCTTACATCATGAACTAATAAAAATCTTTTTATTCCAAATTTTTTGAAAAAAAAACATGCTCCAAGATAAATGTTTGTAATTCAGAATTTCCTCAAAATTTTCCAAAACAGAATGATTTTTCTCTTGCACCTTGAAACGATCTTTCTAAAAAGTTGTAGCTAGTTTCTTCATCTTAAAAAAAAATCTCTAAAGGCAGCAAGTACCTTATATAGCGAATTTTTTTATGTATCTACATGTTGAAATATTATTAATTCACAAACAATAAGAAACATTGTTTGTCTACATAAATCTAGTATGTTAATATTAACATACTAGATCTACCTATGTTTGTCTAATATTAACTGTCAAAATTAGTTGCCCTGTGCGATATTCAATTTTTTTTCTAATATCAATTGTCAGAACATAGCCATCTGAGATAATCGATTTTACTGCTTATACCCAAAAAAGAGATTTTTGCATTTTTCTTGCGAACCAACGAACCGATTTTGATGATTTTTTTTCTGGGTCATAGAGAATGGTCGGCTCTACTGTTATTTTAATTTTCATCAAAATCTAAGCAAATGTAATATTGAAAATGATTTTTTTTAACATTTCTTCAGCTCTTATTCCAAAAGTGTTGGCCGTACCAGTCTGGCCAACGAACTCATCCAAGCTATCACGAAGACCGATTTTTGTACCAAGTTTCATTAAGATTGGTGTATTTTTACGGCAGTTATCGTGGATATACATATATAAATATATATATATATATATAAAAATTTTAACGAACGGTGGATATGGGTTCCTGAGGTCCCAAAACGAACTTCTGTGCAAAAATTTTTCGGAAATTCAAAAGTGAGGATCTCGTCATTAGCTAATTTTTTTTAAAAAAAATTCGCTAACAAGCAATAAATCGTGCATCAAACATTCTCCTTTTTCGTAAAAAGTTGTAGTCCACACCCTTAGAACTAATAGAATTGTTCACTTTTTGAACGATTGTTGAATTTTTTCGGTGATGAAATTATTTCAGCACGGAGTATTTCGGAAGAATTCAGTAGCGGTGATGCTGGACGCTATCGGGACGCTGAAGACTTCCCACCAACGCACACATCGTCATCAGGACGAGACAGTCGGCAGGATAAAGCGAATAAAGATAAAGAAGATCGTGATGAAGGTTTTTTAAACTTTTACAATTTTTATATAATAATTCTCTATGTATTTTAATTTTTTCTTCTCTTGTTTGTATAGAAATAATAAAAGTGTATGATGGTAATAATTCGTTAAAAAGGAGAATCTTTCGTACAATTGTTGTATCAAGGCAAGCACCATTAAAACAAGTACTTACACAAGCTTTACGAGCATTTCATATCACAAAAGATCCAAGTTCATTCCATCTAACCGATCTCTATTCTCCTGATGAGGCTGTATTACAAGATCCAACACCGGTGATGAATCTACATCGGAAGGAGGGCAAACGGCCGGCTGTCTTTCTTCGATTCAAGTAAATCACCCTATAATTTTTTTTTATTAATTATAAATAAATTGTAATTTATATAATAGGGATCGTGATAATGATAAGGGCGAAGTGCGGGTCTATCCTGGTAAATTACAGGTATCCCAGGCATTCTGCACCGTGCCTGTGGATTCCAATACAAATGTCGGTGATCTCATACGTGAAGCATTAAAATTGTTTGGCTTTGAAGATTCTAATGTTGAAGACTATCGGTGTAGTGAAGTATTATTAGATCGTGGTGTAACTGAACGTGTACTATCATGGAATGAACGACCATGGGAAATTATGAAACAATTAGGTAAAGATAGTATCCGTCAAATGGAATTGATGAGATTCTATCTGCAATTGAAACAAGACCCACATGGACCAAATCTAGCATTGTTTGTTGGTAATCTACCACCAAACTTATCCGAACGGAATTACGAAAATATCTTGACAGAATTCTTAGGGAAAGGTGTGTATAAATCATTATTTATATTAGTAAATAACTATTTTTTTATTTAATATAGAAAATAAATTCTCGAAAATCGGTCCTATATACTACGAATATGGGTCAATGGTTATTACTTATGAAGATTCAGATAAAGCAGTACGTGCTTTATACGCTTTAAGAGAATCTAAATATGAAGATAAACATTTGCTTGGTAAAAAATAATTATAATTTGCTTTCTTTTTTTATTAATAATTTGATATAAAATTATAGTGATGTTGTTGCCAAATATTGAACCGTCAATGATACCAGGTGGTGTACAGCCGCTTCTTGTTTTTGTTAATGTAAAATCCGGTGGATGCCAAGGTCTAGAATTGATCTCAAGTTTTAGGAAATTATTGAATCCTTATCAAGTATTCGATTTGGATAATGGTGGCCCATTGCCTGGTCTATACGTATTCCGCAATATACAAAATTATAAAATACTTGTGTGCGGTGGTGATGGCACCATTGGTTGGGTATTGCAATGTTTAGATAATGTCGGTCAAGATTCACAATGTTCATCACCGGCTTGTGCTATTGTCCCGCTCGGAACGGGTACTGAAAAATTTGATAATTTTATTCAAAATATAGAAGCAAATAATAATTGATTGATTGTAGGTAATGATTTGGCGCGTGTGTTGCGATGGGGCCCAGGCTATACAGGCGGCGAGGACCCATTAAATCTTTTACGTGATGTTATTGATGCTGAAGAGATACGTTTAGATCGATGGACTGTTGTTTTTCATCCAGAGGATAAGCCGGATGACAGCGTTAAACAGGTCAATTCCACCGGTAAGAAGAGGCAAAAACTGTCCAAAATGAAAGTGACCAATGAGCAAATTAGAAAAGCAGGTCAATCAATATGTGTATATAGATGTTGTTTTGCTGTAATTAAGAGACTAACGTTTTTGTGTTGTTTTTTTTTCTGTTTCTGTTGATTTTTATTTATTTTTTTAATTGGTATTAATGACGAAAGACTACCTAAAAAAAGAAGAACAAACAGACAGTTTCGAGTAGTTATCCAATGCCTGCTAATAGAAAAAAAAATAAAGACTTGATCATAGTAGGTTAATTTTACCTACTTTTTCTGAAAGCAGGATGGTCCTCTATCTCTCCACAACTTAATTAATAATTCTTATATTTAATTAATAATAAACTAACAATAAGTAATTGTGAGTATAACTTAACAATCATTTCTTTTAAATCAAACATGTTCAACAATTGTGAAGGAAGCACTAGTAATTGAGGCGACATTACCTCCATTACAAGTGAATCTGTACACATTTAAATTCAACAATTTAAAACAAATTGATTTAAATAAACATTAAAACCATCTCATAGGTGCATAGCTCTTGCATCATCTCACATTTAGATGCATGGCTTTTATTATGTAATCAATACACCATTTACGGCAAAACAACATTATTATCACCTCTATTAAAATTGGTTTTTATTTTCATATATAAACAAAAAATTAATCTCGAAGCTTTCTAAAAAAGTAGGTTGCCCAATTCTGTTGAATTATCAAGAAATTAATTTGAATTTTCTCAAAAAAAAGTTAATCTTGATAATTGAACGATGATGTAGATTTTGCCTAAAATAAAAAATGAAAGAAAACGGTGCGCAATTTTTTTGACAAAATCAAATCATCATTGGGTCACTAAACCTTACCTGAACACTTACTACAGTTGTAGCAGGTTCAACGAGCGAAGACAATTCACAAATTTTCGTGATGAACAACTATTTTGGTATTGGTATTGATGCTGATCTATGTTTGGATTTTCATAATGCACGCGAAGAGAATCCAAATAAATTCAATAGTCGTTTACATAATAAGAGTGTTTATGTTAAGATGGGTTTGAGGAAAATGGTTGGACCGAAGATGTGTAAAGATTTACATAAAGAAGTACGTTTAGAAGTTGATGGGAAATTAGTTGAATTGCCACAAGTCGAAGGCATCATCATTCTAAATATATTAAGGTAAAAAACATACAACAAGACAAACTAAGATTCAATGATGTGTGATTATTAAACAGTTGGGGCTCTGGTGCAAATCCTTGGGGTCCAGAGAAAGAGGATCAATTCTCAAAGCCAAACCATTGGGATGGAATGTTGGAAGTTGTTGGTGTTACCGGAGTTGTCCATTTAGGACAAATACAATCTGGATTAAGATCAGCTATGAGGATTGCACAAGTAATTATTATCACTCCACAACAACAACAACAACAAAAATGTAATAATTTTGCGTCTATTAAAGGGTGGCCACATCAAAATCCATCTCCATTCAGATCTACCAGTTCAAGTGGATGGTGAGCCTTGGATACAAAGTCCTTGTGATGTTGTCGTACTCAAATCAGCTCTAAAGGTAAGTTTATACCACCCCTAACTAACTGTAGCATACTTTTTGTTTCTCTTTTTTTTTCAATATCACTTTAACTGAATAATTCTATAGAAAAGTATTGCTACTTATTGTAGAATTTGCATGTAAAACACAATGTAACCCCCACCCTCCCCAAGACAAACGAAAAAATCAACTACTTGATGTATGGGGCGAAATTTCCTAAAAGTTTTGTATATAAACAAATACACCCCCAAAAACTACCCTTAGATGTATAACAAAACACATATATTTTGACATAAAAACACGTTTTTAATTGCTTAAATCACAGAAAAAATTGATGGTAGGCAAAAATTAAAAACGGTCCAAGACCCGTTTGTTTTTTTGTTGATGTTATTTTTTAATTTTTGTTTGTCAAAATTTGTTAATCGTTGTTTGATTTAGGCGACCATGTTGAAGAAAAATAAGTTCAAGCGTCGGCCTACAGAACCGAACATTCTACCGGCCAATGGGGAGGGGGGCAAGAGCACCGACGATTAAAACCAACCCCAAATTCAAACCAATTTTTTTTAGAAATTAATTAACACACCACTCTTTAAGAATATTCTTATTTCTTGTAATTCATATAGTTTATAAGCATGTAGTTTCTTAATTAATTGCTTGAGCATCTTTTCAGCTTACTTTTTTCTCTAATTTTAATTATAATTAATTAATTAAGTAGAATTAATTTAATTGAGAAATCTTATGAGTTAATTGTATGTATGCGTGCGTGTGTGTGTTGCTGTTGTTGTTGTTGTATTTTCGCCCCTCCCCAGGCCACCATGCTGAAGAAGATGAAAGGTAAAATGAAGAGACGCAACACTGAACCAACAATGCTGGTATCGCCAGGGGCGCAATTAGCTCCATTACCCTCCAATGATGGGGAATCACCTACTGATCCAACAAATACAACATTTTAATTTTGCACAACAATTAGTGTTCCAATCAGTTCATTTTTACATTTTCGTTTTATAATTCAAAAAAGAATTAACACAGACTGTAACCCAAAATGGGCATGGGCTGTTTTTTCTATAGTTATACGTTTAAGTTCCATTTAAAAGATACTAAAATGTAACATTTAAGAATGTAAAACGTTAATAGTATGGTATTTTACCAAAAGAAATCAGTTATAGTTATTAGAGGTGCGTGGCGTAACGCCTGTAATTTATTTTTTAGTTATTTTATTAATTAATCAAACCGACAGAGGAAAAAAAACAGTACAAGTAATGTACTTTGTAGATCTGTTGTAGTTTTTTCTTAGTTTATTTTATGAAAATAATCAAAAAAAACGAGATGAGAAACGAGTGTAGTCTTTCGATAATCACTTAAATCACATATTGATGAAGAGTAAGAAATACTCACTGAATTCGGGAAAGATTGATGGCGAAATTTTGGCCATATTATTAAGAGGCAAAAAAACACATCTTTCTGAATCATCTAGTAACAACTGGACGAGTTTGTATAGTCGGTCATGTCTTTGGAAATTACCTCCCGGTTATGGATTGATTGCTAGCCAAATTAATAGAGACGCTACAAGAATGCAGTGATCAATATAAGGAACAATTTATATAAAATTGATCAAGTGCTTATTTAGTGATTTTACACAGTGTCAAATAGGGAATAGTGTTGGAAGTTTTGTTAAATAAATTCGGTTATCCGGGAGGTTTGTTCCATCACTGACTTGACTCGAATCTAGTTTATTTTTTGTTTTAATTTAACCAGAACGAGTCGTCTTTTTTTTCGTTGAACGACGACATGGTGTGCGATTTCGATAATAACAATTACAGAAATTGATGGCGACGTTAAGTCTTACTAGCCAGGAAGTGACACTTAATGTTCTATCGTTAATCTGCCGCATTAACGCAAGGGGCTCAGTTTCTCACGGGTTGCTGCCTGGGGCCATAAGACCCGTGATTAATATGCGTTTGTGGCAGATTCTCGAAATGGGATAGTTTCAACAAAAAAATAATTAATTAAAGAATAAAACAAAAAAGAAACATAATTTAGCTATTATCTTATTGATGTGCTATGTTTGTAATTATAATACCCTTGATCCTCCCTCCCATTCTCTCTCTATCTCATCAACAAATAAAAAAAATGTAATTTATATAGATAAAAAGGAATACAAGTGCAACAAAGAAATGGTCAGTACCGTTCAGAAGTCTGACACATCTATTTTTTGTTTTACTTCTTTTTTTCTTGTATTGGAAACATTTCAAGTGCACTGTATGAAAACAATCGAATCGTTTTATTCCAAAGTTTTGTATGTTTTGTTGAATTAAACAAAACCGGAACTAAAGATTTCTTGTGACTTGAAGTCTTTCTAATCACTACACAACAAATATAAAATATGAAATATATGTATATGTGATTATAGATATATTTAAAAATTGTGAAATATAGAAATATTAAATGTAAAAATAGTGTCTTTATTACCGTTTATTTCTGTTTTGTTTTTTAATAAAAAACTACACACAATAAATATAAAATTAAATACGTCTAAAACTATAAATCAGTTGCATTAAAACCATAATATAGAAGGATTTTTGACGGAATATTGGAGTTTTTAAAATCGTAAAATTCACATGAAACTAAAACATTTGTCGTGGAAGACAATTTGGTTAAAATTGAATATCGATATACAAAAATGGCACAATTTCTATTGATAATTCCAATGTTAATTATTGTCTATTAGAAATATTCGATAATTACGTATTATAAAATTATAAAATTAATACCGCCTCAATCACAAAATACAAAAAAAAAGAAATAAAATTATCACGAATTCTAATTAATATGTACAGATTTAGCACCGATTCATTTCTATGAAAGAAAAATAGGCACAAATACTGATATTATACCTGAAAAATCGCATTCTCTTCAAGTAGATGATTATCGTCTTTAATTGTTGCATAATTTGGTTCATTATTATTATTATTATTATTTCTTGTTTCACTAAATTTAATTTTTTCATAACCAGGTACATCACAATCACCATTATCATTAACAAGTCTCTCATATGGTGGATCAGATTTACGTTGATCACCATTATTAATACCACCACCACCACCATTTGAACTTTCTGATGTATCAATACTTTGATAACGATTATTAATTTTTTCATAACCACTAATCGAATCAGTATTTGTACGACTTGAATCATCATCATTTAAACGTTCATATGGTGGTTCATCATCATCATCATCTTCATCACCATCATCATCATTAGTAGTAACATCACCAATTCTTTTAATTTTTTCATAACTATTTCGATCAGAATTAACTGATTCATAATTTGGATCTGTATCACTATTATTTGATTTTAATGCATCATAATTATGTTCTGATATAATCTCATTTGGCATACTCTCATAATTCGGTTCATCAATTATTATATCTTGTGTATAATTACCACCATAATTATTTAATGTTGTTTGTAAATTATTAAGTTTACTCTTTTTATTAACTATAGAATAACCATCAATTGTTGTTTTATTATGATGTAATTCTTCATAATTCGGATCAATGTTAGATGGTCGTTGTTTTAAAACTTCATAACCAGGATCTGAACTTGTTATACTATCTGGACCATTAATACTAGCATAACCAGGTTCCTCATTCTTTATTTTCTCATAACCAGGATCGTTATTATTATTATTATTTTTTCTAAGTGTTTCATAATTGTGTTCTTTACATTTTCGACTGTTATCATTATTTTTATCATTAGAACCTATACTAGATGATAATGATTTTCGACTAAAACTTTTACGATTTTTATCCGGTGAATTCTCATTATCTGATTCCTCTTTACGTTTATTTTTATAAACTTTTGCATATAAATCATCAATATTACGATAATTTTGTATTTTATCTACATGAAAATCGAATGATAATGATGATGATGAACCAGCTCTTGATGATACTGTCTGCTGTTGTGTCGATGATGATGATGATGATGTTGATGATGGTATTGGTGGTGGTGGTGGCGGTAATGGTGAATTAGCTTGTCGTTTTTCTGGTTTCGGTGAACCAATATTTGCCACTGAACTAGATGATGATGCTACAAAATTCATATAATTTTCTTTAGAATTTAAATTAAATATAAAATAACAAAAAAATAATAATAATCTACCTTGTCGTGAATGTGTAGAACTAGCTACTTGTTTCAAACTATCAACACTTGGTAGAGGTGGTTGTGGTGCTGGTTCATAAAATTCATCATTTATATCATTTTCATCATTTAAACATCTACTAGGTGTTGGATTCACTTCAGCTTCTACAGTGATTGGTAACGGTGGGATGCGTGCATATGTCTCACTTTCACTCGTATAAATTTGATTATTCGGATCAGGTATTGTCGTATAAACATCATCTGTATTAATAAGAGGAAATGAAATGAAATAAAATAAAATAAAATAATAGAAAGAAACAACTAGAAATTTGAACAAAAACTGTCGATTTGCTTAAAAACAAAAAAAAAGAAACAGTAACGGTTCAAATTTGATTTTAATTGGAGATGAATCGTCATCCCAAATTTCCACTAGTTTCTTTTATAATAAAAATAATAATAAACCTGAATCATCTGATACGGTCGAATAATGTGGATCAAGTTCCCGTTTCTTATTCATTCCTTTCGTTTGTGCAATAATATTAGCTAAAGGTTCACGTACACTAATACTCGTATAACCTTCTGCAATTATTAAAAAATTATTATAATTTATAATAAAAGACAATTAATATAGAAATACTTGATGAATCTTGTGAATCTCCACTAAAATTCGATTGTGCAACTGGTGGTGTCATATATGGTAATTCTGGACTAGCTGCTATACCACCAGCAACAGCTGTTGCAGCTGTTATATCAACACCTAAACCACTATGTGATGAAGAACGACGTGATCTTGATGGTGCTGTTGCTTCATTATTACCACCATCACCTCTATTCAATTATTAACAAATTATAAAATTAATTTATTTATAAAATAATTATATTATATACCTTAATAAATTTGTACGTTCATCAGCATTTAAGTTCTCTTCTAAAATTTGTCGACTTGTTGTCGGTTGTAATTGTGCATATGGATGTTCCTGTTTCTTAATTTTATCATATTTAACTTTCTCATATGGTGAAAATGAATCATCAGCTTGACTAATTGAACTATGTTGTGATATACTTGGACGTGTCTCAATACCATTCGATATTATTTGATGATGATGTTTACCATTTTGATATTGTCCAACAGTTGCATAATGTTCAGATGAATTATCACCTGGTTCCCAATTAACACCACTATCTACCTGTTCTGATGGTATATCAGGCAAACTTCGTCGTGTTGTTGTTGCAACAACCGCAGTAGAAGCATTAGCTGTATTAGTACCAACAACAGCTGTAGCTGGTGTTGTAATTAGTGCTGTTGATGTTGTTGTTGTTGTTATTCTAATATCAAAGAAAATACAAAATTAGAAATAAGATAATGTTGTTAAAATAGCAAGCATGCTCTAATTGTGACATAGGTCGATACCTCTTAGCATCATTTAATTCAATAGTGTTAGCAGTGCTATTGCCACCGTCAACAACACAAGGTGCAACAACAGAGGGTAAATGATTAACATTTTCATCGGGATTTTTTTGTGTCACCATGCCATGAAGCCCTAGCAAATCATTTCTATAAAAAAAGACAAAAATAATAACAAACCAAATAAGTAGAATGATAACAAACAAAAAAAAACAAGCTTTCTTTAAAAAAAAAAGAAACAATGAAACAAACAACAAATTACGAAATTATGAAATGATTTCTTACTTTGGTGTCCTCTTCCGCCAACACAAACAAAACATTAAACTTGTGATTGTTGTAAAACACACACAAAATGAGAAAATTAACAACCACATGATTCTATTTTTAATTTACATTCTAATAAAAACGAGGCAACTATTTCCTTTGGAATTTTCATTAAATTTCCACAACTATTATAATGTCCTCCAATATTACACATATTTCTTCAGTTTTCTAATAGTTATTCTTAAAGACCTTGATGATTAATTTATTCAATTGGCATTTAAAAACTCGGTGAAATCTATTGGTAATATAAAAAACACACAGGTCACACCTAATAGAATACTACAAATAAAAAATACAATATTTAAAAATCGATCGATATTATTATGAATTTTTAACACAATTTCCAATTAAATTTCGAATATAAAATAAACTAAAATGTAAATTATTATTAAAAATAAACAATTTAGGAAAATTCTACACAACAAAAAACGAGAGGTAAATGCACTTTATACTGTCAAACGTCAAATCAAAACAAAAATATGTCAAGAAAAGAAACTGCCAATACAATTAACACAAAAACACTAAAGCAAACACAGCATTGACTATTTGTAGCATTTACTTACCATGTGAACTTATACTTTATACTGTATCCATTGAAACTAGTCAGTATTGAGTGTTACTGAACCTGTTAAGTAAATTGTTCACAAATAAATCTTCAATTATTACACTCTTGTTGATGGTTATTTAATAACACTTATTTTTATCCAAATAATTTGGTCGAAAATATTAATATTTAAATAGTAATATGCTTACTTTTATAAGTGAACAAGGCTTACATATAAGTAAAAATTCATGCTGACAATATAATAACGTAAAATTACTAGACCGGTACTCGAACAGATAATTGTAGCGTTATGCTTTTGCTATCAACACAATATAAAAGATAATTCAAATTTATCTACATTTATCTATGTAAAATGGTAAAATTATTCCCTCTACACTCTTAAAATAGGTTAATAAAGGCTAGTTTATGCTTTAAATAAGTAAGAGAGTTTCAATTAGTGTTTGAAAAGTAAGGAAAATTAAAAGAACATGGAATCGATGGATAGTATATCTGACTTAAGTGAAGAAAATACATCAGAAGAAAATATTGTTAATCATCAATTAAGAAGAATACGCTATCGAAACTTGCTGGATAAAGTTGAAGAAATCAGTAAAATTGCTTTTTATTGTATTTTTTTTCCTTAAATTATTATTGTATAATTTTAGAGGAAAGTGGCGATACTGGTTTGCAAACAGCTGAATGTATCAGTTCAATATACAATGAAATAGACGAATTGAATTCTCAATGTGATATAAAGGAACGTGTAAAGAATGCCAATGAAATTCTATTAGAAGCAAAGACTCTATCATCAGCTAGTGAGGTTCTAATCAAATCAATAAAAGCAATTGATACGTTATCATCAACGTATGAACCGAAGGACTTTACAGCAAAACTAGTATATCTAATCTTACTTACTATAACAAAAATTTATTGATTTTATTTTTATTAGAAAACAATTATTGCCAATGATAATAACGGTGATTTTGGTATATTAAAAAAATACGCTAGAAATATAATTCCAGATAAATTGAAACACGATTATTTATACGGTGCATATGATTTGGATAGTGCACCACAATTACCACAACGAAAACCACGTGAAAAAACAATTCAAGAGAATTTAACAAAGAAACAACCGGAAAAAGTTGAAGAATCAGCTAGTGATGAAAAAGGTATTGGAGAAATTGTTAATTTTCTCTACGATGTCTTAAATGATGAATGTAAAAAACAGCAATGTAATTATATTAATTATTACGATTACATTATCAACACAGATGATTATGGTAAAACGATTGAGAATATGTTTTATTTTGCATTTTTGATTAGAGAGGGACGTGCTGCTATCACCCTAGGTATAATTAATGATTATTTTTTAATTTTTAAATTAAATATAATTTAAATTATAGAAAATAATGTACCGTATATTAAACCGATGCGAAGTGGGAACTCTGAGGCGGTGAAAGATGCAAATTTAAAAAACTCACAAATTGTCGCATCAATCACTATGAAAGATTGGATGGTAAGTTATTTTTTTATCAAAATAATGCTTTAATCTATCCTTTACGCATACTTATAGCAATTCAAGAAACCTGGCTATTTACAGTTAAGAAAGAGTACTGGTCGTGCCTCCAAATCAACAGGGGCACAAAAATAGCAACTGATTAAATAAAAAAAAAAAATATTTAATAAAAGGGACTGTTACGGTTCTACGGATATACAATAACTTGAGAAAAATGACCATTTTTTTTTGTATACTTTAATAAATTAATTAATTAAAAAAATAATAAATAAATGAATCCGATATTGATTTAAGAATCATCAAATGTCATGCGTCCAACGCCGTGATTCTTCAAATATCTCCTATATTGTTTATAACGATTACTTTCAGCTAATTGTTTCTTAGCATTCTCCTCCTCTTGTTTATACCAAATATCGAATTTCTCCCGTATCCATAATTCTTTATCTAAAAATTCTTGTTTACGTTCCTCGTCTTGACTATCAAATTGATGTTGGCCCATTTTCAAATATTTTCGTATTATATACAATTTCTCTTCATCAGTATATGGTTGTTTTAATATTTTATGTCTCCATATCCATGACAAATACCAATGGATATATTTAAATAATGAATATGGTGATATTAATAATTGTATCCATAATAAATCGAAAATTGTCGGTTTAGCATAAGCTCCTTTTATATCCATTTTATCTTCAATAATTTTCCTAATAATTTGTTCAATTTCATCTTTATTTATCTTTTTTTTATTAATTTTTTTATCTTCATTTAATAAACGTTCCTGTTTTGCTATATCTAATGCACGATTTCTATACTTTGGTACAGTCATAAAATATTTAATTGCTGTATCATAACGTTGCCAACCACTATAATACTGTATCAATGATATGATTGTAATTGTTACAATTAAAACAATTCGAACATCAACTTTGGGTGCCATTCGTCTTCTATAATAACGATAATAATGTGAATAATACTTATCAGGATTATCCAACATATAATCATAATCTTGTCTGGTCTCATCATCTTTCAATATCTCATAAGCATTGGCTATGATTTTAAATTGTTCTTCAGCTTTCTCTTTGGATACTTTACTACGATGCAAATCCGGATGATATTGTTTAGCCAATTTCCGATAGTTTTTTGCAATTTCATTCTTGGTAGCATCTCTTTCAACACCTAATATTTCGTAACAATTATTTCTACCACAATAGATACCATCGAGTAGTTGAGTATTAATTGATGTTATTTCGATAATTAATAGAAAAATTATTGTTAAGATTTTTATCAACATTTTTGGCACATTTAGGTGAACTTTTAAAATAGTTTAGTCTACAATATTTGATTTAATCAACCGTAGTTGAAGAGCCACGTTCTATACTTTAAAAAAACCATTTTTTCTGACACTATTTGACAGATCGATGACATAATCGACAGATTGCAAGGTTGCCATATTTTAAGACAACGTGAATGTGACTAATTGTCGCCACCTCAATACTATTCAAAATCATAAGTTTTTGATAACGTATTCTGATTATATAAGATAAGCTTTCATTATCATATTATTACCATACATAAAAAATCACCGTTTCAAGTATTGTTTTCCGTTATTAACTTAATTTTATTTACACCTATGGATAATATTCCAATCTCGCAACGATGAACTAAACAGGGTTGCCAACAGAAATCAGCTGCCATAGCAGCTGCTATTAACCATATTTTAAAAAATAGCAAAACTAAACTGTATTTGATTAAATTTAGAGATTTTATCCAATTTTTATTAAGAAAAGTATTTTAATTTATAATTTACCATAATTTATTTAAACAATGATCATTAATTGTGCTATAGATTTTTCATCAACTTTGTGGTAAGAGCGCAAAATCAAAAATCCCTAAAATTAAAGTGAGAAGTTGAATTTGATAAATTAGTAAAGATTAGAGATCATAAATGTATTTTTTTTAACGTAAGAATCAATTAAAATATACATTAATGATTAAATGTAGGTGCACAGGTACTAGAGCTATAATAAGGCTAGTTATTTTTTTTGTATTAATTAAATTAATAGATTAAAACTGCTGCAATTGTCTTGAGCAGATTCGCTTTCCATCCAGTACCGAAAAAATTATCAAGCATTGAATTGTGATATTTGCCTTAATTTTGGAACATTTTACATCTTTTACACATTTCCTCCAATAATAGGAAATCCGAGACAAATCCTATAATTATTGATTAAATTTTTTTAAAAAAAAGATACAATTATAGATAATACAGAGAATAATTCTCATAGCAAAATAGAGCATTTAATTGACATTATTTTTTTACATAGAAATAAGAATTATCTAAAAATAAAATGCCCTAATTTGTTTTAAAATTATTGTGCAAAGTTGTAGAAGGAAACAAATTGTATCGCCCATAAATATTGTCGGGATTCTTTTCTTTTACATAATTATATACATTATTATTATTATTATATTTTCTACATAAATCTAAATCGCACAGTTAATTCCTAAATTTCACAAAAAACAATACTGTCACCATCACGTTTGATTAAAGTCCAACAATTTTGTTTTCATTATTGAAAAATTATACAATCAAATATTACTTAAATTACAATTTAAAATATAATTTATAGTAAAATCGCATTAGTTTTGGATTTTTTTCTTTAACAAATATATACATAGGTCTGATTCAATTTGTTCTTCTTGTTCATCTTCTCATTTGCATTAAGACAACCAATAATATTTTATAAAACTGATTCGATTTGTTTGATCTCTCGTTCATTTGGACTAGACGCAGTTTCAATAATTGTTGGCACTACATTTTTACCAGTAGCACCACCACCACCACCACCTCCACCACCACTACCTCCACTAGTTCGATTGCCCTTTCCGATAGTGATCGGACCATCCTCTTCTTCATCATCTTCATCAATTGGTGTCAAACCATCACCATCACCAACTGCTTGTTCATTATCAGTTGTAAAACGTCTCATACATGGTGCTAAGAAACTTGTAATAGCTGATATAGCAAATAGTGCACCAGCTACATAAAATGGTGCATCATATGTTTTTGTTGAATCATATAAGGCACCAGCTAATGGTGAACCAACTATTGCAGCAGCACCACGGAATAAAATTAATAAACCGAATGCATTTGTTAATTTATCTAATCCTAAGAGATCTACTAAGATAATTGAAGTTAGCGATATGTAGCCAGCTGAAATTAACAAGTATTATCAAATAATTATGTCAATAAGTATGAGGAAAAAAAAATAAAAAATAAACTTACAAACTGCTACACCGAAGAAAATTGCTATAGCAACATAACCACCATATGTATGACAGAGAGGTGTCAATCCCACCGATAAGGATAATATAACAAGACATATGTTATTTACAAATAGAGCATTTACTGATGGGAAATCGGCAAAATAACCACACGCTATACGACTGAATGTATTTGTTATACCGATAATTGATAGTAAGAATGATGCACTACCTTTATCAATATTCTAGAAATTTGAGAAATTATACATAAAATTCGTAAATAAAATAAACAAAATTACATCTTGCATAGCACATTCAACTAAATAAACAAACGGTACATATAATCCAGCCATACCAAAAAAATTCGATATACCTATCAATAGAAAAACTGGATTTTTCAACAGACTAACATCCATCATTTGTGCTAAAGCTGATTTAAAACTCTCTGGTAATACTAAACATGGACAAATATCACCAGCTAAAAATCAAAATTTATTAATAAAAAAATTCAATTTTATAAAATATATACAAAAGAATATTTACGTTCGCCATAATCCTCTACTCGTGTTTTTTGTGGAATGCTCACAATACTTTGACGATAATTTGTTAATGATCTTTGTGATTGATGGAATTCTGGTAGATTAACAATTGAACCAGAATAAAAGATATCCTTCCTTGCTAAAGGTGGCACTATATTACTTCTATTACGTTCACGTGATAACGACAATTTTGATGTATATGCTAGACTTTCAACATCCACCTGATTAACAGAAAAAAATTAATGTTTTTTAATAGATATAATAATGTTATTGTTGGAAAATTCTATTAGAATAGTAATGATTACAAGAACAAACATTTCAAATTGCAGTCCAATTGGATTATGGCCAAAATTGTGAAACTTTTGCTATTTTCAGTTTTGTTTACGTTTTTTTATTTTTTTATCTAATTATTATTGCAATCAAGGAACACCCTCACTATTCTAATCATTTAAACTTACTTCACTATTTATATTGCGACTGAGGAATGATGAATTCGAGCTATTCCTCAATCGTTTCATATCACTACTCGAGCTCATTGTAGCTCTTGAAGATGATTTAATTGGGCCTAATGTTGGTTTGAAACGTTCACCAACTGATGATTTACGTATACGATCAAATGTTGGTACAGAACCATTCTTCGGTAATCCTTGTACAGGTGTACTCATAGCTGGTTGACTAGCATTCCTTGGTAATTTCGATGATTCATTTGTATTATTTACATCAGGATTGCCACCAGAATCACGTCTTATACGTCCATCTTGTTGACGGATCTCATCTAAACGTGGATTTTTAACAACTTGTGGACGTATTTCAGCATTACTAGCACGTGGACTTGGTGAACCAGAACTACCACTTTGTTCTTGTACTTTAACTTCAGCAATTGTTGGTAATGTTGGTACTGTTGGTATTGGTGTTATTGGTGTACCAGGTGCTAATTGATCTAAATTTAAACTAGAATGTACACCAGGATCAATATTTATTGGTTGTTTTAAACGTTTCTCCATTGTACCATCTGGTAATTGTACCATAAAATATGAACCACCAATACTGCCACGTTCCATTTGTATACGTCTTTCTTCAGCCATTCTTTGTAATAATGGTTGTGTATTTGATTCTTTTGGATAAGTTAATGGACGCATTAATGCACCAAATAATACACAATTCAATATTAAACCGGCTAATATTAAATTTGCACCTTTCCAACCAAATTCATGTAATAGTATTGAGGCTAGTGGTGCAAATGCAAATGTACCAACACCTGATCCACATACAGCAATACCTGTAGCTAATGATCGTTTTGTCTCAAAATAATAACCAACACATACAACAGCCGGTAAATAAATTAAACCAAAACCAATACCACCAATAATACCATAAACCAATATTAGCCAATTAACAGTTGGACATACTGTTGATAATGCAAATGCTATTGTTGCTATAATACTACCAGCGATGCATACAGCTCGACAACCAAATTTATTTGTTAATGCACTAACAATAGGACCAACACTCAATAACGTTCCTGATAATAATGAACCAACCCATGCTGTTTTCCCTTTACTTTCACCAAAATAATCAACCATTGGCGTTAAAAATATACCAAATGTATATCCTATACCATCAACAATCATATTACACATAAATGATGCAAATACCACAACCCATCCATAACCACCATCCGGTGGTGGTGGTAAATCATGGTAATCACAGTATGATAAGGCATCATCATCGGGTTCCTCTTGTTCGGTGGTTGTTAAACGGGCGGCCTCCTCGAATGCCACTTCACTATCAGTCTAAAACAAAACAATAAACAAATCAAAATTTTTGGCTCGAATAGAAATTTTCAAATTTAACTAATTTTCTTAAAAAAAAAAAAAAATTAAATTGGCACACAAGTCTATCTTTTATATCGGATGATTCATGTTAGACAAAAAGTTCTTATGGCAGTTTCCATTATTTAGTGAGCAATTCTAGAATTATTTCAAAGATTTGTAGGGGGCAAAATTAGAACCTCGTAGCTAATTTGTAAGTTGGTTAACAAACCGTTTATTTCGACAATATCGCAATTATCACTAAACTGTTATGCCCGTCAAACGACTAAGAATGACTAGAAAATCCTCTTGAAATAGTTTTTATTCGTTTTTTAGCACTAGACCTTGCGAAAATGGGAACACTGTTTTTCGACATTCTTACGAATGACGAAATATTTTATCTATTTTTACTATTTCTAACTCGATGGGAGAAGATTATTTATGTTGATTAAGTGTTTTATTTTTTATTTTAGAAAATCCTTCACGTTAGAAACAATTAAGGAGTAGGTGACTTTTATTGTTTTTACATTAAAACAAAACAGAATAAGAGCAATAAACACTAAATCAATATAAACAATCTTACCCTATTAAGAGACAGACAAAATTTTCTCACACTAGATTCATTCATTTTTTTAACGATCGATCTCCACCTTTGGTTTCCCCCAATTTTTCAAGAATGTAAATGAGAAAAACGGAAAAATCAATTTTACAATAATCTAGGAGCCATTTTTAATCGGTTCATGCATGTACCTAACCTGGCGAAAATCCTGACCTTGCGTAAAACGAACGTTTTTCGACCAACTTCAAAATGAACTAAGAGGCCCTAATTTGGTTAAATGTTCTCTGAGGAGCCCCTTACAAATCATTGAAACATTTTCCGAATCACTCACCAAATAATGGGAGTTGCCATAAGAACTTTTCGTCTAACATAAATCACCCTGTATAATGGAAATACTTTTAGCGAATTTTTTTAAAAAAAATTAGCTAATGACGAGATCCTCACTTTTGAATTTCCGAAAAATTTTTGCACAGAAGTTCGTTTTGGAACCTCAGGAACCCATATCCACCGTTCGTTAAAATTTTTATATATATATATATATATATATATTTATATATATATTTATATATGTATATCCACGATAACTGCCGTAAAAATACACCAATCTTAATGAAACTTGGTACAAAAATCGGTCTTTGTGATAGCTTGGATGAGTTCGTTGGCCAGACTGGTAGGGCCAACACTTTTGGAATAAGAGCTGAAGAAATGTTAAAAAAAATCATTTTCAATATTACATTTGCTTAGATTTTGATGAAAATTAAAATAATAGTAGAGCAGTCCATTCTCTATGACCCAGAAAAAAAATCATCAAAATCGGTTCGTTGGTTCGCAAGAAAAATGCAAAAATCTCTTTTTTGAGTATAAGCAGTAAAATCGATTATCTCAGGTGGCTATATGTTCTCTGACTATTGATATTAGAAAAAAAATTGAATATCGCGGGGGGGGCAACTAATTTTGACAGTTAATATTAGACGCAAGGCCTGCTAGAGAATTACGCTTGAAAAAATCAAGCAGGCCTTGATTAGACGTATTAGACAAACAACAAACATCATTATTATTTTTTTTTTTAGTGTTTCTTATTGTTTGTGGATTAAAAGTATTTTTCAATAAAAATCATAAATATTGAAATAACATTAGGAAATGAATTTATTAGTTGATTCAATATTATTAAAATATATTAATTGTCAGTATCATAAGAATGTTTTGCAATTAATATTTCAGTATGTAGATACATAAAAAAATTCGCTATATAAGGTACTTGCTGCCTTTGGAGATTTTTTTTTTGTTTGACTTTCTCATTGATCGATCTGTATATGTACAAGATTTGTTTTATTTTGTTTGCCACATAAATGTTTCAAGTGTAATTTTCATGAAAATAATGAAGATTTTCTCTGATAACTTTCTAAATGAAAAAACCTGTATAATCCATAATTTTGGCAATTGATTGAAAAAAAAAATCAATTAAATAAACTTTTAACAAGCAACAGATAAAAATGTTTTAAAAAAGTTTAATTGGTAATAAATACTTTTATTGTAGCTATTTTAATTTTAACGAAGTATAATTTCAAAAAAACATCATTAAAACGATATGCATAAATTGTTTAGAGAAAGCTTTTGTACCAAAGAAAATATACAAAGAAAAATTTCAATCAAGTCGGTCAATATCAAATAAAGTATAGTCCAATTTTAATAAAAAAAAAGTTTGTATATCACAAAACAAAAGTGAATTTCACTAATTTAAATACAAATTCTATAACCATGAATCGTTCACGTGTTTAATTCTATCGATTATAAATAAACATACGTAACGCATACGGTAAATATGCAATTATGATGACAAACAAAATTGTATAACTATTGTAATCTATCACCTGGTTGTTATCGATTTTTCCCCACGTACTTAGAGATGAGATGAATTTTTTCCTCTCTTTACACACACAACTAATACCTGAATATTGGGTACTATTTTGTTTACCTACACCCTAACAATTTTTTTACAAACAATGTAGGGCATTATGTGATTATAATATCCATTAGAAAGATTACTGAAAAAATTTCAGGATAAACCTAATAAAAAAAAATGTTTTAGTCTCTTTCATTTTTGAATAAGTGAATAATTCACTGAATATAACCATTTTATCCTTGAATAATTTAATTATTTATACTTAATTTAATTTATTATAACTTACAACAACAGTTTATGTAACAAAACAAAACAAAAAAAAATACGTTTAGTCTCATTTTCATTCAAATTAAATGATCGAATAAAGTTGTATGGAAACATTTCAATCAATTTTCAACATCTATGCTATTATCCTATTACATTCATTTGTTCAAAAGATAATGTGAACAATTTATAAAATGGCGAACTAGTATTGATAAAAATATTGATACAGAGTATCCGATTGAAAATATTCAAAATATAAATGATTTCTGTAAGGCACATTTCTAAAATAACTACAATCAATAACTATATCATTGAGATTTTCCTTTATTAAACAACAAAAATGTGAATTAAAATAATTAAACTTTTGCAATTGCTAATTATTACCTTGAAATCAATCAACCTATAAACCTACTTATCGATAAAATGTAAAAGAATTCAATTGATTTTAATCTACATTATGGAAATCATCATGATTTACCCCAATTTAATTGTGAATTTTATAAAAAAATTTATTAAATTTTTTCAAAATGATGACGAGAAAACATTGAAATTTAACAGGCCAAGGTTCTATTATCATAACGGACAATTTCCACATGTAAATTGTCTATTTTTATAGAAAGTGAACGTTATATTTGATTTGCATTAAATAAAAATTAATTTCATTGAAACTTAAAATATAGTGAATATAAGTGATAGATTGCATAAAATGGAACAATTTTCCATCTAGGAACATCAATATTAGCAAACTGTTGTTATGGACTTTCCGCATGTTACCATTAAAACAATTACATAAGGTTAATGTTAGCGTTTCATTTGAGTCATAATGAAGTTGCGGAAAATCTCTATTAAAGATTTTTGTTGATAATAGAAAAAAATTGAGAATTATTCGCTTAAAAAAATGTGATATTTGTGACGTAATCTTAACGATAATTGTTCTAAATTGATTTTTTTTATATTTCTAGACGTTCTACTTATAGTTAAAAGTTATTATAAATAATTGTATCTAAAAATAATTTGCATATACACAAAGAACAAAAACAAAAATCACAAATGTAAATTTTAATATAATTTATGGATTTAGAGAAAAGTAAATTTGAACTTGAGACAACCAATCATTGTCATGTGTTAGATTAATTTGAAAAACAAAAGTTAGTTGTTGTAATGTTGGCAAGTTGAATGTTCTCTTTGTATGAAATTAATTCACCAATTGTTTGCAAAGTTCAACAATTTTGGTTCTTTTATTTTAGAGAGTTCGATGATCGTTGCTTGATTTACTTTGTAAATATTGATAAATCTATGGATATTTTTGGAGATTTTCATGAAAATGTACAAATTCTGGCTGGTGGCCAACAGCAAAAAACCCAAATCATTTTTTTGAATTTCCTTAAAGCATAATCATCAAATTTTCGTCCTAGATTTCAACTCAACAACTGGATAATTCTCAAACTAAACAATACAAGAAATTTTCTTTGAAGACAAGATTAGTTCGAAATAGACACATTTACGTGTTAAAATTTAGTTAATTAAAGGAAATTTTCCTAATACGTAATAATTAATATCGATTAAATCCGATTGGAAATATTTAGATTATTAAGACATGTGATCATGATTTTAAGTATGGTTTCCTCAGATATTATGCTTTGAATTATTGTACAAATAACACAATGATAGTAATAGTACAATAAATTGATTATTTAAATGAAAATTTGTATTAATTGAAACATATGTATGTTTGGAAAATTACTTCCAGTAAATTTTATTTTCTCCACCCATTCCAAAAAATATGTATCTAAATTATAAAATAAAATAAAATAACTCACCATGATTGAATTTATATGTTAATAAAACGAATTAAAAAGAGGCCAAATTAATTAAATTATTTAATAATTAAAGTATCTATAATACACAAGCATATCTAAAGTTGAACTGAAATTCTATACGAATATCTTTTATGAAAAATTTCGAGTTTATCTATCAAGTATCAATGTTAATTGATTATATGATTGAATTTTAATTTATTCAAACAAAGAATTTTTATCTATAACAAATAGAATTTTTAAAGAAAAGAAATAATTGGTACAAATTCTTAAGTATGTAAATATGTATTTCAATTTAAATTCAATGATAAAAGAGGCACAAAATCTGTAATTGTAATATAAATTTGTATTAAACTTTCACATACACATAAACACACACAACAATACATGCACACTTGAATCCTGTAATGTTACTGATTATCAAGATAAAAAAAAAATAGTTTATTTATTTATTAAGTAATCAACAGGCGTCAATTATATTTATTAAATGGTAATCAATGGGGGATAAAAACAAACAACTTAAAAATCTAGGATAATTGTATTCTTTTCTCTTCTCTAGTTCTATGCATTATTAATTTATTAATTAAAATTTTCAACAATAAGAAATGTTTTATTACTTGTGTGCTTTAAAATACATCAAAATTTGATCAATGATAAATGATAAGCTATCGTATCAAATTATTTCACTTATATTAGGAATATACTCAAAATTAAAGTAGAGCGGCACAAGGTTTTTATAGATTTTACATTATTTGTAGATATAAACGCACCTAAAACAGTACATTTGTAGCAGATTCTTATCTTTTCTTGTTCGTTAAAAAAGAACGCAAACCTTGGAAGATATACTGGATTCGTATCAATAGAATAAAATCATTGTATAATATTATCAATAATAAATACTTTCATTTTTATTTACTTATTTATGATAATATTTTAAATGTTTAAAGAATTAATAATTTATGAGTATAATAGTAAAATAGGAAAAATAATAAAATATAAATCATTCTAAAAGGTGATTTTGTCTTCTTTTAACATTTACGTGTATTGAATATGTATAAAAAAACGATGCCAAAAAATTTCCATTTCCACGTGTCATAATTTATCTGATTATAAAATTGAAAATAATACAAATTTTTAATTTCGAGACATTTACGTTATATCCATCAAGATATTCGAGAGTCTTCAATTTAAAAACGAAAATTTTGAATAATAAAGAATGAAAAAACAAAGATTCAGTTAAATCTAGTGGAAAGAACAATTGCAAATTTTGATTTTAACTACACTTATAATGATATTGGAGCCAAGTTGACTAAATTCATATAGATAGAGGGTATTTTAAGAATCAAAAAATGCCCAAAATTTAATTAAAATGTTCAAAAAAACAACGATTTCTGTTATATTCACATCACAGACATTTCAAGAAGAAACAAAACAGACTAGATTTCTCAATTTTTCAGCATATGTAAATACGTACATAAGAAACTTTCGCTTGATATTTTGGTAATTCCGTTTATCAACCTGTTTGGTGCTGTTTTTCTTTTATTTCCCCAAAAACTTCAGGTATACATATTTTATAATTTATAATCTATCTCAAGAGACAACACCTCAAAATAATAAAATCGATTTCTATTCCAAAAGGATTTAAAACAAAGTTTTGTTATAGCATAAATCAATTTAAATAGAAATGAAAATATAGGAGAAATAATATTAGAAAAAATCAACTTTTAAAAACAGCACATTTTTTTTCTAGATATATTATGTATAAACCGGAAAACTATCAAGGTTACAGAGAAACGAAGTATGATGACAATTTAATTTTCACATCCTGTCGGACAGTGGAATAATACTCTTGAAAGTTGAATGAAATTGTACCAAATCTCCTCCTCGAGCTATATGTAAACCCATTGATAATAATTTAAAGAATGCAAAAATAATTCATCAGTCAAAATTTTTAATTTAAAATTCATTCAAAGGACCATTAATAAGATATCATTATTATTTATACAGGGTGATCATTCTAATTGTGAAAGTTTTAAAAATTTCATTATAACCGTTTTGGCATCTAAATTCTCTTTAAAAAATATTTTCGTTATTCTTAGTGTCCCTGTTATAGTAAATAGTGCATCCTACACTCTTATTTTAGATGCAAGGGTATAGGTATTTTTAGATATGGTAAAATTCAAAAGAGCTTTTATAATTTGAAGTATAGTTTAAATTTTAAATACTCTAAATCAAACGATATTTGGACTTTGAAATATCCGATTAAAAAAATCCGTATCTCCAAAATTATAGCCACCAAAAGATTGAAATTTTGAAATCTAAGTAGCTAAAATAATTGTGTTGAATCTTATCATTTTTCCTAATCTTTTATTGTTAAGCTAACTCTAATTTTTCTTTCAGACAATTTTCAAACAGCAATATCTCACTTATTTTAAATAGAACATCATGTTTTTCTGGATAGAGAAAATTCCATTTTGTATCTAATTATATTAGCATTCTCTTAAGTTATTTTTTATTTATTTTCTGATAGTTTGAAAATCAATGGAAAATAGATGTATTTCAAGTAAACTATAGGAGATAATTGAAATTTGATAAAAAGTTGGATGTTTTAGCTAGTTACATTGTAAATTTGCAGTCGAAATATTTAAAAAACTATTTGCCATAAGACATAATATTAAAGAGCTCTTCAATTTTACAATATAATCTAAAAATGCAACAAAAATATGGGGTTTCATTTAAAATAAAAAAGGAGAAAATATTTTCTACAATTAAAATGCCACCAAAGTTGGTATAATGAAAATTTCATCAACTATTTACACTCTAAAGCGCTATGATCGTCGATCATTCTATAAAATGTATAAAAAATATTAAAATATGAATTAATTATTATAGAAATTTGAATGTGTATATGCGCATATAATTTCATACCGTCTGCGAATTCTTTTAAACGATCACGTGATGATTATTTAAACAATTATCAACAATTGATAAGGAAAACAAAGAGGAATTCATAAACGATATAAAATAAACAAATAAACGAATGAATTAAAGAGAAAAATTGCAAAAATTCGTTACGAGAAAGTAGAGCTTTGAAAAATAAGCGTTATCCTGACATTTGTTATATGATGATGTTTTAAATTTAAAGATTTCACTTCTATTTCAAGGCCAGCTAAAACCACTGAGAACAAGATTTAACTTACGTAATCGTAAAAAATCTAAATAATTATTCTATTTAGAATGTAATAGAAGTAGTTGGTGATAATTATTATTGATTTATTTAATAATTTGTAAAATTTCCATTTACTCAACGGTCTCATCTTATCTATTGTCCTATATAGGAATAAAATGTTGCTAATTATCTGTTAAAATTCTTGTTAATTTATTTCATAAGCAAGTTCTTTTTTCAAAGAATAGTAACAAAGAAATGAAATCATCGGATACAATTAGAATGATCGATGGGGTCGTCGAACACAAAAAATTCAAACAATATTACAACAAGGATCAGTTAACTTATCGAGCAACTTTACAATAGTTTAATTAAGCCGACAATTAATATGTAAAAAAAATTAAAAATAATATAGTAAAAGCATACCCTGCTAATTTTTCTTGAACGAGGTTGGCGTACCGTTCTGGCCAAATCTGAATTAGACATTCCTTGTGGATTTTTTTCGTTTTGTGGTATTTTCCGCCTCCCCCAAAAATAAATGATACTCAAATTTCTAGAATGGAGGTAGCGTCGCGACGCACTACGCACTCAATAACAAAACAAAAATTAACAAAAAAACACAAGTTTTTCTAGGTTTCAAAAAATATATATATCGAATAAAAAACTAGAAATAATTATCACGAAAATGGATATTGTCCAGCCTTAATAATTTTAACACTCATTTTTCCACCGTTTATCTATGTACATCTGTATATGTAAAGAAAATATATGTAAATGTGTAGTTGTCACTTACACGTGGTATACCCAGATGGTCACCACACTAATTCGCCGTCTTCGTTTAATTGACGACCCAAGTTATTGGCGCAAACTATCTGTGTGTATGTGTCTGTGTGTGTATAAAATAAATTTAACTGATCTGTGTACAACAACAACAATAGCAACAACAGAAACTGCGCGACTCTATATCTACCATGCCAATTAAATCCTTGTTCAATTTAAATAGACACAAGCAAATCAAAGTCGCTTATGAAGCAAATGAACAACCATAATGGTGATAAAACAAAGACAAGGCGCCATACGACATAAAATATAAATTACAATCGTTATAATATTGGCGACAATTAATTATCATAAAGACTGCGATAATAATTGGACTTATTATTATTTTTATATTGGAAAAAATCGTAAATTTAAGGTTATGTTTACAATAATTATTGTATAACTCTTTTTTCTCTCTGTCTCGCATACCATTTAATGAATCATTGATTAATAATAAATCGTCGTGGTAGATCTATAAAATGAAAATCAGCTGACTTTGATTTTTCCAAGTGGGGAAAAATTTAGAAAATTAGCGCGTTAAAATCAATACATAATTCAATAAAAACAAAAATTAGAAAAAATAAAAATAATAATCAAAGAAAACACGACCTACAACAATTAATTATATAAATATAAATAATAAATAATCAAAGATATTCTAATTTATTTATTAATTTATTAATTATAAACATATTGTGATAACACTTATCATATAATAATGAGGAAATTGTCTAATTTTATTCTGTAAATCAAATAAATAAACATTTGTTTAAAGTTCAATAGATAGCAAATTTATAATTAACGAATATAGTCAATAAGGAAAAATAAGTTAATATGCAACCAACAATACATTTGATTACAGCCATGCACCAACAATAAGATTCCGCGGCAAAACGTTAACGTTACGAACATCAGATTCATTCATTATCTCGTTCAGCGTTTGTAATGTCGGTAATGCACATTTCTCTTAATAGTATTTTAAACTTCAGTTGGTCAAGTCCAATAATAATAAATCAGTAATGGTAGAAATTTTGCTTGCCTATCCTTGTTTGCCTCACTATTACTACTATAGACAATAATTACTACTGTGCCTTTGGTGACGTAGTATCGTAGCTAGGTTCGATCATTTGAAAAATTGCATTCACAAATGTCAAGTGTGAATCAAGTTACGTTACTAGGACACCAAAAGCACAGCCAACTGCGAGAATAAATATCGTGGTACACCCCGTATAGATATACTAGATTTATGGCCTTGACATTTCTCAACGTATTTTCCAAGTCGCCGAACAAAGCTACGATGCTACGTAACGAAAGGCATGGCCAACTAAGAGGTAAAATATCGTTATACATCTCATATAATATATGTTATATGGATTTTTTACTGATATAGACTGAACTTTAGGTTAAATCTTCTTCTCCTTGAATAAATATTCAAAAAGGAGGATTTATTTTGACTTATTATCCATCAAAAATTTAATCGCCAAAAGAATTTTAGAATATTTTAACATAATCTTATTAAGAACATCAACAAATGTCAAATTTAGAACAGTATGAAGCAATCTATGGTCCTACGTAACGAAAAGCATAGCCAACTTTGAGAAGAAATAGCATTGTACATTCTGCAATTATGTACTGATATTACCAAAACTTCATTCTTTATTCTGAATGAATTTACTTAAGTTTTATTATATTGAATATTAAAGCAATATGGTAACATCAATTTATATGATTATTTGTAAATTCATAGATTAACTATAACCTCAATTCTTATTCAACTATGTATGTGCGCATGTGTAAACTCTCCCCGATAACGTTAACGTTTAAAATGTGGAAAACTTCATTAAATTTAGCCCCTAATCAGAATTGCATTATTATCTTGCTGATAACCCCTACATCATTTAGAATTGATTGTAATGATGGTGAGTATAAGAAAAATCGCAATAATTAAGGATTCTGATTGCTTTTTTTTATTCATGTATTCGTGGGGAATAACTGTGCGAATAATTGTCTTCTAGATATTGCACTTATTGTAATTATTTTTCATTTCATGCTGTAACAATATAATTAAGGACGAAGCAGGGATATATATGGGGGAACTTTGTGTCAAATGAGCCCCCAAAATTCTTGACGCGCTATACTGAAAGTTCGCTCACAATTGCTTTATAATTATTTATAAAATGAACACTTACGAAACTAACTGTAGGTCTGGAAGTGGATGGAATTTTATCACGATCATCATTAGTAGCTTCTCTACTTTCGGCCTGCCCCATGGCCCCTATAGGGGCTCATCAACGAGGCCGGCCACCACCACCACCACCAGCACTACCCTTATTAGAAAGAAGCAATAGTCGATTACACACACCAACACAAACAAAACATTGATTCATATACGTATACGTTCAAGCAAATAGACACACTCACACAAACACGTCTAAAAGCGGATAGCGCCCGTTTAGACCCTGACGGCGCCGTCGCCAACGGTCTATGTTGCGTTAAAGCGATTGGTTAGTTGCGGCATGTTTCCCTGGTTACCTTTGACTGTTACCCACAAAGAAAAAAAATGACGCAAGACCGGTTGGGGTTTTTTCCTCGTAAGGGTTGATTTTTATTAGAGTTAATCATTAAAATTATGAATCATTTAAAAAACTTTTTCTATAATATGGTTCTAGATTAAAAATTGTGATAATACTTAATTTTAACATGAACTTATTTTATAAATTATCAATATGTATGGAGAGCTACATTTAGTGATTCATAACCTGTTAAATAATACGGACAATATCCCCAACTATATTGATAAAAATTATCCCTGAACACAAAATTGGGGAATTAAAATGAAACGACCAATTCCATTATCAACTTTATTACGTTTTCCATTATTATTTGGAAGTTTCTTAGGAATGGTAGGATTAGGACTTGTTTACAAGTATTGCAAATTATAAAAAAAGGTTGTTTAAATGAGTGTTTTTTAATAATTATCAGCAATTTTTCATAGGGCTAATTGGATTGGTGATATAGAAGCAGAACGAAAACGATTATTTCCTGAATCGCATGAAAATAATGCTTTATTAGAAAATTTCAAAAAAGAGGCCAACAGAAGATAGAAATTAGAATTTATACATGAAAAATTAATATAAATACTTTTATCTATTTGTTTATGTGTATATAAGTTAATAAATAATGTATAGTTTATAGTTTTTAAACAATACCTTAAACAGACCCGAAATAAATTCGAAGAAGTGCCAACAAAAAAATAATAATATTACCAATTTAAATATAGTCAGATTGGTTTTGCAAATTTAATTAAATCTAAGGTTTAAATTATTTAATTTTCAAATAATAATTAGATTGACAATACTTTAAGACACTTCTACCGGGTGTACCACGGACACGGTATTTATTCTCACAGTTGGCCAGTGTTGCCAGGTACCAGTGAAGTGAAATCGGTAGGAGAAGACGGTAGAATTCGGTAGATTATATATATATATATACAGGCTGGACAAAAAGTATGGATACAGCTAAATATCTTGAAAACGGGTTATCCAAATTAGCTAAAATTTAAGACACAGTTACAATGTAATCAAATCTATAACCTAAGATTTTTTCTGATTTGTATCGTCATCTGTCTCCGAGATACAAGGCTAACTTGATGCTTTTTAAATGGCACAAGGGGTCAAGTGTACTATTTCTATATGCTCTTCTCCACTTAAATGCCTCATTTTTATAGTGATTATTTTACACAAATTTAATCTTTGTTCAACGTGTAAATGATAGGCACCTCATGACGTCATTTCCAAAGCTAACTTTGGAACTTGACTGTTATTACAAGTGCTATTTGTTCGAAAACTAAAGAACTAATATCGATGTAAACATGTAAACAAAATATTGTTTAGTTCAAAATATGCCAGATTTTGTTGGTTAAGCACAAATAAATAATTAGTAATTAAACAAAAAAATCGGTAGAATTAAGCTTCAGTTCGGTAGATTAGTACACAAATCGGTAGATATACCGAAAAATCGGTAGACCTGGCATCACTGCAGTTGGCTGTGCCTTTGTTTACGTAGTAAATTTGTTAATGTATTTTTCCTATTTTGCGTTGGAAATAGACTTATTTTGACATAAAAAGTAGTGTGGAAATGAAATATTTCTTAACTACTTTGAGTGTAGAAATATCTAGGATAATTTATTTTTTAGAAGTTGGTAACACTTGCCTTATTATTGAAATGTCACTTTTTGACAGATATTAAAAACAGTCAATTTAAATAAAAATTTTATTTCATTTAATTCAAATTGTTTCTCCATTGCATTTTCAAGAATTTCCCACAGTTCGGGTGGAGTACACGATAAGTGGTCACACATTTTCACTTAAAAATTGTAATGAAAATGGAGACTAAAACAATTGAAAATCAACTTGATGGATACTAGATACAAAAATTGAATATCGGTCACACCTACAATACCAACTCCTATAAAATTCCCTAAATTTCCAAAATTTATTTTTTTTTGCAAATAGGGTGCAAGGGGGTGCAAAATAGGAAAAATAGTATAAAAAACTCGGTTCAGAAGTCAATTCCTGCATTCGACCATTAAAAAACTCGCCGCTTCGCGGCTCGTTTTTTAATATTGGTCTCATGCAGGAATTGTCGACTTCTGAAACTCGTTTTTTAATATACTATTTCCTATTTTGCGTTGGAAATAGACTTATTTTGACCTTAAAAATCGTGTGGAAATGAAATATTTCTTAACTACTTTGAGTGTAGAAATATCTAGGATAATTTATTTTTTCGAATTTGGTAACACTTGCCTTATTATTGAAATGCCACTTTTTGACAGATATTAAAAACAGTCGATTTAAATAATAATAATTTTATTTTATTTAATTCAAATTGTTTCTCCATAGAATTTTCAACGATTTCCCGCAGTTCGGGTGGAGTACACGATCATTCGTCACACATTTTCACTTAAAAATTGTAATGAAAATGGAGACTAAAACAATTCAAAATCAACTTGATGGATACTAGATACAAAAATTGAATATCGGTCACGCCTACAATACCAACTCCTATAAAATTCCCTAAATTTCCAAAATTTATTTTTTTTGCAAATAGGGTGCAAGGGGGTGCAAAATAGGAAAAATAGTATAAAAAACTCGGTTCAGAAGTCAATTCCTGCATGAGACCAATATTAAAAAACTCGCCGCTTCGCGGCTCGTTTTTTAATATTGGTCTCATGCAGGAATTGTCGACTTCTGAAACTCGTTTTTTAATATACTATTACAAATGGCCGAACCAAACTACGATAATACCTAAACAAAAGCACAGCCAACTGGGAGAATAAATACCGTGGTACACCCTGTATAGGTACATTATAGACACATCCGCAATAAAAAAAATCTCCAAAGGCAGCAAGTACCTTATATAGCGAATTTTTTTATGTATCTACATACTGAAATATTAATTGCAAAACATTCTTATGATACTAACAATTAATATATTTTAATAACATTGAATCAACTAATAAATTCATTTCCCGATGTTATTTTAATATTTATGATTTTTATTGAAAAATACTTTTAATCCACAAACAATAAGAAACACTAATAAAATTTCAAATTTCACTCGTTTCTAAGTTTGTTGTTTGTCTAATACGTCTAATCAAGGCCTGCTTGATTTTTTCAAGCGAAATTCTCTAGCAGGCCTTGCGTCTAATATTAACTGTCAAAATTAGTTGCCCCCCCCCCCCGCGATATTCAATTTTTTTTCTAATATCAATAGTCAGAGAACATATAGCCACCTGAGATAATCGATTTTACTGCTTATACTCAAAAAGATTTTTGCATTTTTCTTGCGAACCAACGAACCGATTTTGATGATTTTTTTTCTGGGTCATAGAGAATGGTCGGCTCTACTGTTAATTTAATTTTCATCAAAATCTAAGCAAATGTAATATTGAAAATGATTTTTTTTAACATTTCTTCAGCTCTTATTCCAAAAGTGTTGGCCCTACCAGTCTGGCCAACGAACTCATCCAAGCTATCACAAAGACCGATTTTTGTACCAAGTTTCATTCAGATTGGACTATTTTTACGGCAGTTATCGTGGGTATACAGTATACATATATATATATATATAAATATATATATATATATATATATATATATATATATATATATATATAAAAAAAAATTTTAACGAACGGTGGATATGGGTTCCTTAGGTCCCAAGACGAACTTCTGTGCAAAAATTTTTCGGAAATTCAAAAGTGAGGATCTCGTCATTACCTAATTTTTTTTAAAAAAATTCGCTAATAAAAAGACCAGCTTGATTAATTAATTAGCTTAACGCTGTTTAACCGGTTGACGTCATTGGTGGATAGTTAGCATACCTACCATACCTACATATACATAGAGACAGGCATAGCTACCTGTCTCTATCGATGTCTATATCTGTATCTGTATGTATGTAGGTATGTCTGTTTTTGTTCAATTATCTATAACATTCCTTGGTTTATAAAACACAAAATTTTATAGTAAATAAATTTGAATTTTCCACACAAAAATGGTTTCTTATTTTGTTTGCATGAGAAATGTTACGCTACTGATCTGTGGTGTGACGTCACGCTTGGCGCATCTTTCACGAGACATGCCGTTCTTAGTTTTTACAATATGTACGCGAATGACGTCACTGGTGACCCGCAATAGTAGGGATGCCGAAAAAATGTGGTTCGTGACAACGATTATGAATTCTTACAAGGATTGCTCATGAACCACATTTTTTCGGTATCCCCACTCTTGTTGTCTCCAGTGACGTCATTCGCGTACATACAGATACGGATAGACATCGATAGAGACAGGTAGCTATGCCTATCTCTATCATGTATATGTAGGTATGCCAACTATCCGTCAATGACGTCAAATATTTGGCTTATATGGAGAGTATAGGCAATGAGCAATCATTGTAAGTTTACAATCGTTGGTTCGTGAGCAATCCTTCTAAGCATTCATAATCGTTGCTATTTCACTAAATGCAGGAATCCATGTATTGAGAGTTGCATACAATACAGGTGCTAAATTCAAAATTTAAAAAATCTTTATTTGTATGTTTGAACTTACAAAAAAAATCTATTCCCATAATCGTCGAATTTTAATTGTATTATCTTTGGAATTCTTAAAATTCTTATTAATCATCTTTAATGTGTAATAAATTCGACATCTGATAAAAAATAATAAAAATAAATCCAATGGAAAATCTTCACATGGTTTTGAGAATTCAACACTAACTAAATATTGTTTAATACGTTCAACTACATTCAAATCTAATGCTAATCGTGGAAACAAATTACAAAACATATCATCTAAATTTTCAATATATGCTAAAAATTCAATTGGTGATCGTTTTGTATAATTAACAGAATTCTTATATGTTAAATAATATTGTAATAATGATAATTTACAAGCTTGTTGTTGTTTAAAATACTTTTCACAATCAACACATTTGTGTTGTGAAGATATTTTCGTTGAAAAATATTTAAGAAGATAAATTAAAGTATTATTTGCAGGTGGATAGAAATCACGATAATCAATAGAAAGTTTTAATAAACTCTCACTATTATCTATTAGAGATGAAATAGTTGAATTATCTTTCAAAAAATACGATAATAATCCATCGATATTATTAATAAAACTTATATTTTTTGTATATTTCAAATAATTTAAACTGAACATTTTACGGAATGAATTATAAAATTGTATAGGTGTCGGTTTATTACCATACTTATTGTGGATATTTTTTAAAAAATTATCCATTGTATCCATAGTGAATTGGTGGCCATCTAATCGTTTATTTGGTAGATCATAACAAACATACAATAGTGAATTAATTGTAATTTGCCACCCTTTAATATACCTCAAACTAGCCGTAATATCTTCACAATAAACGTCTAAAACTTTCATATCTATAAACATTTCTAATATTCGTAATAAAAAATCAACGTTTTTACACAATTCAGTATTACTTGGCAGATAGAACATGTTAAATAATTCATTAATTTGTACAATAAACTCAATTGTAGCATTAGCTTGTTCTGGTAATTTATTGAAAGCAATATAAGTACTCAAACCGGTAATTAATTCATTACTAAATAATTCTGATGCTGTTTTGATTTGTTTTTTCTCAATTTTCGATGGATATAAATGATGATCGGTCAATATAGGCACAATTCTACATTTTTGTTTTTTATCCTTATCATAAAACTCTTCCACATATTTGAAATCAATCCGATTATCTCTAATTTGGATTGCATATTGTAAAAAACAATTCCTGATTGATTTTAATAATGATAAAATATTAAACATAAAGTAAATCTTCTCATTATTCACGGTAATAAATGGATTTTCCAATGAAATCTTTGTAATGTCTATAAATTTATAAAAAATCGATTTTTGACTTGTTACAATCGCTTTAATCTTCAAACCGTAATTTTGAAGATTCCCAACTACATTAATAACAATATCCTGTATATCGCGGACCAGGGAACGATTATTAATAAAAAAATATGAAACTAATTGTTCCCAATTTGTATAAATACCTCTCAACATAAACACCAAAACTGTATTACCTGGTAGAAATTTATGAAAAGAACTCTCATGTAAACCGATAATTCTATCACGACTTGTATTGTAAAATAAAAATTGTTTTAATGGTAATCGATCAATTAATAGAATACACGATTTGGATTTATTATTAAATAGATTAATCTTCGTTTTCAATGCTATCAATGATGGATTATTATAACCACCATAGATTTCCCATTGGTTTATGTATTTAAATAATCCTTGCCTTGTTGGTAAATCTAATAGTTTCTCAACAAATTTGTATAATTTTCGATCAATTGAATACAAGATTAGTGCGAATTGTTGGAATTTCTCTTTGTTCTCTTTGAATTGATACATTGAGATTAATAAATTGGCTACTGTTTCGTTGAAATGACGTTTACAATAAATCTGGAAATCCTCCTTGTCGATTCTTATGTGTTTTAACAGATATTTTGGTGTTTGAGTACCATAATCTCTTCTATCACTCTCCACATCTGTATTTGATATTGTATCTATTTTTTCAGGAAGAAAACCATTATAATGATAAATACAACATGTAGAATTAAATTACCGATTGATTCTGTTGGTGGTGTAATTGTTATTAAATCATTTATTGATGGCCCTTGGGCTGTTTTAGAATCGTATGCAATTGGATAAGCGTACGATTTCAATCGACTCTTTGTATAACCAGCAAACATACAAGGTTCGAAATGTCTACTGCATACTCGTTTAGATGCACGTCTGGCAACTTCTAAATCCCTCAAATCCGGCCGATTTATCAACTCAATCCATAATAAAAACCTTCAAAAGAAAAAATAATAAATGTTTATCGACATGATTTTAAAACTTACCTTTTCTCATCTTTTGGAAATGAAAAGAAATTCAAATCACTGGATTTACTATATCTTTTATTACAATGAGGATAACAACAAAGAAAAGTCATATTTTTTAAATAAATAAACAACAATAAAAAAAAAGTGAGGTTAAGAACGTGGCTCGAATCTAGTATTGGTCACACAGTAACCAAACATAATTTTCTATCAAACTGGGCGGGAACGTAAGTCGTTGCTTAGGGCGGTAACACAGATGACTAACTTTTATTTTATATCAATTTTAATGCATTTATTGCAACAAAAAATAAACCAACACTTTATCTTTTGATGAATACTAACTAAAAATGTAATTTTTAATTGGTGTTTCGGTGTTTCTACAAAGTTTAGTTTTTATTGCAAACATAATTGTTAGTGTTTTTAATTAAGGATAATTGGTAGTAAATTGGCAGATCTTCGCATGAAGTTTGGCGCCTTAACCTTATTTTTACAGAAAATTGAAAATAAAAAGTTTTGATCGTAATATTTGTAATTAAAACCCAATTTTCTTATAATTATGTCGTTAACAGAACCTGCAGCGGCCCTTAATTTAGGTAATTTCTCAAATATTAGATAATTATTTCAATTTTGTTGTAATTATCTTGACATAACCTTAATTTTTCAATCTTTATAAACAAAATTGTTAAATTTAACAAATGTTCTATTTTTCTAGATATAAAACAACAACAGAGCTTTGTGAATTATTACAACAGTCTTCCAGAAGTAAGTGCTTAAGGAAATCATTATTGCGTATTGTATAAATTTGAATTTATTCAATTTTAAAGTTCTACAAACTTAAATTAACTTAAACATAGGAAATTTGTTTGATTAAATAATGATTTTATATATTTCTAACCGATACTTTCACGAATCGATTGTGCCTTGCTCTTTACTTTATTACCTAATCGTTTCCAAAAACTAGGCTGTTCTGTGGTTGTTGTTATTACTTCGGTAACATTATCTTCAATTTCTTGTTGTTGTTTTTGATTAGTTTGAACAGTAACTTTTGTTTTTATTCCAGTATTAGCTAATCCAACTTCACCTGATATTAAAGCTCCACTTGATTGTTCCTCTTGATTTGAATTTGCATTGTATCCCCCTGTAGAATGTTGTGATTGACTTGTACCAAAAGACGAATAAGCACTAAAGCCAGTACTAGGACGTCTATATGGACTTTGATAGTTTAGATTAATGTGAGAATTAGATGGTTTATGATCAAGATCAACGTAACTAGTTTGTGAGATATGCCTTGTAGTACCTACAGGTACTTGATATTGATGACCATCAATATCTAAAGTGTCATAAACAGGACGTGGTACATAAACCATTTGTCGAGAACTTGTATCTAGATTGTTTGCAAGTGCATCGATTAATTGTTGTGATGTTTGTTGGGCCTCTGTTAAACGTTGATTTTCATCAATGTTTTGTTGATTGGAAATTTGTGGTTCTATTGGTTGTTCAAAGATTTGCTGTTTTTGTGATTGTTGTTGATTAGAATCATCATCAAGATTATTTGTTGTTATATCTTGAATTTTACCAAAATTCGGTTGTTGAACTTGTTGTTGTGTTAGATCGGCATCATCAATTTGTTGTCCAAATTCCAGATTTCCATTTAATTGAATTTCTTGTCCATGATATAAATCAGGTCTTCTATAATGAGATCTATAATTATGTTGCGTTTGCCGGCCAAATTCTAATTGTTCCTGTCTTTGAAGGCTACTCGAATATGGCTTACTGGAATGAGGCTGTTGTACCTGTTGTGTTAGATCAAAATCATCAACTTGTTGTCCAAAGTCGGGTTGTTGTAAATTGCCTGAATGTGGTTTAGTAAAATCAGGTTGTTGGACTTGTTGTGTTAGATCTAAATCGTCGATTTGTTGTCCAAATTCCATTTGTGGTTGTTGAAGTTTACCTGAGTGTGGCTTTCCAAAATTAGGTTGTTGAACTTGTGTCAAATCAGAGTTGTGTGTATGTTGCCCGAATTCAGGTCTTTGTAAATTACCTGAATGTGGTTTACTAAAATCAGGTTGTTGTACCTGTTGTGTTAGATCTGAATCATCGATTTGTTGCCCAAATTCCAATTGTGGTTGTTGAAGTTTTTCTGGTTTTCCAAAAACAGGTTGTTGTATTTGTTGAGTTGAATCTAAATCTTCTGTTTGTTGTCCAAATTCTAATTGTTCTTGTTTTTGAAGATTACCTGAATGTGGTTTAGTAAAATCAGGTTGTTGGACTTGTTGTGTTAAATCTAAATCGTCGATTTGTTGCCCAAATTCTGGTCGTTGTAATTTACCAGAATGTGGCTTATTGAAATCAGGTTGTTGTACCTGTTGTGTTAAATCTAAATGATTGATTTGTTGCCCAAATTCTGGTCGTTGTAATCTACCTATTTGAGGCTTATTGAAAACAGGTTGTTGCACTTGTTGTGTTAGGTCTGAATCATCGATTTCTTGTCCAAATTCTGGTCGTTGTAAGTTGCCTAAATGTGGCTTAGTAAAATCAGGTTGTTGGACTTGTTGCGTTAAATCTATGTCTTCGATTTGTTGTCCAAATTCTGGTCGTTGCAATCTACTTATTTGAGGCTTATTGAAAACAGGTTGTTGCACTTGTTGTGTTAGATCTGAATCATCGATTTCTTGCCCAAATTCTGGTCGTTGTAATTTACCGATTTGTGGCTTAGTAAAATCTGGTTGTTGTACTTGTTGTGTTAGGTCTGAATCATCGATTTCTTGTCCAAATTCTGGTCGTTGTAAGTTGCCTGAATGTGGCTTAGTAAAATCAGGTTGTTGGACTTGTTGCGTTAAATCTATGTCTTCGATTTGTTGTCCAAATTCTGGTCGTTGCAATCTACTTATTTGAGGCTTATTGAAAACAGGTTGTTGCACTTGTCGTGTTAGATCTGAATCATCGATTTCTTGCCCAAATTCTGGTCGTTGTAATTTACCGATTTGTGGCTTAGTAAAATCTGGTTGTTGTACTTGTTGTGTTAGATCTGAATCATCGATTTGTTGTCCAAATTCTAATTGTGGTTGTTGAAGTTTTTCTGGTTTTCCAAAAACAGGTTGTTGTACCTGTTGAGTTAAATCTAAATCTTCTGTTTGTTGTCCAAATTCTAATTGTTCGTGTTTTTGAAGATTACCTGAGTGTGGTGTTGTAAAATCAGGTTGTTGTACCTGTTGTGTCAAATCTAAATCATCGATTTTTTGCCCAAATTCTGGTCGTTGTAATCTACCTATTTGAGGCTTATTAAAAATAGGTTGTTGGACTTGTTGTGTTAAATCAGAATCGTCAATCTGTTGACCAAATTCCAGTTGTGATTGTTGAAGTTTACCAGAATGCGGCTTATTGAAATCTTCCTGTTGTTGAACTTGTTGTTGTGTTAAATCTGAATCATCAATTTCTTGTCCAAATTCTAATTTACCAGAGTTTGGTTTATTTTGTTGAATTTGTTGTGTTAAATCTGGTTGTTGTCTAACTTGAGATTGGGGTCTATCAGAAATAGAACCTCGATTAATTTGATTTGTTTGATAATAACTACCGTAAATTGGTGAATTTGGTCTTTGTCGAATTTGAGATTGAGGTGTTAGAAATGTTGGTTGTTGTACTTGTTGAGTTAAATCAGCATCATCAATGTTTTGTCCAATTTGTGATTGAGGTTTTCTTTCAAAGCCTGGCTCTAGAGCTTTTAAATCTAAATCTGTTTCATCTGTTTGTTGTTGGTGATGTAATTGAGTATTCCTTGAATTATCGAAATTATCAACAGAAACCTGTCCTGGATGAATTTCTTGACGATTTCCTTGACCATCAACATGATAATATCGTCGATTTGTATAACTCGAAACTATACTATGTGGTTTCTCTAATAATCGTTGATATTCTGATGCATTAACTTCACGACGATTTCCATCACTATCAATAACAAAATATTTTCTAGAAACTTGACTTTGACCAATTAAATTTACCGTATACGGATTTATTTCAGTCCTTAATCCACGATCATCAGTTTGATAGAATTTATAAGTCATATGTAGATTACCATTACGGAATTTTTGTAAATAGTCTTGAAATTCAGCTTCACTAAGCAATTTCCTTTGGCCGTTTTGATCTTCTATATAATAACTTTTACTAACTTGTTGATTTGTATTAATATTCATTAATTCTTGTGACCATTTATGGAATAATTGTTGGATATCGTTTTGTTGTTCCGCTTTTATTTCAACATTATGTCCAAAATTATCACCAATATAGAATTTTAGATTATTTTTAGAATCTTGTGGAATATGTTTGGAAATTTCTAAATGTTTGAAGAATTGCGTCTCATCGATCTGTTTCTTTGTCCCATCGCTATCAATAATAAAATATTTCCTTATAAATCGTATTATAGGTCGATTGTGTTGATGGAAATGATCGGAAATCTGATGATAACCATGATGCAGACGTGAAAGGAATGTACCAGGCGATTGTGGGAATATTTCTTGTTGTTGTTGTTGTTGTTGTTGTTGTTGATCATCACTCAAATCTTCTAATTTCTGACTTTTTGGTGGCTTCTCTGGCAATTGTTGTTGCAATTGCTGTGTTAGATCGTCCGATTGTTTTTGATTTAAATCGAAATCTTCAAGTTGTTGTGTTAGATCTTGATCTTCTAATTGTTGTGTTAAATCAGCATCATCATTTTGTTGTTGATAAGCTGATGGATCATCACCCATCATACAATCAGGATTATTTAATGGAATTGGATATGTTTCAAATCCACGTACAGGTCTATAATTTTTGATATTTGAAGCTCCTGCTGCTGATGATGCTGCTGATGATGATGATGATGCTGATGATGAAGAACTCCAACTATAATGTTGTGAATATTGTTGAAGGCCTTGTCGTAATTGTCGTTGTAGATCATTTTCTAAAAGATTCCTCAATTGTGCCATTTGTGTTTCGTATTGTTGTCCAACACCGAAATTATGTCCATAATGTTGACGTAAACGATGCTCAATTTGTTGTGTTAAATTTCGATTTAATTCATCTGTTAATTGTTGTAACATTGTATTATAATTGAAATTATCAACTCTATTCCCTTGATAATTATGATGTGTTTGTCTCATTAAAGCTACTTGTAATTGTCTTGTTAAATCATCATGGATTTGTCGTTGAATATTTGCCCATTCTTCTTGATTGATACCACTAACATAATTATTAACATTAGGATAATAATTAGGACGTATACCATAAACACTAGTAGTACTAGTACTAGTGTGTGTACGTAAATAATCATCACGTTGTGCATTAAAATCACGATTCAGTCGTGTTATTAAATTATTCTCAATTTGTCGTTTATAATTTTCTAAATCTTCAATTTTAAAATGTTGCGGTTGTTGATGTAATTGTAAATTGAATTGATGTGTTACATTATTACGTAGATCATTTTGTAATTGTTGTAAAATATAATCCCAATTTTGTGTTTGTTGATATGTTGAATGTGTTGAGAAGTAACGTTGTCTTGTATCTTCTAAAATTTTATTTAAATGCTCATTTAAATCATGTTGTACACGTGTTGCTATAGTTGTTAATGAATCAGGATTTGGTACAACTGGACCATAATCAATTCTTGTCGGTTCTAGATGCATTGGTAATGGTAATGGCCGGTGTTGCTGTTGTTGTTGTGGTGGTATAGGCAATGGTAATGGTCGTGGTTGTAATGGTTGTTCTGGTATTAATTGTATATTACTAGGATATGTTGGATAATTATAATTATTATTAGTTTGATGTTGTTTAACTGATGTGACACGATGGCTTGTTGTTGTTGTATGATAATAAGTTCGAACACCTTCATCTAATTGTCGAATTAAATCATTCTCTAATTGTCTTGTTAAATCAGATAATTCTTGATTATTAAAATTTGCTCTTGGTTCTATACGACCATTAACTAATGAATATGACATACCACCACGTACAGCTTGTGTACCATAACGCATTCGAATAGCATCTTGTAATGTCATAGTAAGATTCCGTCTTAATTCCTCTTCTAATAAACGTCGATCAGTTTCAATTTGTGCTTGTGTTAAACTATTTGAATATGCTGATGTTCTTCTATATTGATTCATTATAGCTTCGTGTAATTGTTGGGCTAATTGTTGTTGGACTTGTGTTGAAATTTGGCGTAGATTTGATTGAATACCATAATTTGTTGATATACTACCACTACCATGTGGATAGGGTTGAAAAACACCACTACCACTACCACCAACACCATGATTAAACATACCATTTTGGAAGACATTCTCATAATGTTGTCCTGTTTGCATTTGACCATAAGTTGATGATCCAGCACTATTATAACCAAGACTCTTCAAGTTAGGATTAACATATTCCGAATGTTGTTCACGGGCATTAACTTTCGGTTGTATACGTCCCTCTAAATCGCCATGTTTTGAATAGAAACCTTCATCGTCTTTTTTATGTTGAAGTTCATTGTTATGGAATGAAGATGATGAACTTCGATAATTGTATTCTTCATGGTAAAGACCGTTCGGTTTACAATTGACTAATGTCAAAATTGTAGCAATTACTACCACTTTCATATCCTTTAATAACATTCAAAAGAAAAATTTAAGAATTCTTTAAAGATTATAAATAAATAAAACTTACTTTAATATTTCTTAGATAATCATAGAATATGGGTTATTATCACACTTAATAAGTGCAGTACAATTTTTGCTTGTTAACTGAATCCTAAATATCGTTCGTTTTCATTTATAATGTGTCAGTTATCAAGTTGACCCTTTGATCAATCGTTAACAAAATAACAAACTAAATGATCATAATTATGGGGAATAAAGATGATGTATTTCTTGAAATTTAATTCATAAAATACTCAAAATCAAGTGTTGAATTTCCTGTATTTTGGAGCTAATATTTTGACACCGCTTTAAAAAAAAATGATTACAATTATTTAAATCATAAATTTGCTCCAATTTTGAATGATGTTCATTTTAATATTGTTAAAATTACTTAGATTATCATAGTTTTATACGAATTTTATCATGGGGTCATAAACTTTCCGCTTCTATTTTTTTTTCTTCTATGAAAAACAATTCGTAATATTCTCAAATATATTTTAATTATCATAAATAGGTTTTTTTATGTTTTCAATCTTAATCATTTTATTAGGTCAAGAGCAATAAATATATGTAAACAAAATATGCAGAAAATTATCCTTTAATTTGATAAGGCCAATTAGATCACAGTAATAATTAATCTTACGATTTTTATACCTAATGTCCTCTTTAAAATCTTGCAATTTTCATACAAAATATCGTCGTTTTAATCGAATGAAAAATGATCAAGAAAATTCCTAATAACGAAATCATTAAGTTATGATTTGCAATTTTTGAACCTGAATTCTCATCGTTTTTAAATCTGATACTATCAATGTAAAAGTGTAACTTCAATGGGACATTCTTTAAATATAATTTTATATTTCTGCGAATTTAAATAATTATTTATAAATGTTTTATATTATGTTGTATTTTAATTATCATTAATTTATTTACGTACAATTCTTTGAAACATTTCTTGTAAATAGAACAGTTGATAACACGCAACCCTAATCAATACTATAACACACTCTTAACAAATGGCGATATTTAATAAATAAAAAAATTATGTCATCTGCCACCAAACAATTAGAAATAACCCCCAATATTTACAAATACTTAGCCCTATTTTAAACTATAAAAATCAAAATTTTTATAGTTTAGTCAATTTAAAAAAAAATGATTTGTTTTTATTTCAATAGAAATCTGCCTCAACTTTACGTTTCTTCAATCATAACGATTTCTATACATTGCATGGTAATGATGCTAAACTTGGTTCAGAATACCTGAAAACTATAGTGAAATATATGGGCGATGAACCGAAATTACCTTATATTGTTTTAAGAAAATCCCAATTCGAACAATATATCCGTGAATTATTATTAATAAAACAATATCGTGTTGAAGTTTATGTAAAAACGAATAAATGGTCATTGGAATATACAGGTTCACCTGGTAATTTAGCACAATTTGAAGAGATTTTATTCGATAATGCTGAAATTACATTCAGTAATTATGTGATGGCTGTTAAGATTGTTAAAGGACGTGTGAGTTATTTATTTGATTATTTATTTATTTTATTTAATTTTTGTTTAATTATAGTTAATTGCTGTTGCTTGTGTCAATACGACAGAATTAAAATTTCAAATTTGTGAAGTTGTAGATAATGAATGCTTCACAGAATTGGAGGCTATCATTGCACAAATTGGTCCAAGAGAATGTATAATACCACAAGGTGATACACCTGATTTAATTGCATTAAATAAAGTCTTAGAACGCAATAATGTATTAATTGATAAAATGAAAAAGAATGAATTTTCATCGAAAGATATCTATCAAGATTTAGATCGATTATTATTCTTTACACAAGAACAACAACGAAATTCATTATCATTACCTGAATGTGAATTAATTGAGGCATTAGGTTGTTTAAATGCTGTAATAAAATTTCTTAATTTAACATCAGATGAACAAAATTTCAATCAATATAAAATTAATAAACTAGATTTAAATCGTTTTGTACGTTTAGATAATGCTGCATTATATTCATTGAATATTTTACCAAAATTAGGGAGTTTACAACAAACAAATGATAGTTTCTTATTACAGAATTCAACAAAATCGTTTAGTTTATTAAAATTGTTAGATACTTGTGTTACAAATCAAGGCAAACGTTTATTAGAACAATGGTTAAAACAACCATTAAAAGATTACAATTTAATCAATGAACGTTTAGATATTGTTGAATGTTTGGTGAAGAGAGCTGAAATACGTGAACAGATACGTTTGGATTGTTTAAGTCGTTTAACTGATTTGTTGCTATTATCGAAGAAATTATCAAGTAAGAAATGTACAGTACAAGATTGTTATCGAGTCTATAAAGTCGTAGCTAGTGTTCCATTTTTGATTGATGTTATGAAAAAAACCAATAATGCTTGTATAAAAACTGTACTAATCGATCCAATCACAGAAATCTACTCTGATTTGAATAAATACCAACAAATGATTGAAGAAATACTCGATATGGATTCGGTAGAGAAAGGTGAATTCTTCGTAAAGAGTACATTTGATGATAAACTAACAGGTAATTGAATTTCTACAAATTAATCGTTTTTTATTCTTTGGTGATTTTAGAGATTTACGAGAAGAAATTGAAAATTGAAGAAAAGATGCAGAAATTATTAAGACGTGCAGCTGATGATCTAAAAATAGAAGAGAAAACAATCCGTTTAGAATGTAATGATCAATACGGTTATTTCTTTCGTGTCACTTTAAATCATGAACAATCATTAAGATCACTTTCAAAATATAAAACATTAGGTGCTATTAAAGGTGGTGTACGATTCACTAATCAACAATTAGAGGAATTAAATGAAGATTATATCGAAGTTAAACGTTCTTATGAAGAAGAACAAAAGAATGTTATTACGGAAATGTTTGATGTTGCTGCCGGATATGGTGATAGTTTAAGAAATCTCAATCTCTATTTAGCTACCATTGATGTTCTTATATCGTTTGCTAACATATCAGTAACGGCACGTATCCCATACATACGTCCTAAATTATTACAGACAGGTTCCAAAATATTGAAATTGATTAAATTACGACATCCTTGTATTGAACAACAAGATCACATCTCATATATACCAAACGATGTGAATTTTGATCAAAATAAAACAACACTCCATATAATCACAGGTCCAAATATGTGTGGTAAAAGTACTTATATACGTAGTGTTGGTGTTTGTGTTTTAATGGCACAAATTGGATGTTTAGTACCATGTGAATATGCTGAAATTTCAATAGTTGATGCAATTCTATCACGTGTTGGTGCTGAAGATTGCCAGTTGAAAGGATTATCGACATTTATGTTAGAAATGTTGGAAACTTCAACAATCATTAAAGTAATTTCAATCATTTTTAACTAATCTTAAGTTAAATTTTAAAATTTTACAGACAGCTACCTCGAATTCTTTAGTGATTATCGATGAATTAGGTCGTGGTACTTCCACTTATGATGGTTGTGGAATTGCCTGGGCTATTGCTGAGTACTTTCCACAAAAAAAATTAAACTCTCAAAATTAATTTTAATCATCTTCCAGATCTCTAGCAACCGAAATTAAATGTTTTTCATTATTTGCTACACATTTCCATGAAATTACACGTCTATCAGATATACACTCTTGTATCAATAATTTACATGTAACTGCTGTAACAACTGATAAGACAATTATACCATTATATCAAATTCGTGATGGTGCTAGTGATAATAGTTATGGTGTACATTGTGCTAGAATGGTTGGTTTTCCAGAGAATGTTATTAGAGATGCAATAGAACATCAACAAAGATTAGAACATTCAGCTGGTACAAAATTTATTTCACAGTACGAACCGGCTATTAAACGAAAAATTATTAATGTAATTAAATTTTGTTGATTTTATAGCGTATTAATAAACAAATTATCTTACAGGAAGGTGATAAGATAATCGATGAGATTTTGAAAAAGGTGAAGAAACTAAATGAAAACACAAACGATGATGATGAATTCAGACAAGAATTATTAAAGATTAAAACTGAGTTAGAATCGTGCGATAATTTATTTGTAAAAGGACTGTTATGTTGAAGATTTTATAATTTTTCAGACAACTATTCTATTATTTCTTGATTTTCAGTGTTTATAAACGCTGAAATTGAAAGGAATAAAGTAAGATTTGATTAATTTGTAAAAATTACCTTTGATTTCTTCTCCAAATTCATCTAAGAAATCTTTCTCACATTCTCCATCAAATTCGATTTCAGTTGTTCTTTCAGGAGGTACCACAATATCAATTATATTATTTAGAATATCTTTCACAATTTGTTCACTTTCAGATATTTCCATTTCACTAGCTTCAATTTTTCTAAATTATCACAATAAGTGTTAATATTTAAAATTTTGGATAAAATTACCGAATTATCTCTTCCAGAATTGTTTCTCTCACGAATAATTCTATATTTCCGTCATCTATATCTATTTTTCTAAATCATTTTTTAAAATTAGCATTAATGCTTACATGTTATAATAGAATTACCGAATTATTTCATCTAAAATTAAACGCTTTATAAAAACTTCTGGCTTATCTTCCCAATCGAGCACTTTAGTGACAATCTCTTCTAATATGTCTTGAACAATTCCTTTAGGACAAGCATCAATTATTTCTCGATCCGTATCGAAATCCACATGTAGTTTTATTGACAGATAATCAAGACGTACCGATTTTCTAAAATTATAAAATTAATTAATTTCAAATTTAATATTATTGTAAATATTTCACCCGGTTATATCATCAACTTGTGCAGTTTCTTTAAGTTTACCTAGCATTCGTCTGGTATAATAGCCTTTATAAGCCGCCTTAAATTTCAATTTATAATCATTTCATTAATTAATGATTAATCAAATACTTTAATTAATGTAGCCGCTCTGTGGGCTTCTTCCGGTGTTACACCAGTCTGTCGATATAATTTAATAGCACTCTTTGCTGCTACCCTCCAATCAATAATGCCACCCAAAAGACGACTTTCTGTAAGTTTACGTTGTTTAAATTTACGAAAAGCTATTTGTATTATCTTTGCAGCTTCATCAGCGACAGTATAATCGATTTGTAATTGTTCTAAAATATCGGCAATTATTTCATCTTCATCTTTTTCTGTTGGTTTTATTTTATCTAAATATTGTCGAAATGCTTTCTGTATGATTGCAGCACTACGGTCGGCTTCTTCCCGTGTCAAACCGATTTCATTCAAGAGTGTTACCACAGTTTCACTGGTCTCGGTGATAAATTGCACTAATCTGGATGCAACTAGAAATATTACAATTAATTTGATTATAATTTGATGGATACAAGATTATTCACGTCCAGTGAAAAGTTCTTATGGCTTCTATTGTTTGGTGAGTGATCCGAGAAATATTCAAGGATTTATAGAAGGGTAGGTGAAGATCATTTTAGCAAAATTAAAACCTCGTAGCTCATTTGGAAGTTATTCAAAAAATGCTTATTTTAGACAAAAGCGCGATTTTTTGACCAACATTGAAATGAGCTACGAGATCCTAATTTTGCTAAAATGATCTTCAGAGATCTCTCGCCAAATAATGAGAGTTGCCATAAGAACTATTCGCAAGACGTGAATAACCCTCTGTAGTTTACTTCGAGCATGTTCTCTTGTTATCAGTAGAGCATCGAGATAATCAGCGATGAAATTGTAGTAATCATGTGGTTGATGTCTAAGCACCTAAAATTTGGTTGCAACTTTTTAATTTTAATTGTAATTATTTTATAGTACTTCTCGAGAAATATCACTCATCAATTCACGTAAACCTTCAGGGACTACGCAGATGTATTTGGCACAGTGCTTATGTAATGTTACATCCATTGTACTTGACAAATATTTTTTTTGTCAAAAAAATGCAACTTGATTACGATTAAAATGTTCTCTTTAACAAGGAATCGAATGGGACCCCAACATAGGTATGATGATAATAATGATATGTAAATGAAGACCTATTTTGTTTTTTTCAAGTCATAAGTAATCATAGAAGTGATCTCTTTTTTACTTCAGTAAAATACCACTTTAGAAGATTATAACTGATTGTGAGTTAATCTACACGTGAACAGTTTCTTCGTCGTATTTCTTCATATTTATGTACCTACTCTAACAATAAAGAATGGTGTCGAATTGACTTAAGTACCGTTGATTCTTCTAAGGTATACTTTAAAATAATTTTGAATTACTTGTTAATTTCGAAATATAGAAAATTATGAGTCAAAAACTAATTATTATAGGACAATTGTTTATAAAAATTTCGATTAAAAATGATTAATTCATGTCTAAAATTAAAAAAGAAAATGTTTGATTCTTTTAATAGCGAAATTCATTAGAAAAATTGATAGTTAATGACGAATGTCTGTAAATCTTGACTCAAAATTGTCTTCCAAATCGTCTCTTTTTCATAAATCTGTATTAATATTATGATGTTATGATTTGGAACCCCCATAAATCCCTCAGATTTTTACAGTTTCCTAACATGTAGCTTCTCTATAAATTCTATGATTTCACAATAAAATAAAATATTCTCTTATCAAATAAGGTCATAACACTCATAACACATTTAAATCTTTTAGTAATAACATTGCGTTTAAATTTTTTACTAACAAAAAAGAGAAAAATCTAAATAATGGTAAGTGTACACGCATCGGCCTTGAATACTCTTTTTTTTCGTTAATTTTTATTTTTTATAACCACTCTATTAGAATATAGAAATTAATGATAATAATTTAATTATTAACAATACAGAAGAAATTATAACAACAACGAATAGGCATAATATGGGTCAATCTTCAAGAAACACAAAAATTAAAATATTACAACATTCAACAACAATAATTCAGTTATTATCATTACTGTTTGTTATCGTAATTATTGCTTTATGTATATTAGAACCATTTGAATTCTTCACATGGCATCCGTTCCTCTTATCAATCGGGGTAAGTTCTAAAATTATTATCAATACCAAACATAACCTATATATGTATATCTATATATGAATGTTTTCAGTGGGGCTTATTAATAACACAAGGAATTCTATCGATATCACCGTACAATTTCTTAACGAAACATTTTTTAAGAGATCAACGTATCCGTCTACATTGGTTATTACAAATATTGGCAATAATTATGATAATAACTGGTTTTCTGATTGTTTATATTAATAAGAATCGTTTGAATAAGTATCATTTTCAATCATGGCATGGTTTATTCGGTTTAATAACAATCTTAGGTTTAATACCAACAGTATTTGGTGGTATTGTTGTACTTTATAATACCAAATTTAAACGGTATATTAAACCGAATTTATGTAAATTGTTACATATAAGTGGTGGTATTATTTGTTTAATATTTGGTGGTATTTCATTTATATTAAGTGTATACACCAAATGGTTTCAACGGCGTATTAATAACGAAGCAATCATTTTTTATTGTAGTCTATTAGCGATATTACCAGTATTTATTTTGATATTGTTCCATCCTATTAGGAATGGATACAATTATTTAAAACCATATTTGTAGTGATTTCTTTAATTAAAAGATTTCGACTAATTTAACAATTCGCATTATTTAAAAGAAACCTGAAATTGCTAATATAATAATAATAATATATAGTAGTAGCTGATTTTAAAAAGTAGCAAACTAGGGCGATTACAGCGCCACTTGTCGATTTTCTGTACTAGAAAAGTTGCATACACCGAATTCTAAGTGATTGTCATCGGTTGTGAATCATAATTTCCATTAATTACACTAAAAATTGATTAAATTCATTGTATTTATTGTAAGTATTTAACAGTATTTTAATTATTTATTAATTTATTGATTCTTGTAGTATTTGTTATTGAGACAAGATAAAAAAGAAGTGGTTATGTTGCCAACAAATCAAGCAGTATCTTGGGTAGGTATACGAAATAATTCAACTATAACTTAATTAACAGTAATTTTATATGAAATTTAACAAAATTATTACTTAATAACTTGAAATATATGTGGTAAAGAAGTTAATTTATAGCTGTAGGTCAATGGGGTCATCTAGACGTAGGTCGTCACTTGAACCGATTTGTACACAAATTCCATTGTCATTTATTGTTAGTACTGCCAAAGCAAGAAATTAATGTTTAAATCAAGCCGATTTATTTCGTTATATGGTTAGAATGTCGAATTATTAGCATAGGCAGCAGGAAATTATCTAGATAGATTTGATTTTAATTGGAAAACATTGAAAAATTGCCATTCTACTAGTATCTAATTAACTAATTACCCAAATTTCATTAATTATCTGTGAAGTAGTCGAAAGGTATATTTTTCTAAAATACATGTGTTTTAATGCAAGTTTCAGAATATCACTTAATCATAATTATTTAATTGGTAATTAAGAGTAGAAATATAGGAAAAGTATATCGGTTTATTTAATTATCACTGTCCAAATAATTGAAGGGAGATGGCGTTGTAGTTGGCTATGTTCTTGGTAACGTAGTATCGTAACTTGGTTCATACTTGACATTTGTTAATGCATTTTTCAAATAGCCGAACCAAACTACGATACTAAAAGCACAGCCAACTGCGAGAGGAAATACCATGTTACACTTGGTATGATTCTTAAATAAATTACACCAAATATTCGACTTAATTATAGTTGATTTAGTGATGGGAGAAGTTTGAGTACTAGAGTCGAGAAATTCTCAATTCCTCTAAGTTCTCATACTTAAAATATTGTAGTCTAAACGTTAGTTGAAAACAAAAACTATAACATCCGATAGAAAGTAAGTTAAGTTAGTTACGTAAATTGCAAATCTTAAACTTTCTGTGGTTATAGTTCTTAAGTAATTTGACTAAAAATCGAAATTACTTTTATTTTTAGACAAAGAAGCATTCTTGTCTGGCCAAGTGGAACATATTATTCGAGAAAACGAACGAATGGATTTTATTTAAACCAAATCCTGGTGTCAAATTCTATTCTTGTTATTCATGTAAAAATCTGTGAGTTTTTTCTTTATTTCAATACAAAAATATTGTAAATTTGTTGTAATTTCTTCTAGGTTTTTATCAAAGATAGCATTTCAAGATCATATAAATCGTCGTGTTATAACAATTAAATATAAATGTAAAGATTGTTCGAATCTATTAACATTCTTCAATCGTTGTTCATTCTTATTACATACACGTAAACATTACAATATCAATGAAGGTGAATTAAATCTATCACATTTAGATATATTTATATTATCTGATGATTTAATTGGTTTTCATTATCATGAGAATATACCGTATTTATATAGTGATGATGAGGAATATGTAACAGATGATAGAATAATCAATACAAATTTTTATATGCCTGATGATAATGATATGGGTAAACAGATAATTCATATGAAAGCACATAAATTAGTATTTCATAATGATGCAAAATCATTAACATTAAAACAAATCGCTTCAAATATACCATTATGTGAAATAATTATTCATTCACCAATAATAACAACAACAACAACAAATACACCAACTTCAACAATAGTAAAATCACAAATAACACGTCGAAAGAAACGTTCAAATCAAAGGAAATTAATTGAAATCGATGATAATAACAGTGGTATTGATACGAATTTGATTACAACAACAATTAAAGAAGAACCAAATCAGGATGATTCAATTATGTCAAAGATTGAATCATTAAGCGAGATAGCTTTAGTAAAAAAATCACCAACATGTACGGAATGTTTACAAACAATCAATAAATCAATGACAATACATTTCTCTTATAATAATAAACCATACGATGATAGTTTATATTGTATTATATGTAAATATATAGCACCGACGAAATGTTCATTAAGTGCACACAAACGTATCCATTCAAATTTACCACCGTTTGTATGTCCGGAATGTGGGAAAAATTTCTCGAATTCAACACTTTTAACTATACATATAGAAGATGTGTGTTATCATACAGCGAAACGGATACGTTACCGTTGTCCGGCAATGAAATGTGGTAAAATTTTCGTTGTACGCAACACATTCGCCACACATTTTGCTAATCATTTACAATGCATCCAACATTGTAGTACATGTAATGTTGCTTTCTTAAAAGATACAGATTTTGAAGAACATAAGAAAACACACAATTCCGATACGTGTCAACCGATCAAATCTTATAATTGTCTTGTATGTAAAAATCATGAGATTATAACAAATGAAACATTTGGTGAACATGTAAATTATCATGTTTTTGATAAGGAACGTTGTATATATATTTATCGTTGTAAGATATGTCATAGTTATTTTCGATCAGTTGCAACCTATGGTGTACATCGACAACGTTGTGGTAAAACAGACAAATTACAAACAAACTCATCAATATCAACGAATTGTACATATTGTTCATTTCGTATAATATTTCGTGATCGTGAAAAAGATAAAAGTTGTATAATATGTAAACAAGTAAATTACAATCCAGATATCATACAAAAGAAATCTGATGAGAATCAATCGATTTGTGTGTTATGTAAAGAAAATCTCGATGATGATCATGAACAACACGATGAGATTTGTAAATATAAAAATCCTATTGTTCCCGTACAGAATGTGGAAACGAAATTATCAGAAAGTGATTCAGATATTTGTTTAGAAAATAACGAAATTAATAGTGATAAAAATCAACAAGAAGATGATTTGATAAGAGTACATAAACGTAAGAGACGTAAACGATCGAATAATTCGAATAAATCATCATCATCATCAACTAATCAAAAGAATGATGATTGTGAATTGAATCTTGACGATACAATCAATGATGATAATGATCATCATTGTAAATTGTGTAATTTCAAACACAATGATCGTAAAGAATTCCATTCACATATAATTAAACATCGTGATGTATCTACAGCATATCAATGTATGGAATGTGGTGAATGTTTCGTTGTAAAACCATCATTATTAAAACATTTAGTATTATATCATAAAATCACTAATACAGATCAATATCTATTGAATAATAATTGTTATGATAAGGATGCTATTGAACAATTAGAAACAAATTTGAAATTGATACCTGGTGAACATAAAGGTCCTATTAAACAGAATCAATGTAGTGTTTGTTTAATGCAATGCGAAAGTGTGATAGCTTTAAATAAACATTTCCGTATACATGGTAGGGCTTTCTTGTTAAAGAAAGGACATTAACTTTTGTTAAATAAAAGTTTAATTTTGTAATAAAATATTTAAATGTTTGTTGTTTTTTAGTAGTTTGAGCGACAATTATAGTTAGGTAATTTTAGGAACCAATCGAAATCAAAGGCGGCAAATCTTAGCCAATCAACTGTCAATATTTAAACGACTTTTTATTTCACGTAAACCACAAGTGCAATTACTCAATGTTGTCAAAATTATTAATTTAGTGATATTTTCGTGTTTATTTGGTAAAATTAAAACGTACATCGGTCAAATTAATACTAATGTATTATTAGTTGAATTATAATAAGGTGGATACAATGGGAATTTTATTGATTTAATTCAAGTTCAATTGCTTTAAGGTTCATTGTGGCAACGTTGGCTAACTTTACCTAATCTGGTAAGGCTTTTCATTTTCCTAATTGAGGTTAGGAGATTTTGATAAAAAATCCTGGTTTTATCATTAATTACTAAATATATAAAACGGATATGTCTACAAAAGAATTAGCAAAGTAATTATAATAACGATAATAAGGTAAGAGTAGGGCTCTTGTGTTTCAAAGTTTTTATAAATCATACAAGAATAACAGGTAAGAGTAGGGCTCTTGGGTTCCGAAGTTTCTATAAGTGATATGTTGATGAAATTTTGTGAGTGTATTGAAGGGGTCGTTATGAATCTGAAAAAAAATAATTAACCTCCTCGGTTCCCCCTAAGTTGGAGAACACCCCCCGTGGGGCGAGAGGGACGGTGATAGCTGCACAAAAATATTACCATCATAAGCGGAGCATGTTTAAAGGTAAGTGTGATTTTTTCTAGATTTTTATTGCCCTTAATTACGCCAAAAAAAAATTAATAATTCATGCGTAAATGTCACCGAGAGAGATTTTTTAGTCGCTCTCCTGCGATCCTACAACATATTTAGATATCGTATTTACGCTTGAATTTTTTTTTTGGTGTAATTAGCGGCAATAAAAATCTAGAAAAAATCACACTTACCTTAGAACATGCTCCGCTTATGATGGTGATATTTTTGTGCAGGTGCCACTGCCCCACATTCCCCGCGGGGGGTGTTCTCCAACTTAGGGGGAACTGAGGAGGTTGATGATTTTTTTTTAGATTCATAACGACCCCTTCAATACACTCACAAAATTTCATCAACATATCACCTATAGAAACTTCGGAACCCAAGAGCCCTACTCTTACCGAATAAACATTTTTTGGGTATCATAAGGGGTCATTAGAAAACTAAAATCAATCCCCTAGACATCCCACGTGGGAGGTACCCCCCGATGGAGTGAAGGCGGAGAGTGATAGATGCATAAAAATGTAAGTACGTCAAAAATTAATTAATAATCAAGTGTTAATGTTACCTAGCGTTTTTTTAGTCGCGTTCCTATAGACATACTGGCCGCCAGTTCTCAGAGGCGGCTAATTTTTTAAGGATTGTTTTGTATTATGCTATTAGATCGTTGTGTAAATTTTCATGAAAATCTGGCCTTAGGGGTATAGTATAGATACAAGTATGTACATTCGTGGATTGCAGGAGAGCGACTAAAAAATCGCCGGATGACATTTATGAATTAATTGTTACATAATTAGAGGCAAAACAACACTTACCTATGAACATACTCCGCTTAATTAAGAGGGTAACGTTTTTATGTATCTATCACTCCTCCTTTCCTCACGGGAGGAACTCACCCACTAGGAGGTTAATTTTCTATTTTTAGATTTATAATGATTCTCTTGTATTCTTGTATGATTTATAAAAACTTCAGAATCCAAGAGTTCTACTTATACCAATATTAATAATACAGCTTTATTTGATAATAATTAATTATTGTAGAAAACTGGGAGCTGTTGAGGTTATAGATGTGACAAAAAATAAACCAATTCAAAAGAAACAACAATTCCATTATTTTCTAGTATTAGATTTTGAAGCAACATGTTGGAATAATTATAAACATCCACCGGAAATTATAGAATTCTCTGTTGTACTTTTCGATACAGAAACATTAAAGATTTTAGAAGAATTTCAACAGTACGTCCAACCAACTGAACAACCACAATTGAGTGATTTTTGTAAACAATTAACCGGTATAATTATCGTATAATTTCAAATCTTTATTTGTAATCATTAACATTATAGGAATTCAACAGGAACAAGTTGATAACGGTGTAACACTACCGAATTGTTTAATATTATTCCGTAAATGGATTGATGAGAATTTGGATCGATATGGAATGGAATTTCCGTTTCAATCCACCGGTAAGAAGAAATGTGTTTTTGTTACATGGTCCAATTGGGATTTAGGCACGTGTTTAAAGAGAGAGTGTCGCCGAAAAAACGTACAATTTCAAGATATTTTCCGTGTTTGGATTGATTTACGTGCTGTTTATAAAGTAGAGATTTAATTTAAAAAATACAGCTTAATTTTGATCATCTTCTTTTTAGAAACAATATAAACGACGTTTGTCGGGCTTGAATGGGGCGCTATTAGATGTTGGTTTGGTGTTCGAAGGTGAGCAACATTGTGGCTTACATGATGCTAGGAATACGGCGCGATTAGCTGGAAAGATGATTTGTGACGGCGGTACATTTACACTTTAATTCCATTTTAATTATTATTTTTATTAATAAAAATTTATATTTAATTACAAATCTTTCTCAACTTGACTATGATTTATGAACAAGGGTGATTAGATTATGGTTGAATTGTGGAATGATCGAAAAGGCTGTGAATTTTGTTAGTAACCGATAAACAACTGTTGACTTTTATTATTTTTGTTTCATGCACTGTAAAATTCGTTTATAAAATGTTCAAATACGCTTCAAGAATTGTTAAAAATTTTAGTCTACTTCGACCATTAAATAAAAATTCTTTTAATTTGCGGTATTGTAGTGAACAATGCGGCGGTTATGAGAAGGTAAAAATACTAAAATTCTAATGATGTTAGAATTAAAAAAAATAATTCTAATTTAGAAAGGACTCTGTTTGGGCGTCTACGAGGCTGAATCACCTCAAGCTGATCCAGTTCTAACACCATCTGCCCAAAAATACGATAAACAAGTCAATGGAAAAATTACCGAATTAATTAAAAAGTAATATCTCTTAATTTTTACTGTAATTGTATTAATTAATTTTTGTTAAATCAAGATCTGGTGCAAAATTCCATTGCGGAAGGAGTCTATTGCTCAACAATCTCGATAAGGAGTTCTGGGCGATTGCTTTAGTGGGTTTAGGTCCCCAGGATGCCGGCCTCAACGAGATGGAAGTTCTGGATGAATCGTTAGAGAATGTCCGTTGTGCGGCCGGCTGTGGTGTACAACTTTTGAAACAACAACGTGTCGATCGTATCCTTGTCGATTGTATGGATCATGCAGAACAGGCGGCCGAAGGTGCTGTACTAGGTGCTTATCGTTATCAAGAATTAAAAATGAAAGAAAACCAAGAGACAATACCAAAAATCGAACCGTACGATTGTTCGGATAGTGATTCATTTGAACGTGGTGCCTGTAAGGCGGAATGTCAGAATTTTGCGAGAAAATTATGTGCGATGCCTGCGAATATTCTAACACCGTTATGTTTCGCTCAAGAGACTGTAAATGAATTGTGTCCATGTGGTATTAAGGTGCAAGTTCACGATAAAGATTGGATTGAAAGTAAGAAGTTTAATGCATTTTTGCATGCAGCACGAGGTTCTTGTGAGCCACCGATTGTATTAGAAGTTACTTATCAAGGTGGCGGTAGTGGTGGACCAATTGCTTTTGTCGGTAAAGGTGTCACTTTTGATAGTGGTGGTTTATGTGTGAAACACCCTTATGGTATGGATATATTTCGTGCTGATATGACTGGTGCTGCTTCTATTGTTGCTGCAATTTGTGCTGCTTCAAAATTACGTTTACCGGTTAATATTGAAGCTGTAATTTTATTATGTGAGAATATGATTAGTAGCATGGCAATGAAACCTGGTGATATTATAACAGCAATGAATGGTAAAACTATACGTATCGCTGATACGGATAGAGAGGGACGATTATTATTAGCTGATGGTTTGGTATATGCACAAAGGGCACATAGCCCACGTATTCTTATCGATGTTGCTAGTATGACAATGGCAACGCGTCGTATTTTTGGATCGTCAGCTGCTGGGGTTTTTACAAATTCGAAACAATTATGGGAGGAAGTTGAGAAAGCTGGTATAGTAAGTGGTGATCGTGTTTGGCGTTTACCATTATGGGATTTTTTCAATCGTCGTGTCAAAGACTATCGTCATGTGGATTTAAGTAATCGTGGTAGAGGTGCTGCTGATCCATGTTTAGCAGCCGGTTTCCTAAATGAATTTATCGATTGTGTCGATTGGATTCATTTCGATACAACTAGTGTTGGCTACAATCATGATCACAAATTTTTCCCGTATATAACAAAGGGGACAATGTCTGGCAGGCCAACACGTACATTAATTCAACTATTAAATCAAATATCAATGGGATCAAATGAATCGACAACTTCGTGAAATCGTTCAAAGATTATCGTTTATTTCGAGAACATTTCAAATGATTGTAGAATAATTGTGGAAAATTTAGAAAATGTAATTTAATTAATTTGACTTGAATCGCAATCTGGTCAATTGCAAAACCATCATTGTATACTAATTTTTTTCTTCTAAATTTCTATTGTAAAACACGAATACAGTCGAATGAATTTTGTAACGATCATCAAAAATTCCAATGCCCATTATGGACCGATTCTAATATCATTCAATAAAACTTGTAATTGAAATCTTGCGTTTCTTGAAATTTGCTTGGCGCATCCACCAATTCTCACTCACTTATACAGGATGTCCAGTGGAAAATTTTCGATTTTATAAATTAAATTTAAAAATATACAAGTTATTTTGGAAAATTTATTTTATTTTTTTATAAGTAATAGGGGACTGCCAATTTTACTTTTCAAAAATTGTGTCTTTCAAGTGACGTCCATTCCTTTCAGGCGAACTCTCATATTGGCAAAAACGCACGAACAAAACACAATTTCAGGCTGAATATTTTCTTGTAGGGCAGATATGGTGCGAGGATCATTACAGTACACTTTAGACTTGAAGTAACCCCACAAGAAAAAATTACACGGCGTCATATCCGGTGATCGAGGTGGCCATAAAATGTCTCCGTATTTGCTGATTAATTTTCCACCTAAACTTCGGCATTGAGATTCTGGCTGTATGTTGTATGTGGAGTTGCCCCATATTATGCTACCAAAAACTCATCAATCATACGGCAGTACACCTAAGCAGTGAAAGTTTCTCCCTGATTGAAGAAACATGGGTCGATTATTCCTTGAGCCGAAAACGCTTACCATACCGTCATTTTAGAGCAGTACAAGCACTTCTGATGCCATTCCCTTGTATTCTGAAAAACTCATTGAGGGTCTGACTGGGCTCATCGAATCCAGCCTGATTGCCAGACTCGATGAGCTTGAGGGTCTAGTTAAAGGACCCTAACCGAGATTCTCCTCCATCAGGTTTCGAGGGGGAGCAATGGTTGTCTCCTGCTACGACCAGGAGTCGAAATCCTAGCTGGAAGGGGCGATGTCCAAATGCACACCCATCGAAGGAAAAGTGAACGTGGGGCAACTCCAAAAACCCTTGAGAATCCTCGCGTGGCTAGCGGGAACCAATATAGAGGATTTCAGTGCAGAATTGGGGGCTGCAAAACCTGGAAAATAGGAGACTGAAGGTAAGATTCAAATGGATAGCAGCTGGTGCTCCTAATGGATGGAGGCTTCTAGAATAAAATCCAGAAGCTCGATAGTCGTCCTTGCCTGAACTTCTCCAGGGCCAGGTTTAGAAAACTGAGGAAGAAAGGCAAGGACAATATAGTGGTGATATAGGTGAATGAAGAGGGGGAGGAGAAATCCTCGGACCCTTCATCTGCACCTGGAACCTCTCAGGATTAGCCTGGAGTTAACCTTCAAGGTATAGAGGTATGTAAAAAGAACTCCCTTAAACAGTGTCCTGGACTTTAGTAAAAACACGGGACTATTGGGAGAAGACAACTAACCCAAATCAGGAGCGTTGACGGGTGTACAAAAGGCCTTAAAGGCCGAGGTACAGTGGGAAACAAACCACAGCTCGTGTGTGAGGGGCGGAGAAGGGACCTCATACAAAACAATTAATTAATCGCTTCCATTCAATTTTGGAACGGTTTGTAGAGATAAAATTTTAGTTTTTTTTTTGATAATTATGTGATCGGATGACTTTTTGGTGCCTGTCGAGGCGGCAGCCTTTCTCGCCGATTTTCTTGAATTTCAAATCTGATAATTTTCGGCTGTACACCCTTTATTTCCAAGAAAAATTGGAATAATTCGATTAATGATTAATGTCCTGTTGATTACTTGAACCATAGACCTAACCCTTGATCAGAAAAAGTCAGTCAATCAAATAAGAGATCCACCACTATTGTGTATTGTATGCTCTACTAATCCACTTTGTTTAGTAAATTTTTAATGAATTTGTGACCTTTCAAACAATTTTCCGTCTATACTATAATCAGATTTTTCACTCGCAATCAACATTGTCGTGTCGATAGAATTGTTCGGTTATATTCTGTGATAATACGAAAAAATAAAACAAGACTTGCACACCTGTGCTACATTAAAGTTTCATCATTCAATCAAAAAATGTTATTAAATCTGATATTATTATTAATAGATAAATTAACGAACTATATAAGTCTGATTAGTTTCACATTTTACGTTTATTATTTTTATAAAATGCAATTAATAACATTGCTATTAATATTTGTTTTATTGTTTGTTAAAATCGAAACAGAACAATTTCCATCATTAATCACAACGAATGCCACACTAGCTGTCGTTTTAGATAAAGAATATTTAACCGATCAATACGAATCGATCAAAACAGCAATTGAAACGTACCTAATCTATGCTAAACGAGATATCATCAAACATGGGGGTGTTAACGTACAATACTACGCTTGGAGCAGTATTTATATTCGAAGAGGTATAATTTCTATAATTCTGCATATAATAACTAATTGATAAAATTTCTAGATTTTACTGCAATTTTAAGTATAGCCTCCTGTTCGGATACATGGCGTTTATTTCGGACGGCCGTCAAAGAGCATCTCTTACATATAGCAATCTCTGGTAAGATCTTCTATTATATTAATTGTATAGTTTTTAGTAATAATTCAAACAATTTTAGAAGCAGATTGTCCACGTTTACCGGTAAAAGAAGCCGTAACAATACCGTTGATACGTAAAGGTGAGGAATTACCGCAAATTCTCTTGGATTTAAGAATATCGAATGCTTACCGATGGAAATCTGTTGTAGTTATATACGATGAGACTTTAGGTAAGTTTTCTCTATTCGATTTTTACTTACGATGATTAATTTTTGGTGTTTAAAGAACGAGATCAAGTGACGAGAATTGTCAAGTCTTTAACGAAAGAATCGCTAGATTTTCAATTGAATAGTGCTGCAATATCCTTGATGAAATTGGATACAAATCTGAATAGTATCGAATTGAAACAAACTATTAACGATACATTATTGTTATTAAAACAACAACAACAAGCTGTTGGTGTTAATTTTATGGCAATTGTTAGTTATCGTATAGTTGAATTAATTATGGAATATGCTAATAATTTGGGTTTGGTTAATGTTAGAAATCAATGGATTTATATTGTATCGGATACAGATTATTATACGAGAAATTTTGAACAACTTAAAACATTATTGAAAGAAGGCGATAATGTAGCATTCATCTATAATAATACAATTACTAATAGTAAATGTGTTGTATGAATTAAGATTATTAATTAAAAAACGATTCTTTTAATGTTTTTTTAATGATTTAAGGGCGGCTTACAATGCCACACTGAAGAGGTCTTGAATTCGTTCGCTAGAGCCTTAGATGATGCCATCGACGATGAATTCGATTTAGCCAATCAGGTGTCCGATGAGGAATGGGAGGCGATACGACCCTCAAAATTGGAACGTAAAAATTACCTTTTACGTAAACTTAAAGTAATTTCATATAATTCTACCAATTTTACATTAATTTAACAATTATTTTAAAGGAATATTCAATAAAATATGGTATTTGTGATAATTGTACACGTTGGTTGTTAAAAACTGGCGATACATGGGGACGTGAATATCAACAGAATCTAACAATAATCGATGATGGTGTTGCTGATTTGATCCCTGTAGGTAATTGGAGGGCTACCGATGGTCTTACATTAGATGATGAATTATTTCCGCATATTTCACACGGTTTTCGTGGACGGAATCTACCATTAGTTTCATTCCATGTAAATTCTCCAACAATTTACTAATTAATTTTAATTATTACAACAAATTATAGAATCCACCATGGCAGATTATCAAATATAATGAATCTGGTATTGCTACGAAATATAGTGGTTTAGTTTTCGATATAATGAAAGAATTATCAAAGACTTTAAATTTTACATATAGCATTGAAGTTTTAAAATTAGATAACGAATTTCACAGTAATGATTCATTTCAAAGGAAGAACGAATTCTTAATTGATATCGTAACGAATTTTATACCAAATAGAATAATTGAGATGATTAAAAATAAGAGTGCTGTCTTTGGAGCGTGTGCTTTTACAATTGCTGAAAACAATAAGCATTACATCAATTTTACACATCCTATAAGTACCCAAACGTATACATTCTTAGTAGCAAGACCAAAAGAATTAAGTCGAGCTCTATTATTTATGTCACCATTTACAGGCGATGTAAATTACGATAATTATAACGAATTTATTTTAATTTTTAAAATTCTTTACAGACATGGTTATGTTTAACATTAGCAATACTTTTAATGGGTCCAATTCTCTATTTCATTCATCGTTATAGTCCAGTTTATGAATATAAAGGTATCCGAAATAATGGTGGTTTATCATCTATTGAAAATTGTATATGGTATATGTACGGTGCATTATTACAACAAGGTGGCATGTATTTACCATATGCGGATAGTGCAAGATTAATTGTCGGTTCATGGTGGTTAGTTGTTTTAGTTCTTGCAACAACTTACTGTGGGAATTTAGTTGCATTTTTAACATTCCCAAAAATCGATACAGCAATTACAACAATTGATGATTTATTAGCACATCAAGATACAGTAACATGGAGTTTAGTTAATGGCAGTTTCTTAGAGGATCAATTAAGAGTACGAATTGTAATTATATTTTTTAATCATTTCTAATTTATTATCCATTAAATAGACAACAAATCAGGAACGTTTTAAACGGTTGTACGATAAACGAGTCACTATGATGAGAAATAAGGAATTAATACGGAAAATTGAGCAAGGTAAGCATGTTTTTATCGATTGGAAACTCCGGTTACAATTCATAATGAAGGCACAATACTTGGAGACGGATCGTTGTGATCTAGCTCTAGGTATGGATGAGTTTTACGATGAACAATTGGCGATGATTGTAGCACAAGATATGCCCTATATTGATATTATTAACGAAGAGTATGATTCATGTGGTGTTTTTTTATTCGTTTTTAAATAAATATTTTTGGTTGTAGAATAAAAAAGTTACACCAAGTTGGTTTGACTGAGAAATGGTTGAAAGATTACCTACCGAAACGGGATCGTTGCTGGAAGAATCGTCATCTTGTTGAAGTCAATAATCATACAGTGAATATGGACGATATGCAGGGTAGTTTTTTTGTATTATTTCTAGGTTTTATTCTATCATTATTGATAATAATCGGTGAGAAATTGTGGCATAAATATAAAGTACAGAAACGTGAAAGGATAATACAACCATTCACTACATAATTATTTATAATATCAATACATATTCGTAATTATAAATAAATTAAACAACAAGAGTACATTATTAATTTTGAATTAATTAATCAACAATTGTGTAAACTTTTGAAGTGTTGCTGGTTTTTGAAAGTTGGGCCCCATGCCCCGTATTTGTTAGAATTTTGCGATTTCTCCTGGTCTTTTTTGTTGTCCGGTTTCTTATCAAAACTATCACTACAAGCCAAATTTCTATTCAACAATAAAAATTATTTAAAAAGAAAACTTTGATAGATTCGAGGTCAAGACTTACTTTGATCGATTCCAATTGGATTCGTCAATCTTGTTTGAAATGCTAATACAAGTTGCGCTTTGGACCATTTTTCTTTAGTGTCTTACAGAAGAAAATTGGAATGTTTGTTAATTTAGGGTACGTGATGGATTTGGGTCAACACTTGTAATTCTAGACGATTACCGGAATTACCACGACGGCTTCCTTTACGTGTACGTAAATTTTTATCCACGCTACATGTACAAAACAACAACGATTAGACATGCTCAAATTTATTGAGATTATTAAGAAAATTTACCTTACAACTTGATGAAATTTTGACGTTGAGATGAATTCAAGCAATTTCATTGACACATAAGTGGGTTTTAGAAATTTTAAAGAAAATTGAGTAAAAATTTACAACCACACAATTCAACAGATCGAACAACAATCTGTTGGATTCCCTGATTTTGTTTATATATATATATATATAGAAGAAATTATTTGTAATGACATCACAAACGGGTTTTCTTTTAATAAATTATGTGTTTATTATTCCACATTTCAATGTTATTCAAAGAATTCCACAGAATCTGTACGGGGATTTTACCAACAATCATAGAAATGAAACAACAGAAAGGCCTACATGAAAAAAACTGTGAAGCATGAGTTTTACAATCGATATGAAAGTAATGTGCCCCATAAAACGGAAATTTTCGCAAATTTAGAAACTGGAATCAAAGATGATGATACAAAACTCGATGTTGCATCAGCTTTTTCATGCATATTAATGAATATATTTTAAATAAAATACATCACGAGATGAAAACATGTCATTAAATTACATAAAAATATTAGAAATTCTAATGGATTTCAAACGAAACTAATGAAACATTGTAATATTTTAATGTGTTACAAATAGAGAAATTCCAATATTTTCTGTAATTACATTGGTACGTGCAAATCATCACATCCCATAAGAAAAATTCAAACAAAAAGAAACGCTGATTAATTCGCAAACCGGTTTTAATGTTGTTTTTGTTTATTTTTTCCTAAATAAATTCCAACATTCTCCCCAGCTAAAACCACATTTCTACATAATCAGACCCGTTTTAGATCTGGGGTTTGTGGTGGTACAACTACAACTAATGAAAAACGGTAAATACCTTGACCTTTATCCGTATTTTTCAGTCTTCTTTTATACATTTAAACATGCTAATTAGAGGAAGAAACAAAATAAAAATTAAGCAATTCGTTACAAACAACTCAACTATTTAATCCATAATAAAATTCCTAATTATCTAATTTGATTTTAACAAAATTCACATCACCAACAATACTCGAAAGACGGCTCAAATGCTGTTCATCAAGTGTTAATTTATCATTCAAACGTGCCGCCAGTATGTTGGCTTCATTATAACCAGAATCAGCAGCGTATTGGATGCAATTCTAAAAATTAACAATTAATTAAGAGTTGATTGAATTGTGATGAAATCATTTACAATTGCCCTAGATGGTGATTTATTCTCAATACAATAATCGACGAATAATGATAAAGCTTCAAATTTCGGCACACCGACAATAAACTGATGATCCTTATCGAGACGTTCCATTAAATTACACGCTTTCTCAAATTCATTACCACGTAATAATAGCATGATAATTTTACCAATTAAATCACCAGTTAGACTAATTTTATTAATTTTATTCTCGTATTGATTATCGATACGATTGTAAATATCCCAACTGATTGTTGCAAATTTCTCATTCAATTCAATATTTGTTGATTGTTCATTATTAATCATAATATTGATAATTGATTCGATTAAATGTTCACGTTGTGTATGATCGAAAATTATCATATCCGACCATAATTTTGGGACATATTCAACAGCACCATTTATATCAATTTGATTTAATAATTCACCCATTACACCAGGTTCTGGCACATAGATATGCGGCACTAATTGATAATACACACTATTCATGAATTCTTCTAATGGTAGATTTGAACATAACAAAGCGAAATAATGACGGCTATAATTTGGAAATGTTTACAATTAGTGAAGATTTAATAAAAAGACTTACAAATAAATCGATTCTTTATAAGAATCACCAATAAGATCGTAATTATTTTTGTAATTTAATAATTGATGTACACGTTTTCCTAATTCAACATCATTCAAATGATTCCGACAGATATCCATAGCTGTAATGAAGAAACTTGTATCTTTTAAATCCTGAATTGTATGCTCTTTATTTTCAATTTGTTGCATAATATCGTATAGAATTGTACTAATAGGTCCTCCTACAATACACCAAATTATTATCAAATAAATAATGGAAAAAAAATATCATACTTTCTCTACAGTAAACAATCAGAACGTAATACCATGAAGCTAGACATGGTTCAATTCCGAGCTTCTTAAATTCAGCTAATGTCCTTAAGATTTGTTGTCGTGTAAATTGGTTACCACCCATTGTACTTAAACAGTGTAGAATCGCATTTAATGTACCTAAATTCGGTTTTAATCTATTCTGTTTCATTTGCATTAACAAATCAACAACATATTGCCATCTCATATTGTAATCTTCTTTAATAAAATGCGCCACATTTATCAAAGAGTTATAAGTTTCAGTATTTAAAATGAGACTTTTCTCTTGTGCTTCTTGAAATAATTGTACAGCACGATCAACTTGACGATATTTGGTCATACCTTGAATAATTGCCGAATAAGCTTCAGCTGTTGGTGTTTCCAATTCTATAAAAATCTCCTCAGCTAAATCTCCATCTCTATAAATAAACAAATTGAATATTTTATAGGTGAATATTATAAAAGATAAACCAACTTCCAAGTTTTCCGTTGCTTTTCTTTGGCTTTATTCGACTGCCTGAACCATCGTTCTTCGATAAACTCCTCAGATAAAGCGTCTTCGGCATTTTGATAACATACCAATTCCAAAAGACTCTGTACAGTCTCCTGGCTGACTTTCGTATTTCTATCTTTCAATAATTTATAAATTAATCTAGCATCGGATACTTGAACATTTTCAATGGATCGTTTCAAATCAGTTTCAGTGACTTGACTATTGTCGTTATAGATCATTGGTGGTATGAATGCTTCAATTGGTGGATCGGCTTCTTTATGTTGAAATAGATCAGCATGTTCTCGACGTATCCAATGGGCGGCTTTTCGGCCAGCTTCTTGAGCCATAGCAAATGTACGTTTACCAGTATTTGACATTGGTATCAAATATGGATCATCATGGTATTTATAATGGGCAGCTGTTGGATCACGACCAACTGTCTGTTCTAAAGCACGTAGAATATCGGTAGAATTACGGCCGATATGTTTCGGTATTTCAATCTTTTCTTCATTAATGGTAGAAGTGGAATATTGGTGATTTTGCCGAAAGACGGCTATAGTTGATCTAAAATTGACAAATTTATATAGTTTATCAAGAAAATTAATAGAAGTTTACCTGGAATTCAATAGGAATCTCACTCTTATCATTTTAAATGATTTATTATAGGTTAGAAAATAAAATTCTAGGTTATGTCATCTACAATCTCAAAGATTTTATAAGGGAATAGATTGCTAATGTCCTATGTTTTGTATTGGATTGTTAGTCTTACTCTTTTTGGCTAACTACTTATCACTATCTGTCCTTCAATTTGATTGTCTATACGCCAGAGTAAGACACTGTGGCGTAAAGGTTGACAAAGATAGGAAATATAGTATTGTAGTGCTTGGAAAGAAACAACAGATAAGTCTCGAAAAATATTGGTGCGCATGGTGGCTACAAATTTCTACCCACATTAGCGGTCTAATATATCCAAGTCTATGTACAATATCAATTAGATGTCGCTGTTATTGCATATTCTGGAATGCCGACTTTTCGATACACCTTCAACTTCTTTAAATAGTACCGTAGTACCCTAAACCAAAGATATATATAATATATTATTGATATCTTTGCCCTAAGCGGATAAAAGCCTATTTATGATTCCATCCAAATTGAACTTCATTCGAATTGTACTCCAGCCAAATTTAACTCCATTCGAGTTGTACTCCATGCGAATTAAACTAATAGACTTGTCTATGGGCGTGTTTACTTTGGCGCTTTAAGCGCTTAAAGCGTTCTACGCTTAAAACGCTTATTTTAGCCGTTTACTTTGGGTTTTTGGCGCTTATGCGTCTGTTGACAGATACGACAGGAACCGTTTACTTTGAAGCTTGAGCGAATGTAAGCGTAGGAGCTCTGTACATAAAAATCAGCTGATTTATACAAAGTGGACGATGGACGATGAGATCGAATAATTTTTCTATTACTATCTGGAATTACAATCTTACTACACCTTTTCCAAGTGTAGCTCAGATATTTTCAGTCGTATTTCAGATTAGTGAATTATTATATTTATTTCATTATTATATTTATTTCATTATTATATTCAAATGAGGTACTGAAGATGGTTGGATTCAACCAAAGCTTATATACCGAAAATAGTAAATTATTACTGCAATTTTAATAACAACATTATTTTATTACCTATATCTGTTATTTATTGTATATGGTCTAAATTGAATTGAAATTAGGTATATATGTAAATAACAAATTATTATTTTGTGAAATTTCTTTTATTTTATTGAATTGCATTTTACTAATCTGAAATACAAATGACGATTTCTGAAATTAATTTGTTCCCTATTACTTTATTAACTACAGTTGGTAAAGGTGTAGAATTATTTGATGAAAGTGAAAATGCAAAAGCAAAAAATGAAATAGAGGAGTGTCTAATAGTCTAATGTTTTTAATTAATAGGTAAAACAAGGGCTACAACTACCCAGGCTTCCACCAATTTTTCAAATTTAACACAATCGCGCGCCACGCTTATTTTGCTTCTACTCGATGGAAGAAGCGTTGTGAGCGTTGGTAATGACGTCACGCTGCCAATATGATGATGTCATAACAGTGCTGATGAGCGCTTACAGCACCAAAGTAAACACGGCCTATGTTGACAATGCTGATTATAACCTCAATCATTCACATAAACAATGGGTATGATTTTTTAAACTTGATTTCAATCAAAATTACATTATATTTATTTCTAGATCTGAATGAGATGCGAAAGAATCTGGAAGCTTGCCTTGACGAGCCGTTACGTAAAGAATATTTCGCACTATTACGCCAATGGTTCTCATTTAAATCTCCAATAACAAAGAAAGAATTCGATACAGCTGTACGTAAATTATTAGTAAACAATGAACAAATACGTTGTCATAATTATTTCATGTTAGCACTATTATCGAAACGTAATACAAATCGTGTGAAAAGTGCACGTTATACTACCGATAAAGATGTATTTGAATGTGCTGATTTTAATGATTATGTCCAACCATCAAGTCCGAGTATGTTGCCACCATCTGAATATGAGAATCGTAGTGCTGCATTGGAATTATTCATGCCAGATATTGGATTTATAGCAACACGTATTGCTATTACAACATGGGAGAATGGTTTAGATGGTGCAGAAGATCGTGTTGCTGATATAATTCTACATGCTACACAAGTATACAATTAACATTAATAAATCTGTAATTTTAATTTTCTAATTTACAGACTTTTGTTAAAAATATTCTAATGGCGATGATAACGAAAAAGAAAGGCTACAAAATTCGTAATAATAATTTCCAATATGGTTTCAATTTACCAATACCAGATCCATTTATAAGGAATTACAATAACGTAGTTGATGAAACACAAGAATGTAAAGTTGAAGTAGCCATTGATGATGATACATTTATACCGAAACAGAGACCATCATTGGAAAATATTGAACAACAAACAGCTTTCGCGTATTCTTGTGCAAAACGAAGACAAACCGATAATTTATTAACAGTTCGATTATTATACGAAACATTAAAAGATAATCCACAACTTTTAGGATTTTCTGATCTGCACAAAATTAGTTTACTTAAATTGAGTCTACAATTAGAAGTTACATGTGATTAATTTTAACTTAAATTAAATTAGGTATGTTTAAATGATAAATTTATTTTGAAATTCCCCCATTACAGTTGTACCAATCTTATGTATTTTTTCCAAGGACAAACATTGATGCGGCGTTGCCAGTCTACATTTAGTTCAATAAATTTACTGATTCAAAAAGACAAAATTTAAAAAAATAAACAGAAATAAAAAGGCGCAATTAATGAATGAATAATTTAATATTTTTGGTTTCTTCAACTTATATTACCCTAAAATTGTTTAATTGAGTGTCTAGCGAACTTTTACTGTGTGCAAGAATCTAGCAACCAAAGACAATAAATATATTGTCTTTGCTAGCAACGCTGCGATAATGTTTGACAATTGACATGAGATAATTAACCTTAAATTGTTAACAATTGTAATATTCAATAATATTTATCAATTATTTTACTAATAATTGATTTATTTTACAAAATGAGCACCTACGAAATTAGCAAATCATCTGTAAGTATTTCTGAAATATTTTTTTAATGTTAGATTATCAATATCAACAAATTTTCCTTCGTAGTTGTTAAGTCTAAAAGCTGAAATACTGCGTAAACAAGAAGAATTGAGCAAAACTAAAGCTGAAAATGAGGTGAAAATACGGAATTTGAAAAAACAATCACCTTTAGAGATCAAAAATAAAGGTTTAGAAAATCGCCAAAAGAATGACATTGTTGAAGATGAGGATTTATTGAAGAAATCAAGGTATTCGATTTTGTAACATATTTTATATTTGTTGTAAAACAGAATTATTATTTAGAGCTGCATTAGAAGCTAAATCGAAGCTTTACGACAAATTATCTAAATCGAATACGAACTTGACAGATGAAGAAATTGAATATAATCGTCGTTATCTGGTACGATTCGATAAGAAACATAAGAAATCTAAATTACCAGATATTCCACCAGAAGACTCTGATGATGATATCGATCGATATCGAGACGAGGACGAGATCAATATGAGAGATTACGATGAACCACCCAAAGATCCTAATGAAGAATGGTACTTGGATTATTTAAATTTTGAAAAAATATCACTTAAAAAAAATTACAACTTTTAGGGTAGAATATGTAGATTGTTTAGGACGAACTCGTACCTGCCTTCGTAAAGATTTAGAATATTTAAAATCAAAAGATCAAGATCTTAAACAGATTGTTGATGAGAAACGTAAGAATCGTGGTGAAGATGATCAATCATCAAAAATACCAACACAATCAGAAACAAGCGATGAGAAACAAAAAACTGAAATTAGTGAAGAGAATGAATTGTTATCATTCGATATGAGACGTCAAATCCTAAGGGAACAATGGGAGAAAGAAGAGGAGAAACTTCGTGATAAAGACGATATCCATTATCAAGATATTCTATTTGATGGTTAGTTAATATTATTAATGTATTTTTTTAATGATTGTTGAATTATTTTAGAGGCACGTACTCATGGTGTTTCATACTATGCATTTTCAAAGGATGAAAAAGAGAGAGCCCGCCAACAAGAAGCTTTAAATAAATTACGTGAAGAAACTGAACGACAACAGAAACGAGCACAAGAAATGAAAGAGATACGTGAAAAACAATTGGCTGCACGTATTAAAGCTGCCAAAAATCGGAAACGAGCACGAATGGGTCTACCCCCAGAAGAAGATGGTAGTCTATATTTTTTTTTATCAAATTATTTTTATTATATTGTTAAGAATTTTCAGAACCTGAACCTACAGCTACAATTCCGCCGACAAGTGATGAAACTAAAAAAGATTCTGATGATGATGATGAAGAGAAGAAACGAATAAACAAGATACGTAAGAAACATATAAGACCGTGGGATATTGGTAAAGAGGGTGTTAAGAAACAGCATTATGAATATTCACAAGAAGAATGGGTGGATAAGAAACGTAGAGAACGTCCAAATGAATTTGCACCACCAACTTCCTATAAAAACGATGATAAAAAATCAACGTCAAAACTTGATGGATATTCTAAAGAGAAACGTCGAAGAAGATCAAAAGAAAGAATTGTTCTACTGGATAATAAACGAATAGAATCAACCTCTATTATTAATGAATGTAGTGATAATGACGAGGATAATGAACGAACAAAACCTAGAGGTAGTGGTATTGAAATACCACCACCTGTATCGTTTGATTATTATTGTGATAGTAGTAAAAAACCGAAATCTGTTAAGAAATCGACAAATGTTGGTGATTCTATTGAAGCCGGTTTGAAATATTTACGAGAACAAATTGAGAAGAAGAAATCAAGTAATTACAATCGAGCAGATGAGAATATATTTATTGATTAGGAATTTTATGATTAATAAAAAAAAAAATGATTTTTGAAAATAGCGCGTTAATTTCGATGTAAATTATTAAGCAGCAATGCCAAACTTAGCCCTGTTTCAGTACATTACCGATTATTCCAGTTAATTCTAATTGAACTAAAATTTAAAAATTACCGTTTCTGTACGCTAAATCTATAAAATTGCATGACAAAGATTGAATTCAGAGCGCCTTTTATTGTATTCTGATTTATCTAATAATTTTATTAAGATTTATATTTTTCTACTGAATTGTAATTGTACAACTGGCAACAATGTATGTAACCAAAAATAGAATTTATTCCTGCTGGATTGGTATGGTATGTGAAATATGCCTGTGTGGTTAGCTAACGTTGCCGTATAATAAATCCAAAATTACGGTGAGTCAACTTATTTTTTTCAAGATTATCAACAAAATTATAATAATAATTACGTTAGTAATACGGCATAAATTTGCTTACGATTGTTTGAGTTGATTTGTCCGGGAAATTAAAAAAATTGATAGGCTTGGTAATACTGGCAACAGTGGAAATATTTGTTCATTCTTCTAGTCTTTAACCCTGTTGGTCCTGCAATAGCCAAAAAAATTGCTTTACGAATGTTGAGTTTAAATAAAATAATTAATTAATTAACACCTGTTTAAATTTACATTTTTTGTGAATAAAATATTAACACCGTCAGATTCTTCGCATAGGTTAAATTTTAAAGTTCAACAAGGTTGATCATTTCGTAATTTTTTCCGGTAATTTACGGCCACGTGATGAATTCAAAAATAAATTGAATTTTACCGTTTCCTTTTGTTTTAGTTTGAAAACATCTTTGTGGATATAATTGGCGATTCGTTAAATAATTAAGATGACAACATTGGGCACCTGTGAGTCTGTGGGTTGTGGGAAAGCTGCCAAATTACAATGCCCAACATGCCTCAAATTAGGTCTAGGCGGTTCGTTATTCTGTTCGCAAGAATGCTTCAAATCGAATTGGAAGAATCACAAAGTTATACATACATTAGTTAGTAAGTGAGGTTAGATTATATATGTGCTCTATTACTTCTTGTAGATTATGTTGAATTTATTTACTTATTATTTTACAAAATTGTTATTTAGACGTTTGTATTTGTAATTGTATTTATTCAGGAGTATAAATTGTTTTATTGTAGAAGGTGAGAATCGTTCAGATGAGGAGAATAATTTCAATCCATGGCCGTTTTATACGTTTACCGGCCAGTTGAGACCGTATCCACAAACACCGAAACGTACCGTACCGCCGACTATTGGCCGACCAGATTACGCCGACCATCCACAAGGTTATCCGTTATCAGAGCAAGCAGCCAAAGGTTCTGGTCATATCAAAATTCTCGATGATGAAGAGATTGAAGGTTTTATTGTTTTCCATTAATTCAACAATTCTTCATCACATTTCATTGTAGGTATGAAAGTTGCATGTAAATTGGGCCGAGAAGTGCTTGATGAAGCTGCCCGTGTTTGTGATGTTGGTGTAACCACAGATGAAATCGATCGTATTGTCCATGAAGCGTGTATTGAACGTGATTGTTATCCATCACCATTGAATTATTATCAATTTCCAGCATCTTGTTGTACATCAGTCAATGAAGTTATCTGTCATGGTATACCGGATACACGGCCATTGAAATCTGGTGATATTTGTAATGTTGATGTTACCGTTTATCATAATGGTTTTCATGGTGATCTCAATGAAACATTCTTTGTTGGTGATGTTAGCGATAAACATAAAAATCTCGTTAAAGTTACACATGAGTGCCTTATGAAAGCTATTGAAATTGTTAAACCTGGTGAGAAATATCGTGAAATTGGTAATATCATACAGAAACATGCACAAGCTCACGGATATTCGGTTGTTCGAAGTTATTGTGGACATGGTATACATCGTTTATTTCACACAGCACCAAATGTTCCACATTATGCTAGTAAGTAATCAATGATCATCGTTTATAGATATTTAAAATTAAACAATGTTTTGTTAACAATTAGAAAATCGTGCTGTTGGTGTAATAAAACCAGGTCATTGTTTTACAATTGAACCAATGATATCGATGGGCACATGGAAGGATGAAATGTGGCCGGACAAATGGACGGCTGTTACAGCCGATGGACAATGGTCGGCACAATTTGAACATACGTTATTAGTAAATGAAACTGGTTGTGAAATTCTAACAAGAAGAAGAGAAGCAAATGGCCAGCCACATTTCATGGATAAAATGTAATCGATGTGTTGTTATTGTGTTTAATCAAAAATTGAAATCACCAATTACATCGTTTTTACGTCAATGAAATTTCAAATGAACCGCGTCAAGAAACGTTAATCACAGCTACCAACTTATAGTTTCAATTAAAAATATTTATCAAAATTTAACGGTGATTTTGAGATTATATTCAAATTGATTGTTATACTTTCAAGCAAAAATACAATAAACATTTAAAAAACAATTTATATTATCAAATAACATTTCCACTTAAATATATTGGGCTACAAAAATTAATTTTAAAGTAAACTGATTAACTTGAGCGTTAATTGTAGCTGTAAAAGTGAACGTTTATTTCAAAATTTTAGAACAATTACAAATTATAGAAAAACTCTGTGTTCAATGAAATTTGCGTTAATTTGGTTATAATAAACTTTAATTTTAAATTATTTTATTAGACTTTAACACTTTCTGAGAGCTACAATTAACACTATAGTTTTCAGGTTATGTTGTTATGTTCGTGTCAAATTCTAATGTACAATGACTGTTTACAATCTTTATATTTTCGATAAATTGGGAATTTTACTGTTTTACCGTGAATGGAATCGTTTAAAACAATGTGGAATGACAAGAGAAGAAGTAATGAAATTCACTTTATAAGATTTTCATATTAAACTGGACTTTTTTTGTAGGAGAGTAAACTAATGTATGGGATGTTGTTTTCGATCAAATCTTTCGTTAATAAAATCTCACCAACCGATATTAAAGAGGGTTTCCTATATTATCGTACATCTAAATATACATTACACTACTTTGAGACACCGTCAGGCTTTAAATTTGTCTTAAATACTGATAATAACGCACAATCAGTGCGAGAATTGTTACAACAAATTTACAGTCAAGTAAGAGTTTTTTCCTGTATTTTATCATTGTAGTTCTTAGATTATATCAATTCGTAGGTATTCGTGGAATATATCGTAAAGAATCCATTAGTATCGTTATCAGAGCCGATAAAATCTGAGTTATTTAAAACGAAACTAGATGCATTTGTTAAACAAACACCAATCTACTTATCCAAAACAATTTAATTTATAAATAGATATTAGTTATATGTAAATAAATTTGTTCATCTTACTAAATACTTTATTCAATGCAAAATGGATTATATTTAATTATTATTAATAATACACAGCAGATTATATTATTATAACAAATTATAAATAGAGCACCTGACCAAATACTGTGATAGCTAAATTTTAAAGGATGTCCGTATTTACAGTTAATTGTTATAATATATGTATCTATAGCACAAATAGAAACTATTTCTATAATTATAATACAATAATATTAATGTATTATAAAAAAAAATATAAACAAAAACGAATGAAAAGAAAAAGAAATCCTAAATGGTACAATTCGAAATACGTATGAACGAAAACACAAACAGAACAAAAAAAACTCTGAGCAATCTCCAATATGCTCCAACCAACTGGATGAGGGGGATCGTGAACATTCAGCAAAAATACGATCGAATTACTCCAATAATTGTTGATGTTTGTTTTTTTTTTAAGAGTAATCGAATGAAAGACGGGCGTATATGCAGAAATTTCAAGTCAATCCGAGAATAATTGATAGGATTAACAAAATCCGTATAAACTATCCTCTTACGCATTATATAACACAAATAACAATTATTATATTATCAAAAGAAAGAAAACGAATAGGAATCGTCCCTGTAAATAACTGTAAATTTTATAGAGGACAGGTTGTTTCCAGAACGTTTCTATGAAGAGGAATCCGCAGGTACTGTTGTTGTACCGTTCACTAAAGTCTCTTTTTGTTGTTGTTTTGTATCATTACGACGATTTGAACGATTTTTCGATTCTTTTGTTGATTGTGATTTTATTCCAGATGTTGACGTATTTTTATTAGCACCATTATTTGTTATATCATTACTTTGAGCATTGCTAAACGAACTCTGATCATCATCAACTACAATAGAAAATTGTTGCTTTAATGTGGGATAATTTCAAAACTATATCTTAATCTATACCTCCATCCATACGCGGTATCTCTTCACTATCGAGAACAGTACAATCCTCGTCAGTTGTACGCCGGCGGTCATCTTTCCTATCACGACGACCACCACCACCACCACGACTGCCTCGCGGACCATTGTAATGAGGCACCTCAGCATTGTGATCATCATCACCACCACCATCCGAATTATGATAAGATTCTGTATAGTAAATTTCGTATTAATTAAATTGATCTGTTTTGAGGAATTTCAGTGATGAATCTTATTGAATCACACAGATCAATCACGCAAAATTCACAAATACTTATCGAAAAAAAAGAAACTACAAGTGTACGAAGAGAACTCACTGGAAGAGTATGTCTTGTTGACACACAAGAATTGTTAGAAAAATAAAATAAAAACACATTTTTTTCAATTAAGTTATATTTCTAAAAAAGTCTTTCACAATGAGATGCGAAATACAATAAGTGAGCCAATTTGTTTTCTCCAACTTATTATGGCAGTCACTATTGTCTGTTTTCATTCAATTATTTTATAGGTATGTTTTTTTCTTTGAATGTGTTAGCAAACTCACAATAAGCATCATTCTAAGGCCAAATCATCTTCGTTATTATGAATCAAGGGCCAATAGAATTTACAAATGTGATTTGTATCATTTTAATTTAAAAAAGAAAAATGACACCATAATCGTTTTTTTTTTGGTTTGCATACCCTTCCAGTTAAGTTATGTATTTCATCATTGACAAATTAAGCCTCATGGGGGTTTACTAACTTCTCGAACAATTTTCACAAACAAACCAAACAAAAATTGTAATTAATCTCAGACATATCTATATCTATTATTGTAGTTAAATACTTTAATGATGAAGGAAAAAAATAACGAAAAGCAAGACAGCCATAACAACAATTATTGTTTAGTTTGTTAGCCAAAATGTTATATCCAAATATTTTTTTATTCACAATGCCATGTGGGAAGGTGCAGATCTAGCAGAAACAAAAAAAAATATGCATTTTTTTCTTTACTTTTTTATCAAAAAAACAAAAAACATAAATCTGCACCCACCGTTACAGTTAAGTTATGGGAAATCAAGTCACATTCTTTAAGCAAAAAATGATTTTGCTAGTAGCAACTAAGTTCAAGATTACTTTTAATATACACACAGAAATATCTCTGTACTAAGTAGGAACAGTACAGATATCATTTATAAATCAAATTAATTCAAAAAGGAATGAAGAAAAAAAAAGAACAAACAGAAAAACTAAATGTTAAATGAACGTAAATGCTGCAAAATGCAAATTTTTTAGTGAAAAAAGTTTGCACACACACATAAATATTGATTTTAATATTTCATAAGGAAATTAATTAGGTGTTTTTTTTTTGTGTTAATTAACTCTGTCTCATTCAAGATATATTGTTTATAAAATGAAAAGTTAAGTATACTTCTCGTAATGCTGCGGTTAGGATTATATAAATATTTTTTTCAATTGTCAACTTTACATCTTGGTAATGTTCGGTTTTTAAAGTTTATCGACTAGATACTCAACAAAAATAATAAAAAAAGAGAGATAATCTTAACCGCATTATTACAATATATATTAATTATTCATGTTCGGTAGAGTCCATTATAATTATTTATAATTGGCAATAAACCGTTTGAAATTGTCATAGGCCAGGTCAATATCTCTATTATTCGCCAGAAATGAATCATATTTTGGCTCTACGCAACATTTTTTCGCGTAACATCTCTCACTTGTTGAGAAATATACCAACAAATCTTTTTTTTTTGTAATTTTTTTTAAAAAAAGAATATGTATAAATCAAACAAAAGAACAAAAAAAATATATGGAAAAGTCATTTCAATGACACACGCAAAATTCGAATTCTAACGGAGTAGTAACATTTTTTTAACTTGTTTTTTGAAATTAAATGGAAATTGGTCACCCCACAATAGGAACAACCATTTTTTGAACAAAATAACACAGTTCCAATCACTTCCTCTCTCTATCACCACCGCCTCCTCCTCCGCCAGCGGAGTCAATGGACAACCTACCCTTGCTGGGTCTCTCACGGTTGCTGCGATCACCGCCACCTCGAGACCCTCTATGTGGTCGACCGTTGGTTTGATGTCCTCTTCCACCGACACCACTACCACCGCCACCGCCTCTACCATTCCCTACAGGTTTGCTGCTATTACGTTTATCAACATTATTAACGTAATCTGAGATCGTACTGCCAGAATTATAACGGTCATTTTGACGGCCACCCATATTACCGCTAACACCACCGCCACGACCCCGCCCCCCGCTTCCACCGCCACGACCACGCATTGAACCACGACCAGGTCTACCACCACCGTCCATATCTGAATTGTAGCCCCGATCATTTCGTCGACCTAATGATAGACTTTGAATTGAACCTAACGTTGAACCATGAATACTTCGTAATTGTTGATCAATTTCTAATTTCTCTTGACGTAATTGTTCCACTTCCTAATCATCAAAACCAATATTAAATATTTAATAAAAGATCTGATTTAAATTATTTTTGATCAAGAAATGCATCAAAACAATATGCGTTTCAAGTTCAATAATTGCCTTGATCAAAAATAATTCTAATCTATAGTAAATCTTACTTTTAAATGAGCCAAATGGTACTTGAGTAGTACCTTAGCATTAGATATGCTCTCTACAGTACCAACAAAAACAAATGGCACCTGTCCCTCTTCTCGGGGGATTGTAGGTTGTGGTTCATTATCACCTTCAATTTTAACTCTCACCTGAATAAATAATAAACAGAATAAGCGAGAATAAAAACAAACAAAAAAAATTTAAAAAAACTAACCACTCCACTTTTATCAACAATTTCCTGTATAATTCTCCCATTTTTTCCAATTACTTTTCCTACTAATGCTCTTGGCACCTGAAGAGATTCTTCACTATATTCTAACATAGAACGGGCACGTTTAACTGCCTCATCAGTTTCACCATAAATTTTAAAAGTACATGAGTTTTCTTCCAATTCAATATTCGTGATGCCATCAACTTTTCTTGCTTGTTGTATATTGGCACCATGAGTACCGATCGCTAAACCCATCAAATCCTCTCTTACATTAAATTCATCTGTAAATCTGTAAAACAATAAGAATTATTGTATAGTTATAATAATAATGATAATAACAACAACAATAATAAAAATAATAATTAAATAAACATGCTTTGTCATAAGTAAGAACAATACTTCAATATTTACATGCACACAATACATTCTAATAGTGAGAGATAGAGATAATTAAATCAATTTTAAATGGTCAAATAAATTGCCTTATCTTATAAAGATTTCAAAAGAAAGAAGAATACTTGCATCCCTACAAACATGCCACTGATATTTCATTTTTAAGATTCGTTATATTTGAATTTTTTTTTACCAAATAAACAAGAATTCAAATGGGAAACAACCGAATTTACTTTAGTCGAAACAACATTACAGTTTCTCACCTTGAATTTGCCCAATTTGTGTCATTATTAAAAACACGCTGGTATGAGGTCTTATTTTTGCTGAAAATAGAAACATAAAATTGTCAGACAGGGCACAATTTCACTTATTTATTAATCAAATTTTAATATTGAAATAGTAAATATTGTCGGCAATTTATAAATTGACCATTTAAAATCAATTTTTTATGAAACAATAATTATAAAAGGATCTAATAAATTGTCTGTAATAAACAAGGATTTATGGCGAATGAATTTAATTTTACATTTGATTCAAGATTGACTGTGAAAGGGTGTGGTTACTTTTTTTTTTTTTAAAAAAAAGGAAATTAGAGGCTTACCCTCCGATTGTCGCCAATTTGGTGGTTTCCAATTGTCGTGCAGCTTCTTCGGTTCGTTTCAATAAGAGCACTTTTTGAGATAAATTACGGAAATGCATATCTTGTAATAAACAAGCAGCTTTACGACTGGCCGCACTACGTGATATAACTAATAGTACACCCTTTTCTGGAACGTAACGTATCAAACCAGCGCCTATTGCATTTTGAAATTCTTTATGAGCATTATCAATCTTCGCACTAAATAAATAAGAAAAATTAATTTTAATAATTTATTGAAAAATTGGAGAGAATACGTACTATTCTCGAACATCTTCTGGTACTTCTATTTCGAATTTATGAAATGTTGAACTATCAATTGGTGGATTTGTATTTTTCATTCTTAAACGATCACTACTAACAATTTCCGTATATGTGTGATCCCAGCCTACATATTCAAGAACATAAAAATCCCCTTTCATCATCTATAAAACGATTATCTTTTTTTTAAAATTCAAACAATATAAAATTTAAAAATAAACAAACCTTAATTCTTGATTTCCACCAACCGTAACCTTCTTGTTGATTTGCTCTTGAATATATTTCAACTTCCATATTTTCTGTAAATTCAGCTTTTGGATCTGGTTTAGGTGGTAAGCGTACTTGTAAAAAGGGAAATTTAGAATCAGGTTGCCACCTGTCAAAAAAAAATTGAAAAAATTTGATTATTTTTTTTATAACAAAAAAGATAAATTTGAGGAAAATTACAATCAATTAATGAAATTAATTGAAACTTACTCATCTTCGAAATGTATTAGGACTGAATCTTCATAGATGTCTACAACGTAACCCTGCAACACAACAAATCTTCAATTATTCCTCTTTCTATTCTAAAGTATTCTCAATCTGTATGCTAGTATGCGTATGTGTGTGTGTGTGTATATATATATATATAAATTACATCTTTTGATAACAAATTTAAAATGAAATTTGATACTTTTAAAACTCAATAAATCTAAATGTTATCTTGAATAAATCTTAAGAACATTCGAGAATTGTCTATTATTGCATTGAATTTATTGAAATTTGTTAAAAAATTAACAAAATTATTTAATAAATTTGAAGAAAAATTCACACCCTGTCAAATGGTTATGGCGTCAAAAGAACTATACATACACATACACACACACAAATAAGAGGGGTGAAGACAACTGAAGAATTCTCAAAAAGTATAGGACGATAATTGATAAATATCAATCAAATCAAATCTAAATTGATTAATTAATCGATTTTCTCAAGTTTTAACAATTTTTTGAATATACTTTAAATAATACAGACCTTGTATAGGGCACCATTTTCACCGCATACTTCCACTGCTAGCTCCTCCATGTTGATTTTGATTGTAGGAAAGGAAACAGCCTTAAAACGAGGGAGCCAATCACTGCCGCCAACGCTGTCATAATAAAACCACCAAAAAATCCAAAATACTAAAAAAATTCTCCTCATACTTTCTAGCATTTACAAAACTAATTGTTACATTATCAATTTTAAAGATTAAAATTATGATAATTCTTAATAAAACAAAATATTCAACAATGGGAATTAATATAATTTGTTTACAGATAGCTACAATTAGTTTAATATAATTTGGACCAACTTCATGTCGTTGCCAATATTGTAAATTGTAATACTAATACACTAGATTGTATAAATAGTTCAAAAAAATTCTTGGTTATGTGACGTAAAAAAGAACTACTCCCTAAATTAAATTCCAGAACAATTATTAGACAACAATTAAATATAATGATTATTAATTAATTCAATCGATTATGTATAGCAGTAGCGACTCTGATGAATTTTACGATGCTGAAGATATTACACCAAACCATGGAACAAGGTGACATTCAATTTTAATTAACATCTGATCATTATATTTACATTTGATTTTCTTTTAATTTAAATAGAAAATCAAGGAAATCATCGAAAGCTAGCCTAACATTAAAAGCGAATTCTGAACCGAATATCTCGAAATTAAATAAAGATGATGTTGATAATAGTAAAGTAGATGGAAATAGTGAGAAGCAATTTAAATTAACGTCTGTACGTTGATTTTGTTCTTTATTTTTCAATTGTGTACAGTCTTATTTGTTTTTTAGATTGATAGTGGTGGTGTTGGTGGTAGTAGTAATAATAGAAATCATCCGATAACAGGTCGAAAAAAATTTAAAGAATTACGCGCTAAATTACAGAACGACGATGAGGAGGGCTTAGCTGGTAATATAACACCGCCAAACAGTCAAGGTTCTTCCATTGATGGTATATTCGCATCCTCCAGTAAAACTTCCCATCCATTTCGAATAATTGAACAAGATACTGTTAGTTTACAAAGTATTAATTCTGTAGGGAGAGTTGCTCGTATTTTAGGTCCTGTAGCTGAAGGTAATATAGAGAATCATAATTTAATAATGATGTTTTTGTTTGAATTATTATTTGTATAGGAATAATTCGTGAAGGTGATAACAATAAGGGTCATTTCGCTTCAACATGGTCTTCAAGTTCCTTAGATTCCGAATCAACACCAAGTTCAAAAGGCACTTCCAAATATCCAAGTAGTGTAACAATATCAACATTAACAACAACACAACAAGAATCTGGTAATAATGGGAAATTAGTTGTTCCATTACAAGAACCGGATGTTATTGCCAGTACGAAATCGTCAAGTAATACCGTTTCAAATGAGAGTGGTGGTGGTGGTGGAGGAGTTGTAGCACCGATAGCGCCGCCGAGGCGTAAGAAGAAGAATCGGATTTCCACAACAATAAACGTAAATAATATTGTTACATATTTGTATAGATTTGTTTATTTTTTGTGTTAATAGAAATCGCAATCTAGTGCTGCTTTTGAAACATCATCTACATCATCTTCGTCAACTGCAGCGACAGCTGTTACAACAACACCAGCACCAGTAACAACAACAATAACAAAAAAAAATGTTGATAATACTGTAGAGTCTTTCACTAAAGAAATTGAAAATACTTTAGAGAATCTAACAACAGTACAATCAGTACCAACTTCAACTATTACAACAGCAATAACAAAATTCAATAAAACAGCTGAATTTCTTCAGAAATCATTGGATATAAAGCAGGCGATAAAAGGGCAATTTGTTGTAAAACCACAAGATAATGACAGTTCAAAAGCTCAACAAACAACGATAGAAACAACAATTAAAGAAACTTCCGGTAAACGCCCGACTAGTTCAAGTGGACGGAAAAGTGTTGGACATTACAGTCTCGGTCCGCATAGGTAGAATGTTTGAAAATTAATTAGATAGATGTATTTTTTGTTTATTTCCTCATAGGGGTAGCCGACAGACTGGTAATATGTCGACGAAGGAACGTCGTCGTTCAGCTGGCGATGAAAATATGTTAAATGGTGCCAATATGCACGTTCGTACACATACAGATTCTGGCAAACAATTATCAGATTTAGAAATATTAGAACAAGTAACTGTATTAAATTTAGATACAGGTGAACGTATGCCATTGAGTGTTGCAGAAGATAAACTACCACAATGTATAAATCCATTATCATTGCATATAATGCGTTTAACATCAGAATATGTAAGTAGTTCAAGTGTAGAAAAAGAGAAAGAATCAGATGATGAGAGTATAGATGCAAAAAAATCCGATATACCATCTGGTGATGATTTGGAACGTGTTAGTTTACGTAAAAAAACTGGTAAATTAAAACGTTTTGTTGGTAGTGCAATGAAAAAAGCTAAAAGTATAGCACAAGAGGTATCACATGCACGTCATAAAGAAGATATAATTGATGTTGTTGATAATGTACATCCAGGTGAACAAAATATTAAATTAAAAGCATCAAATTCTCATAAAGGACCATATGAATTTGAAAAAGTTGAACATGTACAAGAATTACGTGATGAACATGAAGGACCAATATGGTGTATGAAATTCTCATGTTGTGGTCGTTTATTAGCAACAGCTGGACAAGATAAAATTTTACGTATATGGATAATAAAGGATGCATTCCCATTTTTTCAAGATATGCGTACTAAATATAATGCAGAAAAAGTATCACCAACACCATCACAAGAATCATTAGTATCACATCATTCAGCAGAAAGTACAAGTTTATTAATATTGGAAGCAATGCATAATGATAATTCAGATAAATTAACATTTATGCCGAAACCATTTTGTACATATACTGGACATACATCGGATCTATTAGATGTATCATGGTCGAAAAATTATTTTATTCTATCATCATCAATGGATAAAACAGTTCGTTTATGGCATATATCAAGGAAGGAATGTTTATGTTGTTTCCAACATATTGATTTCGTTACAGCTATTGTTTTCCATCCAAGGGATGATCGGTATTTCTTAAGCGGATCTCTAGATGGGAAATTGAGGCTTTGGAATATACCTGACAAGAAGGTAATGCACTTATAACAGTACATCTTGTAGATAATGTAATTAAAAGAGACCCACTTTCTATTAATTGATCATCTGTTTAATAAAATTTCTATTACTTATTCTCTATAAAATTATAACATCTGTTTCTTATCTATACATACATAAATAGGTAGCTGTATGGAATGAAGTTGAAGGTAATCCAAAATTGATAACAGCTGCAAATTTTTGTCAAAATGGTAAATTTGCTGTTGTTGGTACATATGATGGTCGTTGTATATTTTATAATACAGATCAATTAAAATATCATACACAAATACATGTACGTTCAACACGTGGCCGTAATTCAACAGGACGTAAAATCAGTGGTATAGAACCAATGCCCGGTGAAGATAAAATTTTAATAACATCAAATGATAGCCGTATACGTTTATATGATTTAAGGGATTTAAATGTATCATGTAAATATAAAGGTTGTGTAAATACAAGTAGCCAGATAAAGGCTAGTTTTAGTCATGATGGTAAATATATAATAAGTGGTTCTGAAAATCGTGATATTTATATATGGAAAACAAATCATGATTATGCAAAATTTTCATCAGTACGACGTGATCGTAATGATTTTTGGGAAGCAATTAAAGCACATAATGCTGTTGTTACATGTGCTATATTTGCACCAAATCCGGAATCTATAATTAAAATGATTGAAGAGAATTCTAATAAACAACACGAACAACCGGATGATACAAAAAAAGTAATTGTTATAATACATTTATTTCTTTTATAATTGTATTCTATTTGAATTTTTAATTAATAGATTGATGATCCAATGGTTGAACAACATACTAAAGGATATGGTGGTTATGTGCTAGTTTCTGCTGATTTTAATGGTTGTATTAAAGTGTTTATTAATAAAATGAAGCCTAAACATAGTTCGTTACCTGCTTCAGCGATGGCTTAATCCTAATTATTTTATCAAATGGAAAGAGGTGATACACAAATTTAATTAGCTTGATGTATAAAATTATGTAACAAGAATAAACCGTAAAATAAATATCTATACAATATTAACTGTATAAATATTATAATTCAATCAATATTTAATTAATATTTAAGTCGATTCCACTAAGGTCTGTTAAATTTTAACTGTTCGTTAGGCTCAACTGAAGTTGGTGGAATCGTCCCTAAGACATTAAGTTGGATATTTAAACGGGTAATCGAGTATGACGATTTTTTCCTGTATTTTTTTTTTTAAATTAAATTTAAAACCTAAATACGATTACCGCTTTCCTTCTCATCTTTTCACAATAATTGAACGACACTAAATATTAATTAATTGCAATCTTAATGATTTATCGTTGTATTATTACGGTTTATAGTTCCAGTTAACATATAGACCATCAAATTTATACGTGATTTAATGGAACATGCTCAATTAAAAATTAAATAAATCATTAAAAAAGTTGAAAAAAAAAAACAACAACAAAAATAGTAATAATTTGGTAGATATATTGGAATTATAATCATGTTGAATTCTAGAATTCTTCCCGAATGGTAACTTTAAAACACGTTGTTTTACCTCGATTGTGTTCTAGTGAAACTAACGGGGCTCAATTGAATACAGTATAAGAGGGGCTATTCGGAAACTGTTCATTCAAATATTAGTTTCTATAAGAATTCTTGATTGATAAGTTTTTGATAATCTAGGTAAATATCTCATTAGGTCAAGGTAATAGACTGAATCTTCTCTATCGTTAATATATGAATATTATCGGTTTAGGTTCGTAGTTGCTTTGATTTATTTTATTTGGGTTGTTTGAGTTGGAATGTTGAGTCCAAGATGCTTTCCAAACACTTCCCCTTTTCTAGTTGGATGTTAGCAGTCTTTTTCTATCTCTATATACATTCATTTATAAAAACTTGTCTGTTGTTTTCTTAGAATATCATCATACAGTACCAATTCCTTTTATTGAAGTTACGACAACATTTCCGTACTCGTAAATATTTGTTGTATTCTTTAGGAATACGACAAGTTGCTTTTACACAATAACTGTCCAATTCCGGAAAATCAAAATTTAGATTTTTTGTTTGTTATAATAACAATTGATTATTATTGTTATATTGTTTAGGAGTACTTTTAGGAGTGGATGTATTTTGGGGCTGATTTCTCTATTGGAATCCCGTAGTGTTCCCGTGACCGCCGCCACCTGTTTCGGCCTGGTCCCAAAGTCATTGCCCTTTTAGGTGTCTGCCTGCCTCTTTAGAATAGTTCTTCAACTACTTAGCCCCTCTGCTATCCACCTGCCATAACGAGATACGATTGGTAGAACGGTCAGCTTACCGGTTCGTTACATCGCCGACAACAAGTCAGTCACTGGACGACCTGGGTTTGTGTGTTACAAACCAAACCACAAATACCTAAAAATCTAAACCGCATACACGTATAAACAACAGACATTCATTTATAAACACACACACACACACACACACAAGCGCGCACACATGTAAAGTTGCAAGAACAGACACGTAGGGAGACAGAGCTTAGACCAATAAATATAGAGTGCCTCATTTTTTCTCAGAGCGTTATCAGCAACAGTTGTGAGAAGCCACGTGCATTAAATAGCAACAGCAGCAGCAGTAGGTAGTAGTAGTAGTAGTAGTAATCATAGCTGTTGTTATTGCAGTACTAGTGAATGATCCAAAAGAATTATAGTGTCGCGTCACCAACAATACTCTAATTATCATAGTGTAAACGAAACAATCTCCTCACCTTCATTTATTTAGTGTTTGGTTTTTTAGCAAGAAAATTTTTCGTACAATACAGTGTAATATTAAATGTGTTGTTTGGTTGTAACGTGTCCGTTATGTGGTGGCAGTCGTTCTGCGACCTGACGTGGAACAACTATTGCAACAAGTCGGTTGGGTGACAATTGTTACTGGGCAATAGACATACAGCTTCTAACATGTGTTGGTGCTGTAAAGTGCTAGGCTGATGACATTCCGCTACTTTTTGCCGAAAGGTAAGCATAAATTTGTGCAAAAAAAAAACCACAACCAAATCAAACGATCAATGAAGACGCACGCCGACCCACTTTTCTCGTTTTTAGCTAAAGTATTTTGTAAATTTTCTTGTTGTTGTTTATCTTATTGGAAAAACTCTAGGTGTGGCTACTGATATTTCTTCTTATACCTAAATAAAGAAATTATAAGTAAATAACTATAAAGACACTTGAAAAATTGTTACTGATTGTAATAGTTGTCAATCCAGTTGAGGCTTCCTGTTTTACAACATGTAATCCTGTATTGTCTTGAATATTTTATGAGAATTCCCTTAGTTTAGAAGTTGTACAAAATCATAAAATTCTTGTTTAGAAGAAGAACAAATAAGAAACTTTTAAGAATTTAGAAAATGCTTAAATTTGGCACAACTACACCAACAAATTTGAAAGTAACTTATCTAAAAGAATTTTGAATATTCGAATTTATTAACGAAAGAGACAAGTGAGAATTGAGGTCTCAAGAAAAAAATCAAAATTCTGTAGTAGAGTGCAATTGTTATAATGACATTGATAGATGATTGTTGTGTTTTCCACGAATTCTTGTCGTGTGTGTGTGTGTGTGTGTGTGCGTGTGTGTGTGTGTAACAATCTTAAAAATCCATCAAGCACTTGTTGGAAAGACGTAAATTTTTGTATAAGACGTGAGAATCGTAGCTTGCTTGCTCGTTCATCAATACGTGTGAAAATTCATTGATATAATTGGACGTATGGACCGTTACGATCTTTAACAAATAGAAAACGAATCAACCAATATTTATGAATTGTGAGATTTATTCATCAAATATTGACAAGATCTCGAAACAATCTAGTAAAGTTTGACCAAAAAAATACCGTTTTCATTCGAGTAGTTTGAATGAATATCTGACTCACGAAAGATCGACACATAATAATCACCATCAACCTCTCTTTTACATGTCTGTCTTTCTTGTTCGTTTTTTGTCTGTTGATGATGATATTATACAACTATTAAATCTTGATGTTCGGTTATGGTACGTAAACTTGAGCTCGCCTCATCATTGCTAAGTTGTTGTTGTTGTTGTAATAGAAAGACTATGCCGGTCATTACGCGCAGTAGAAAGTTCAATAAAACCATATAATTTAATACGACACGGCAAACTTACTGTAAGTGCGTTTGTATTAGATAAATGGCCATAGAAGAGAGACAACGTACATGGCAAAAAAATAACCAACACGGACAACAATAACAAGAAACAACAACTATGGAAAGAACAACAATAAAAAAGAGAAACAGATAGATATAGAAGAACGAATTCTTCTATGACTGCAATGAATCTTCTAAAAGAAATTTATAACAACAACAACAACAATAAAATTGATTAAATGAATCACCACAACTGTTTATAATAACTGTCCATCTGGCTCTTTTATGTGTGTGTTTATGTGTAAATCTCTATGGGAATTTTTGCAAGAATTTCAATACATTACGGTGCGGTTTCTTTTTTTGAACGAATAATACAAAATGTTATAATACTGTTAATGCAATTCAATCATTATTTAGAATACGAAATTTTGTATTCAACAACACTACAGAATGTTAACAATGCTCAAAAACAATATAATTTACATACCATCAGACCTATTTCTTTCCGTTACAACAAGAATAATACAACAATAAAAATTCAGTATATGTGTTGACATGTTAGTGAGTAATGTAAGAAATATTAATAGTCATTAAACTGTTTACATGCAATAAATCTTAATGAGTAATCTAGGAATACATGTTAATTTATTGGTGGATTTAAAATGAATGATAATGTAATTCGCCCGGCGCATCCACCAATTTTCAAGCGAATATAATTAACTTATCATCAGAAAAAAACTTGGAATTTCGCTATATTCCCTTTGAATTTATCTGAATATGTTCTTAATGCTCAATTTTAACCATTTTAAATTATCATTTTGATCTTGTTACTTGATTTAGCGTTTTATAATTCGTTACAAATTAACGTTTAAGTTGAAAAGTTCATCTTTTCTCTATACCGCATCAGAGATTGAAATTATCCTAAAAAAATACACGATACAATCAGAACTAATTATTATTATTATTATTATTATTATTAATGATTCAATTGAATAAGTCTTAGGTAAATTAGAAAAGCAACAATAATTATACAAAATGCTGGGTCTAAATACAGGGTGTTTGATCTAAATATGGTCAATTCTATGAAACTCCTATTAGTCGAAGAGCGATTCTAAAAATATTTTAAAGATTTGTAGGAGAGTCCCTAGGGAACATTGACGCAAAATTAGAACCTAGTAGTTCATTTTTAACGAACTAAACACGCAAAACGACTAAGAATGACTCGGAGACCTTCCCAACATTGATTTTTTTCGTTTTTCTTTATTGTATTACAGAAACGAGCGTTTTTGACCAACTTCCAAATGAGCTACGAGATTCTAATTTTGCTGAAATGTTCTCTCAGGACCCTTCTACAAATCGTTAAAATATTTTTGGAATCACTCGTCGACTAATAGGAGTTTCATAGAATCGACCATATTTAGATCAAATAGCCTATATGGCCAATACTATTGATAAGCGATTCGAATTTTTATTAAGTATTTGTAGGATAATCCCTGGACACCATTTTAACAAAATTAGAACCTCGTAGCTCACTTATAAGTAGGTCAAAATTACTCGTTTTGGATAAAGTCGCGATTTTCAAGAACGAACTAAACATGCAAAACGAATAAGAATGACTCGTAGACCCAACTTTGATTTCGTTTTACTTTATTGCATTCTCCGCACCTGTTTCAGAATGTATTGGAGAAAAACACAAAAAAAAACAGTGTTGGAAGGATCCTCGAGTCACTCTTGGCCACTTTCTTAAATTTCGACATTGTCTAAATAATAAACATTTGATCAACTTCAAAATGAGCTACGAGGTACAAATTTTGCTAAAATAGTCTCTAGACATTGTTCTACAAGTCCTTAAATATTTTTCCAAATCACTCGTCAACTAATAGGAGTTTTATAGTATTGATCATATTTAGAATCGACACCTTGTAATGTGTGTATAAATTATAATGTGTTTGTTTCTTTTATAGGGGCTAGGGAAAAATGCTGGGGTTAATAGAAGAAATTCGATGGATCATTTTACCGCAAACCTTATACCGTTTGGCTATTATTCTTCTGGTCGGTATAAATTTGGTAAGTTGTACTTCTTGTATGTTTAACCATATTGTAAAAATGTGTATGAGTTGAATAAATAAAAATCAATTAAAGCCCGATGTGTAGGTCCGTATTTGAGTGATTAAAAAAAAAAAAAAATTGACTTTAGAATTAAAAATACGACGACTCTAAAACATCCACACCCACGACCTAAATAACTCGAAATACACGTGATGATCATGTTGTTGAACAAATTAAGATCAATAATGTTGATTGTAGAGAAATTGTTTAGAAATTACATAAATATGTAATCTCTTTGTTGTTGTTGTTGTTTTTTATTGTTTATTACAGTTTGTAAATGATGTTGTTTCAACGGTTGACCTGTGGCCGCTCGATCGGCCGGAAGGTATGCCGTCAATACAATCATTGGAAGTGATGTGCGGCAAAGACCATATGGATGTACATTTAACGTTTTCACAACCATTTGAGGGCATTGTTTCATCAAAAGGTCAACATGGTGATCCACGATGTGTTTATGTACCACCATCAACTGGACAAACATTCTTCTCATTTCGTATAGCGTATTCACGTTGTGGCACAAAACCAGATCTACATGGACAATTTTATGAGAATACTGTTGTTGTACAATATGATAAAGATTTATTAGAAGTATGGGATGAGGCGAAACGTTTACGTTGTGAATGGTTCAATGATTATGAGAAGACGGCATCGAAACCACCAATGGTTATTGCCGATCTTGATGTTATCCAATTAGATTTTCGAGGTTTATTTATTTTATTATTATTTCTAATAATTGTAAAAAAATTTATAACTTTTTTTTTAAATTAGGTGATAATGTCGACTGTTGGATGGAAATACAACACGGTAAAGGTCCTTGGGCGCCACCAGTTAGCGGTATCGTCCCATTAGGATCAACTTTAACTCTAGTTGTTGCAATCAACGATTATCGAGGTATTATTGATTCAAATAACTTAGCAGCGGGATTTGCCCGCATTTGCGGGCAGGTGATATCATTGCTCTGAATTATCTTTTATATTAGCGCTTGCTAACTTCTCATCGATATTACAATCATCCAATATAGTTGATGAAGTGAGTGAGCCACGTTACTGATTTTTGCCCTCTCATGCTACATTTTTATAAGAGCAACAATTGGGTAGGTCCAAGTGCAGTCGAAGGAGAAATTTGGCCTGTTTTACATACATAGATTGAACCTGCTTTATTGCTGTAGCTGCTTTGATGAATAGTAGCTGTTGAACCATAAATAAGTAAAAAGTGGCAAATTAGCTGATCCGCTCTGGGGAGTGTGGTGTTTTCTTTATTCAGGTACATCAATAAATCGTCTTCTTCTTTCTTTATCGATACCCAATAGTAGGTATGTTTGTTTCATTCAAACGAAAGTCTGGTTTACATTATTAAAATTTCACGCATTTGACTGTACTTGGTGAAATATATAAATTACGATTATAGTAAAAAATCGAGAGTATGTCTATGGCGTGCGCTGACGATAATCGCACGACAATCTAAAATAAATTCACGATCCCGCTGCTAAGTAATAATACAAAAATTTGAAATAAATGGAAAAAAATTCTTCCAGGTGAATTCGATATGAGAGTAAAATCTTGTGTGGCTTCGGATGGTGGTGATCACGTCATCCAATTATCAGATGAGGCCGGTTGCGTTCTGCGACCAAAGATGATTAGTCGTTTCCTGAAAGCTCGCGGCGCCGATGAGCGAGCTTCCGTTATAACGTATGCTTTCTTTCATGCTTTCAAATTTCCAGATGCTCTCAGTGTTCACATTAAATGCAAAGTAAGTCATATAAAAATGAACAAAAAAAAACTGGTTTATTCATTCGATGTTTTGTAAAATGAAACTTTCAGGTAGAGATTTGTCGACATGGTTGTTTAGATCATTGCCAATTACAACCGGTGGATAGTTACAATAATAATAACAATAATAATAATAATTTTGCTAGTTTATTGGATCGTAAAGATGAGAAATTAGATGATGTTGATGATAGTGTGGAAGCGACGCATCAACATTATCAAAACGATTTTGACGGTTTGAATGATGCTGCTGCGAATGGTGGTGTTGATAGTCAGACGGTTGAAATTGCATTGAATGCAAATTTAAATGACCAACGTCCGCAAACTTTCACCAATCCAAACGATGATAAACTATTGGATATCACTGGAATACCTTTAACAGTAAGTAAAATTCCATCAAAATTACTATTAATTAATTATAATGTTTGACAGGATAAATTGACTTTACCACAAGACCAATTCCCGTACGGTCCCCGGAATCTGGATGATCCCGATCGGCCATCCTCTGCAAAACTCCACACCACCCATCATCACCATCAACAACAACAACAACAAAAACAACAACGACCATTGAATCGTAAACGTCGTCAAGTCATCATCTCCGATCGTAAAGCTCGCAGTGCAGATGTTGGTGTTAGTGGTTTTTATGATGTTATATCTGAAGCAGATTTAGCATTTAGTCCTGATAATCGTGCCGAAGCTGTAACTGTATTCCAAGGACGTATCCGTGAAGAAGTCGTTTACGGTATTTGTATGCCAATGCCCGGCTTCAGTTTATTGTTTGTATTGGCGGCTGTATCAGCTGTTGTAGCTGCTTTAGTTGCCGGTTCATTATTGCATCGTTATCAGATGCAAAAAGAACAAATGCCAAATATACGACAACGTACTAATTCAATACCAATGGGTATATTTTCTGGTTTCAAAATACGTGTACGTAAATCGAACAATAATATCGTGGTACCAATGAAGAATAATAAAATGCAGAATTTTGAAGATGTCAATCATAAAAATGACGAGACTTAATATAAACAAATCCAATCTATAAATAAAATAAACGATGCTCAATCGATTATTATTATTATTATTAGAAAATTTATTTATAATTAAAACAAGTGTTTATTTACATATATCTATAACAATAATAAGTATAGACGATTTAACATAACGGGATTCATTATTTTCAACATTATTGTAATTGTATTTGATAAAATGATAAGGATAATAGCCTTGTTTGTATATATAATTGCCTCCACATTATTTCTTAATAATTTTAATATTTAAATTAAAATAATACACAAATAGAAAATAACAATAATTTAGATAATTATAGAATTTTCCTAATTGGCGATGCTTTTCTACTTATTATTGTTATTTTCTTCTTCTTCTTCTTTTTGTTCACGTTTAATTTTCTTTAGTTGATAGTTTTGAAATTTATTCATTTATGTGCAATAAGCGAATTAATATTAATGATTTATACCGTAATCTATAATAACAAGAAGAAAAATATGTATTAATAAAGGTGAGAATTTCTAACAATTCCAATAGATGACGTATAGGAGAACAGTTTTTTTCCTTGTTTAAATTTACGGTAAATTTATTTATTTATTTGTAATAATAATTTAATTTTTCGATTTTTTATTTCTCATCGGATCGATTTTATACAAATTGTAAACAGTATTGAATTTAATTTGTACAGTTTATTTGTTTGTTTGTTTTATTGTATGCATGTTGTACTGATTTCATTAAAATAATCGTATTGATAATAAGAATAATATCTGTTTGTTTGCTCATTTATTTAAATTTTGTATTGATAGTTTATAAATTTAATCTAATTTGAATGAGAATGATGATAATATTAATAATAATTGTTCGTTTCTAATTGAAACTTTTCTATTTCTTCTATCCATTCGACCATAATTATTAATAAGTGATAATTAATAATACAGACCTGTTTGTATTCTTTGTACATATGCGTGTGTGAACAGGTGGGAATCATTTTATGCCTTTGCTAATTACTTTACAAACTGTGAAGAAGATTCTAATTTTGTTGTTTCAATTCCTGCCTTTTGCTTTATATACGAAAAGTTCTTATGACAATTTCCATTATTTGGCGAACGATGTGGAAAATACTTCGAGGATTTATAGAAGGGTCCCTAGAGAATATCTTAGCAAAATTAGATCTTTGTAGCTCATTTGGAAGTTTGTCAATAATGTTTTTCAAAAACGAGTTATACACGTTAAACGACTAAGAATGACTCGGAGAGCCAATCAACTGGTTTTTTTTTTCGTTTTTTTTTTAATTTTATTCTAGGTGGGATTGTTTGGAATTTATTAAGGGTCGTCATGATATGTGCAGCCCCCAGGCAAAATCCTGTGTCAATTTGTTATTTTTACCAAAAGATGCAACAATAACAACAATACTCACGATCATTTTTATTTGAATGGACCAACTACAATCGTTGCATATTTTCTCGATATTTAATGTTTTTTTTTCATAATTAAGGATCAATAATATAGATGTTAAATATCCAGAACAGGGACTATTTCTTGCCTTTACCGAATTCTTCATTGGTTTCAAGAGTCTAAATAGAGAAACTCCTTTTATTGCTCAAAAATTGATGATCCAAGACTTTTGCGTCCTAAAATCTAAATCAAAATAGAGAATTTTCAAACCTTACAAAAATGCATAAACATAAAACTTATCTCTTAAGCGATTCTATATAAAAAATAATTAAAAAACAAATGATTGTTAACGAAACTGTTTTAAATTCAGGAACCAAAGTTGAGAATGTAACTGAAAAATCGACCAAAAATTGTATTCTCACCAAAATTTTAAACTAGAGTCCACTAAAGATGGATGATTTAAACAAAAATGTTTTACATTAGAAGACAAGAATTTAGATGGAAAATAGCAAATTCGCATAAACATATAGCTTTTTCATAATTAATTGTAATAATTCGCTAAAAATCAGTGCCTCATAACAAATATTCTCAAAACTTGGACGCAATAATTTTGCTCACAAATAGATTAAAAGTTTCTAATTGTAAGTTGTCTCCTTCATTGATGCTGTATAATGTTAGGAGAGTCTCCGAGTCATTCTTAGTCGTTTTGCGTCTTTAGCTCGTTCTCAAAAATCGTGACCTTGTCAAAACGCGCATTTTTTTAACCAGCTTCCAAACGAGCTACAAAGTTATAATTTTGCTAAAATGTTCTCCAGGGACTATCCTAAAAAATCCTTGAAATATTTAAACCCAAATTAAGTGTCCCTCAATTTGTTTATACTCAGCTTACATTATCACGATCGACTTGGCTTTTGTGGCAATTCTGCAGACTGTCATAGTTTATTGATATGAAATTCCATAAATCTACGAAAAATGATTTTCGTCTGGTTGAAAATAAAACAGGTTTGGCTACTTTTAAAATCAAATTAGCCACAAATCAAAGCTTATTGTAAAAAAAAATATTTAATCAGAATTTTGTATAGTAACACAAAATATAAATGTGTATACATGTAATAAAACTGGAGATGGGGGGAAAAAACGAAACATATTTTCCTGATTAGAGCATTGAGGTGTGTTTTTACAATCATTAGTAATCATTCCAAGACAAACTACCGTTAACATTATTGATGATTAGAATTTAAAACAAGTGTAACCTTATTGATTTCTTATAACACAAGTATTTGTCATATTTGAGGACATTCCACAATTTTATAATACGATTAAATTACATTTTTAACGTTAATAGTCAATCAAATCGATTGATACTTATCTGATTAGTCCAGCACAATTTTATTCCGATTGTGTGCGCGATTATAACAAGTCGGTCAAGTCTTCTAATTCGGTTGGCTATAACAGAACATTCCGGACACATGGAAGAATTGGAACACAACAAGAAAAAAACGATGGTTCAAACGAAACGAAAAAATTAACAATTCAACACTAATTAATGATTGATGAATTGAATGATTTAAAAAAAGAGAAAGACTTGTTAAAATATAAAACTTGCTTTATTCAATTCTATTTCGATATAATTACAAAATACTACAATAAATCTTGATTTCTATTGTTTTATTTCTCTTTTCGCGTTTTGTTTAAAATTAAAATTGTTCATTCAAAAATTAATTCAACTACTCTCTATACAGGTACATGGTGTAATTGTTCAATTTGCCCACATGAAAAAATTGTTGAATTTTTTGCTTAATTCCATTTACCTAATTATTACAAACTAATTAATCTGTTAATTTAAATAATAAATTAATAAATATAAATACATATATAAATAAATTGGCGATATAATAACAAAACAAAACATAAATAAATAACCCAACGCCACGAACCCGTAGGATGTTTCCTAAAACCTATTTAGGCACATTAAATTTAATTAAATCATAAATTAACAAATAAATTAGAATGGCGTGAACATCCTACTTGGTGTATAAACCTGCAAATACTTTGGACCGTATTCATTAAAATAATCAATAATAATAATGATAACTAAATTAATTTTTTTTTAACTAAATTGTAAGATTTCACAAGAAATGGAATAAAGTCCAAATTCCAAATGATACCCATTGAAGTAGTAAAGTGGAAAAAGAGGGTAACGTTAGTTTGATGATGTTTCCAAAATATCTGGAATTATCTTCGGGGAAAATTCATTTCTATAAAATTTAAAATAAAATAAAATTGATAAAGTTTACGAATAGAAGCAGCTCTTTGTGGTGTTGTCCTTTTTTTTGTTCGAATTCACCGATAATGGTCGTAATCTAAAACAGAGCACTGCTGATATTAAACAGGCAATAAACAATATGCCCAACAACACAACAAGTGTCACAGCGAATCCTGGTGTTGTCATACAAATCAATCCGGAATTGATATCGTCTTTAGCTGGAAATACGATCGTTGGTGGTTGTTGTGTTGTTGTTATTGTTGAATTATTATTGTTATTGTTATCTTCTAATGTGAATGTTAAATCACCATTAGAGACGACACGTATTACTCGATTAAGACCGACTTCCTTTTCCGGATCATTCTCATCTTTTAATGATCGCTTCAGACGGCGTTCATCTCTCGGATGTTGTGCTGAATGTAGATAACTTTCAATTGGTAATGATGGACCATACGTATTGTCTGGTACATTATGTGCCAATTCTAAAATATTATTACTACCCGGATAATTCAAATCAGAACATTGATCCGGACATTGATATCGACAAATTTGGATTGTACATTGAAAATGGACTTCCATTGAATCGGGGAATTTGAATGCTTGGAAATGTGCATATGATAATACAGAAGCACTAGCACCAAAATTTTTAATCTTTGTAAATCTCGACATTAATTTCGGTCGTGTTACACAACCTTTCTGGTCGACTAATTGAATTGGGGCACGTTTACCATCATGCGCCATACAATTCCTCACCAACATATCGAATTTGGAATCGTCATCTTTAATTGCCAATACCATTGTCATAGTTTGTCCGATTTTTACTAAACCTGACACCTCACTAGCCCATGGTCCTTTACCTACTTGTATTTGCATCCAACAACCAACATTATCACCAGCAAAATCAGTCCGTACAACATCCAACATATCAACAGGGAATGGACGGAATGTTACCGATTTTTCATATTGATCATGCCATGTACAACGTAATTTTCTTGCTTGATCCCAAACTTCTTGTACTTGTGGATCATATTGGATAACAACAATATTTTCGAAATAAGTTCCCGAACCGGATTCAGCTCCATAACCGTACAAACCGTTTTCTGTATTACCCAAAGTGCCACAAGCGTGAATTCCTATTTCGAATGTAGCCGATGTCCGGCCTAGACCGGCTGGTAAATGAACACAATGCACATTACTATAATGGCCTTTACTGAAGACAATACCATAAAACGGCTTATCAAAACCAATATACACTTTCATTAGATTCTTCTCGCATTTAACATCCAAAGAGATAATTTTCGGCATATCAGGCGCTGGTGATGGCCATATTTCATCACCACCAGCAGCACTACCACCTCCGATACCTGTATCATATTTATCCATTGCTTGTTGTGAATGTGGTAACGGTGGCGGTGGACCATTATACGAATTCTTATTGTCATATAAGGGCTGTTTGTTCTTTTTAACTAAATTCTTGTGAGGGAAATGCTGTTGATTGTTACGTGGTGGTAGATTAATTGGTGCACGTGGTGGTGAATTATTGAACGCTAATTTCTTCGGCGGTTGTTCTTGTTCAGCAATCGATTCTAAAGCTAATTGTGTTGGTTTTGGATCGTTCCCTTTATTTGGACGTTTCTCTTCCTGTCCTGAAAACGAATCCATCGGTTTGGTGTCGTCCTCATGGGCAATCAACTGAAACAACAAAACTATAAGATAATAATCAAAAGTATTAAATTACTAATAATTCTACTATTAAACTATCAAAGTTCTTTATCAAGATTTTATAAAATAATCGTGAGGATTTTTAAAGATTCCAAGTCGCCATTATCACAGATAGATGGTTAAGTAGAGATAGAGAGAGAATTGAAGATGTTGATCTGCTTTTAAAATCCAGTCAGAGAACAAGTCACGTTTTTCAATCGAGTGCCGTTGGTCCTTTTAATCCGGACAATTTGCACTTTTTTGCTTCTTCTTCTAAACGACCGATAATGATGAGCCAAAGTAGGTTTGCAGACTGCAAACATTACATAGCTGTAAATCTCCATCATCTATATTGTTTACAATTTCATTATTGTTATTTCAATTTCATTGAATAATTTATGTTATAAAAATAGATTAACGATCCAAAAACAGCAGCAATATTAGTAATAGTAGTAGAAGACAAGTGAAGAAGAGGAACAGGAAAAAAAAACGTATTAGAATCAGGTTCGTATAGTCGAAATGTTAATAATAAATGTTCTAGGTGCGGCATATTAAACGTGCTTAGCGAACGCTGGCCGACTGACCCGTCCACTTGTCCTTGCTATAGTCCGTTATACCTACAGGTCAGATGCCCCACTCATCCTTTACACACCACACACACACTCGACACATTTCATGGACAACAAGTAGAAGGATGGTGTGTGTGTATGTGTGTATAGCTGGCCAAATTGCTTAAAGCCTTTTTTTCATCATCATCATCAACAACTTCACCTACTAACCATTAGAGTTAAAAAACAGATCAAATGATGATGATGATGATGCTCTATATAGTGGGTCTAGCCAATTATAGGAAACACCGGAAGATGGGCAATTGCGAATCAGAATGAAATGCTTGAGATTCTTGTGTAATTTGTAAATTTAACGAGCATGTCTAGTGTTGTGAAGCATTTGCTCTTATTTTCTTTCACTTGTTGTTGTTGTTTTTGAATACCATTGACATGTAATTATTACAATGGTGAAATTGAATGGAACGTGATCTTGTAGTGAAATGGTTAATGATGCAAGGAGAGAAATAGGCGGCGGCGGCGGCATATTGACTGGTGTGGTTGCTCATTAATGCAAAACATGCAGATGTTTATGCATACATTAACATTATATATACATAACTATAAATGGCCTAGAGATAAAAATCAACAATCAATCAATGACCACATTTCTTCCAATTGTTTTGCATTAACAACATCACGAAGAACAAGATGATGATGATGATGATGAAGAAGAAGAAGAAGAAGGGAAAAAACTGGGCCAAATTTTGATGAGACCTGTTTCATTCCGTCTTCGTTTTGTTTCGGTTTTTTTTTCCCACTAAATTATTGATTCTATATTAAATCAGCTATTTTTTAAATCAATATTGGGTCAATTAAAATTAGCAGAAAAAAAAATTGTTACACTCACCGTCCGACAAGTAATGCTGACAAAGATAAGGAGGCAGAGTTGTAATTGCTTTTGATTCATGATTTGATGTTTCTGAAATTTGAAAAAAAAACGAAAATAAAATTGGTTTTTTCCAAACACTCAATCCAGTTGTTTTGAAAAAGTGTCATCGCTCCAGGATGATATTATTGTTGATCGCGTCCACAATGACCTAAATTAATTTTTTTTTCTTTGTTGTAAATGATCATATGGTCAAAAAAATAAGATAAAAACGCCTATTATTATGGCTAATAATGGTAAAATAAACGGATAACGATCTGTTTAAATTAAAGTATTAGATATTTCTTGATTTAACTGTAAATCGGGTAATATATTGAATCACAATGATTCCAATATCAGTGTCAATTGCCATCAAAAGCCCGTTCTTACTGAGAATTCCAGTAATGTTGTCGAGTTTAATGTCGACTAGAAAAACGAATCAAGAAAACACGATTGTATCGGATGACATTTTCTTCTTGTACATATTCTATTAACAGATAATAAAATTAGGCTGATTGAGGAAAGAAGAGGATGACTATGGAAAAAAAACGTGTCAAAAAAGTTCATGACCTCAAAATAATAGGGAAAGGTAGAGCTTGTATCAAAATTGACACCGGTGGCCGAAATCTTTGGCGGTCCTCCTCCTGTAAGATTTCAAGTGAACGGAATTCTATCCAACACGTGCCCAAAATTGGTAAATAACGAAAAATAATAATCTAATTAATAATATACCTGTGTTGTCTATTTTACTAAAATGTCCTATTTCTTTGGTGTCGGCTTTTAATTGAATTGTTGTATTGTTTATTATTACAACACACCACACAACACCACTTTTTAAGCCTTTATATATTCTATAAATACATCACTAGATAAATAAATAAATAAACAACAAATAACAATAATAATAATAATAATAATAATAATAACAAATAACAACAGCGACACACAATCGCATCAATCTTCAAATTGAGAATGAAAATCCACCTGTCTCAAATCGTATGTAAGACATGTAATAGTAGTATAGCGCGTACCGATTGGGGGGCATCCTGAAAACAACTTTTCGAAAGACGAAGAAGAAGAAGAAGCAGCAGCAACAACCACCCCACCAAAATCCACAGACATATACAACACAACAACACGTATATGTACAAGAAGAGGCAACGTCAGCCAAACAGGCAACACCAGCCTTATGACCCAGACACGAGGTTTAACAGTTATACCATTTCATAGCACCGGTGGTCTCCTTCTTCATCACCATCATCATCATCAGCTTATTCTTGATTCGCCACCATCGTCATTCTCTTATTCATCATCTCCACCAGGATTCTCTTGTGTGTCACTTGTGGTCTATCTGGCCTAAGGAAGTAGGTGAATGGTGCGAAAAGTTGCGAAAGACCGCACCCGAATATTCTACACACACCATGGATCTATATTTTCAAGTTTAATGTCACGGTTGCGCATCTCTTCTGTATTATTTAACACTGTAGGTCAGTAGGACAGGTTCATCATCGTGTAATCAACGACACTATAGTACACTACCGCCGCTGCTACATTCATTATTTCCAATTCAATTAAAATAATCAAAAAAAGAAAATGTATACCTACATACAATTTTTCCACACAATTTCCGTCTACTTCTTTCTTCCCAGTTCATTGACGATTAGAAATTTCCCACAATTTACTTTCGCTGTTTACAAGACTACAACTTCCTTTGATTTTCATATCTACATAAAGCCGTTTTATTCATTATTAAAAGGAATCGTAATTCAAACAGCCTATAATTTATTATAAAAAAAATGTATTTAAAATATAGTACAATTGAATCTTTAGAAACCTTAAATACTCATGCAAACTATCCACAACTTGTTGCTAAAAAAGAATTATTCACTTAAAATTAAATCATCTAAAATCAGTACTTTTTACACAATATTATTAATCATAATAAAAAAATGACGAAACCAAAGACACATAAATATAAATAAATTCACTTATAAAAGCTTGTTAGTAAATGCTGAAAAATCGAACATTAACAAGAATGTTATAATTAATTCGTTTGGAAACGAGCAAGGACACTTGTAATACTCAAAAAAATTAATAATACAATCGAGGCACAATATTTTTTAAGAGAAATATCAATAACAAATTATTTATATATGTATATATAAAAAATACTCTAATTATTGTCTAAAATTCTAGAGATATGTACTTGTTTTATTCTCTCTTTTAATTATTACTATTTATTAAAAATCTAAAAGCTCAACGAGTCATGATTTAAAAAATAATTATGACACCGTAATTTGTGCTATCATGAAAGACAAAAATTGTTTAAAAACTAACACTATCTTTTTTTAATAAAAATTATAAAAAAATATCGATAGAATACGGCATATTTATGTACAAAATATTGTGTTAATATTGTTGTATTTCTTTTTTAATAAAAATTTTAGCATTCACACAATTTTCATTGTTGCTGGAATCATTTGTGTCAATTATTGTATAATATAATTTGAATCACAGACGATATAATACAGTAAAATATTAATCAAAGGCAGTTAATATCGAATTATTACAAAAAAAAAAAAAACTATATATAAAAAATCTTTATATTACATGAATAAAGTGGATTTGGTGGATAATTCCCGATAACAATGAGATTTAACAAATATATAAAATAGGATATATTAATTAATAATTGAGAAGCAATGGTCATCATTATTATCAAAGATGAGGCAAATTTAAATTGCTTTAAATCTATCGTACAAAAAGTCTATCAGACAATTAATTAATAAAATAAAAATATAATCTTTTTTTTTTTTAATTTAAACTTAAATATAAATTGCATCAGATCCTTTATTTGTTTGGTGTCCTGTTGATTGTGTATAATTATTAGGACTGGCTATATTCTCTGACCAATCTGAATTACATGAACGCGGTGAACTGGATGACCAATGTCCTGGACTTTCCGGACTTGGTGTTGGGAAATTATCAGGTAATAAATGATCAGAATGTTGTGATGGTGGTGTTAAATAATAATTTTGTGAGAATTGTTGTGGTTGTAATGTTGCTGCTGTATTATTACTATTATTATTATTATTGTTATTATTATTACTACTATTATTATTATTATTTGTATTATTCACAACACCTGTATATGTCATAGGCATTTCAAGACCAGTTTGACTGAAATCAAAACCCATCTGTAAATTATGTGTTTGTGGTACACCACCATGTTTCTGTTGTGTTGCTGCACGCATTGCAGCAATATGTGTTGGACTTGTTGGTAATGATGGACGTGTTTTTGCTGGTGATGGTGAACCACTATAATCTAATGGTGATAATGATAGATTTGATTGCACAGAATGTGGTGGTGATTGATTTGAATATGGTGGACTTAATGTATTAGGTTGTTGCATTTTATTTTGTTGTTGTTGCTGCTGCTGTTGTTGTAATTGTAATATTGGATCATGAAAATTTGCAAAATTAATTGAACGGAAATTATCCAAATGTACTAAATTATGTATTGGCACATTATTTTTAACAACATCTTCATAACTTGGTGGTTGTTTATTTGTTGTTGTTGATATTAAATTATCTAATGCTTTTGCTGTCAAGCCCATATTTGAATATACTGATGCTGTGTCATACGGACTTGGTAGATTTGTCATTGGTGATTCAACTGGACTTGATGTTGATTGTGTTGAATCAACAATATTTTGTGTTAAATCATTTTGATGTGTATTCTTCTTTGATGTTGACGTCGCTTTCTTTGAATTTGCTTTACGACGCATTACTAAACTATTATTATTATTATTATTATTGCCTAATTCATTGTCAGGACTGTTTGGATCTGCTGATAGATTCTTGTTCGATTTTTTCGATTTCTGACGTTTTGGTATTATAACAGTCGGTTGTTGTAATGATAATTGGCCAGTTGGTGATGTTATTACACTAGCATTATTAGGAATCATATTCAACATTTGTGGACTACGTGGTACATGTTCATCTAATAATCGTACAATATCATGATGTAATCGTTCACTGGCAACATCTCTTGGTAATCGATCCATATGATCTGTTATTTCTCTATTAGCATACGCTTCCAATAATGCTTTACAAGCTTGATAAGAGCCTTCGCGTGCAGCTAGGAACATAGGAGTTTCATCTTTATCATCTTGTGCGTCTCGATTAGCTCCATGTGCTAATAAAATATTAACTGCTTCAACATTATTAACAGCAGCTGCCCAATGGAGTGCTGTTTTACCCGAATTATCAGCAGCATTAATATCAGCTTCTGCACTAATTAAATCTTGTACCATTCCTTCAATGGCCAAACGTGCAGCTAATATTAATGGTGTAGTACCATCATGCATACGTGCATTTAAATTTGTTGCACGATTTCTTAATAAAATTTGGAAAACACCTAAAGCATCAGCTGCAACAGCAGCATGCAATGGTGTCCGTCCTGTATTATCTTGTGCGTTTGCATCAGCACCAGCATCCAATAAACGTTTAGCTGCATCAGCACGAGCATATCGTGCAGCTAAATGTAATGATGTTTCACCAGTTTTATCCATTGTAGCATTCAATTCAGCACCTTGTGCAACTAAATCTTGTATAACAGCACCAGTTGAATCATCTTCTTCATCCTCACCAGTATCCATACCACCACCACGTGTTGATGCCACCATTATAGGTGTCATACCACATGGACCACGTGCATTAACATCATTAATATCCGGTGCTTGTGGTGGTGTCAACATTGAAATCGGTTTTATATCAGATGCTTCTAAATGTTGTTGAGTCCATACTCTTGGTTCAGCTTCTTCATAATCTGTTATACCAGTATGGTCACTAGCATAACCAGCATCTATACCTCTAAATCGTTTCGGTTGTGGTAAATCTGAATCATCATCTGACCATTGTGGTACATGACAATGTTGACCATGTGCATCAATTTCAATACCAGGAATTGATGAATTCTTACTTAAATTTCTTAATTCTTGTCCTTCTGGACCACGACGTCGTGATCGACGACGTGTTGGTGAACTAGTACGTAAGAAACCTTCTGGAAACCATGTTATACCACTTGCACGTTTCCTTTGTGTTGTAACAATAATAGCAATCACAGCACTAAGTGCAATTATTACAACAATACCAATCAGTACGTATTTTGCATTTGTTGGTGTATCAACATCATCAAAGAAACTACTGTCAGAACCACTAACTTGATAAATTGGAAATGATTGTGATAATGTGTGTTTTGATGCTTTTGCTGCTAGAAAATCAGCAGCAGCACTAGCCGTTTGGAAACATGTTTCAGAATTTTCTGCTACTGTTACACATTTACGATTATCAATTTCCAAATAGACTTTAACACCAGAATGTGCTTGCTCTGAATAAACAACATGATGTTTTCTTGCATAATAACTATCAGGTAAACTATTTTGTGTTGATCCAACCCATGGATAAATCATATCATTTCCTAATTGATCTTTTTTAACTCGCACAGTTGTACGTAATTGATGGCTTGTATCACGTAAGAATGCAACTAAATTATTTCTAAAACCTTGCATATCCATCAATATAATCATTGAAATAACACCTTCCGCTAATTCTGGTGGTACTTCTTCACAATCTAATCCATCCCAATTACATTCAGCATTATTACAACCATAATCACATAAACCATTAGCATAATGTTTCTGACAATAAGCATCATAAATGGGATTACATGGTTGTAATGATTTCTCACAATCACGCCCATCAAATAAACATTGTGGATTATTACAATCTTCATTACATACACCATCCATAAAGACTTCCCAACATTTAATCGATGCCGTACAATTTATCCATGGATTTATACCTAATGAACAATCATTACCATCAAATTCACATGCGTATGTGTTACATTCTTCATCACAACGACGATTACCACGTTTTAATGGGCAATTATTTTGATTGCACAATATTCGTTGTTTCTCTAAATCTTTTGCCAAGAAACTATTTGAATCAATAATTGAATTAACCGGATAACCTAATCCACCTGGTGAATTATGATCGTAAATTTCACAATTCTTTCCACTATGTTTTGGTGGACAATAACAAGCATAATCGCCCAATTTATCTTGGCATATAGCATCAGGATGTTGACAAGGATTACTACTACATTCATTATATGAATCAATTTCACAATTCGTACCAGTTGTACCTACAGGACAATCACATATATAACCACCCTTGTCTGAGATTCGACAAACGCCATTATTCTGACATGGATTTGAATCACATTCATAACCACTAAATTCACAATTCTTTCCATAGAAACCCTCTTGACATGTACATTTATGACCCGCATGTATTGCTGTACAAATTCCACCATTTTGACATGGTGATGTTGCACAAAAATTCACTTTAACTTCACAATGTCTACCCATATAACCAGTTTTACAATTACAATGATAATCATTGATTAATTGTACACAATCTAATGTGCCAATATTTGAACATGGATTCGATAGGCATTCATTTATATCACCTTCACAACGTGGCCCAACAAAACCAGGTGGACATTTACATTCAAAACCACCAACTTTATCAACACATGTACCATTATTATGACAAGAATCTGGATGGCAATCTTCAATATTCACTTCACATATATAACCAAGGGTTCCTGATGGGCATGAACATAAGAATTTATTAATATCATCATGGCATGTACCACCATTCTGACATGGATTCGGTTTACAATCATCAATATTTAATTCACAATTCTGTCCTTGGAAGCCTGGTGTACAATCACAAGAGTACGAACCAATTAAATTGTTACAGGTTGCACCATTTTGACAAGGATTTGATTCGCATTCATTAATTTCTTGTTGGCAATATGAACCAGTATAACCATCTAAACAATGGCAACGATGGGAATTGCCAATATCTTCACAAGTACCGTTATTACAAAGCTTCTTCAATGGTACACCTAATATTTGAAAATCATTACAATCAATTTAAATTATACATAATAAATATGGAAAAAAATTAAATACTTTTTCGCAGAGCAGCATCCTTACAACTGACCATTTCAACATCACAAACTTTCCCAGTCCAACCAACACCACAGAAACATTGATATTGATTCTTGATTTGTCGACAAGTTGCACCGTTCTCACATGGATTCGTCGAACACCAATCAACATATTCACCACAATTCTTCCCTGTATAACCATATGGACATTGACATGTGTAATGTGTTGTATGGTCCTGACATGTTGCTCCATTTAAGCACGGTGAACTATCGCATAAATTGATACGACTTTGACAATTTGATCCGGTAAAACTATAACAGAGATTTATTTATTAAAATTTAAAAAAAAACGTCTTGAATAAAATAAAATACCCTGGTTTACAGACGCAAGTATATGAATTTATGCCATCAATACAAATACCACCATTCATACAACTGCTTTCAGTACAATCTTCATCGTTTGTTTGACAGTTTATCCCGGAAAATCCTAGAGGACATGAACATGTATACGAATCAACGTATTGATTACAAGTAGCCCCATTTTGACATGGATTTGATAGGCATTCATCAACATCAGTTTCACATTGTTTACCTTCAAAACCATTAGCACACAAACAGGTATAATCGCCGATATCATCTAAACATGTACCTCCATTTTGACAAGGATCTAAATACATATATTTAAAAATATTATAATTAAGTTTTAATTTGATTTATCTAAAACTTACAAGATGCACAGTCATCTGTATTAATTGAACAATCCTTTCCTTCATATCCACGTGCACATATACAGTTATAAGAACCGTTTGTATTTCTACAAACAGCTCCATTTCGACAAGGTTTCGACACAATACATTCATCAACATCTTGCTCACAAAATCGTCCTGTATAACCAACTGTGCATGTACAAGCAAAATCTTTATAATTAGAACTTGGTGAACATTTGGCATTATGTCGACAACGATTTGGTACACAAGGATCCAATTTTTCACTACATTCACGTCCTGTATATGGTAATTCACAAACACATTTATAATCATTAACCAGATCAATACAACTACCACCATTTTTACATGGATTAATTAAACAATCATTAATATTTGTTTCACAATTAATACCAGTGTAACCAGGTATACATTCACATGTATATGATGCTAAATGATCATGACAAATACCACCATGTTGACATGGATTTGATGCACATTCATCAATATTAATCTCACATTGTTTACCACCATAACCAGGTAAACAATGGCATATAAATTGATTAACACCATCTTCACAACTACCACCATTCTTACATGGATTTGATGTACATTCATCTACATCACTTAAACAACGAGCGTCATAATAACCACGTGGACATTCACAACGGAAACCATTCACCATATCAATACAAACACCACCATTAGCACAAGGATTTGAGGCACACTCATCAATATCATTCTCGCAGTGTTTTCCAGTGAATCCAGGAATACATTCGCAAATATAACTGCAATTAAAAAAATTGTTACAATTAATCTCATTCATAAATTTAAAACAACAAAACAATTTACCTATTAATACCATCAATACATTTTGCGTTATTTCGACATGGATTACTGTAACATTCATTAACGTTGACTTCACAATTAGGTCCAGATGTGCCAGCTTTACACATACATTGATAACCGTTAATTAGATCTTGACATAATCCACCATATTGACAAGGATTTGATTCACACTCATTGATTTGATGTTGACATAAATGGCCGGTATAACCAGGTCTACACATACAACTGAAACTATTTTCACCATCAATACATTCCCCATGAAGACATGGTGATGATTGACAATCATTAATGTTTGTTTCGCATGATAAACCGGTAAAACCAGGTGGACAATCACATGTATATCCAGCAACTGAATCTTGACAAATACCACCATTTCTACATGGACTTGAGATACAATCATCGATATTAATTTGACAACGGGAACCAGTGAAACCAATTGCACAAGTACATTTAAATGAATTTATCAAATCATGGCATATACCACCGTTTAAACATGGTCGATCTTTACATTCATCTATATCAATTTCACATTGTGTTCCTGTAAAACCGGGCATACAAACACAACGAAATGTACCCGGATCATCCAAACAAGAACCATCATTTTGACATGGATGAGATTCACATTCGTTAACATTCGTTTCACAACGTGGTCCTGTAAAGCCTTGTGTACAATTACAGGCGAAACTTCCTGGTGTATTAACACAAATCCCGTCATGTTCACAAGGTGAACCTGTATAAAAAATAACGATGATTTATTGGAAAAAAAAATTTGAGGGTTAATCAAATATTATACCTTGTTCACACTCATCGATATCTTCAGAACAATCAATGCCTTTATAACCGGAAGCACAGCTACAGGTGTAGGAGCCATTAATTGGACTTGTATCACATATGGCATCAGCATGGCAGGGGTTACTCGTACAGGCGTCATCCAAATGGCATAGAAGACCTTTAAATCGACCAAATAATTGATTTAAAATGATTGTCTATCTGATGTATTTGTTAATTTTTAAAAAAAAGGTCAGTTTTGTTATTCAATTATCTAATAAATTAAAAACAATCTCTAAATTAAAATAAAATAGAATTAGTTTGTTATTGAATTTCCCACAATTATACAACACCATATTAAACTTACACAACAGCCACTTGTAATATAATTGCATTTTTCGTCACTATAACGAATATAGAAGATTTTTATTGTATTTTTTTTTAAGTACATTTTCAATTTAAAATTAATTATAAGACGTTACTTACCAGTTTTTCCAGGTGTACATCGACAATAGAAACTACCAACACGATCGATACATGTTGCACCATTAAAACATGCAGCACCAGCACAATCATCAATATTAATCGAACAATCTGGACCAGTCCAACCATTCACACAGATACATGAATAACCACCAATACTATTCGTACATGTTGCACCATTTTGACATAATGATGGCCGTAATGAACATTCATCAACATCTTGATTACAATAACGTCCAGTATATGCTGGTGAACATTGACATGAATATGAATTAACACCATCTATACAGGTTGCACCATTTTGACATTGATGACCTGGACAATCGTCGATGTTCTCCTCACAATTTGTACCACGAAAACCTTTAAAACGATTTTTTTTTAAACTGTATTATTTGATTAACAACAATATTACTACCTGTAGGACAATCACAGGTGTAGCTATATTTATCACGTTGTCTACATTGTCCACCATTTAAACACGGACTTGGATCGCATGGTATATATTCCGTTTCGCAATTCTGTCCAGTATAACCCTCCTCACAAGCACACCTAAATTCAAAATAGTATTAATTTTAAATAAAGAAATAATTCATTGTAATTTACGTGTAACTGCCATGGGTATTGTGACATTTTCCATGTACACAAGGTTTATGTTTACATTCATCTATATCTTCTTTACATGACGATCCAGTAAAACCAGCTGCACATGTACATTTATAAGAATCACCAACAGATGTACATTCGGCACCATTCCGACATGGTTGTGACGCACAATGATCTTCTTTTTCACAATGTTCACCTATGATCACAATAAAAAAAATTACAAAATCAATGTCAAACAGTTGCAGTATTTTTTTTTTTGTTAAATAAAGGAAACTTGAATCGTCCTTGATAATGATGAGAAAGAAACCGGAACAGGTCATTGTCCTCGCCTCTAACTCGTTACAAGTTTTATAAAGTAACAAAAACAATATCATTATTATAAAATATGAAATGTTTATTTTACCGGCAAAACCTGGTGCACAAGAGCATTGATATGCTTCTAGTGAACGTAATGAACAGGTGCCACCATTCAAGCATGGTTTACGATCACATGAATTCGCTATAGGTATTTCACATAGTGATGCTGTAAATCCTAATGGACAGGAACATGTGAAACTTGGTGATGAATTCGGTGAGACACGAACTTGACATGAACCACCATTCTGACAACGTGGTCCTGGTCCCGTATGGCATGGATTTGAATATTGACAATATTCGCCTACATATTTCGATGTACAACTACACAAAAAAAAAAACACCAAGAAATGGTAAGAGAAACAAATTTTTATTAGTTTTGTGTAAACATACTTGCAAAATGAATCGCCTTTTGGTGACGGAATACAAATTCCACCATTTTTACATGGACTCGGTGAACAGGAGATGAAACCTTGAAAACAAAACAAATCATAACATAATTATTGATTTGAAATTGAAAATACAATAGTTTACATGAGAAAAATAAAAATAAAAACAAATGTTATAAGCATATATGGTTATACAATTTTATAAAAAACATTATAGGCAAGAGGAGTGGTTCTTTGTCTACTAATTTGATTCATGTTACTAATTAACCAAGTTCTCACATGAATCTTATAATTTATTCATAATTAATATATCCCAATTCTCATAACTCTTACTTCCATGTATTGTTTGGATTTTCTAATACACTTTTCAACTATTACCAAATTAATCTTCATTACAATAATGATAGGAAAAATCAAATCAAGCAAGATTGAATCGAAAAATATGCTAAAATAATAATAATAACCGTACAATCAAGACATAATCAACAATGATTAATTTGATTATTGTCTAGTGTAGACCTTAATAAGACCTAATATGACCTTTGCTATATTGTTGACAGATCTTAAAGACAAGAATCTGGAACAAATAATTATATTTTATGTTATATTTTTTAAATCTATACATTTTAAATAGATCCGGTTGTTATTTATAGTAGAATTAACATAATATATTCATTATTAATTTGCACTTACAATTAGACTATAATTAACTATCTAAGTACTTGCACGTCAATTTTCAGTACTACTAGTAAATGATAATACAAAATTAATCTTTCAGTTTCATTAGTGTTGAATAGAACAGGTAACAGTATTAGTGTAATTACAATAAAACTTCAATCTAATGCACAATTACATTGAATACAACCGCTTTTAAAGGCTTAATAGTTATCTTTTGTTGATATAAATTAAAATGTTCATTATATACTTTCATTTTCTACTAAATTTGTATAGTTTCTGTTGAACTGAATAAAGAAAACTCCCTTATAAGTGTAAATAAACGGCAATTCAATGCAAAGATAGATAGATGAAAAGGTCATCCACTTTCAATGTACAAGTTTCCATTTAAACCATCTCGAGCTTGTTAGTAACTTGTGAATAAAATCCTACATTGTAAACATGGTTATTAGAAAAAAAGTAAAAGAATTTCAACTGTAGATTAAAGTAAAAGAAACCGGTAGTGTGATAATATACCTCTCCAATAATTTCATATTCTTGTAATGGCACATTAATAATAGCCATAAATTTTTTACAATTGTTAAAAATCTTCTATGGCACTCACAACCAATGACAATAGCAGAATTACAAGTAAACGTTTAGCTTGGGAAGATTTAATAAATATCCAGTCGTTTTTGTATTGACGAATCATTCCTAAGAAATTGATCACAATACAATTTTGTTTCAGTACGTGGTTAGTCAAAAATGCTCGTTTTAGACAAAGTCACCTTTTTCTAAAAACGAGTTGAACATGCGAAACAATTAAGAATGGCCCTTAGACCATCGTAGAATTGGTTTTCCTCGTTTTGGATCCTTGAAAAAATGAATGAATCTAGTGTAAGCTTCTCTGTTACTTACTATTAGCGATTTTTTTTTTTAAAAAAAATTCGCTATACATATAAGGTACTTGCTGCCTTTGGAGATTTTTTTAACTTGATATGGTAAGATTGTTTATGTCAATTCAGTATTTATTGCTCTTATTCTGTGTAAAGAAAAACAAGCACTTAATCAGCATAAACAATCTTCCTCCATCGTGTTAAAAATAGTAAAAGCGAGTAAATGACCTCGCCATTCATAAGGATGTCGGAAAATCAACCTTCCCATTTTCGCAAGAATCCAGTGATGAAAAACGAATAAAAACTATTTTAAGAATATCTTCTAGTCATTCTTATTGTTAGTCCTTTGAGATGTATAACCGGTTGGTGAAAACCGCGACATCGTCGAAGTGATTTTTAACCAATTTCCCAATGAGCTACGAAGCACTTATTTTGCTTAAGAGTTCTCTCGGCAAATCCTTGAAATATTTTTCGATTTGCTGGGCGTGAATAACCCAGTATATTCGAACTTGATGTTCAATTTTAAAATGAAATTCTATATCCTTCTACATCTTCAAAAGCCAGTTATCTTAACAGGTTTATTTTTATATTTTTAATTGATTTGACCAGAAAATCCTGCACCTAATAGAAGAATGCCATTCAAATTTAGTATTTTTTTATAAAATTATTCGAATATTACTACTAATAAGTGTATTTGATTTATTATTTAATAATTAATTTTTCGATAGTTGATCAATTAACGTTGCTCCATTATAAATGAATAGTTAAAATATCTGAGGAAATGTTTGTGTAATTATAAATAAATTAATTATCTTTAGACCTACATTTTCACGAATAGGACTAAATGAGTGTGTGAGTGTGCATTGAAACTTTTTGAGCTTTTCCATACAAATTGAAACAGGATACTGAATTACCACACACTTCCTTTTTTTACGTCCTATTAAAAAATGTAGAATTACTGTGAACAAATTCTATTACACTATATTATTGAGAACTCTTTTTGTAGACAAAAATAACTTTGAAAGTTTAACGAAAATTACGTCCTGTTTATTATAAATCAAACGCCTTGACTTTACTGCAATTTAAGCCGCCTTAAAAAGTACTAATGAGCAGTTTATCTTCCACATGGACTTTCACTATTAAAATCCAAAAAATTGCAAACTCAGTATACAAATTTTTTTTTAAATTGCAAAATATTAGACTAACAGGCAGTAAATTGACTATACTTTTTTCATATCAACTTCATCATAATAACATAAAATGGTCGGTAATCTTCAATAGCATCAAAATCTTCAGCCTCATCGGAAACATCCAAAGGCATAACGTTTACACGATTTGATTTCTTGTAGTAAACAACTCAATTATTATGTTCTATTGAAATTTTACGTTTAGTTTTACATTCTAATTATAATTTTACCGACATTTAATATCTTCTTTTTCTTTTCGTTCAAAATAACAATATTTTTCGTCAAACAATGCGATATTAAATTTAAATCACATTGTAATACACTCAAAATAAACCCGCCTTAAAGTCAAGTTGACAAAACAGAAACAAAAGAGACTGTATGGGGATTGTTGGTCTAAATATACCAAATCCGTATGAAACTCCTATTAGTAGTCAAACGATTCGAAAAATATTACAAGGAATCATAGGAGGGTGTCTAGAGATAATTTTAGCAAAATGAGAGCATAGTAGCTCATTTAAAAGTTGGTTAAAAAACGATCGTTTTGGACAATGTCGGAGTTTTCAAAAACGAGCAAAGCAATCGAATAAGAATGACTGGTAGACTCTTCCAACATTGTTTTTTTTTCGTTTTCTCCATTTTATTCAAGAACAGGTGGAAATGTTTCGCATGTTTACTACAATGCAATAGAGAAAAACGAAAAAAATCACTGTTGGTTGGAAGGTTTAACGAGTCATTGTTACTCGTTTTTGACCAACTAGATGGTTCTAATCTTGCTAAAATGTTCTCCAGAGACCACCCTAAGGGCGGTATTCTGCTAATTCTCGATGATCCGTTACCATGGTGACGAGTCATCTATAGGAGACTCGTCATCTAGTAGTAATCTGACAGTCATCTAGAACAGCGCTACCTATCGCACATTCTACAATTCATTATTTATAATAATATCGTCAGTATGTTATTATTACAGACTTTCGCAGAAATTTGTAAAGAATTGGTTTAATTAAAAGAATTAAACAATATGATGATACGACAAATTGCATTTTTAAATGAAACAACTTGTCGAACTTTCCCATTGTTTTTATTATAATTAATTCACAAAATAATACACAAATTTTCGATTGCCAACGATCTGAAATCGTTATCAAGTGTTAATAAGTAATTACATCTTGTTAATTATAAGAATTTAGATCATCATAATGTTTAAATAAACCAATTCTTTACAAATTTCTGCGAAAGTCTGTAATAATAACATACTAACGATACATACAATTACAGTTGACCAAATTATTATAAATAATGAATTGTAGAATGTGCGATAGGTAGCGCTGTTCTAGATGACTGTCAGATTACTACTAGATGACGAGTCTCCTATAGATGACTCGTCACCATGGTAACGGATCATCGAGAATTAGCAGAATACCGCCCTAAAAATCCTTAAAAGTATTATTCGAATCAACCGCCATCTAATAAGAGTTTCATACAAATTTGACATATTTACTACAGCAGCAACCCTGTATTATCTGAAGTTTTCATGATAAAATCAAACAATACGTAACAATGACTTATCGTCACTATTTCCTTTAACAATTGTTCTCAAAATATTCTTCCTTTGTTATCTTTACTTATCAAATAAACAAGAGAATAGTCATAATTGTTAATAATTAGATTAAAGTAAATAAATAAATAAACAAATTACCATATAATCTGTATTTATATAAAAATGTAATCGCCTGAGAACTAGATTTCGTGAAAACTTCTAAAAACTTTCAATTCTTCCATCTACAATTTATTTTTATTTCTTTAAATAATAATTAACCAGTTTTAAAGAAAGTCATTAAAACTAAACATGAATGCGGAAGATCAGCCGAATGAACGACAAAAAAAATCAGTTAAAATGGCCCTTCTAACATTTGTATTTTTATTTGGCGCTACTGTCATGTTTTAAAAAAGAAATTTACCACATACATATGTAACCGTATAGAGTCATAATAATAGTGATAATAACAACAAAAATGACTCAAGAAATACCAAAATTATTATTTCATGTTTCCCGCTTTATACCGGAAATATTACAAGTTCACAAACATGAACTTTATGAAAATCCTGTTTGTTTCTTTTATTGTTTTATTCACGTATACAGAGAGAGAAAAAACGAGATTACAAGAAAATTTCATGGAATCTTTTCATTCATATCGACAAAAATTACATAATCCCATTAGAGAAAAACTTGAAATTCAAGTACATTTCGCGGTGAACCGGAAATATCAGTTCTTTCTTGTTTATTTATTTATTTTTATTATTTATTTAGAATGTGTTAGTATTCGATAAGAGTTAATTAGTTTACATTTCCAATTAATTCATGGTTTCGTGAATTTCTCAAAGTAAACAACAGATGTATATTCGTTGATCATTTGTATGTCATGCAGTTTTCCTGTGTGTGATCTTTTATAAATTCTTGTAAATAGCACATATCCGTTGATCTATATTTGAGAAAGATCATCATCAACATGTGTCTGGAACAGATGTTAAAAAATCGATTTTTTTTCTGTATTAATGATAACGTCGTTACACATACGATATGTCAACGGTTTTTCTTATTATTTACAATGATCTCCGATTAGATTTCGATCAGAATTTCAAAAAATTTTCAGTTAAAATAGACGACAATTGTTCCATTATAGTTTAACATGTATGATATGGGATATTAACAAAGGACATTGGTCTCGAAGTGGTCGAACTTTCCAATATGAACCGGACTTGTGGATATGTCGACAATTTTGCAATTTTAATTAACAGAATATTTTTGGTAATGATGATGATTAATAACAAACCTGTAGTTACGTGGATGAATGTACAAAAGACAATAATAAAAGACACTTTAATCCAAAAACCATAAGCTCTCCTGCTAGTGGTAATACACATTGTAAAATTACGTCCCTCATGGGTTAAAAAACATACAAAACTTTGCAACAATCACATGAAACTTTATGATCAAATCACTGTCCACAATCTTAATTAAACACAATGAATGTTTTTTATTGGGATATTAATGAGAATTTAACACAAATCTATCTGGCAACCACCATGGAAGCTTTGTTTGAGTTGTCCCGAGACGCACTAAGATGGCAGCCAAATAAAGTTCTTTATATTCATACGCCGCAATTCTAACAATAATAACAACGAAATTCTATTAAATTTCCAATGGAAAACCAATCGAATTCCACTGATTCGTACACAAATACATATCGTGATCTAGACACGATGCGAAATTTACAAGATTTCGTTGATTTTCATTGAGAAAATACCGTGAGAAATTTTATACGGATCTACTTTTTCGTACAAAATGTCGGAATGTAACACTTGCAACTGGAAGAGCTGAAACACACACACGCATACACACAGACACAAGAGAGCCGTTGTTGTCAACCAATCAGATTATGTTTACCGATTTTACAGAATCCAACAAGTTATATATTAATGCAAACATGCATGAATATAACGAGAAAAATTGGGCAAGAAATTAGATTATTATAGTGGTGAATACTGAAGAAATTTAATTCAACTGAAATTTTCAATCTTCATCACAATAATTGATCAATTTTTCCTATTTCTCCAATTTAAAATTGTTGTAATAGACCTCGTCAATATAAGTTAATTTAAATTGAACGATTGTATGCATGTATAAATGTAGTGTGAATTGTTGTAATTTGTAATTGTTGATTTATTTAATTGGATAATTTGGTGATCTCAATGATAGGTCAATAAAAGAGCGCTATTTTTAGAATTGAATTCTGTCTGCTGTTAATGTGAAATATAGAAAAAAAACTTGGAAATCGATGTGGTTTTATTTCTTTAAATAAATAATAATTCTGAAGAAATATTTGTTAAACACAAATGGGTAGATGACCTCTTGTTATTAAACAGTTCAGAACATGAAAAAATTGTTACCCAATCTTGAAATATTGACAATAGATGGCGTCAAAAATTATTCATTTTGAAAATTGTAGATTTACGCGATAAAAATAATACAAATCAATTTGATCCATCAAAGTAAACCATAAACTTAATATTTGTACCAAAAACTGTAATTGTTGATTTCTATTGAATAATATACAAATATCTATAGACTAACTGTCGCTCCATTTGTTACAGTTAATTTTTTTATTGACAAATTTCCATAGATAACTTGATGTGTAATTAAGCCATCCCAGGTGTCCCTCTCCAATCTGTTCATTTTTCATGTGTAAATGTACACCGGTTTTAATAAGACAATCGATCAAATAACAATCCAGTATATTAAAAATACAGACCAGGTAAACAACGATAAAAACAAAAGATCAGTCGTATTATCAGTTCAATAATTACAAGAACAATATACACAGCTAATAAGCAGCACGGCCAACGCCCGAATGCTCGATCTTCTGCGTGTGCCCAGCAGCCCAGTCCCCTTGCCGCGCTTCCGCACTCGGCCCATGTCTCGGGTTGCAGTGATTCCCCGAAACGAGGCATGGGCGACACTCTGTCGCGACTTTGCTGACACATGATGTACCTAATTGAAATTTTGCAGACCTATCTAATTAACCATCATAAAAAACAATGAATCTGATGAATTAAAAGTAATAAGGCTTGTTTCTCATCAAATTTCGCTAGTGAAAAAAAATATTGTTCGTATTCCGATAAAATTAACGCCGCATAAACGACGCTATTTTTGCATTTTTCAAAAACATAAGGTCTTAAAGCCAAAATACTCAGTTATACAGGGTTATTCACATCGGAGGAAAAATTCTTATGGCAACTCCCATTGGTTGACGAGCGATTTTACCAAAGTTAGAACCTCGTAGGTGAGAATGTTTCGCATTTTTTCTAGAATGCAATGGGGAAAAACGAAAAGTCACTGTTAGGAGAGTCTTTGAGTCATTTTACGTGTTCAGCTCGTTTTGAACATCCGAACATTGTCAGAAACGAGCGTTTTTTTGATCAATTTTCAAATGAGCTACGAGGTTCTAATTTTGTAAAAATTTTCTCTAGGAACTCTGCTATGAAGCTTTCAAATCGCTCGAAAGATAATGAGTTATGATAAGAAGTTTTGCCCGACGTGAATAACCTTGTATATCCGCCAATATGCAGTAAAATTTAATTAATTTTTATCGATGTTATAATGTGTGCCATTAAAACTATTCAATTTCTTTCCATATAAAGTTCCTATGAATGGTGAGAATCTTTTTTAAAAGATCACAAGATGACCAAAATCGGAAAAGGACACTTGGTGTCATAGAGAATTAGAACTTGTACAGTATTAAATTTTATTAATGGTCTTATTCAAAATATACAAAAAAAATTGTTGTATTAGCTATTACATAGCTCCATCACCTGTTGGCATCGATCTGATGATATCCGAATCACCTGGATCAGTGATCGACATAGCACATACACGGAAATATTTACCGCATGCTGTACCCAATTCAACATTATTACCAGTATAGTGATGGACACCGGTTTTCGCCAACATAGCATAATATTCAATCTCTGATTTGCGTAATGGTGGTGTATTGTTTGCAATAATTACCAATTTAGCTTTACCTTGTCGTAATGTCTAGAAAATTTCACATTTTGATAAAATTGTTATAATTGCAAAAAATATATATTTACGTACTTTTAATGTTTGTTTATAACCTAAACAGTATTTCCCAGATTTCATTACTAAAGCTAAACGGCTATTGATGCTTTCAATAGCCTTTTTCTGTTTCTTTTGGGCTACCATTGTTGCACCTAAAATTTGAGGTTATTTTAATTGCAGTACAACTATAATATATAAGATAGAAACCATAAGTTTAATTTATTTTATTTATTTCCAATTATCTTTTTAGACATTATTTAATTTGAAATTTAAATTAAATAAGTTTAATTTTATTGTAAAATTACCTTAAAATTATCTGCACGTGCAGTAACAAATGACACTTTTACAAAAAAGAAAGATGGCCGACAATTTAGTGGAAAACGGGCTACCAACTGTTTTGAATATCTTTAAAATTGACAGCGACCTCTATTGATGAACATGCGAAATACTGAAACATATCTAGCAAATATAGTAAAACAAAAATTACTTGGCTTTATAAATAAATACAAAAGGTATAAATTTTAATGTAAACACTATTAAAAACTATAATTTTATTAAGGAGAATATTTACATTAATTTTCAATACATCATTAATTTATCATTTTAATAAATATGGACTGTCCTTATAACAAATAGAAAATTCTACAATCTATCAATTTCATATAACTACAAGTCCATAATGTACATAATTATAATTTTCGTTAATACTTAAAAATTGAATGAATAAGTCTATAGCACAACCAAAGTTACTTAGACAAAATTCAAAATTTATTCAACAGAAGAAAAAAAAAGGAAAACGAAATAGTGTTTTAACCAAATAAACTGTTGTAGAAACTTGTAGCGGTTATCATATGAAATTACAACATGGGATGTATTACCAAGTTACACAATAATAAAATTATAATAAATTCATTTTCAACGTCGTACATCACCACTACCATCGTAACCCAAACGTTGACTTGGTAAAATCTTATCAAAGAACGGATGTTGGAGTGCTTCTTTTAATGTGATTCGTTGTGATGGTTCGTATTCCAACATTTTAAAAACCAGATCAAATAATTGATTGTGATCTGTATCATCACATTGTTTATACCTCTGTAAAAATGAGATAATTTCAATTAAATTGGCAAAAGTTAAATCTATTTAATGTTTACAATTAATGGTTTACAATTGTCCCTAACATATCGTCCAGCTGAACTTTTCTCGTCCCATTCTAATTTACCACGATAGAAATATTTGGTTTTTGTTTTTCTCGCCATTCTAAATACACACAAAAATATAAGTAAACATCGAAAATATTTATCCTATATTTTAGGAAACATACCTAACTGGAATCTCTCCCAGAATCCGTTGCATCATAGCTAAATGTTCACGATTATCGTGAGTTTGAAATAGTGTAATTCCTAGATATAATTCAAATAGAATACAACCAATAGACCACACATCACAAGGTTGTGCCCAACCCAATTCTAAAAAAATAAAAGTTGACACTCCATTAAATTCTTGTTCAAATAAGAAAATTCTTGTTACTACCTAATATAACTTCAGGTGCCCTATAATGACGTGTCGATACAATCGTACTATGATGTTCATGATCAAATGTTGCACTACCAAAATCTATTAATCTAACATCAGTCCGTTTAACTCTTTTTACATCCCTTCTCTACAACAGAAAACAAAAGTTTTTCAGATACAGAAATAAACAAAGACTTTAAATAAATACCTTTTTAGGGTTGTAAACTAAATCATAATCTGAATCTACAAACAATATATTCTCCGGTTTAAGATCAGTGTGTGTCAATTTATTATCATGTAAAAATTTTACAGAATAACACAATTGATATCCTATGTGTCGTACTTGATCCAATGGATAAGGTTGATAATTGTTATCTTTCTGTAAAGGATTAAAAATAATACAATTTTCTTTTACTATTTTAACAAAAGTTTTAAATTACCAAAAAATCAAAAACGCTAAGACCTAACATTTCAAATGCTATACACATATGTCCATGGTAATCAAACCAGTCCAACATTTTAACACACAAACTAAAAAAGAAAATTTAATTGAAAAAAAAAACACAATATAAAAATAATAATAATTACTGAACACAATCAGGATCTCGATCAGCTAATTTCTCCAGTACATTAATTTCCAATTTAGCTGCTTCTCTGTATTTTTCAACATTCTTTATTATCTTTAATGCCATTGAATGGTCCCTGTAACGATTAATAATAATTATTCAAGTTAAAATTTATATCTATAATAGAGATAATATAAATATCCATACATTTGAATAATAAATAAATGAACTTATATTTAATAGCAATCTTTTACTATAACATATCATATTTCTTACTTTTGTTAAATATTTAACGTAAGAATTGTTTTCTAAAAAAAGACCGTTGCTATTGGGCTCTAAATTATACAATTTATGTAGTTGTAGCTTATATAAATGTTTGAATACTTTGTTATTATTTATTGTATAGAAATCAATTACTTACATTTCTATATCTTTCACTTTAACTACCTTGCCAAAAGTTCCCTCTCCAAGAGTGCCAAGTATTTTGTCTGTAATATAATAATAACAACAACATTTAGAAATTGACGTAGAAAAGACCGACGCATCATGAGAAATATTAAAAGAAAAACTATAGAAAAATAAAGATGAAATAAAAAATATATAGAAAAATAATAAATAATGAAAAAAAATAATACAATAAATTTCTCATTCGCTTCGGCCTTGTTTTTTAAAAAGAAAAAAAAAAGCATGCAAATAATATATGTCCACGAATTAAAGAATATGGACTTTTTTAAGAATAATACTAGTATTACGGTATCTATTCTTTTTATATTGTACATAGTAATGGAAATAAAGAATAGATTTGTAAGCATTTTAAACAAAATTTGAGTAGAAAGAGCTCCGTTAGCTCTCCCTTTATCAAATCAAATTTTTAACTTTTTTTGTTTTTCAATTTAAAAGCTGAAAAGAAAGGAAATTACGAATTACGTGTGGTAAGGAGTACATATAAATTATGTCCGTTTTTCTGGGGAGATATATATATATATATATAAATATATTTTTATATCTATATATTTTTTGAGAGATATTTATGTAAGACTTATCCGAAAAAACTGCTAAATATAACAAATTGAAGTATTCACGAACATCGGTCTTGCAGAATGTCTCCTGAACGGTAAATGAGATGGCCTTCTTCATCATCTTCCACTGATGGTGCTCGCGAACTCTGCATTTGTGATCATCATCAAGTGAGCGTATGCATATCGTCATCGTCATTCATGATCAACAACATCATGTTTTCATCCCATCCATTAGGTCATCATCATCATCATCATCAGATTGATTGTTTATCATCATGGTCATGGTCATCATCATCGATCGATCAAGATCAGCAGACAGGTCAATGTGGCCGCCAATACACACGGGAGTTGAGTGGCCCCCAATAAGCAGATAAAAGGAAAGGGCAAACGGATTGCCAAATCAACAATCATTCTCTTTAACGGGGTACAAATTATGCACCAGAACAATATTTTAACAGATGAAGGTATATAAGGGAGAGAGGTGTGATTATAGATAATAAATTTACAGATAACTTTTTTGATAATCTGTTTGAGAAATTGCCATACCCACATATACCTTCTTCTCTTTAATACAGTAATGTTGTGTAATTATTTACTAAATGAACAAATCAATAAAAAGCATAAAGCAATTAATATTAATTTTTAATTATAACATCAGATCCCATGGAAGTTGTGTGTTCTTTTTTTCTTAGGGAAAACACTTTAAAATCTGGCAAAATTTGTAAAAATATCAACTTTAAACTGAAATAAATCTAATCTTTATATAAATATAGAACGTTCCAATTCCAATGAAAATATATTTAAATATGTCGAGACAAAAAATTCCCTTTCTTTAAATTTGATTTTGACAATAACCATTTTGTGATGTATTATTATTGTTGAATCATTAGTAATTTTTTGCATGTAATTTCCGTTATTTGTTTGAAACTTTAAAAAAATACAAAACAAGATATTTTTGGAATTTAAAAATAAAAAAATAAACCTTATTGGGGAAATGTCACACGTGTACCCCTACTTTACTACTACACTTGGCATGGGATCATCATACTAATAGTTTAGATTATTTTCAGGATAGAAAGAACAACATAAGCATACGATATTTTGTTTCCCTACAATGTACGCAATATCAAAAAAAAGTTCAACTTACACAATACTCTTTATCAAGTTTCGATTATGCAAGCATCACTCAATGGATTTATTTATAATAATTTAAAAAAAAATGTATCGTTAATTTGAGATACCGTAGAGATTAAATTCACATATGCATACACACAGACACACACGAAATTGTACTTACAACCGCCGCTGTCGCCAAATGAGTACTTGTCATTGGATAATATTTCTGTGCTATACTGGTAGTTTTACGTGGTTGTAATACCTGATTTGTTGTTGTTTTATCATCTGGATTATTATCACCATGATTTTGACCTTTTTTATTATAAAAATCATCTAATACTGAATATTTCATTATAAGACTTTGTATCTCTTTACGTTTTGCTTCTCGTTCTGATACAAAATCTGGTACATCATTATCAATATTTGTTGATGTTATTGTTAATATATTATTATCATCATCATCATCAATATCATTTGTAGTTTGTAATTTCTTTGAAGCACCACGATGATGATGATGATGTTGTTGTTCATTAGATGTTGATGATTTATTTGTATTAGTTGTTATATCATCATCGTTTAATTTTATATCGAATGGATAGAGTGTTAAATGTGTGGAATTACGTTCTGATATTTCACTTTTGCCAGATCGAAATGGTTTCGTTGAACGCCTTGGACGTAATTCGGAATGATTTGATCTATGTCTAGAACGATAGACATTATCACGATCTAAATAATTATAATTTGGTTCTTGATATTGTTTATTATATTGTGAATTCTTTTCTCTTTTAAATGGTGTTTTTTCACGTTGTAATATATTATTATTATTATTATTAATAGTAGTTGTAGAAGTCGTAGTAGTAACACCATTACCAACAGATACATATGGATAAGCTTTCTCACTGAGTATAACATTATTTATTGTTGCACTTTTTGATAATGCTGCTGATCTATTATTTGACAATAATCGTTTCTCTGAATCACGTTGTGATTTCTTATTATAAATTCTATCTAAAACTGTTGAATACTTATCTTCAAGTCGTGTACGTGTACTTGTCACACCAGAAAAAACACTAGTTGAACTTTTACTTGTTTGTAATGGATTGAAATTTGTTTTATTTGCTGTTATTGTTGTATTATTTGCATTATTATTAGTATTAGTTCGTTCTACAGTACTAGAAGGTCCACGAACTCTTGTTGTTAATTTTTGTAAAAGACTTGTACATGAATCGCTCAATAATTGAGCGACACTAGTTGTCGATGAACGAGCATATCTTGGTCTGCGTGTTGTTGTTGTTGCTGCTGTTGTTGCAGATGTTGAATCATTTGTAAGTGAAGAACTTGTCATTTTATTGAGATTTACATCAGGTCTAAATTTGGTATTAATATCGTTATTGTTGTTATTATTATCGTAACAACGTCGATCGTCTCTTGAATATGAATTCGTTTGCCATAAGTTTCCAGGTATCGCAGATGTATATGAATTAAAATTATATCGTTGGGGGTGATAATGGTGGTGGTAATGATAATTGTGTTGACGGTTCGATGTTGGCGTATTATCTGACCGAAAACGGTTACTATTATTATAAAACTCTGATTGCATTTGGTCTAACCGAGCATCACACAAAAACGTTTTAGGGGGGGACTGATGGAACACTTTCAAGATTTTTATTTTAGATCGTTTTTCGGAAAAAAAAATAGAAAAATAACAAATGAAATTAACGTGAATTCAGGGCTATCCCGAATAGAACTAAAGATACGTGTTTAGCCTGTTTCTCTCTATGTTGTTCAGAACGGAGGTTCGATGATGCCAAATACTGCCAAACTAAAAATATCTTGTACAAACAGCTCACCACCACCACCAACAGCACAGCCATCAAAGCTTTTTACCTTAGTGACGACTAACTAAACTGTTGGCAGCGACGTAGAAATTGTTGCTGAGTTATATAAAATTTCCAATGTGATTAACGTGATGATACATTTTCCGAAAATGATTTTCAAAACAAAAATCCTAAATAGTACGCTAAAGATCAACCAAAGAAATAAGAAAGATTTACAAACAACACATTCATACATACAGTCAATTAATGATGACACTATCCCGATTCTATTTTTATTTAGGATTGAGAAAATTTTCATACATTTTTTTTTTTGTATTTCTTTAAAGCATTTTTACTTTTGAATCCATTATTTGGAATTTGTCCAAATTATTTCAAATTACTTTTATTCAGAAATTATGATCCATAAAATTTTGATTAAACTATTTTGACAACAAAGAAAATCTAAAAATTACACAACACATGTCTGTATTGAAAAGATATAATTTTAATATCTTTCTATAAAATTAGTATTGTGAGGTATGACAATTTCTTATATTTGATTTTAGAGCGGTGAAATTGGGGGGATATAATTGAGGCAAAAAAATATAAATGAAATATCTTTAGATTTTTATAAATAAATAAATATAAATGCAAGGAAATATTCTTACCACTGTTTTTTTTAACCAATATTTTTATTTACCAACCTTCATCAATTCAATCATTCAATTATAAATACTGACCTGGTCTGTTGAGTAAGATCGACGGCTATGTTTGCGTCGAGATACTGAACGACGATGTCGATGGCGCTTCTTTGATGTTGGTGAACGACGATGGCTACGTTTATAGCGACGTTCAGCACTGGAACCTCGCTCATATTGCCGAGACCTATGTGCTCTCTGACTGCTGTAAAACAATAATGAAAGAATATTTTCCATGAATAGTTTTATTATGTTTTGTTTTACAAATATAAACCCATACTGATTGTGAGTTTCAGAGGTGATAGGAACTAGCGTAATAATAAGATAAAAAATAAACAGAAACCTTTGTAGAACTAATTTTATTTAATCAATTAGGCAAATATATATAAAACAGAAACTAATCTAACAATTATGTGAATACAAAAAAGATTAATTTGTAGTAGATATATATCCATATTTTTCTTTAACATCATCAAAAACACACCAAATGTATTTATTAAACATTGGTCCCTTTTCAGTACATTTTTTCCATTCAGCAAACATTTTTAAATGTTTTTCAATTATATTTTTCGGTATATCATCAACAGAACCATTAATTTGCATATGAGACACAAAATCATCAATTAATTTCTTTTTCTTATTTGGATTTTTATCAATAAATTTCAAAAAAATAGGTATTATCTCCTCTTTCATTTCTTTGTTTGTCTTTTTCGGTGTTTTAGCGGCAACCGCTATTTGTCGTCTCTTGACAATTATTTGACCATTCGTTAACATAGCTAATGGGCTTAAATATCGATCGATTGTTGCAATTACATTATCACCATTCTTATTATACCATATACAACCAATTGAACGTGGTTTAATTTTTTGTGTTTGAGTCTTCATATCTTGTTCGAATTCATCTTTTAATAATTTCAATTTTTCTTTTAATGCTGTCGGTGACAGTTTTGAATTGACTTCATCATCAATTTCATCATCACTTAAATGTCCATGTGGCACGAAAAATTCATTATCAACTTCATAATCATCATTTTCATTATCATTTTCTTTATCTTCATTATCAGAACCATTTAATGATTCACCTTGTTCCTCTTCTTCCCATTCTTCATCTGAATCAATATCATAATCGAAATATTCTTTATCTTCAATAAATGGTTTACGTGGTTTAATTAATTTACTCTTCTTTCGCCATGTACCATAATATGGTGGTCGACGATTCTCATGGAATTTCAAAAATTTAACACGCATATTTTTATATTTTCGTTTATCTTCACAAATAGTTTCGCCCAGATCATCTCCAACTATAAAAACATCATCCGAAGAATCTTCATATGGCCACGTCTTCAATGATTTTCCAATAGATTTACCATTTTTTAAATCTAATAAATACGAACTATTTCCATCACAAGTTTTTAAAAACTTATCTAAATTATCTTTTTCTTCTTGTGTTAATTGTGGCCTACGTTTCGGTGGTAATCTCATATCAGATTTTATTTCAAACGGCATAAATATTGATGACGTAAAATTGTCAATTTTCTTATCATCTGCTTCAGTTTTTTTCGTTACGAAAAAATTAACAAAAGCTGCTGCAGCTTTTTGTTTTTGTTCTTCTTGCTTCTGTTTCTCTTTATTTTTCTCTTCTATTTCTTGTTGTTTACGTAACTTTTCCTGTTCACGTTCTTTACGTTTTTGCATTTCGCGTTCTTCTTTTTCTTTACGTTTCTGTTCTTTCTCTTCACGTTCTTTACGTTTCAATTCCTCTTTCTCTTCTTTCTCCTTACGTCTTTGTTCCTCTTTCTCCTCACGTTCTTTACGTTTTTGTTCTTCCTTCTCTTCGCGTTCTTTACGTTTTTGTTCTTCCTTCTCTTCTCGTTCTTTACGTCTTTGTTCTAGTTTTTCCTGTTTTTGTCGTTCCTTCTCTTGACGTAGCTTTTCACGTTCATTTTGTTTCTGTAATTTACGTTCATTACGTTCATGTTCACGTTTTTCAAGCGATTTCTTAGTACGTGGTTCATTTTGATTAATTGATTTTCTATCAGTTTCACTAGATGTAATACTGCAAATAGTATTATTTATTTCTTTACTATTATCATTATCATCATTTATGTTATCTTGATTTTCTTCTTCAAATTCATCAATCTTTTTTTGAAAATCTCCCTCATGTTGTTGACTATTATCTGGAATGTTCATTTCTTCACAACTGTAAAAAATATGTCTCATATAATAAAAATACTCGGATCCTTTAATATATTTAGAATATGTTATTATTTGTAATATTTTTTTTGGTAGGTCATCAACGCCAATCCATAGACCAAAATAATTTTGCGATCATCACCTTGAACAAAGATGAGAAATTATAATTGATAATAAATTAAAAATCCATTTTATCATATTCAAAATTGATTCATTTTACCTACCTGTAAATATTTAAACAAAATATACGTAATAATTGTAATAAAGAGATTGATAAATATTTCGGTCTTCAGATGGTAATGATAACCTACACAACATTTTTTGGCAAAGATTTCACCATCAAATTAGCATAACGATAGATAAATTTAATATAAGAGAAATGACGACAACATAAACAGGCGGCGCAAATATACAAATTAACGAACTTATGCTTAATGAAGCATTTTGTTTTTACCATAATAAAACGAAGAGGGTAGAAGAAAAATAAACATACTTGTTATACATATTACATTTGGGTATCCAAGATGCCATAGCCACATATAAAACAGGTTGTTCATCAGCTGTTTCAATTTTCATATGATAGAAATCCTGAGATAGGAGATCTTGATGATTTCTTAAATCGTATTGAACCGCGAAAGACATAATTGATAATAAGATCTATCAAAATATATACATAAATAGTCAATTTTCTATTTAAAAAACAAACAAGAAAAGAAAAGATACTAATTTTCAATGACAAGCATATTTTATAATTAACTCAAAACAGTTGCCTTTTTTGTTTCTACATATAAACAATAACATTTATTTCATTTCATCAAATATTCAAATTTTTTTACAAGGATAAAGTTGTTGCTATTTAAATCCATGAAAGTGATAAATTTGATCCTTTAGGAATATTTTTTAATCCTTGGTGTTTCTCTTTATATAGTATTTTTTCTTTTCTTTTTTTTTATAAACATATAGTTTAATAGTTTTAATGTTGAGTTGGCGACCTTTGTAAGATCTTGTAATCAGGGCAAGGTTATAATTTTAACGAATCTTTTTTTTTATAAAATATTACCAATTTGTTACTTTCATAAAGTTGAATTTTTTTTCACGAAATAGAAGTTTACAAATATGTAACATTCCAAAAACTGTGTAGGTATACGTAGTAAAATTTGGTATTTCCGGAAATATAAATAAAATTATATTATGCTAAAAATGTTAATCGATATAATTTCACAAACGATGAACTATAAACTCAATATTTTTTTGCAGAACATATTAAAACATAGACTTTAGTACTTTAATATTTTTAAGGATAAAATTCCGTATCCTGTTAGTTTTTAGAAAAAAAAATTACATAATTTTGAAACAATCAACAATAAATAAAACAGTAATTATAACCAATTAAGGCAGTGGTTATAACGTCTAATTAGAAATGCATAAAAATATTACAGATTAAAAGACATTGAACTGTTAAAGAGAGAATATGTGAAAGATAGATATAATTACATCAAATCTAATTAGAAAATGTATAGAATTTTTTGTATTTTTCTTTATAATTTTAAATATTATTGTGGATCACATTAGATTTATATACACTTTGATCATTTTCAACTTTCTTAAGACAAAAGATTATCACATATTTAATCACAGAAACTATACACAGACACAATCAAATGTTGTACGATCAAAAAGACTCGAAAACAAGTTTGCAAATGAAGATAACAACATCTGTGGTAGTGTTGTATTGTGTGTGGTGCGTGTGTCCGACGACGACCCGTATAAGCAAAACAGTATTTAGAGAAGGAGAATGAAGGTCTTTTCATATCGTATACATTATTGAGGGCCATTATCAATTAAGAAATTAATGCATTAATAAAGAGGACACCATTATTGAGGTACTTTCAAATTAGAGTGAAAGAAAAAAATAAATCATCATTTAAAAGTTAATTGATATAGTTGCATTTATAATGATTTAATTAATTGAAAAAGGAAAACAAACATTTCCAAAGATGGTCATTTCAAATAATTTTTTACAATTAGGGAAACATCTATTTTTGTAATTTCTCAATATGTTTTCTGACTTGGACAGGAAATTTGCTAATTTGTTACCATTCATGTTACAATATAATATAAGGAAAGTTATAATTTGAAATGATTATTTACTGTTAAAACGGTAATTAATATTATTTATAATTTTATTTAATTAGAAATATCTCTATTATTCTAAGCATAAATAATGTTACAATAGTGAATTGTAAATGAATCTACACTAGTCATTTTCAAATGCTAATTCAAAATCACTATAAGTTGATTACTATTTGATGATTAGAGGAAATATACCAAACTGTCATGTTAACATTAAATGAAAGATACCCACGGATTTTAACAAAATTTAGTGGGCTTATATCGTGAAGAAAACAAATAGTATTGCGTAGGAATTAACAACAATCGTATATAATCATCAATTATTGATAACAATTTAACAAAAATTTCCAAGCACTATAAACAGGAATTAATCTGTTATTGTAATTTTGTTAATTTTATAAGAAATGTTTATTGTTAGTGGAAAAATTATGATTCTTTTTTTTTCCTTAGAAATGAAAGCAAAACGGTATAAGTTCATTGTGATAAATATAAATATTGATGTTTCCGTTAGAAATAAAAATATAATATTGTATTGATTTATAGTAGTTGATTTGGTTAATTGCTTATTTACGAATACCTATATTAACTTTATTTTGTGACAATCACGTTTTGTTTAAAATAAATAGGTATTTATGTTTTAAATACATCTTTTTTGCTTGCATTTAATAGCATTAGAAAAGTTCATTTACCTCTCAACAAAAAAATATTCATTTGGAATAAATGTACATATTTAAGAAAAGCTCTACTTTTATATATTTACATAAATAATAGAAATATATTGAAATTGGAACACTTTTTAAACGCTAATTTAAACAATTTGCAATAGGTTAATGCAAAAAATTTAAACATAAACAGATCGATTTTAACGGGAAATCAAATTGTTAAAAATTGAATATATCTGCTTTTGTATATATAACGGTTCGGTATTTCAACTTATTAAATAAATGTAGTCCTATTTAATTTACATAATAAAAATTTAACCATGGATAGAGAGAGTAAGAAGAGCACGATTGTAATGAGGTTTATAGTTTAAGTGCATGCATAAATGTAAACAGCATGCCAAAATTGCGATCAACTTTTACGGTAAACAATTTTCTTAAAAAATTAAAAAAGAAACCAAATAAGTCGATTAAATTTAATCAATTTGTGTTAAAGACCCAAATTTAAAACCACAGAAAATTAATAATTGTCGGAAATTATACAATCCTCAGTGATTTCTCAAACTCTATCAATTATTTTTACTTAAGCACTACTCATTCTCAGTCAAACTTTGTTAATTATATTCGATTTTTAATGTTTTGATGATTGAGATTGTTAATGATAAGTGTTAAAATCCAAATAAAAATAGTAAAATGGGTAAAACACATAATTAACATATAAACAAGCATTCTTTCTTAATTAAGTAATATTGAAATACATCGTAAATAACAGCGAATAAAATTTCTAAATAAAAACATAAAGTAATGCCTTTAAAAGGACTTAATCTTTACTAAAAAAATATTCTAATATAGAAGAAAAAATTCACTTATAACTATAGGGAGTTTAAAAGATATTTTAACGGTTTCTATACACACTTGTAAAAGGTAAAATCGGGATATTTGTAATTCTGTAATGTTGATTCTATCTATATTTACTCAAAATATCCGATTGATATCATATTGAAATAAGTGTAGAAAATCCTATCACAGAAATTTGAATGTTTGTTCTCCATGTTTCTTTAACTAATCTTGAAACAAATCAACATATTATGTTAAAAAAGGGTTGTCTAGGTTTTCTTTTACGACAATCTAGTTTTGCTATAGTTATTTGTTTAAATTGTGGTAACATACCCTGCCTGTATGCTGTATGTTGTGATTTGTGATAAATCAAACCACACCCTTATCAATTCTAATAATTATTTGATAATAGAAATAAAAATAACAGAAATTTTCATACAATATAAATCAATAACATAACTATTACCCACCTGACAGATCTTTTATGTGTTGGACTTTCAATACTATCAATTTTTCTACGTTTAACATCCCTGTCTCTATCATGGGAATGGGACCTACTACGGGATCTGGAACGAGAGTGATGTCTTCGCCTGGAACGGGGCATCTGTAACATTAACAACGAAGAAAAAATGGGTTATTGAACTTGACGACAAACAAAAAATCAATATTAACCTTCATTTGATATTGTTTCAAATTTGTTAAATAATTAGTGTGAATTTGTAATGTCATTTTTTTAATTAATTAATGAAAACTGGAAATTTAGTTGAAAAGAAATTCTGACAATTAAATGGAAAATTACAAAATGAATTTGACAAGTTTGTAAGAAAAAAATGCAAAAATTAGTAATTAAGCCTACTTGTAAATCAATAATTTACCTCAAATTAATCGACAATTCAATTAAATATTGAAATTAATTCAAAATCGAGTTGATTAGATCGTTTGAATCAGTTCCAAGAACGGGCGGCCATTTTAGTTACAGCCGCGCCATTCCATCGAATTCGCGTCATTCATTTTTTTTACCCACAACTCTTATTTCAAAAAAGTTTACAATTACAAATTAAATTAGACAAAATCAATTACGAATAATTACTTACAATCGGATGCCGTATATGGTTGAATTTATACCAAACTGAATTCGTAAATTCTGTAAAACAATTCCAAGTACGTTGGGCAGAACCTTGAAACAGCTGTACAGCTACGGAGAAGTCAAACATCGATCCGATGATATCTTTGTTGCCTTGTGATTGGCGCCCAAACTCACCAAGCTTTCTCTTTTCTTATTCAAAATGGAAAAAATTATAAAAATCTAACGAAAATCTTCACATTTAATCAACCAATAGAACCATCATAATCTCTTCTAATGAATTGTACCAAATTTTCAATAAAATAAAGAGTTTTCTATTGAAAAACCCAAGGAATTCTTACACAAAGATACAGCAGAATGGTTACTAAACTGTAGATTACTGAATTATCGATAGTAGTGCTGCCAGGCGTACACAAGCAAAATTCCTAAAGAAATTCAAATAAATCACAAACTTTAAATTTAAAGCGAAAATCTAATTTTTTCTTACTTTCTTTGTAAATGATAATTGAAAAAATTGATCCCTTTGCTGATACAAGAAAAAGTAATATCAAAAACTACAAAATTGATGTTTATCTTATCTTATCTCATGTTCTAAATTATTATACTTCACAAATAAGTCAAGCATAAAAACATCTCTATTTTTATAACTAAACATACATCTCGCTGTTCGATCCACTAAATAAGTGATACAAGTGATACAACCTATAAATATGCTATAAATCATCAAAATTTTGGAATAACTACGAGCTTGGCAACCCTGAAGCGGATCAAGCGCCAAGCAAATTAAACGGTAATTAAAGATACTACAAATTACAAAATTAATTACATTTAAATACTAAATAGCTTATTAAAATTACCGTATGTAAATTTTACAGTTCTTATTATACTTATATTAGAGAATTTGCTTATCTTTTTGTAATTAATTTCAGCAAAAGCTCATATGCAAGAAAAATTGCTTTTACAGATCACTGTATTATCGACAATTATTCTCAAAGTAGTGGATAATTGGTCAAGTTATGATAATAGATGATGTGAAAAGATTAATTATATTATTTTGACTTTATAATTGTATAAAATAGGGTGTTATAGTGGTTGTTTAATTGATGAATTAAATTGAATTATTTTTAAGTCATAGTAGAGCTACTAATAGTTGAGGTAGTGAGTCTATACTACAACGTTGACACTTTTACTAAATATTCTAAATTACATAAAATTAATTTTCTATCGCAATTAAATGTGCAATAAATCTTTTAGGTATATAATTTACTGGGATTTCAACCAAATTGTTTTAAGATAAGAATGTCTAAGCTGCTCTTATGGTTATTTATTAAAAATTTTACAGAAATTTGGCAATCTTGATTATTTAGATGAACACATCAACAAATACAGTGTAACCCTTGTACATGTATAAATAGTATAGCAACTACAGTAAAGACTCTATATGATGATAATTTTTTTTTAATTTGAATAAATAAATAAAAGTTAGTATTTATAGATTGATTTATTTATTTATTTTGATATATTTATAATATTATCTCTATTTAAATTCTCAATATATATACAACATTAAGCCTTTTTACATAAGATCCATAAATAAAATGACTAATAAGTACAGATATGTATAAATATTACACATGATATTCTATTCAAGTTTTAAATTAATTTAAATGGTGTATCCTAAATGGAACATTATTATGTATATTTTAATATGAGTAATGGAGTGAAAAAATAAACGTAAGAGCGAGATCTTATCATCATCATCAAACACTCCCCTTAACAAATGTATTCCCTGATTAACAGAATCACATATGCAATAATAAAAAATAGAAAAAAATTGCAAGAATAAATATTCCAAAATATCAATTATTTTTAATTATACAATTAGTCTAATTATAATAAAAATAAAATAAATATTACTCACACAATTAAATTTTAAAACTATACACATACATACATGGAAGATAATTCCCTATGTAATTATCTTTGAAAATTATTCAATTACAGGTGCCCACGGGTGTTGTATATGACCATATTGTATAGCGGCTAATTGGTCACGAAACCGTTTATAGACCGGATTTTGGTGTTCAGTGGTCGGTATATGGAGGACATCACCTAAATATTCAATTGATGATATTGGACTAACTATACAGGCAGTTCCTGAGCCAAACATTTCCAAAAACTATGTAAAATAGTACAATTTTTAATATGAATTATTAATTTTTTCATATTCAAAGATTATTATACCCTATCAGCTTTTAAAAGTTTTACAATTTCTGGCATCGTAATCATACGTTCTTCAATTCGAAACTCTTTCCATTGTTGACTCAATTCGAGAATTGATTGTCGTGTAACACCTGGTAGAATTAAACCATTCAATGGTGGTGTTGCCAATACTTTATCTATAAATTTCAACAGAAAACAAATCTGGATTGAACAATAGAAGACAATTGATGTAATATTTCCTACCTCCATTTTCATCAATATAAAATGTGAAAATATTCATAGTACCAACTTCGGTTATATAATGTTCAGGACCGTATAGCCACAATACCTGTTGGCGGCCCTTTCGTACTGCTTGTTGTTGGACACGTATCGTTGGACCGTAATTTGAACCCATTTTCTTATCACCACAACCACCTGGCCAAGCTCTAGTGAAGTTCGGATCGGCCAATAGTGATACAGAATCTTTATTTGAATCGAAATAATTACCACCAACAGGACAGAGGATTGTGAATAATAATGCTGATTCGGATTGTGCAACACCTAAAGTACCCTGAAGACAAAATAAGAATTATATTATCAACTACAGACGCATCAACTATAGGTTATCACTTATCAGTTAATTATAATTTGTATTATGTAATTTTGTTGTTTAATTTTATAAAAATAAAATTAAAGACTTACATCAATACCGATAAGTGTTGGCCTGATATAGAGACTAGCAGCTTCAGCATGCGGTACCCATTCTTGATCAACTTGTACCAGACGATTGATGCATTTTATCAATTCTAAACCATCAAAAGTTGGTAAACCTGAACTTATCGCTGATATATTCATACGACGCATATTTAATTCCGGTCGAAATATTCGGATTTTACCGTCGACGCCACGGTACGTTTTCATTCCTTCAAATAACTACAATCACCAATTAAGTATAGTGATTAAATTAATAAAAAATAAGAAATATAGACTTACTTCGATCGCGTAATGAAGGACTTTAGCAGCCGGATGTAGGGATATATTTTCGAAAGGTATAATTTCCGGTTTTTGCCAACCACCTAATTGTTTATGGTAGAAGATTTTCAACATGTGATCAGTGAAGATTTGTCCAAATTTTAAGTCGGTAACATCCGGTTTCGCTCTTAATTGATCTGGATCGGCTAATTTTGTTGTCAAATCTGAATACTTTAGATGTTATAGAAAAGAAAATAATATGAATCAAATATATAAAATACGATTGTTATATTGTTAGATATTGTAGTAAACAAAATAAGGTCAAGTTTACTTTCTTATTTTTACGTTTTATTCAATTAATTTAGTTGATTCAATTGTTGATTAAAAAATTAATGCAAAAATACATTCACACTATATAAATAATTAATTCAGTTTATATGTTTTCATAGACTTTCAGGGTATCGATTAAAATTGGAAATTTATTTAAATTTATGAATTAATTTATGCTATACGTCTTTCATATATTTTCAGCTATTGTTTCATGTTACAATTGTTGGGGTCGATTTTAATAAATGTCGTATTGTATAATAATTTTTTTTTGTATCTATGCAAGACTTGATAATGGTCATCGACATTTATAATAACAGAAAAAAAATTGAGAATTTCTCCATTTTTTTTTTTAATAATCATAATCATAACTATTCCTAAAATTTCTTTTGGAAATAATCAAACAGTCTCACATGATCTGTTTTTCAGTCGTATTCTGGTAAAAGTCACAAGGTCTCTACTGTTTATTTGATTATAAAAATTCTGATGACCTTTTTCAGAATACTCTACCTCTATCTAAAATAATTATCGTTAATCGCTTAATAAATCAAATCTCTTTGATAAAGATTAGATCTGGAATTATTTTAGAAAACTAAGAATTCATACTCAAATATGGGATGATGAATTAAAATTAAATGATTAAAAATTCTCTTCTTACATATATTTCGGGACTTTACATCAAAAAAATTTTAGAATTGATTATTTAAAAGATTAACAAAGTAAACTAAAAATGTAAATAAGAGATATAATGAGAAGAATATTTCAAAAATTAAATTAAAAATCAATTTTAATATTCTGAAAAATTTTGGAATTAAAAATTAAAAATAGACAGAATTTTTAATCATTTAATTTTAAGATCAGATATCTTAAATCAGTACCGGTTTAAGAATGGTTTCTCAAAAGATTCAAGTTGGAAACACTACGGAATTTAAGTCTCTGTACTTACCCTGAACGTATATTCGGAATCATATTGTTCTAACGTTTTAATCTCATCTAAACCGAAAGCTTCTTTAATTTTTAACGAACACAAACGTACAGCTTGTTTGAGTTTATGTTGATGTTGGAAGACCCATTTACAAGCACACTGAAACCAAAAGAAATAATTTTCAAATCTATGGATTATCGTTAATATTTATAATTGGAAAACAATGATTAAAAAAAAGAGGTTCAAATGCATTGATTTAGTGTATAAAATTATTAAAATTGTTCCATATTGTAGTATCATTATTTACATATCCATTATATCCATATTTATGTCTAGTCAATGATTTATTCTAATCATTATTATTAGTTTTTATCATCAAAATTATTGTTTTAATTTCAAATTTAAAATTGAGTTGGTTATTACCAGTTCATCAACAGTTGATTATTATTTATTTGTATTGGGCATATCTTTTGGAATTTTAAGAAGATTAACAACAACAACAACAACAACAACAGAATTCACGCTTAAATTTAAGTTTTTTCTGTTGCAATCATTATTTAAAATTACTATATCGGCCATACAAAAATTAAAAAAAAATATTGCCTTTATCATATTTTGTTGTATATTTCAAAATTTTTAACAGATTTTGATGCTGCAATAAATTTTATAATGGTCATCAACTTTGTTAGATAACCTCTACAATCATTAATATTGTTACTAACAATAACAAGATGTTTTTATTTATTGTATGATTTATTATTGAACTTGATTGCTAAATAAGAATCAATAATTTTCGTGTTTTTTTTTTTCATAAAAATTATTAAAATTTAGGTAACATACCTGTTTACTGGCGATTACAGACATTATTCCTCACTTTATTGTTAATTATTCAAAAAAATATTAAAACTTTACAATAAACAAATAAACACTTAATCAAAAATCGACTTGATCGACTTCAATACTGTTCAATTTTAAAATACAATTGTTGTTATTGTGCGGACGTACGATTATAGAATGAATATAAAATTAATCGTTTCTTTCAATTTAAATAAGCATTTATCAGTTTTATCTTTCGCAATTACAATTATATATGTAGTTTAAAACATATACCATACACACCAAAAAAAAACACTAGTAATAATAATTTAAATGTAGAATAAAAGAAAAAAGTCATTACATTATAATGATGAAATGTGATAATGCAAAGATCAAGACCTTTTTTCTTAATATTATTTAAAAAATTTATTTTATCAATAAAATTTTGTTTAAATATTAACAAAATAGATCTTATCCTAAAAACAATGATTTTATAGCGAAATCATGACGTCTATTAGCAATAAATAACATTACTTACGCATATATGCATTTATTTTTTAAGATTGTTTAGATACGGTTTACGAATTCAATCTTTGTCTTACACGAAGAAACGTGATAAACACACGATAAAGACACTCGATTAATATCCATAGATTTATTAATCTATTTTTCCTTCAATTGACTACATCATGTTTATTTGCATGGCTGTTTGCTTATTTATCAGGACACCAAATCTACTAAAACCTGCCCTGTGTCAATACATACAAATAGAACTTATGTATAGGAATTCATCTTGGTCTCATCTAATTCTGCTGAAACTGGTACTGTTAATTATCATTTTGATGTTTTTCTTTTTAATTGTTATTATGACAAAAGTTACGTCGAAGGGTATAATGGTCATTTTTATCAATTGATCTGTAAACACTTGGAAAACATTAATAAAAGAAAAACAATAATTATTTCTATACAGTTTGCGTAAAAAGTAACGCATGATATTTATAACTACATATTCTATTTACGAAAATTTCGAAAAGACAGGTAACTTTTTTTTAAAATTATTAAATTGTGATTAAGCCAAAACGGTTTTATCGGTTACCATCGCGAAGAAATGGCATTATCATCATTTTTTTTTTTTGAATGGCATCTACTATTTTTTATTGCATTTTCGGGTAGGGCATATTTTTCTACGTTCAGAGCTGTAAAAATTGTAAGGGGTTACATAAGAATATTACAAGATTTTATGTCATCATAATATCCATGTATCAGCATTGTAGGTATACCTACGAAAAATAGAACATCCTTGAATAAGAATTGCAAGCATTGATTTATTACTGGATTAAGTAGGCGTATGTTAAATATTTGACAAAATTATCGGAAAATATGGCGGACCAAAATGTCAAAAATCTTAAGGATGGTTATAGTTTGGTTCTGGAGGGAAAACAGAAAGCATAAGGTTGTAGTGTGTGAGGTCTTTTTCTTTCAACAGTTTGTATGTAGCTAAAACTTCCAATTACATTAAAATTTGCAATTTTCTTTTTGACAATTTAATCCGCCATGTTTGTCAATCGTTTTGTCAAAATTCTATATACATACGCCTATTTAATCCAACAAAAAATCAATGCTTGCAGCACAGATCAGTCACTCTATAGATGTTTCAGTTATATGGAGTTGATTTGGACCATTTGGACACATAAAGAGCTTCCCTCCTTCGAAAAACAGATGGCTCTGTTTGAAATTTCATGTCAAGTAGACAGAGGACGGTATTCTGCTAATTTTTAGCGACTCGTTACCATTGTGATGAGTCATCTATAGGAGACTAGTCACCTATCGCGCACTCTACAATGTATTATCTCTAATAATTTTGTCTAGAGCTTGTTAGTCACAAGTAAATAATTAAAAAAAAGTTACCTGTCTCGACGTTTTTCAAAATTGTCATAAATAAAAAAGTTATAAATATTATGCATTAAATACTTTTGACTCAGCCTGTATATACGGATGTGCTATTTTTTTTTAAATGCATGTTATCAACGCAATTATTAACACTATCATCACAGAATGATAAACAATTGTTTATTCTGTGCCTACAGTAGAATGGATTCTAGAATCCGTTCAGCTAGAATATGGTCATTAAAAATAGGCACGTTCGTCTCTAATCATAAAATTTACAACTCTAGACGGTCATGTGGAAAATATGACCAATACACATCAGTTCAACAATGTAATACCAGCCTACTCACTCAGATAAGAACAAAATTACCAGTGACGGCGATACGATATGACAACATTTTTAATGTATGAAGTTAATAAAAATGAGTGTGGTTAGAATGTGAATTTGTACCTTACTGGAAATATTAAAACTATATGGCAAATATTTTAATTTTGTGAGTAAAAAATTATACAAAACACAGTCCTTGACATTTTCATTTTTTATACATAGGTACATTTTAGAACGCCACTGACGCTCATTGGTTATAAATTATAATTATAACATAGACTAGATAGACCCCCCACTTCCTGACGTCAAATATTCCACCGTTTATGTACAATTCCATCCAGGCGGCGGTGTAGCTTGTGGTGTAAAACTAGGATAACTTAATGAAAAAAATGCGGGAAATTTAAATCTTATTTTGATTGTATTTATATTGAAATCAATTAAAGGTACTATTAATACACAAGACAAGATAAACTAAATATAAATATATTTAAAATAATAAATTTGAATTGAATTAACAAGTGAAAGCAAATAAAAGTAGGTATTCTAAATAAATCACCTATGTATACATACATACATACGTATGTACGTAAATGATGAACGTGCTGATGTTCATTTTCATTTTCATTCGACTTGATCCATATGAAATGAATCGCTCCATATGAAACTTGAGAACCCCAGTACCCAATATATACAATTAATATATTGTTGTGAAAATTTACCCACTTTTCTATGATCTTGCAAAAATAATACAATGGGACTTCATTCCCGGGATCTCGACACAGCTCACATACATCTAAAATTAAAAAAAAAAATCATTTGAAACGGTAATATTAATTTTTTTTTAATATATAAAATCATTTTTATAATACTTACGGGTTCTTAGATTTGAAAAAACCAAATAAAATTAACAATAAAGAAATAAGTTAGATGAAGATGCTGAAAACTGTCAAATTCAAGCAATTTTCGATGACTAAACATAGGACTAAATTTCTCCTATTGCCAACATTTAATTTTTTCCCCTAAACGCGATCTTAAAAACCTCTAAATTTCAATTACAGCCGTCTAAAATAAAATTTTGTAAAATATAAGTATGTCGAAAATGTAGTTTTTCCTTTGTCTAGTATTGATATTTTTAAATTTGAGTAAGATTCCTGCAAAAAAAACACCTTTTTGTATGTTATTTATTGTGTTAGGGGAAAACTCATATGTTGCCAACACCGTTGATTTTTGAATTTTACTTAGCGACATCTTTATCCGTTAGCAGAAACTATTATTTTACACCTAGTTCTAGTTTCTACTGCTACGCGTCGCCAAAATCGAAAAAATAATTTCGCAAGCGCCGCCTGGATGGAATTGTACATAAATACTACGTGAGCTGTAGAACCCCCCACCAATATAAGTGGAAGGGGCCGGATTATAACTTATAAGCAGAGCCCGGATCTACAGCTTTGCCATGATAATTTCAACGCTGTCAAACAACCATTATGGTGTAGTTGGTTTTTTTTTTAATTTTAACTAACCTAATTGGTAAGTTTGATCATTCTCAATTTATGCCTCTTTTGTATTTTTCGTGGTTAAAAATGGTTGTATTCAATTAAAATGCTGAAACGACTATAAGTGAACAGGTAATGCCATCTAGACGATGGATCCAATTATATGTATATTAGGTCTTAAAATGCAATGGACAACATTAGTGTGACGTATTTCCCCACTCCAAGAAGTCCTACTCAGAATTTAAATGAATCTTATTTACTAGTTACATAAGGTTTACTGAAAACTTTAAGTCTATTTTTTGAAGTAATGATTAGTAATTAAGGATTCTAAAGGTTTTTTTTACAAAATAGCATAATATTTAGAATCCTGTACTTATATATTTTGAAAAATTTTAATATTTTCTGAATATGTACGACAATTTGATATTTTAAATAGCAAAATCAACTATTATGTCGATAAACTATCATTTCAATTGTTAAATGTTCGTAATATTTAAGTGATTAGTTATCATAGTCGTTATGACGTCACAACTAATGAGGTACATTATCGAAAATTTGTTTACCTAGTAAAATTACAATACAAATTGATAAAGTACGTACAATTTCAGTTACAAGGTGGCCTTCGGCTAGGATGCGCGAAGGCGGGGCTTAAGCAACCTATCGGAGATATTCGGTCGGCACCGAAGTTAAAAACGCCGTCCTGAAAATATAAGATACATGTGTTATAAACACGTGTATAGTTTATTTATTCTGCTTACGTTTTTTGACTTAAGTTGTAAAAATAATTTGTGGTTTACACAATGGATGCAAAATTTACGATAGCCGGTTGGGGGGTGTTATAAATCATAGACAGAATCGACAAATTCACCATCTGGATGTGTCTTGTAGCAGGTAGGTAAATAAAAACAAGTATATTTTCAAGGGTATTTCTCTAAATATTTCTATTTATAATTGTTTGAGAAATAAATTCTAAACAATTGAATTTCTAAAAACAGAAACATTTATTCTATATATTTTTATTAAAATTATTGTAATTATTGTTGGATAATTACAGTAAATCCTATGGATAAATTGTAATGGAAACTATTTTTTACAAGACTTCAAGTAATGTTAATACTGAATGTTTTCCATTTAAATAATTAACCGTTAGGCAGTTTGTAATGTAATTTCTTTCGACGAAAGGATTAAAACTTTCTAAATTTTTCTAAATATAAATTTCAACCCTAAAATTTGTATGCAAACGGATATATAACGGTACAGTTTAATCTTTGCAAAATATACCTGTCCCTTTAGAAAACTCTTCAGTTTACAAAGTCTTCTTGTATTGTACAAGTCGAATATTGAAACATTATCAAATTGACGTAAAGTTGTAATGATAGACATATTGGCCGTGTTTACTTTGGCGCTTTAAGCGCTTAAAGTGCTGTTTACTTTGGTGCTGTAAGCGCTCATCAGCACTGTTATGACATCATCATATTGGCAGCGTGACGTCATTACCAACGCTCACAACGCTTCTTCCTGTCGTATCTGTCAACAGACGCATAAGCGCAAAACCCAAAGTAAACGGCTAAAATAAGCGTTATAAGCGTGGAACGCTTTAAGCGCTTAAAGCGCCAAAGTAAACACGCCCATTATGTGATCTCGTGTGACGTCAATTTTAGGTCATGTGTTCAGTGGGTATGGCGCGAAATCCGGTCTCTGCTTATAAGTTATAAGTCTGCCCATTCCACTACCCCTCTTGAACCTGTTAAAAAGATTCGATTTTTATGACCATATTCTCTGGCTGAATGGACTTTATGTTTCACTCTGCAGTCTGACAGATGTAGAGAGAACTTCCTCTATTCCGTTTGTAAAAGCAGTTATAGAGATGGACAATTCATGTGTTTGTATAAACCATGTATAAACGTTTTAAATATCTGAATAGAGAGAGATATAAAACAAAATTTCAAACCTGCTGCTGTTAGTATGTAGTTGACAGTTGTAAATAATCCAACTACTACTGCTAGTAATTGCTATTGGGGATCGCAGACAAGCCGACGACCTCTGGTGGTCGTTTGGCGAACCCCTATAGGGGACATTAATGACATTGTCTATTGTTGTTTACATTGGAAAATATACATATTTTCCAGAAAAAACTCCGAACGTGGGTATGTTTTTCTTTCGGTTATATTTGTAAGTCATATTGCCATACTGTGTATGTGTTTTTTATGTAGAAAGTTTTAATTTAACGTTCAATTTACAGTTAATTTGACGGTGTCAGTATTTGATTTTTTATTAAATTCCTTAAGTATTGGTTTGAAGTTTAACAAGCAAACAATACCGACAATTGGACAGCAGATTCCATGACCTACAGCAGTTGTTTTATAAACAAAATACCTATATTAGTCAAAAATATTAACCTTATTCTATCTTGTAAACTAACCTAACAATAAACACCTAAACACAATGATAAGTTACTACTACAAATTAATGTTAAAGAGATTTAAAGCCCCTTTACATTATCCAATTTTTGCATCCAATATTTGTATAAGATTTTTCTATACGAATTCATATCCAATTCTAGATAGTTTCATCTTTACACTATCCAATTTAATTGGATAGTGTGTGCGCAGGCGCTAACGTTTAAGAATCGTCATCTGATATCTGTCATTAGTGTAAGATTGTCTGAACATAACCTATAAATGGTGTAAATACGTTTTATAGAAATTCCCAAGACACCAAGACAGTATACTGCGCATGACACTGGCAAATCGAGTGAAAAAATAGGACGAAATTAAAGACCGTCCTATTCTGAAAATATTGGATGCAACGGCTTGGATAGAAAAATTGGATGGTGTAAACACAAAAACTTCTTGTTGGAACAAAAAATTGGATGTAATATTGGATAATGTAAAGGGGCTTTTATATTTGGCGCTGTAGCTAATCACTTACACTAATTAAATGTTCCACAAAACTATAATAATAAAGTACTTTGTGTTTTTTATACAATTGTCCAAAGGCAATATCAACACCACCACTAAAAAAAACACAATTTATCATTGAAATTACTAATTTATGAATGAAACAAGCAATGATTTTCACTGAAAACGCTACTTACACTATAAATAATATAATTTATCTACGACTTATATATAAAGTGATCATTATACTTGTGGTTTTTGTAATATAATGACCTACTTTATATCCCTAGGGAGATAAAGTAAATGAATATCCCCCTAATCAGCCAATCAGAAAATAGTATTTTAATTATAATTTCCGTCAAATGTAAACAAACCATGGTAACGACAAAAATAATTAACAATAGTTTCAACAAGTAGGCCTAAAGTGGGCGTTTTCATGCAATTTTGAATAAAATGACATTTAATTTTTCTGAAATTTCGAACAAATACTTAGTTGTGAAAATATTCGTTGTATTTACAATGGAAAGTGTTAAAGAAGATGATTTTAGTAGTAGATAATAGTTTCTGTTAAATGTAAAACCCCATGGTAACGACAAAAAATAAATAACAGTTTCAACAAACAGTTGTAAATAAGTGTCAATTTTTTGTGCGATTTTAGAATCGAAAATGATAAAGAAGGTAAATATTCTTGTACACCACCAGTACCTGTACATGTAGAAATAAGTCGTAGATAAAGTATAGTATACAACTCGCTTATAATGAATGCTAATTATAACCTCGAATGATTACAACACTCGCTCGCTCCGCTCGCTTGTGTTGTAAACTTCATTCTCGGTAATAAGAGCATTCATTATAGACTCGTTGTATAATATACTATTATTGTTCCATAAAACTATAATAATAAAGCATTATGTTATTTTATAAAATTGGCCAAAAGCATAGTATCAACAACACTGCTAAAATTCACAAATAATCATATATAATACCATAAGTAGTCAAAGTTATGTCGAATATTTTTGCCGTGGTATCACGAATGCCCTTTACGCTTTATATGAATAGCACGAGTGCTATTCGAAAGCGTAAAGGGCATGAGTGATACCACGGCAAAAATGGTCGACTTAACTTTGACTACGAATGGTATTCGATGGACTATTCAACGAACAAGACATTTTTTTCATAAATTTTGAGACTATAATCAAGTGACATACTGTTTCATCTCTATGACAACCAATAACAAACTATCGTCATCTATCGTTTTTAGTGAAAATTTCAAAATTTTTTGTTACCATAAGCATAGACACTATAAGTAATTACTCTCACATTTGCTCAAATTTTTCTTGAAGTAAATCAATTAGAATAAATAATACAATGGAAAAAGTGTCCAGAATATTGGATGATAAAAGTTTTCAAGAAATAAACAGTGATATAGGTACAAAATATGACTCCTGAATATACACAAAAAAGTTGACAGTCAATATGGAGGCAATTTTCTGAATTTCTCATTGAAAAAGGATATCAATTAAATCAATCTACGTTAACAATTGAATTAAACAATATTTTAAAAAGTTGGGCGCATAAAATGAAAAAGAAGGATGGAACTGATTATAAGGAAGGTGTAGTGAAGCATATGTGGAATTCCACAGCGAAAAATAATTCAAGAAATGTACTTTAACAATAATAATAATAAGTAATAATGAGAATGAAGAAAAAATTCCGACAATTAAATAATTGTAGCAACATAACATTTACTAATTGTTCCATTAATTTGTAAATGCAATAGTTTTTTCAGTAAAAAAATTAATCAGGTGTGTAATGTTTGACATAAATTTTGATTTTCATTTGTTAAAAATATTCGCTTTTATCACTAGTGAAAATATTCGCTATAATAACTACTAGTGAAATATTCGATATAATTCGTTGTGATTGGCCAAAAAATTTAAAATACAACATTCTAATTGGTTGATTTTTGACAGATGTCAAGTGAGTTGAATAGTCATTAAAATTACAAATTTATGTATGAAACAAACTTTGATTTTCACTGATAATGCTACTTACATTAAAGTACGAAATTCATAAATACAAATTAAATAAAAAAACACCTTGAAAAACTTTCAAAAAACCAAAAAACAATCCTGCACCCATAAACCACAATGCTAAGTAAATTTCACCATGTACTATAACAGGGTTACGACTTTTGCCACCGTGGCGCTGTGATCTTAAAATGAATCTCCAATGGACAAGCTCCTTTGTTGAACCTTGTCATGAAATTTTGTCACTTAAAAGTCAGTCCTTGTCTATGAGTCAGTCTACTATTCCAAGTCTCGAGGTATACAACGGTTCAACGGTATTCCATCTCGTAGTTAGCCATGCCTTTCGTTACGTAGCGTCGTAGCTCTATTCGATCGTTTGAAAAATACATGAACAAATGTCAAACCGTCGAACGTAATAAAGTATGAACCAAGTTACGACACTATCTGACAAAGGTATAGCCAACTGCGAGGTGAAATAGCGTTGTACACCCCGTATAACGTATAAGATTGTTCACATGAACGTGCGTCGACGTTCTGGGCCTAGCCGTTTGAAAAATGCCAAACATGCGTCAGCCGGTTAATGTGAGCGCTACATTAAGATTATCTTCTACTGTATTGAATTTAAGCATTCAATAATAAGATTGTTGATGAATTTTTCTTCAAAATTCTCGACATTTCTTATCGTAAATTGAATGATATTCACCAAAATTGTTTATAATTAAAAAATTATAAATAATTTCGGTTTGAACAGCTACATTTACCGTATAGATTCTAAAGTTGTACATACACTAACGTTTCGACATTCATTTTCGTATATTGAAATTAATTTCAATACTTATACAGTGATACAATTTTGATCTCAAATCAACATCGAATATAAATCTAATAATTCTATATTTATATATATCTAATATAAATATTTGTTTTGTTTTGTATGTAAATTCAAGCGTTATAGTGTATGGTAGATTTTATTACGGTGTATATCTTTCCCCACTCTACTCGAACTTATCTGTCATTCATCTTACTCTTTTTTGCAATATAGCTATTTCACTCATTTCTACCCTTTGAATCTGCAGGCAACAACACAATTCAAAAATATGGCCGACACGGTGACGGTCACAAGAAATCCCATCGTAACAACAACAACAACAACAACAACAACAAGGGTTGTTGATAATAATATAAAAGTGCCAAATGGACCACGTGTTGTGACAATTAATAAAACAGAAACAGGTTTCGGTTTTAATGTACGTGGTCAAGTTAGTGAAGGTGGTCAATTACGTAGTATAAATGGGGAATTGTACGCCCCCTTACAGCATGTTAGTGCTGTATTGGATCGGGGGGCGGCTGAACAAGCCGGTATACGAAAAGGGGATCGCATCCTGGAAGTGTAAGTATGATAAACATACACAAGAATTATTTTTAAATAAAAAGGTAATAATACTGGTATTAGTAATAATAATATTGATAATAAGATAAGCAGGGTATCGTGTCAAGAATGTAGGTTATTGATTTTTATTTATCGCGGATAACAGTGACAAGTGCCTTCTACATTCAACTTTTCCGGTAGCCAAATATTTACACCCCAATTTTATAATAATAATAATAATTTGATAAGAATATTATTACTGATATTATTATTATTATTCAATCTAATTTTATGACAAAAAATATGGTTATTTTATTACAAGATAAACAGGCGAAATTATATTTTTTTTTGTGTGCCTCTATTAAACAATTAATTACAGTTCGGTTTCGATCTATACCACTACCTATTTAACTAAAGTGCCCCATTAATTGACCTTTCAATGTAACATTAAATTGAGATTCAATGGAAAAGAATCCTTGATTTATTGTTGATAATATTTTTATAATAAATAATTGTTGTTAAATCAATAGTTATACTAGAATTATTAGGTACAAGAGAATTATAGTTTTTTTAATTGTTGGTTAATTGAGAAATAAAATCATAAAAAAAAATTAAGGTTGATTGATTCAGAATTTTTCCCGATAGAATCTCATTAGCAGAAAGTAAAAATTGTGGTTTATTTTTATTTCCTTGTATTGATTATCTAACGTAATTGTAAAGATAATTGAAACAATTTCATCATCATCATCACCACTACGTTGATGATGATGAAAGTGAGATTGTGAATGAAAGAGAGGTGGCATCTCGTGTTTTATTGTTGATAGTAATCTTTGAAAAAAATCTAAAAATGAAATAAAAAGAAGAATTTTTTTAAACGTAATTTTAGTCCGTTCACAATTATAAGAATCTGATGAGAGAAAAAAATCCTACTGGAAAGTACCGTTTTTTTCATATTTTATCATCATTAATTATTGTAAGGATTGGAATTTGTAGTATTCAAACAAGTAATTTTTGATAATTTGGACAGCCTGTATGTATTTGTTGATGATTTGTAAATAAATCCAGCGTAAATTATCATTTATCATATTTACTAAAAAAATCCGGAAATTTCCTAATTGCAAATTTTGTGTTTAAATTAAATATTTATAGACGATTCATTTATTATATTTAAAGATTAGAAATTAGCTTTAATTATCAGCATTTAATTTTAATTACATTTTTATTGCTCTTAAAGAAAACAAAACATTAATTGATTTATAATTATTAAATTTAGATTATGTTGATAACGACTTGATAAGAATTTGTTCACTATATTAATATACTGGGTGGTCTACGTAAGACTATACAGGATAAGCTAGAAGGATGGCCCATCAAAAGTAGAAGTTTATGAAATTTAATTTATAGCGGTTTTACTATCTGAGATACCTTTAGAAAATATTTTCATTTGACTAAATGTATTACATTTTCTTTCAAGGGAGAAAATTAGGCAAAATTGAAAATTCTGAATAACTAAAAAATGAATAATGACGGGTATGGGGAATGTTAGTATAATTCAATTTAGTTTTACAGTTAAAGTTGCCTGAAAGAAAAATTTATTTCAGCAAAACACTAGAAGATAATAATTAGGAACTAAAAATTTGATTGAAAGTACTTTTTTTCTGCTTTTTAGATTCCAAATTTCAATCTTAACTGCCATAGTTAGAGAGGTATGAACATTTTAATCGAACACTGCAAAATTTAAAGTTTCAATAAAAGTCAGAATATTAAAAAAACTTTAAGCACTATCGTTTTATTCAAAATAAGAAAGGTGGGCGCATAACCTTATATAATGGGGGTTGTGAACGGCTTTAAATCAAATTTTATAAATTTCTGTCAATTAATACTTCTTGTACCTACACGGAGAAAAAAGAATCGTAATATTGACTATGGTAACATGGGAATGATTACCATGTTAAATGGTATCCGACATTTTTAAATGCCAAGAATTACTTGACAAAGTAATTCCCCCAATTTCAAATGGTAACGTCGGCTATGCTAACATAGCAATGATTACCCTGTTACATTGGAGCTAGTGCTATGTAACTAGGAATGAATCCTATTCTATAAAATAACATTTATTATGCAAAATTTATTGTTTATAACCTAAATTAAGCTGTAAATTTATAGATTTACAGTGAGTGAGTATGTAAATAAATAAATTAAGCTTGGGTATGTTTTATTATTCGCCGGGTAGCCTAAACGCGCGTCACGCGCAATTTGACTGGAATTGGAATGACAGCTATGTAGCATAGGAATCAGTACCATGTTACATTGGTTTTATTCCCATGTAGAGTAGCAATGCTCACCATTTTTCTTATTACAATGTAACATGGTAATCATTACCATAAAAATGGTTGTGAAATCTATTTTCACATAGTAAGATTCACGATTTTAATTCAACATAGGACGTATTACCATGTTACAATGGTGAATATTACCATTCTTTTTTCTCCGTGTACCTACTTTTAATAGGCCATCCTCTTGATTCACCTGTATAATTCTTTTGGAAACTCATTATCTGGCGAGATATTATAAAAATATTTCAGGGATCCATAGGGTAGTCCTTATAGACCATTTTAGCAAAATTAGAACCTCATAGCTCATTTGGAAGTTGGTCAAAAAACGCTCGTTTCTGGCGATGTCGCAGCGTTCAAAGACTTGCTACATAGTTAAAATGACATAGTGACTCGAGGATCCGCACAACATTGTTTTTTTTAATTTTTTTTTAATTCATACTGGAGCAGGTGGAATGCAATAGAGTAAAACGAAAAAAATCAACGCTGAGATGGTCTTTGAGTCATTGTTAGTTGTTTTACGTGCTTAACTTGTTTTTGAAAATTGTGATATTGTCCAAAACGAGCGTTTTTGACCAACTTCCAAACGAGCTACGAAGTTCTAATTTTGCTAAAATGGTCTCCTATGATCCCCCACCCATTATTAAAATATTTTTCGAATCGCTCGTCAACTAATAGGAGTTTCATAATATCGACCATATTTAGAATCGACACATTGTATAAAATCGTAACTTGGTTCGCATTTTATAAGATTTGATATTTTTCAATTAAAAAACAAACGTTTGAACCAAGCTGCTGTGTTACGTAACCAAAGACATGGCCAAGTGCGAGGTAAAATAGCGAGGTACACTCTATACAGTCTTACATGGAACACCCGGTAGATTCCTATCAAACAGGAAATACTGATAGTTAAATCCAGGGCTATGTAAAAATGAAGCGAACTTACTGTATATATTAATAATAAATAACAATCATTAATTAGTTTCACCTGTTATTTAATTCTTAATTACCTATTCTTCTATTTTCCTCAATGTCTCATTCGTTTCATCATTATTTCTTTCAAAGCTGATGAATTAAATTTATTCTTGTTCTCTAATCACTTGAAATTCTTTAATAAAATCGTTAATAAAACTGTTATTATTGTATCGTTTGTTACTATTTTCAAGACTTAAGTATTTATTGAATTTCCGTTTGTAAATTGATTTTAATTAACAATTATCAATCATAATTTTATCATTTAAAAAAACATTTCCTTCCCAAAATAGAAGAAATTCTAGTCTATGGTGCAAGTATTTTTTTAAGATTTAAAAAAAATCGTGGGAAAATTCTTGTTTTTTTTTTAGAGCAACAATTTCTAATATGCAAATGCATTTTCTGTTTCAATAAACCTAAATTTTTCCAAGATTTTCTACATGATTTTATTGATGTTAACGTTTAAAATGCAGAAATATTACAGTAAAACAGAAACATTAACAATATCTAAAAATAAAATTGAATAAAAAATGACCAGATACCAAGTTATTTATATAAAATTTTTGCATATTTATGATTTATCAAAAACATTGAAGAACACGTTGGCTTCAACCTTCGATATATGAACATATTATGAATTAAATACAGAAATATTCCAAAAAAATATCTTGTTGACAACTGTAAACTAATTTAAATAAATTCTTTCAAAAAACACCAGTTCAACAACATTAATTATAATAATTTAGATTACTTTTTTTAACTAATTAAAAAAAAATACATATACACAGAAATTTCCACTATATTTGTAAATTTCTCCGTTATCGATATTCATCGTCAGTTGGTAAAGACTTGGAAAAAAAAAATTGTAGCCTTGCTTTTATCCTTTCAGTTTCTAGGGTGTGAAGAAAGTGAAAGTTGATCTAATACAAAACAATTCCAATTTTATTATACAATCATGTTAAGTTATCATTCTTATTCAAATTTACCCTTTACAGGGGTTGTTAGGTTATTTTTTTTTTCTAATCAATTAATGAAATGTTATTTAAATTATGTTTTATTTTCACAGGAATGGTGTCAATGTGGAAGGTGCAACACATAAACAAGTTGTTGATTTGATTAAATCAGGCGGCGATGTTCTTACATTAACTGTTATTTCAGTTACACAACAGGTAGATTTAAATTATGTTTTTTTTTTAATTAATTAATCTATTATTAATTAATTATAGGAAGCTGAACGTTTAGAACCAAGTGAAGAAAATCAAATTTATTATGATTATAGTGAGAAAAGATCATTACCAATTAGTATACCAGATTATCACTATAATGAACGTGGTGGTGAACGATATGTTGCATTCAATATTTATATGGCTGGTAGACATTTATGTTCGAGACGGTATCGGGAATTCTCCAAACTACACTGTGATCTTAAAAAGGAATTTATCGGTATTTTATTTAATATTTTATTTGTTAGCTTGTTATAATCAGGGGCGTCCCGTATGCAAGAAACGTCTTGGCCGCCCTTTCAATTAGAAAGAGAAACGGCAATTTTTCATAATATTATTAATAATAATAAAAGGCCCAATAAGACTTAATAGTAGAAAATATGGTCAATTTTGGCCGTCCGTATTTCTTGCACACTTTATCAGGACGCCCCTGGTTATACATAGTTATAACTTATAATAGTATTATACAGGGTGATTCACGTCGGACGAAAAGTTCTTATGGCAACTCCCATTATTTGGCGAGTCATTCTAAAAATATTTCAAGGATTTATAGGAGGGTGTCTAGAGATAATTTTAGCAAAATTAGAAACTTGTAGCTCATTTGGAAGTTGTTTAAAGTCGCGATTTTAGAAAACTAGTTAAAGACGCAAAACGACTAAGAATTACTCGGAGACCCTCCCAATATTGATTTTTTCATTTTTCTCCATTGCATTCTAGAAAAAAAATGCGAAACATCTCCACCTGTTCTAGGATGAAATTGAGAAAAACGAAAAAAATCAATGTTGGGAGGCTCTATTAGTCATTCTTAGTCGTTTTGCGTGCTTTGGTCGTCGACTAATAGGAGTTTCATAGAATCGACCTTATTTAGATCAAACACTCTGTATAATATTACTTTATTAGTGATAACTTTGATAGTAATGATATTACTTTATAAGTGATAAATTTGATAATAATGATAATGGAGAAATGTTTTATAGGTTTCACTTTCCCTAAACTACCTGGTAAATGGCCATTTACATTAAGTGAACAACAATTAGATGCTCGTCGTAGAGGTTTAGAACAATATTTAGAACGTGTTTGTGCTGTACGTGTTATTGCTGAATCTGATATTATGCAAGAGTTCCTTACTGATCAAGATGATGATAATAATAGTAGTCCGGTTGATTTAAAAGTAATCATAATTAATTTATAAATTAATTTTTAATTAAATTCTAATTAATTATAGGTATTATTACCTGATAGAGAAGTTGTAACTGTTACGTTAAAAAAGAATGCAAATGCTGATGAAGTTTATGAGGCTGTTGTTAAGAAGATTAGTATGAATAAGAAGATATCCAAGTATTTCTATTTGTTTGAAATTGTCGAATATAATTTTGGTAAAATTTCTAATTAATATTATAATTAAATTGATTCACTTATGTATAAATTTTTAGAACGTAAATTACAACCTAACGAATACCCCCATAATTTATATATACAAAATTATAGTACAGCAACTAGTACGTGCCTATGTATACGTAAATGGTTATTCTCTATATCAAAAGAATTAACATTAATGAATGATCAACAAGCAACATCTTATATATTTTGGCAAGCAGTTGATGAAGTGAATCGTGGTTATATAAATGCTGGTGAACGTTTATATCAATTAAAAGCATTACAAGATAACACACGTGCAGTTGAATATTTAAAATTAGCCCGTGAATTACCTGGTTATGGTGAAGTTGTATTTCCACATTGTCCATGTGATTCACGTAAAGATGGTCATGTAATTGTTGCAATTGGTACATTTGGTATAAAATTACATGCATGCCGTGAAGATGGTACATTAGAAAGTCAAATTGTTGTATTACAATGGGATAGTATTAGACAATGGGAAGTGGATGATGAAGGTATGGCATTCTGTTTAAAATATAATCGACAAGATAAAACACCAAGATGGCTTAAAATCTTTACACCATATGTAAGTTTATTACCTACACTTAAAGTTTATTAATTTTAATTCAAAAAATATTGTAGCATCTCTATTTAATGGATTGTTTTGAACGTATTATTGAAGAAAGTAAATGGTTAGATACAGGTGAATGATTCCCTCCGATTATTTGTTAGACAATTCTCTATTTATAGCAAAATAGGATTTTACATATTAAATATGTTTGTTGGAATTGTATAATTCTATTATTGAATGATATATTCTAATTTAATTTACGTGATGATGATAATGATATTGTTTGAATTTTTACATTAAATTCAGGTGATTTTAAACAATTATCAAAATTCGTCAATAAATGTCAATTTTTATGAATTATGGTGAATCAAGAAGACGATATACGTTCTCAGCTATACAGACTGTCTGTGCTCGGTGTGTACAATTTGACCGTTTCCATCAGACTAATGTTATAAACATATTTTAGGGTCCTTCAACAAAATTAGAACATCGAGGCTCATTTTGAAAACGAGTCAAGGACACAAAACAACTAAAAATGACTCAAAGACCCTCCTAACATTGATTTTATCGTTTTTCTCTATGTTGGGAGAATCCTCGGTTTTTGTAAATAGCACCATGAGCTATGAGGTTTTAATTTTGATTAAATGGGATCTAGGAACTACCCTTTGAATATTATTTGAATTGCTCTATTAGTTCGGTGGGAACTTGCAAATTGTATACTCCTAGGCCGGACACCCTGCATAGTCTAGTCTAGATAGATAAATGATTAAGATCACCTGATTAAAAGATCGAATGCACACAGACACACTTCCTAAATTTATTGATAAAAATAATAACAACAATACATGTATGGATTTAAATTTAAAAAATATATAAATAATTTATGTGATAGTTTGAGAAATAAGCAAAATTAGTACCAGTAGTTTATATATAGATTTACATGTGATTATGACAACACATCTTGCACTATCCTATCATCATTATTTCGTTGATTTTATTGTTTAATTTCACATTTATATATTCTCTTTTATATATTTAGAAATTGTATATATAGATTATGAATGTTTTCTTTATTTATTTCACTGCCATTGTGACTTTACTTGTGATACTTTCCCTTTATTCTCCGCATATAAACTTTTTTTTAATGGACAAATTAAAGTATTCCTATTATATTATAAATAAATTATGTATATATACAACTTGATAATTAAACTTAAAACTGATAATAGAGCTCATTTAATTCTGTTATTAATTAGGATAAATTTTGCATTATAATTATAATAAATAATAGACATTTTTTTATAAATAATTGTATAGAATTGATTATTTTCCGTTTAAGTAAATTGAAAGAGATCTATTTACGTTAATAACCTTATTGATAAATGAGAGAATCTGTTGTTATTAGCGTGTTTTTTTTTCTGGTTGAATTGAGAAATAAATAAACGATTTGGCTGTTAATGCACGAAATTCTAAAATAAATAGTTACTTAACTTTAATTATTATTATTATTATTATTATTCATTCACGTGCCTTCTCAAGTACGATCCTATCCTACGAAACAATCAAATAAATTTCTCAGGATCTAGCAGTGGCGTAGCTAGCAGTGGAGGCGGAAGAGCGGCAAATATTCAGTTTACAGATAGAAGTGAAAATTATGAATAGGTGAGATTTAGTGTGAGATATACAGAGAGAGATGGCTCTCTTTCTCCTTCTCTCTAAGTTATATCTTTGTTTTCTCTCATGTAACAAAATGCGTGATGCGGCCTTGAAATTTTACTTTCAATTCTCGCCCAGTTTTCGATTATCGAATCGCTGCCTAAGAAGTTTCATTTCAAAAAGCTCAAACGGAGTGAGCCTCTTTATATGCTAATTAGCTAATTAATTGAAACTTTATCAGCAAATCTGTGTCCGTATTTAGTGCTTGCGAAGGGTAAATAGAAGCAAAAATGTGGTAATAAAAGTATTACCTCAACACACAGGGGCGGAGTATTTTAAGGGCGCCACCACCTGGCTACGCTACTGGAATCATGTTAGAGGGATGCTGTGGTTAAATTTTTACCTCGATAATTTGGAAATTTCCCACGAATTTAAGGAAAATTTAGTAAAGAAGCAAGGATAACAAGAAATTGAGTAATATCTAGATTTCCACTCCCTATATACCGATGTGTCAGAAATAGGCCAAATGTTCAATGAACCTTTACAGTGGAAATCCTGCCATCTAATAAATGGACATCTCATATTCTTTTAATTATCGTGGAGGAAATGTAATAATTTCATCAACACCCTGTTGGTTTTTCCCTCCACTCTAATTCTAAGGGTAGAAATTAGGTATATATAAGATTGTGGATTTGTAAGGGTTCTGTATTGTTTCTTCGACTGGTAAACAACAGCTATTCTCAAAACGTAAGATTACTGTTTAAATATTGTATTTTGTTGTGTGAATTTATCGTTTTTAATGAAAGCAATCCAGTTTTTGAAAGTCATTGCCAACAAGCAAAGACTCCGTGGGGAATCACTCGATTATTGCGGATATCATTATTCTAATGCCATTTTCGGATAGTTTATGAATGAAAATTTCCATTTTTGTTGCAATCGCATATAAAAATAGAAAAAATCAACCGGAAATAATCAATATATCCTGGTGCAAATCTAATGGCATTTCAATTGAAGGTCTTGCTAGTTTTTTTCTCTCTTATCCGAATCGTGTACCGGAAATTTATTTGAAAAATTGTGCGACAATTAGACAAAACTCTCGAATTGAGATAAATTGTAAAATCGCGTACAATATTGCGGAAATAACGAATAAAAAAAAATCTGAACAATATCCGGGTGTTTGTCCTTGTCTTTTACAGACTTTTATATGTATGTAAATACCCATCTAACGAGTACAACGAACGATAAATTCTGATTAAATCGAAATAATAATAAAAAAATTGTCAATTAACAGCCTTTCGATCTTTCTACAAGACATGCACGCTTTTAAACGCCAACAACAAGGATAAAATATGGATTAAAATATATTGTCGATTGTGTATGTAGAGGGGACAGGTTTTGAAATTTATTTTAACATTGAAATTATAAACACCTTTGTCTTTGGGTTTTGTTTTAAAAACGACCGATGGTACACCACAAATGACCAGTTGATAAAGCAAAACCGTCCAAGACCGGTCCCCGGAAATCTACCTCTCTTTTCTAATAATAACCTACTAACAAACTCCTCAGGATCTCACCCAGAATGGTTGACAGTACAAGAACATCATCCTTAATTATTGTCCTGTTATTAATCAACAATTACCTCATTTTAATCGAGGCTAATCCTATTGGTGAGTTAAATAATAAAAAAATTGTAATTTTTTGACAAATATTATAATAAATAGTTTTTTAGGGGTGTGCATCAGGAATTGTGCTCAATGTAAGAAAATGTTCGGACCATACTTTGAGGGACAACTGTGCGCCGATGCTTGTGTCAAATTCAAAGGGAAAATCATACCGGACTGTGAGGATATCGGATCGATTGCACCATTTTTGAGTAAATTTGAATGATCGATATACGAGGATCCGAATTGGAAATGCTTGGTTATTGCCTCTTTATTCAGCTTTATCTGTGATGCTTATTTTGATAGTTTTCCTACATTATAATCGTAATTTATTACATTTTTTTTATAAATTAATATATAAATATATGAATGAATAAAATGAAAAAAAAAGTGAAATTTAATAAGAACCAGTTACTTTGTTGTAAAGAATGTAAAGAATAATGTTTGGTCTAGAAACCTACTTTGGTTCTTATGTTTTTCTCTCTAAATGAATCATTAGAATTAACAATTGCACATTTCTAATGAATTCAAATAGGATGAAGATTACATAAATTATTGGAATCTATTTGAAAGTCACAGTGGCGCGTGGTGAGCAGGGTTCAAAGAGGCTTATGAAAAATAAGAATGAAGCTAAAATGGAAAATTAGGGGTCGTCTTTTAAACCTGTTAATTTATCACTATGCCATTGGAAAGTCGCATAACTTCGCCCCCAAATTAATCACAATTGAATCGTTGGGAACTTCACCAAAGTCGATTTAAGTTTACATTATTTCCACACACAATCAGATTAAAAAAAGGAAAAAGTGTCAAAAAACACTGTAAACAATTAATCGTGCACGTGTAAATAAAATGTTATTGTTGTTGTTGATAGAATATCGGAAAAACACAACAATAAGAAAACTTAAAGTGTATTTTTACATAAAAGCAGCTTGTTTTTGCCCTTTCGCCTAGAAAATCCATCTCTATATAAATGACGAATGATTTGTATCAAATATAATGAAGCCAATGAGATTCTCCAATATAAAACGGGATGAATAAGGGTAGATTTTGTTATTTGTTAACACAACCAACCACCAGAATGGTGAGTTATTCCAAACAAATCCATTGTTAATATCGATTAATTTATAATAATTTCCAGAGATATTTCAATTTATTATTAACATTTCTTCTAATTGTAATTATCGATAATCGAAAATGTAAAGCATCAATACCTGTGTGTATAACGTAAGTAATTTATTTTTAATCAAACAAATTAACAATAAAAATTCCTTATTAATGTTTAAACGATTGAACATTTTCCTTATTATTATTATTATTATTATCATTTTTATCATCAACATTATTATTAATAGAAACATACTCTTTTCGTCCCAGAATCGGTCTTGGGCATATTTTTTTATCTAGAATTGTTCCAAGCTTATCACTATTCAAAGTACGTAAAGGCTTCCGGGAATATCTTGAACTTTGCGTTGTTACCGCTGTTGTTGTTGTTGTTGTTGTTGTTGTTATTGATGTTGTTGTACCTGTAGAGCTTTTACACTGTTTGAAACAAGACAACAACATCTGTTTCGGTGTACTATGGTTCAACGGTATGAAAATATTGGCGTTTGGACGTAATTCCGATGCTGATGTTGATGATGCCGATACTGATGACGACACTGAGGACATTTCAATTTTGTTTATTTTTAATGTTTTTTTTTTGGGTTTCTAAGTGTTTTCACCCTTCTATCAAAACAAGTATAAGATTACTTGATTTGTGTTTTTGTGATTTTTCAGGAATTGCGTACAATGCAAACAGATGTATGGTAGATATTTTCAGGGACGTGCCTGTGGTGATGCTTGTATCTCAAGTAATGGACGATTAACACCTGATTGTAATAATCCAATAACGTTGGGTAATTTCCTGAAACGTTACTATTAAATAATAGGTGTGTCAGTATAGAGAAATGTATATTGATTAATAAATGATTACAAGTGGAACTTTATTGAGTTTCTTTTAGTGACCGACTGAAGATTCAGTTTCGGCCAGTATCGGATAAAAATCTAGTTTCGGACATAGATTTGGTTTCGGCCAAAAATCAGCACCAAAACTCAGTTCGTCCAGCTCTTTTTTGAAAAACGCGGCATTTTTTAAAACGAGCGCTTTTTAATCGACTTCCCAATGAGCTACTGGGTCCTACTTTTGCTACAATATTCTCTAAGGACCAACCCACAAATCCTCTAAATATTAATTGAATCGCATTATTAGTTTTGTGAAAATAGGGAAATTTTATACTCACAAGTCGGACACTCTGTATACGATACTTATAGGTGATAGTTCCAAAAAGTGAAAGATTTTACATAAGTTGAACACCTGTCTATATTGGACAGTTTTCCACTGGATAACGAAAATATCTTGCTCTTTGAATATGTACTAAATGACATGAAGTTGAAATTTCACAGCCCCTAATTCTGATAATCCTGAAATTGTGTACATTGTAAATAGTTGTGTGGCAGATATTTCCAGGGTGTGTTGGTGTTTGTGTATCAAGTAATAATAATATAAACGGCAATTTTCTGTAATAGCTTATCAAATAGATGTTTGTAGTAAAGGGATATGCATTATAAATTGATAGAAAAACCCATTTTTATCAATAATTGTAAGTGAAATTTTTAGTTGTTTTTGAAGGTATGTTAGTGTAATAAAATTGCCAATTTTTGAATTATCAACAGTTCCCATATCCAGACTGAGTCAAAAGTAAGGCATAATATTCATAACTCTTTTATTTATGCAAATTTCAAAAAACCCGAAACAGGTAAATTTTTATTTTTTAATTATTTATTTGTGGCAGATCTAAAAGACTTTCTATTTTTTGCGCTTTTGGATAGAGTATTTTATCCACATTCAGATCTGGATCAAATATTAGGGAGTCAAGAAAATTTCGAGAAAAAAGTTTGGAAGATTTTCTACCGTTATAATATCACCCTCTGCTTAAGGATGATAGGCATTGATTTATTACTGGATTAAGTAGTCATGTGTAAGTTTTTTGACAAAATTTATCGGCGCAAACATACCGGACTCAATTTTCAAAAATTAAAATTGGAAATTTTAATCATGGTTACGTTTGTCTGGAGAATGGGAATTAAATTTGAAGTAATTGGGATTTATTAGAGAGTTTGTATGCAGAAAAAACCCCCAATTACATTAAAAGTTTCAATTTTACTTTTTACAATTTAGTCCGGCAAATTTATCAATAATTATACCAAGAACTTAGCATATGCCTACTTACCATATAATCCAGTAATAAATCAATGCTTACCATGCTCACGATTAGTTAAAGGGGTTGTATTTTGCTTGTGCTATACTGATGCATTGATATTATAATGATAGAAAATCTTGTAAACTTTAGGAATTTCTTTCTCAAAAATTTCCTAATGTAACCCCCTGCTATTTTTAGATATCTGAATGTAATAAAAGGACTCTACCCGAAAACGCAATAAAAAATAGGGGTTGTCATTAAAAAAAATTCTTGATGATTTAAGTTTAATCACAATTACACAATTAAAAAATATAAAGTACCTGTCTTGAAGTTTTTTGAAACTTTCATAAATAAAAAGGTTGTGAACATTAAGCTTTACTTTTGATTCAGCTTGTATAAATAGTGAAAAAAACACCGAAACAATTTGAAATTTTCGTTAAATTTTCTAATAACATAGTCGCAAAAGGAAACGGATGGATCTTATTCGATAAATTACCGACAATTATTAGATCCAACTTAATAAACTGGTAAATTACACCGGCACTGTACAATTTTTTCTACTTTTTTTTTGATAGTCTGTCTCTAATTTACACCGGATAACAATTCGTCTTGAAATATGGCATCAACACGCGAAAATCTACCAAATATCCACATTTTCTTAATAATTATGTAAGTATTTCATTTATTCTACTTGTAATAAAATTATTAAAATATCATCATTGAAAGTTTTTTGACGCCAATAATGGGGCTGATACCGAAACCACGGGTGTTTTTCAACAAATCCCGCTCAATCATTCCCGATTATTACATCAGAGGTATAAATTTGAATAATTTATAGTTAAGGGGACTTTGGACATATCACTCAATTCGGCGTGCGAAAATTTCCAATTTTCAAACATCGATATCTCGCTTGTTTTTTGAGATATAAGAAATAAACGTTCGTTGAATAGAGCATTTCAAGGAGCATGTCCTGATAATCATTGAAAGTCAATAATATTGGCTGAGTTTTAGCCTGTTATGAAGGAAAATGTACGAAAAAACATTGTCCAAGGTTTTTCTCTGTCATTCAGAATTTTTGCGTATTTTTTCAAAACAAAAGGCTTTAGAGCATGCACCTTGAAATGATTTATCTAATGCACGTTTACTTTTTCCAATATCTTAAAAAACAAGCGAGATATTTATGTTTGAATATTGACAATTATTGTACGGTGGATCGAGTAATTTGTCCGGGGGCACTTTAAAGAAAATCAAAAATTTCCGGACAATTGTAGAAGTACGTCCACCATCTTATGGTAACAAACCAACACAAGTCGATTTCAGTATGAGGGTTGTCGATATCAATTCCATCAACGTCGAAGACATGGATTTTCGGTAATTTCACACATTTATACCTATATATCTTGATTTTTGATCTAAGTAATTCTAAAACAGGATGGATATGTTTATTAAGCAAAAATGGACGGATTCGCGCTTAAGAATCCCAGATGAATTATTTGAAGATGGTGATGAATCGATTACGTTACCGTCACAATTCTTCGAGAATATCTGGCAGCCGGATTTATATTTTCTCAATTCGAAAGTGGTTGAAATTGCAACATTAACACATAAATTCTCAACTGTCACATTGTATAGAAATAAAACGATAACGTATGCTGCTCGTATGCATGCTATTGTAGCATGCCAAATGGAATTCTATTATTATCCGATGGATACGCAAATTTGTCCAATTAATGTTGAAAGTTGTAAGTTCCTATCGATTAAATTACATTTTTCGTATCTAATTAAATTTTAAAGTTTCCTACAATAATGATAAAATGCGTTTGAAATGGTCCGGTTATGGAGTGACTGTAAGTCCTGAATTGAAACTACTCCAATACAATATTTTGCCATTGCAATTAGAAGAATCTGATTATTATACTGATGAGAAGAATGGGAATTTCTCTAGATTGATCGTCTATTTTCGATTTGAACGACAAATTGGCCATCATCTAATACAAACATTCGCACCATCAACTCTAGTTGTGGTATTATCATGGTTTAGTTTCTGGTTAGGTTTAGATATAGCACCTGGCCGGGTGACTTTATTAGTCACTTGTCTATTAACATTGGTCACAATGTTTACTGGATTAAGAACTGATATACCGGCTGTAGCATATGTGAAAGCTTTAGATCTATGGATGGCTGGTTGTATGATTTCGGTATTTGCGGCACTAGGTGAATTTGTTATTGTTAAAGTTGTTGATGAGAAATATAAATTGTTAAAAAAGAAACAATACGAAGAAGCTATGGTAATTTATTAATTATTATAATGATTGTTAATTATTATTAATTAATTTTAAAGGAAACCGCTATAATACCATGGACAGGTGATTTGAAATTCAATCAACAACAACTTCGACGCAAATCCACACAAAGCGTTATACCTGTATGTTGGACATCGGTAAATTAATCAACAAATTTGAATAATTATTAATTAATAAATCTTGTAAATTATAGAAAAGTGGTAAAGAGAAAATTTTATGGCAACAAGTTGATCAAGTGTCACGTATAGTTTTCCCTTTGATTTTCTTTATTTTCACCGTAGTCTATTGGATGAGTTTATATTTTGGTAAATCACCAGTTTTAATATAGAATCTTGTACTTATTTCAACTATTCCAAATTTATTAAATTAGTGCTTAGAATATTAGAAAATTATAAAATAAACAATATAAGGGAAATTGAATTAAATTTCGTACCAAAAATTCGAATTTAGTACATGCGCCGTAAGCAAAATTTTGGATAAATAAAGGAATAATTATAAGCGTTGCCGTTATGTGCTAGAAGTACGAAATTTAAATCATGCAATTGTAAGAGCCTAATAATATAATTTTTATTAATGTTATAATTTCTCCCAATAAATTTAATTCAGCTTGTTGTAAATGATACAGAAATTCTTACCTTATCTTCGCTTACTTTAATTTCATACAACACTCTTATAGTGTACTGGATTGTTACACCATACAATTTCTTCTGTCTCAAATTTAAATTACGACTCTTTCTTACGTCACCAGATTAATAATACAATTAATCAAATATTGTAATTTAGGATTTTAATTTGATAGAAATGTCAAATGTAGAAATACATCCAACTGAAGGTTTCAAAAATTACTAACTTGCAGCCGTTATTTATGGAAACAATTGTATCTTTTAGTTGGCACCACTACAAAAGAGAATGTTGACGCTGCTTGACAAATCTGTCTAAATCTACAAGGTATTTATTCTCTCAGTTGGCTGTGCTTTTGGTGTCGTAGTAACGTAATACTTGATTCAAGCTTGACATTTGATAACGTATTTTTCAAATGGCCGAACCACCCGAACCAGACCAGGGAGAATCAGATCAACCAATTCTCTCTGAACCAGACTACGAAGCTACGTTACCAAAGGTACATACAGCCAACTGCCAAAATAAATACCGTGATACATCCTATACATATAGTGTGTTTGGTCTAAATATGGTGTGTTCTACGAAACTCCTATTAGTCGACGAGCGATTCGAAAAATATTTTGAGGATTTGTAGGAGGGTCAGCAAAATTAGAGCTCCGTAGCTCATTTGAAAGTTGGTCATTTCTGACGACGCAGTGATTGTCAAAAACGAATTAAATACGCAAAACGACTTAGAATGATTTTAGGATCCTCCCAAAATTGATTTTTTTCGTTTTTCTGCATTTTATTCTAGAACAGCTGGAAATATTTCGCATTTTCTCTGGAATACAATGGAGAAAAACGAAAAAAATCAATGTTGGGAAGGACTCCGAGTAATTTTTAGTCGTTCTGCGTGTTTTGTTCGTTTTTTAAAATTGCAACATTGTCCAAAACGATCGTTTTTTGACACACTTTGAAATGAGCTACGTGGTTCTAATTTTGCTAAATTGTTCCCTAGGGACTTTTCTACAAATCCTCAAAATATTTTTCGGATCGCTCGTCGACTAATAGGAGTTTCTTAGAACTCACCATACTTAGACCAAACATCCTGTATATACATTTAAAATAATAGTCTGTAGCAAAATTTAAATATTTTGGCCACCTAGCAAATTACAGCTCGACCTCTTTAACAAATTTTAATTGAATTAATATAGAGCTATTAAAAATACCTGGCCGTTCCGCTTTTGTTAAAAATGACGTTAGTAAAAATTGACCGCTTATTTAAAAATTGGATAATACTATTCGCAACAAACTTTATTTACACATATACAGAGATGAAAATCTAAATGTATACGATTTGTGTGAAACTCTTATTAGTTAGCAAGCGATTCCAAAAATGATTCAGGGACTTATAGGAGGGCACCTAGAGATCATTTTAGCAAAATTAGAATTTTGTAGCTCATTTGGAAGTTGGTCAAAAATCGCAGGGAGCCGAAATTAAGACACTAATAAACAAAACGTAATAGCGGCAACGTTGAGATCAGTTTCCTTTCTTTATCTGAGGGCTCATTGGCCATCATTGGCGCCCTCTTTATTATTATTATTATTCAGATGTTTCACACAAGTCATTTGTTTTAATAAAATTGGTTACATCAGTTTTACAAAAGAAAATTCATGAAAATTCAAGAAAACGACCAATTTTCGTTAAAATAAACCCACAACAATCACCATCACTATGGTAAGATTTAAATAAAATTAATTTTCGTATATCAAATCAAATAAAAAGTACATAACCTAAAAAAAATACCAAATTTTCCCCTTCGATTGTGGTTTGTAAATCGTGCAATTTTCCAGGATGTTTTTTTAATGATACGACGAAAGAAACTCACAATCTTCACGGATGCAAAAGACACAACTACCGTCCTGGAATTAAAGAAAATCATTGAAGGTAATTTTCGTTGTGTATCCATAGAATTATCTCATTGTTTTTGTATTTTTTTGTGTATTTTCTTTGTTGAAACAGGAATATTAAAGGTGCCACCACAGGATCAACAGCTTTACAATAAGGACAACACAATTATGGAGGATGATCATATGTTACAACATTATGGATTAACATCAACTACAGCAAAGGCACAAAGTCCAGCTACTGTCGGTTTAGCAGTCAGGTAATTCATTAATTTTTGATTATATTAATGATTTAATATTGTTAATAATATTAATGCAGAGATAATGGTGGATTTGAACCGTTAGAATTAACACCATATTCAGCTCCACCAGACTTACCAGATGTAATGAAATCACAAGAAAGTAATGGCCAAGAGGCGTCCTCTTGAATTCTGATTATAAATATTATTTATCGCTTGTTTATTCAAAATATTTCACTGATCTGCTATAATAATATGAATTTATTTAATTTGTTTAATTATTGGTGAACGCTACATTTAGGTAATTATCTGTTCCTAAAGATTTTCAAACGATTTTACAATAACTTTTCCAAATCTCGCTGGATAATTAATTTATTAATTAAAAAAAAATGTATATTGAAAAAAGCAAACAATTATAACTAATCGTACATTAATATTATTTACAATACATTTAAAATGTGATAGACTTTATCTTAGGACATTTATTATTATTATAAACAAGTGTTCATGCAAGTGGTTCTTTTCGTTTCGTTTTGTTTAACAGTAGTTTAATTTCATCCACAATTTTTGTATAAATTGTTACTTTTTATTTTTCTTGCTGTTTGTTTTGTATAGTTGGAATGTGTAAAGTCGATCTTTCGCTCGAAATTAACAATTCATTTATGATTAATTCGATGAAGTATCTGCAAAATTTCGAACAATTTTCCTTTTTGTGTCTGTCAAAGACAAAATAAATATTCTAAAAAAAAATATAATTATTTACATTGTATTTTGTTGATATTCTCCTCCTCTAAATCGCTGTTATTAATCGTGAAACTATCACAATTCGTTGATGTTGGTGTTGAATTGGAACGTCTCCATTTTGCTCTACGATTTTGGAACCAAGTCTTCACCTGCAAATCAATTCATTTTTCTAATTTTCGACTCGATTTAAATGAAGGGAAAATTTCTACTTGTCTATCGGTCAATTTCAACGAATCAGCCAACACTCGCCTATCTTCTGGACTCAGATATTTATGTAGAACGAAACGTTTCTCCAACGCGTCCGTTTGGTTCGGCGTGAAACGGACTTGGCCACCTTTCCGTTTCGAATAATGCGAATAATTCGGATGAAATATCATTGGATGCTGCTGATATGGTGATGTTGTGCAATAATAAGTTGTCCATAAACGGTTCCTTGCAAGATTCATACACCAATATTCTACAAGCAACGTAAATAAATCAGTTGTATGAGTCAACAGATGTGTAAATAGAATTGCCAAATCGTGTGGGCTCAATATGGAACTTCTAAGAGAAAGTTTCATTATGCAAAATTATAACAGATGGTCATTTAGAGGCGAATTTTTTGTAAGTCTCCATGCAAATCCAAGAAATAAACTTTCAAATTGTAGAAATTTTAATAGAAATCAGAATTAATATTATATTTAATATCAATTTTTTGTTTATAGGTCAAATATGGCGAAAGCAAGTGTTAATTTTAACAGCAGAGTGGCGCAGTGGAAGCGTGCTGGGCCCATAACCCAGAGGTCCGTGGATCGAAACCACGCTCTGCTAATCTAAACTTTTTTTTCGCTGTTATGATTTTTTTTAAATATTAATTGGTTTTTGTGGCTAGTGGCTTATCAGCAAGAGCAGAGTGGCGCAGTGGAAGCGTGCTGGGCCCATTATAATTATCAACAATGAAATTCCCTTTGAAACTCTAAATCCAATCCAAGCCACAATAGAAAACATCATCATCAAACTCAGTGACAACACAATCATAGCTGGAATTTACAACCCCCCATCTAACAAGCTAACCAAAACCGAACTCGACCAACTTATTAACAAAGGGAGAAAAGTGCTACTGATTGGTGATTTCAACGCAAGACACACGATATGGAACAACATCAACAATAACACAAATGGCAGCATACTACTAAAATACTGTCTGGACAATACCTTAGAAATACTACACTCCGACGAGAAAACACACTTCCCGGAAAATGGAAACTCACCCTCGACCATAGATCTCATCGTCAATAAAAACGTGAAGGATGTATCCAAGCCAATAACAGTACCTGTACTCCCTTCGGATCACGACCCAGTAGTCATCGAAATTAACAATCAACACAGAAACGACATGACACGAACAGTTACATCGTACAAACAAACAGACTGGAAATCATATAGAATGGACCTCGACAGCATGATAACAATAAATAATAAAATAAACACACCAGGCGAAATAGACAAAGAAATAGAAAAACTCACCAGATGCATACAAACAGCTAAGCAAAGACACAGCAGACAAATAATCATCAAACCATACCAAGACCAAATAGATGAAGAAACCAAACAACTAATGAACAGAAGGAACAAACTCAGAAAAAAATGGCAAGAAACAGCTCAAAACCAGTTTAAAATTGAAATGCACAATCTCAACCAACAAATAAGAAACAAAATTACTGAAATGAAGAATATAAATTGGAATAAGAAAATGGAAACACTGTGCCATAAAGACCACTCAGTTTGGAAAGTAACTAAAGCATTAAGGAAACAAAGTACGACAATACCAACACTAACAGACCGTAGCAAAACCGCATACACAAACCACGAAAAAGCAGAGATGATAGCAGAAAAAATACAGAAAATACAAGAAATTACATACGATAACAGCGATTTCGAAAAAGAAGTAAACAGAACAATTGAGGAATACATCAATAACGAAAAATCTCACGACAGCAAAAAAGAGACTACAATTCCAAAATTAAGGGATATCATAGACATAATTAGAAAACTTAACAAGAATAAGAGCCCTGGATATGACAACATAGACAGTAAACTAATAAAAAACCTATCAAGAAAAGCTACACTCCAATTATATTACATAATAAGAGCCATTATAACACTACAGTATTTTCCATTAAAATGGAAAACCTCCAAAATAATACCCATACCCAAGCTTGGTAAAGATCAAACCAAACCAGAAAACTATAGACCTATTAGTCTCTTACCAATAATGGCAAAAATTACTGAGAAAATAATTGGAGAACAACTCAACAAATGGGAAAGGAAAAATAAAGTATTAATAAAAGAGCAATTCGGATTTCGAACACAGCACTGCACCATTCATCAAGTGGCAAGAATAACAAACGATATAATAATCAACTTCAAAAAAGACATGAACACTGCTATGGTGTTACTTGATTTTAAAAATGCATTTGATAAAGTCTGGACTAACGCTCTGGTTTACAAGATGATAAAGACACAAGTCCCATCTAACATCATTAAATTAGTGTACTCATACCTCACCAATAGGAAATTTTTCGTTGCAATAAATGATCAAAAATCAAGAGAATACCTATCAAAAGCAGGAGTCCCACAAGGATCTGTTCTAGGGCCCAAGCTTTTCAACTTTTACATCAACGATATCCACCAAACAACAAGAACAAACACTGCTCTATATGCTGACGACACAGCTATATATGCACATTCTTATTACGCCAGCGTGGCCAACCAGCAATTACAATACCACCTGGACGTACTGGAAAAATACTTGAAGACATGGAAGATCGAACTCAACACATCCAAATGCGAAAACATAATTTTTTCCAGAAAATTTACCAACAATAGAATATTTAAGCCACTCCGAATCAATAATAATACAATAGAAGAAAAATCGGAAACGAAATATCTGGGAGTAAAACTAGACAAAAGAGTATCACTTATAAAGCACGTCAAACATAACATCAACAAAACATTCCAAATTAGTAAACAACTTTATCCAATTTTAGTGAACCCCAGATGCAAAAAAGAAACAAAAACAGCAATTTACAAATCAATAATAAGAGCAGTATTAACGTATGGCGCTCCGGTATGGTGTAACATATCGAACACGCAGAAAATCAAAATAAAAAGAATAGAAAACAAATATCTAAGAATGATAACGGGTGGAAATAAGTACTCTAAAATAGAGGATATGGAAAAAGAATCAAACATCACATCTATAGTGCACTGGATAGAAGAAATCTCGCAGAAATTCTATCATAATACTAATTACCACAAGAATCCGCTTATTAAAAACATAACAAAAATCAGAGAAAACAACAACTCGCTTCCGCATAAACACAAATTAATCTATCAAAATTTGCCAATATACACGAACAACTGACAGAAACACGAGCTTAATCATACAATTACACTAACGATTCTAACACATAATAGTAAATAGGTTTTTGTGTAGCTTTTTCCCTAAAAAATTACCAGATCGACACAATTACGAAAACAATTCTGGAAAATGTCACCGAAAGCATCAGCAGACAGAAACCAAATGAGTGGATAAGGACTACCCAGGGGCCATGCAAAGGATGGAAACCACAAAAATGAATAAATATATATGTATACATATCTTGTATTGTTATATGTTTATCATGTAAATATGTATTATAAATAAATTGTTTGAAATTGAAAAATTGCTGGGCCCATAACCCCGAGGTCCGTGGATCGAAACCACATTCTGCTAAGCTCATCAATCCTTAATTTTGGTAATTTGAGCAGTTATGATAAGAATCTTCATACCCCTCATTGTATCGTTAATCCATAATGTGTTTTGATAAGAATTTGATCGATTATTGTACGTTTTTTTATTGTTGTGATTAATCGAAGTACGTTATTAAAAACAATCAATAACAACAATAAGCTACCATAAATTTTAACAATAAACAATCATTATTATCGTTATTATTACCTATTTACGGATTAACCATTGATAACAAAGTAAATATTAATAGTTGCATAGGGAACTACTGATATTAGGGCGTTTAAAAATTCTAGTTTTAAATAAAAAAATTGGATGAATGGAATAATAGTGGCGGTTTTCAATCCGCAAACACACGTTGAATTCCATTTAAACGCGATTTTTATCAACCAGTTCGGTGGTTTCCAACCATTTATGGGAATTACGCAAGAAAAACTGATAACCTTGGCAATTGCCACAATCTATTACGGATATAGGACACGGTATAATCTTCCTCTCTCTAATTTCTATTAAAAAAATACTCTTATACCACCCTAATTTGTTTATTTACCCCCAATTTTGATGAATTTTAAACATTAGTAGATATTCGTTAAATATTGAATAAGCCAAAATTTGTATAGATAGATTACCGCATTCTAAACCTATTCGATAATTCTTCTTGTAGTAAAATCCTAGATAAGGGTTGATAAATGGTGGTATTTCGGAACGGAATCAATATTTGAAAATAAAAGGAAATAAACTCTTATTGATTATTGTTATTATTATCGAGATTTGCGGACTTACCTTTATCGTTGTAGAGATCACAAAAACTGGATGGTAGATGATGTTGGTGGTATTGGTAAGGGGATGAATCGCTAGTTTCATTAATTTTCAACAACGGTTCACTTAGTGATCGATGATAATACGGTGGATGGGGTTTATTACTCAACAAAGTCTGTTGTAGGATGCTGTTGTTGTTGTTTGGAGGTGGATCCTTCTTTAAAATATCAACAATACGAAACGACATTGCAAAGAGACGCACCGACTAGTTAGACAAGAGATTACGATTGAAATTTGTTATTAATAATAATTATAAATATTTCGTTTTTGTTGTATTATGCGTATATTAGAGATAATAGCGTGTTAGGATTTTATGTAACATTTTTGATTGGTTGAATTTGTTTATCAAAATCGCAGCGACGATTGTTTCCGTTTTTTTTTCCTCCCCATTTTAATTTTTATTCTCTCTCTTCATTTGTGATTAAGTCAAAAGTGAGCTTCCTTCCTTGCGGTTGCTTTGGTCGTTATCGTTAATTACTTTCATTATTGGATTGTTGGATATATAAGCAGGAATTTCTATAAAATATACATTTTATTAATAAATCGATGAACGAAAAAGAAAAAAAAACAAATCGGGCCGAAATTAAACAAAACAATTTTACACAGACACACACAAAAATCAACAAAAAAAAACTTGATAAAACATTCAAAAAATGGTAACACTATAGTATCTTCCTCTTGTTTCATTTTGCTTATATTATAAATAATAACATTCAAACAATTACCTATGGATTATTAATATTAATTGTATGTATATATACAAAGTGTACATTTAAAAATAACTATATTTACGACATGAAATATCAAGAGCACTTAAGTTTCGCGTCTTAAAAATTTAAAATTAATCCGAATAACCAACGTACATACATTGAGCTGTCTTCATTGATATCAATTTTTTTACATTTACTTATTTATTTAAAAAATACTTTACAAAATAACATCTAGAATTTTGGTACATTATAAGGGATTAGGTATGGGGGCAATTTCACAATTTTTATATTTATAATATATGTAGCATAGTTATATTTACACAATTGCAATTCGTGTATGTGTTAAGCTAATTCAACATAAAAGCTCAACACAAAAAATTTGTTATTTGTTATTTGACGAGAAAACAATACTGGCGCAATGAAGACAGATTTTTTTCCATATTATTTACACGAAAATTCTTTAATTCTGTATCGATTTTCTTTTCCCCATCTATTAGTGCAAATTTAATAATTAACAAGCAGTCCGTTCAGATTTTGGTGGTGTAATTAGATTGTGGCCTTCTGAACTATCCGAATCGCTTGAATCTCCATCACTCACAGCCACTACATTATAATTACATGTAACTTTGGGCTTCTTTATCGACACTTTACTATAACCACGTTGTGTTGCTTGAATACTGTTCTTCTAAAAAAAATATTCATTAATTAATGCAATTACAAATATGTTAAGGCTGCGGTCCACTACGTTTTAGGAAAGAGAGCTACAGCTTGCCTTATGTGGATTATATTTTAATGAAAATTCAACTATATATAAAAAATTTAAAGAGTTTTCCAAATGTTCAAGAATTTTTCCTTCTTCTTCTTCTTCTTAGTTTTCCGGAATTTTAACAAAAACGGGCACTTTTTTGTACAGTTTTAAAGATGGACTACTTGTTCGAAAGCTTACCCATGTGAGGGAAATGTGAAGACCGTGAAAAATACAATTTTTGAAAATTTTGTAAAGCTCATTTGTCCTTTTTGTCTATTAAAAAAAATATGTTTGTAACAGAGTTGTCTAAAGATAATATTTTTACCGGAAAAGTTCATTTATTTCCCTGGGAAAATTGGGACTAAAGGCTTTTCCGTATATGGGAAATTGTAAGAAAAACATGCCCCAAAACAATTGTCTAATTCAGAATTTTCCAAAAAAAATTTCGTCCTTCCCTTGCACCTTGAGACGCTCTTTCTATAACGCTATCGCGCGTTTCTACATCTTGAAATAGAAGTGCGAAATAGTCTATCAAAATTTCCCCTCTTTCCTAAAAAGTAATAGACCGCAGCCTTAATTAAAAAAATTGAAATTACTTGTAACACTAGAAAGATGGTTACGAATAATATGACCACACATAAACCGGCAATTATAGCTAGACCCGTAATAAAATTGAATGGATTTATTAATTGTAATGTTGAAACTGGTTGGGCTGATAACAATAAAGCTTGAACATCAATCCTACGTTTATCCTCTTGTACTTTACAGCCTATTTAAAAATTAACAAAAATTAATATATGCGATAAAATTTTGTGTATTGTTGCATTACCAACACAATTCCTGCAAGCATAATGGCATTTCTGACAACCATATTCAGTTTTGTAATAGCCTTCAGGACAATCTGGCCTACATTCACCTGATAATAATTGCCATCCTTCTGGACAACTTACACATTGATTATAAGCTGGTCCACTGCATGTTTTACAACTCATATAACAACGTTCACAGATACTTTTATCACTATAATAACCGGTGGCGCAAGTACCACGACATTCACCACCTTGCAACTAATCAATGGAAAAAAAATATCAAATATTAATTGAATAATTAATTAAATAATTAATTAAAATTTACCTGTAATCCATCCGTACATTCAGTACAATTAGTTTTCGATACACATCTCGTACAGGTATGTAAGCATGGTTCACAAACACGACTACCTTTATCATGGTAAGAACCTTTATCACAAACACCAACACACCGGGTGCTTTGTAAAAATAATGGACTAGAACAAGAGAGACAAGCGTGTTCAGTTGGTCCATCGCATGATTCACATGTTGAATGACATTGTTTACATATACCACCATCGAAATATTGATCTGTATACAAATTTGAATAGATTATATTAAAATAATAATAATAATAATTAATAGACCATACCAATATCACAACGATCACTACCATGCGGGACACAACGTCCCTTTGTATTAATTTGCCAATCATCTAAACATGATATGCATGTTGTTTGATTGCATTCAGAACAACCAGGTAAACATTCAATGCATTCGCGTCGATGTTGATCAGCATAATGATGAGCTGGACATTCTTTTATACAACGACCATCATGCCAGTATCGTCCTTGTTCACACGATATACATTGTGAACTATTTGAACCATTACATGTGGCACAAGTTTCATGGCATGGTGCACATGTATAATCATCTGTTTCATATGTATTTGGTGGACAAGAAGCTAAACATTTATTTTGATATAATAATAGATGATGATCACAACTTGTACAATGATCAGGACGGTCTTGACAACCGGCACAATTCGGTTGGCATGGAATACAAGTCTTTTCAGCATAATCTTAAAACAAAAATTACAAATACAAAAAATAGATAAATAACGAGTTGGAAAAGGGGCCGAATCGAAGACCCGGCCTAGCAACTTCCCCGACTGATCAGTCCCAGTAGTTAATCATTAATTAGAAAAAAATTTTTCTACGATCAAGAGAAAATTGTCAAATTTCTGCGAAAAGCACAGTGGTTGCGCTCTCGCCTGACATCTGTTTGCTACGGGGTTCAATTCTCGCCAGAATAACTTTATTTTTTTTCTTTTCAATTATGGAAATAATCATCTTTACTATTTTGTTATTTTATTCTTAACAAATAGAAAACTTTAGTTTACTTACTGCCTCTATGGATAGTAAAAGTATTATTAGATACTCATTATGTTATCCATTACAATAAATTCACAACAAAAGATTAAACAAATATTCCAGTAAAGCTTTTAACAAAACCAAAGATGTCAAAATCAGCACCGAAATTTAAAAAAAAAACAACGCAATTATTTACACCTACTCGATCTTTCACGAAACAGTCTTGTTGCTAGACAACGGCCGTAAATCCTGATTTATATTTGATATATTAATGTCTTATTCTTTTGTCTTGCGTACATACTTGATTAGTAAAGAATCACTGTCCATCTAATTAATTTAATCATTATAAGTCGCCAGATTGAAAAATATCGCACATGATGGGTATTATTTCTGACATAAAAGCACATGCCCTTTCGATTGGTGATATCAAATTAATACGTTATCTTACATTTTTTTCAATCAACCCCCTCCCCCGTCCACCCCCGTGGTCCGATTGGCACCAAAAACTAATCAACTCGAAAGTCCACGGAATAGTTGATGCTGGCCAAATTTGAACGCAATCGGTTAAGCCGTTTTTGAGTAATCGTTGGAGAAACGACAGACGCACGCACACACACACACACACACACACACACACATCATGCTAAAAACTTCAAAAACGTGTTCAGGGGACCCCAAAACGTAAAGATCTGGTGAAATCTCGAATTCGAAATTTTGGTCCGAAACTAATAACTTCCCTACCCTCTGGTCGGGGAAGTTAAAAATGGATGAATGTCTTGATCTACGTGTGTTAGATGTTATACTTCTTTGGCGTGATTAAAGAGTTATTTGAAGTACAAGTTTAGAAATTAAGCTTGTACGAGTACGAGTTACAAAGGCACTAAAATGTGAAAGAATTAAAAAGCCGTTTCCATAGCTATACCATTTGTTTTCCTAGCTTAATTTGGGATTGTTACATTGCGCGCGCAACTTCTGTTGCTTGTTACAATTTCACTCTCATTTCTTTTAGAATTACCAAGACCTGTTTGATTTTTTTCAGCTCAATGCTGTCTAACATGTTTTAGCATTTCATCTGAATTTCTGCTTTAGACAAAGCGCCAATTTTAGCCGCATTGGTAAACAGTATTCATTGACGTAGCTAGACATTTTAGATCCAAAGGGCTGTATATTTAAAAACGTGGCAACTCATCCCGTTATCTCATATTATTTGGCGAGTGACTCGAAAAATATTTCAAGTATTTGTAGAGTAGGTTCTACAGAACATTTTAGCAAAATGTAACTACATATTTATAGGAGGGTCCCTAGATAACATTTTAGCAAAATTAGGACATTGTAGCTGTTTGGAAAGTTGCTTAATAAAGCTCCTTTTAGAAGATTTTTGTTGTGATTTCCAAAAATTAACTAAATGCAAAGATGAAAATCTAAATGTATACGATTCGTGTAAAACTCATATTGGCTGGCGAGCGATTCGAAAAATATTTCAAAGATTTACAGGAGGGTAGCTGAGGATAATTTTTGCAAAATTGAAACCTTGTAGCTCATTTGTAAATCGGTTAGAATGAGAGAATGACTCGGGGATCCTTTTAACATTGTTTTTTTTCTCTCCATTTTATTCTATACGTTGTCATTATATTGCGTGCGCAATTTCAGTAGCATTTGCAAAATTTCACTTTTATAATTTTTCACAAAACGCTCCAAAAGAAGTATAACTTCAAAAAACAAACAAAACACGACGATAAATTCCATATTGTGTAGTGGGATAAAAATTATACAAACTTTCAAAATATCCCTCAGGGCATTGTTGTAGACAAATATCAAGATCGATAATCCGTACATGTCCTGGTGAGCACGTGAGACAACTCTTTTGATCAGATCCAGTACAGGTCTCACAGGCCTCATGGCACGGCTGGCATACCCCTTGAGAATCGGAATAACTTCTTGGTGGACAAGAACTAACACATGTTCTAAAATAATATGAAACAACAATTTTAAAGATTAAATTCGTTAAATTGCTTCGTGATCAAAATTACTTATCCATCCGTTTATTTTTACATGCAATACATTTCGTTGGTCCTCTACCGAAACAACCTTGTTCATCACATTGCTCATCACAGTTATCTTTTGTTTCAATATCATTATCATAATTATCAATATTATTATTATTATTGTTATTATTATCGTTGTTGCGAATTTTTGTTTTTTTATCATTCAAACTACTAACAACTTCATCAATATTTGAACCGGAGAATGAATAAACATTTGGGAAATTATGGAAACTTTTAAATGGTTCCGGATTGTAAAAATTATCATTGACTTGTGTAACAGATTCCGATAATGTTGGGAATGTGAATGTGTTCAATGCATTCTTCCATGGATTATTGCTTAATGGACGACCATTCGGTCGTATCCGTATCGGATTCACTGATGTACCATAAAAGATTAATTGCCATTTCTTTAAAACACCCGGTTGATTAACATGCCGATTACCAGCATTGATAATTTGTAATGTCCAACGGCCATCTGCTTTTTCACCCCAAAAATGTACACTTAAGAATGGCCAATCATCAAAATTCGAACTGACCACATCACGTGGCCGTTCAAATAATAATGTTGATGTTGTGCCCATTGGTGATGTTAATAGAATTCTTAAATTACCCCGTGGAAAGAAACGTAATGAAATTTTACATTGTACATGTTCTAAGAAATGGACTTCATTCAATGTATTACTACATGCATCTACATCCATATGGAAATTTAATGTTGTACCATATGCTGAATCTATTGGATGATCCTCTAAGATTTCTTGTGATTTACATATGTGTTGTGGTGGTACTGTTGTCCATTTTTCAGCTAAATTAACTAAAGCACCAGCATCCATTAAACCATAACCGAATTTATGACTAACTTTACGGGATACACCATTGGTTATCCAACCATTTTCTTTTTCTAATGGTTGTGAACGTGATGTTAATACAACTAAATATTGCATATCACGCCATGTTAAACTTGGATTTGCTTCTAATGCTAATGCACAGATACCAGCTGCTAATGGTGCTGATGCTGATGTACCTGTATGTTCAACAGTACAGATATGATCAGGACGTAAACGACCATCCATATCGACTGTTGCAACACTTTTATCATGACCAGGAGTACCGGAGCTGTATGTTGTTGCTAATGTTGATGAACACTCCTCCAAATACCACGGTTTATAACTATTATAAATACAATAAAAATACATTTACAAATTATAAGAACAAGTACTAGGGTTGTACCAAAATTAATGCACAACGCGTATTTGTACGTTACTTTTGTGACAATACTCATATTTAAAATCTTACCCGCCTTGTGTGGCACTCGATATACTCAATGTGAAAATACTGTTTGTATATCCATCACAATTACATGAATCTGTATGTCGACCGCCATTGCCTGATGCCCATACAAATATCGAACCTTTCCCTTTACGTCCACTAGTTACACCATAAATAAAGGCACGTCTAGCTAAAGGTCCTGGACCATCAACAGTTTTACCATCATCCTCCGGTCCCCATGAAGCACTATAGATATCAATATGTTCCGGATTTAAACCTAAAGCTCTAGCTTCCACTGCATCATTCACCACACCATCTAACATACGTACACCTGAAATAAATTTGTATGTTATTTTTTACTTTTGTGTTCATTTAACAACAACTTTTTATTGAAAATTTGTAGAATCAAAACAATTTTCGATTCTAATAACAACAAGAATTTAATTAGCGGATAAATTAAAAGATCGTTTTGGTTCTAAGTTAGTTAATCAACGTGTTTATATTGATAAGAACAGGGATTCGTTAGAGAAATAGAGGTAGATAAGGTATTGAAATTTTTATAATTTTCAAGAAAGTAGCGAGACTTTGTTAGAAAACTTCTCGACATACGGTGATGCATAAATTAATAGTATATTATACAACGAGTCTATAATGAATGCTATTATTACCGAGAATGAAGTTTACAACACAAGCGAGCGGAGCGAGCGAGTGTTGTAATCATTCGAGGTTATAATTAGCATTCATTATAAGCGAGTTGTATACTATACTTTATCTACGACTTATTTCTACGTGTATAGGTACTGGTGGTGTACAAGAATATCTACCTTCTTTATCATTTTCGATTCTAAAATCGGACGAAAAACGGACACTTATTATAACTGTTTGTTGAAACTGTTATTTATTTTTTGCAATTACCACAATTTTTCACGTTTAACAAAAACTATTATTTACTAAATTCGTTTTCTTGGTCATTTTCCATTGTAAATACTACGAATTTTCTCACAACTAAATATTTTTTTGAAATGTCAGAAAAATTAAATGTCAGAATTGCATAGGAACGCCCACTTTAGGCCTACTTGTTGAAATTATCGTGTTAATTATTTTTGTCTTTACCATGTTTTTTAGCGAATTTTTTTTAAAAAAATTAGCTAATGACGAGATCCTCACTTTTGAATTTCCGAAAAATTTTTGCACAGAAGTTCGTTTTGGGACCTCAGGAACCCATATCCACCGTTCGTTAAAATTTTTATATATATATATATATATATATATATATATATATATATATATATATATATATATATATATATATATTTATATATGTATACCCACGATAACTGCCGTAAAAATACACCAATCTTAATGAAACTTGGTACAAAAATCGTGATAGCTTGGATGAGTTCGTTGGCCAGACTGGTAGGGCCAACACTTTTGGAATAAGAGCTGCAGAAATGTTAAAAAAAATCATTTTCAATATTACATTTGCTTAGATTTTGATAAAATTAAAATAACAGTAGAGCCGACCATTCTCTATGACTCACAAAAAAAATCATCAAAATCGGTTCGTTGGTTCGCAAGAAAAATGCAAAAATCTCTTTTTTGGGTATAAGCAGTAAAATCGATTATTGATATTAGAAAAAAAATTGAATATCGCACAGGGCAACTAATTTTGACAGTTAATATTAGACAAACATAGGTAGATCTAGTATGTTAATATTAACATACTAGATCTATGTAGACAAACAATGTTTCTTATTGTTTGTGAATTAATAATATTTCAACATGTAGATACATAAAAAAATTCGCTATATAAGGTACTTGCTGCCTTTAGAGATTTTTTTTGGTATTAGAGAGAAACATTAATTGAAATACTATTTTCTGATTGGCTTACGAGAATCATTAATCCCTAAGGGATTAATGACATTAATCCCTTAGGGATTAATATAGGTCATTATATAGCAAAAACCACAAATATAATGATCACTTTATATATAAGTCGTAGATAAAATCATTAAAACGGACGACAAAAAATCTGTTATTTTAATTTTAATTGCATCTTATACTACTTATTTTGAAAAAGTTCAACAAATACACAATTGAACTGTTAATAGTAACTAGAACTATTTAAGTTTGTTCAATTTCAAGGGAATTTTTCAACTATGTTGGCGTATTTTTTGTCGCTTTCTCCTTAAAACTCCGTTGAAAAATCAAACAAGAATCAACTACAACCAACTGAATCCAATTAAATAAAATCGAATCTAGTTTATAGTCGATTTTTTATTTATCTATTCCATCATTAAATACTTCTATTAGAGTTTGTAATAGAATCTTTATTATAACGAACGATGAGACTCGGGGGGAGGTTGAGAAAAGAAAAAAGATTCTGACACAATCTTATTGTGTTTCTTGTATTTTTCAATATCTTGAATCCTTTTTCTGCTTTAGACTCAAATACAAATATACGACGATGCTACGATGCTACACATACTTTTCAGAAACGAAACAAAATTCAATATAACTTAAAGTAAAGGGGAGAAGAAGGCAAATAAGTAGAATAATATTGAAAATAAATCAGGAAACCATGAAGTCTATGAGATTGTAAGTTAAAAGTAAATTAATTGAAATAATTTACAATAATAAATCAAACGTGATTTTATCTTATTCTTAGTTTTAATTGGAAATTAATTTGTTTTGCAAATATGCTACAGAAACTTTACAAATTCAGCGTTATATTTTATCGTATATTAAATATTTATAAATAATATTTTGGACTTTTGGTGATATTATAAGTTTTACAATACATTGAATAACTTCTTTACGAGTGTTCTTTCGTATAATTTTTATGCCTAGGGATGTTTAATTTACTTCGCTTCTACATATTCTATACAGGATGTCGGATCTAAATATGGTCGATTCGATGAAACTCCTATTAGTCCAAGAGTAATTAGAAAAATATTTTAAAGATGTGTATGGGGACTAATGGAGATCGTTTTAGCAAAATTAGAACCTTATAGCTCATTTGGAAATTGATCAAAAAACGATCGTTTTGGACAAGATTACAGTTTTCAAAAACGAGCTGAATACGTGAGACGACTAACAATAAGAATGACTCGAAGACCCTCTCAAAATTGATTCTAGAATAAATGGAAAACATTTCTACCTGTTCCAGAATACAATGGAGAAAAGCGAAAAAAATCAATATTGGAAGGATCTCAGAGTCATTTTTCATGTGTAGCATGTTCTTAAAAATCGTGACACCACCAGAAACGAGCGTTTTATAACCAATTTCTGAATTAGCTACAAGGTTCTAATTTTGCTAAAATGTTCTCTCGCGTTTAAGACTTGAATGTCCCAAATCATATCTTAGTTTCAGCCATTTTTCAACTGAATTGTTAACTTATAGTTTAGATATTAAGCCATCAAAAGGTGAAAATTCAGACTATTTAAGTCAATTTCAGAACCGAATTCTCGAGGTTTTACGGCATTTTTGTAATCATCAATTTTTTAATAAATTTAATAATTGTAAAAGTTTTAGTCGACGTTTCATGCTATTTTTGCCCTAAATAATCAGTCGAGCTTTAATTTTAAATTTTTGAAATTACTTTATCATTTAGAATATAGTGTTTAAACTTGAAAATGATCGATTTTCTAGCTAACAATAAGTTAAAGTCTTTTAATCTAGATTTTATTTGATTTGATTTTCCGTAAATTTAATTCTGTCTTTTGACATGAAATTCTCTCGTTTGAAATCTTCTAAATTATTCATTTAAGGTGATATATCTCTGGCTCGGTCGACCGATTAGTTTGACGCTCCTATTTAGATGAATTTAAATACGCAAGCCGTTATACTTTTATACGAGGCGAAAAATGGTTGATTTGATGATTGTCAATCAAAAAGACAAAATCATTCGTAAACAGAGCCGCCACTTGCCTAGTAGGCGCCCGCCCTGTGTGTAGAAAGCATTTTTGCACCTTGCCCCCCCCCCCAATCAAATTACATTAAAATGAATAGTAGTTTAAACAAACTCCTAAAATAAAATTTTAAACTCTCAAACAACATTTTGTTTGAGATCGCTACCTAAATAGTCAGTGCGACAAGGCATTTTTGAAGCCAGAATATTTTGGATATTTTTCCCATTATTTCGCGAGCTATTCGAAAAATATTTTAAAGATTTATAGGAGTGTACCTAGAGAACAGTTTAGCAAAATTAGAACCTTGTAGCTCATTTGAAAGTTGGTTAAAAACACTCTTTTGGACAAGGTCTCGAATTCTAAAAACTAGCTAAACACGTAAAATGACTTGAAATGATCCGTTCCTATATTATTTGAACCTTTCATTTATTCGAATTATTTGAACTATATCCAATGGTATTTATAGATACCAAACAGTATCTGTAAACAAAAGTATTCGAATAATTTGGCTCATTCGACTTATTCGAACGAATACTGAATCGAATAATATTGGATTCGATTCGATTCGATTCGGACGGTATTCTCACATCCCCCGTAGATATATAATCATCTCATTAGATAATATAATATATGTATGTAAATCTTTTTTTTAATTTTACTTTGCCTTAGGGAAAAGAAATTATTATCTTAAGAATATTTTATGTTTAATGATAATGATAATAATAATAATAACGTTAATAAGATGGGAAAAAACCTTGTAAAATGTTCTTCTTGTATAAAATTGTATGCAAAACGCGTAATACTCTCTAAGATATAATTGCACCATTGAGACAAGTAATATAAAACGTTGACATTATTGTTGTATTTATATTTTATTCTCTTTTCTTTATCTAATTTTACAACAAAGATGTATATTATACGTGTATACTATACATATAGCGTAGTAGGTACTTTTTTTGTATGGAAAATTTATTATTATTACCACCAGAGTTTGTTCTATTCGTGATGTAATACAAAATAATAATAACAATAATAACAACAAACAACAATAACAAGCATTGAGAATTTCCACAATCATCCCTCTATATATCTTGTCTTTTTATTACAGCCCTACTTCACATCATCCACCATTTATTTCTAATCGTTATAAATGACCGGTTGGAAATTAAAATATTTACATTTTAAATTCAATTATTAAAATATATGTATATTATTTCTCTTCTATAGTTTTAATTTTAATAATGCGAATATGTTAGGGGATTATTGTACGATATAGGGTGATGTTTTTTTTTTTTTTTTTTAGATAAAAACCAGACTTACCACCAATACTAGCATTGTAGGCAACACCAATACCACAAAATTGATTATAAGCGACAGCAGCAACTTCACCAGCACAACGTGTACCATGCTTATTATCACCATTATCCTGTGGCATTGGATCATCATCATTCCCATTTATATCCGTACTAGCTAAAGGATCCTAATAAAAGATTTATTTAAAAAAAATATATATTATTTGTATTAATAATAAGAATGATAATTTCTAATTACATGGTAAATAATAACCCTATTTAAAATTTCAAATGTCTTCAAGTTCAGTCATTAAACAACAAACAAGAGGTTGATTATAGGAGAACATAGGATAATTGGGGAGAATTTAGATAACTTAGTTTTCATGTTCCCATAGGACAACAAAAGCAGAACAGTTACTGAATTTACTAAAATGTTACTGTAATATAAACCCAAAAGCGTACACATTTTAGAGTTGATCGAAAATTAATTAAATTCGTATTAAATTCAAATAAAATTAAATGAAAGAATGGATGATGTCAAGATCGAAATTATTTCAGATCAAAACAACAAGATATCTCTAGAGGATTCTAATTTTACCATAAATTACTACTGAATAACTTTTAAATCAGATGTTTATCTATTTGTTAAGAAATGTGTATAGTAAGCTTTGATTGTGTTTATCTTTTACAATTCAAAACAGATAGTTTAAATATTTCAATACAGCAATCTACATTTACCCCTAAATATATTGATCTATACAGGGTGTCCGGTATAGGAGTATACAATTTGGGCGCTTCTTGTAGAGCAATTCAAATAATATCTAAAGGATTTATACGTTAGTCCCTAAACAACATTTTAAAAATATTAATTCATTTGGAAATCGATCAAATAGTATATTACAACACAAGTACAGAAAGTTAGTCGTTGCAGAACGAGTATGAACACGTTGCGGCACGAGCGAAGCGAGTGCTGCAACGTGTTCATACTCGTTCTGCAACGACACTTTCTGTACGTGTGTTGTATACTATTTTTTCTACGACAGTGCAAAATAGACATAAATAACTGATAAAGATAATAAAAACAAATTAATATTTTTTTTTATAATTATCAACCTGTCATTCATTTAAATTGTGAAAATCGAGCTGCTATAGCAACAGTAAACATTGCTTGAAAAAAAATGTACGTTATAATGACAATTTAATGTATACTAATTAGATTTCGAGTGGCGCAGTGGTAAGCCACCCGAGATTCTAATCAAACATAGGTTTTAGTTGCTGGGTTCGAATCCCGGTCAGTGCAATTTTGAAAAAATCCAAACTTTGGATTTTTTCAAAGTTGCACTGCAACATTATAGATGGTCAAACAGTGAGTGAAAAAAAGTAACTTCCCCGCACTGCGTGTGGAAAGTTGAATTTCCCGCACTGAGTGCGGTAAAAGGTTACTTTCGATAGCAGTTATAGATCATCAAAAAGAGAGATATCATCCCACACTGTCGTAGAAAAAATATTTTTTTTGCAGATGTCGCAACTTTCAAAAACTTCTTGCATGCATGGCTTAGACTTGAAACATGTATGATAAAAATACTAACCAGCACATGCTCGGGCCGATCAAACTACATATACTTGACACGTTCGTTCACATTCAATGCATTGCTCGCACTGAGGCAATTTAATCGTGGCTGTTTGACCGACAAACTCTTTAGGCTTTTCACCAACTTTCTATTGAGCAACGAGGTTCTAATTTTGCTAAAATGGGCTATATCGACTCTCTATCTACAAATTCTTAAAATATTTCTCCAATCGCTCATCAATAGGAGTTTCATAGAATTGAGCATATTTAGAAGCGACACCCTGTATAGATTAATAGAAAATTCTGTTGTGTTAATAATTGAAATTACTTACATAATTTTGTGCAAGATCTGGATGGTTGGTTTGGATGCCATCATCTAGAATCGACACAACAACTCCTTTGCCTGTATACCCCTTTTGCCAAGCTGGCGCCAGATTCATGTCTAATCCATCTTTCGCACCGCCATTCTGGAAATTAAATCAACAACAAACGATTTTTTTTTTTAGAAAACACCATAGAACTTTTAGGTGGCTATACATATTATAGATAAAGTAGATAGATAGAAAGGGCAACCCCAATGACAAAAAAATAAATTTATAGAAAAGTGGATGATTTCAACAGTATACATATAGGAGGGTGTATTGCTGTCGTAGTCTGTCCTTCTATCAAACGTGTTCAACGAGGCTGAAACAATAAATTTGAAAGGAGATACATGTTGGACAAAATAAACACTATAGAAAGGGTCGTTGATGTTAAAATATTAAAAAGTTGAAGGGTGAGAAAAAAGTTTCGAATTTATCGACGTAGAGATGGAGTGAATAATGAAGAATTTTAAGGTTAAATTTCTTTAGACTTTTCATTTTATTTTTCTTCTAAGAAGAGAAGCGAAGCAAAAAATATATATGTATATATAAGAAGTAGAAGAAAGTTGAATGAACATCGTTAGGATTCTTTCGTGAATTTATCACTAATAGATGTTTAAATTGTACAATTCATCTTGGAATGCCTGTCAGTATGAGTAAACTTAATATACAGGACTTTTCACGTAAATATGGCCAATTAGCCATAATCTCACTATAATTGTTTCATTTATTTATGGAATATAATAATTATAATAAAAACTTGAAGTGAACACCTTGGCTATCTAATGAAGGTGAAATCGGCTCTACAATTTTTGGAAATGCGTGAAAATGAAGTCATCTAAATATAAAAATAATATTTTCCTCTTGAAATATTAACTTCCTTTCACGAAAGGCAATTTCAAAAGCACCAGTAAATGCTGTTATAATATGTGTACTAGGTTAACAGTTATGGCTTTAAATTTTTACTGCATCCTTTAAGGTGACTTATTGGTACATATTACTCGATTCAACGTGCGAAAATTGGCAATTTTCAAACATCGATTTCGGCTTGTTTTTTGAGCTATTGTGAAAAATAAACGTGCGTTAGATAGATCATTTTAAGGTGCATGTCCTGAAGCTTTCTATTTAAGGAAAATGTGATAAAATTTTGAATGGCAGAGGAAGCTCTTGGACTCTGTTTTTTCGTACATTTTCCATCATAACTGGCTAAAACTTAGTTAATATTATTGATTTTCAATATTTATTAGGTGAATTTAGATAGAAAATTGGAAGAGCTTTCCAAATCTTTAAGAATTTTCCCGATATATTTGTTAGTTTTCCGATAACTTGAGCAAATAAAAAAAATTGAACAGTGATGCTGTGGATAATTTATAAACTTTTACAATTTTATTTTTCGCAAAATGAAATTAATTTTTCCAAAATAAATATGACTTTGTACAGCAATTTCTTATTTAATGTTGGATAATTTTCAAAACTTGGCGTCCATTTCTCCTGTTTCCCAAAAGCCAAAATTGTAAAACGGCGTTTTCACCTCCAATAGGTAGTTTATGTGTTCCCCTGCAAGTTGTTATTGTAATTATTTTATTCTATAAATAAATTAAAGAGTTATTATTGTTATTAACCATATTTACGTGAAAAGTCCTGTAAGATATCTTTTTATACTTTAATGGAGGAATTCTTTTAAAAATTTAATTTTTCAAAGAAAGAATCCGTTAACATTCCAGATTTGCAAAAGTAAATACGATATTTCCCGTAAATTTAAACGAATATCTCGGATCATTGTCTTAACGAAAACAAACAATATTAACGCCAACGAAGACGATGAAGATGAAATTGTTGATATTAATCTAAGGCGATTCACAATTCTCTCACCCATTCAATTTTAAAGTGTACTTCCTTTTGTGTGTTTTCAGCTAAATATCCTAAATTTTGTTATACTTTCAAAGATCCTTAAACTAAATAATAATGCCGAGAGTAATAAGTGGTGGAACTGTTTTATATAAAACGGAACAATGTCACAGGATTCCTCAAGCGTAAAGATGACAAATTCAGAAATTACAAAGTTGAATTAACTCCACAAACACAGACATACACATACACATATTTCTTGTGTTTTCAGCATTCCCAGTTGATTTTCGAAATTTACAAGATTGAAAAAATAATCGACTTGAATTATTTTTGTTTTCATTTCTTCTCTTCCAACAAACCAAGAACAATAGCAACAACAGAGTAAAGAAAACAAAGTACTGTTCAATTATTGGCAGAAATCTATGTTGTTATAAATAAATAAATAAATAAATAAATAAATAAATAAATAAATAAATAAATAAATAAATAAATAAATAAATAAATAAATAAAAAGATGAATGGGAAAAAATGAAAAAACAACAAGAACAATTGTGTAAACTTACAAGTGAGAAATGGTGGTTGTTTTCAAGTCCGATATAAATTGGATACTAAAAGGGGGCTGTTGCCCACTTGAAATAAAATCAACACAAATAAATTACAGCAATTACTGTTTTATTTAAACGGGATCACGTTAAAAATTGTAAAAAAACCTGTAAAATAACAAAACAGCGATGGTGGTTGTGTTGCTTTTGAGAAGAGAATGAAAAATTTGAGAAATTTAACAAGGATTTACAGGATTTCCTCTTTTTTTCCCTCCTCCAACCCTTGTTTTTTGTATTTTTCTTTGTTGTTTATTTATTGTTTGAAATGTGAAAAACACAGGCAATTTAAAAGTTTGTACAATGGTTGTACTTGAAATGAACAAATTAAAAGTTTGTTATTTTATCAATTTAATGCACGCGAAACAATAATAAAGATCAATCATTTTCTATTTATTTTCACATTAAAATCACTATAACTACAATTCACCCTATTGTTCTTTTTTTTTATGAGAAACATTTATTACCAACAATCGATTTAATCAATATCTCAAATTATAGTAGGAGGAAAAAAAACTTATTTATAGAATGAATCAAATATTCATCATTATTGGATTAAAGTTTGTTTGTAATTATTTGTATAAAAACATTCAATATGATTCTTAAGGTAATTAGAGAAGATGAGTTAACAGGTGGAAATTTTCATCTTTCCTGTTTCCTTACAGGCAAACAGTAACAGGAAACATTGTGATTTCAACTGTACGAATTTAGTTTACAAAAAAAGTAAAACTTGCTCGATATTTTCCTCCATGAATCCTATTATTACCATCGATATATTGCTACTATCGTTCAGCATCCATTTTGATATCAATATTGCTGCTTATAAATGATGCATAAATAACAAAAATGTTGTAAAACTCCTTTGTACGATAAAAATAAATGTTCAACAACAATTTACCGACAATTCTTGATAGTTATATACAGACACGTACAGTGATGAGCATATAAAATAGACCAAATCTTGAGCGAGGATATCACGTTTTTTGATTCGTGTGTCTCTATAAATTGGTTACCTACCCAATTTGTAGAAAATATTTGTCCACTCAGGTAAGTACACTCCCCACTCCAGTTACAATGTCAAGACCACTTTCAAAAGCCTATTTTACAAAAAGTGCTCTCTTTTACATGCTCATCACTGTACAACAGGAAACACCGAGTATTGATCGAAGAGAATTCAAACAATCAAATGATACGTATGTTATTAGTTTTTTTTCTCGTATTTTTCCTATCTTCTTATCGTTGAGTTTTTTACGCTTACTTGTCTAAATGTCTATCATTTGATTTTTTAAAAGACACACTGATCGTTATAAAAAGACATACAGAAACACAGGAAAATTCCACGGGTTCTTTTTTAAAAAACAAAAACACGAGAATATCAAAATGTTGTAAATGTAAGTGAAACCAGAAATCAAATTGTTTCCCTTCTCAGAAAAGAGGGAAATTAAATTCTTGTTTGATGTCGCTTTGTTGTTGTCGAAAAATTATTATAAAGTTGTAAAATACCGCAACTAGTCCATTTAGAAAGTTGGATTTTCAACTTTATAACAACAATAACAATATAGGAAGTTAACATTTGAATAAATTTTGTTCATATTTCATATGGAAATTACTAATGGAAAAGTCTAAAAATTAACGTTACAATTCCATGTTATTTATTACAACCATCATAACGATAATAATTTGATAAATTTAATGGATTTTCTTGTTGTTAATACAAGATGGATTAATGAATTACCAAAAACAGTTCTGAAAAGGGGGTGGTATTCAACACAATAACTATATCTGCATATGTATTAAACAAAGTTAAACTTGTAATTTTCATCTAAACTGTGATTTTAACTATTATTATTAAATCATCAAATAATTATGTTTAAAATTCATAAATGAATTGAATTTCTTTTTGCTCAGTCTCTCTCTGCATTTTTGGTGAGTTAATTTTATGTCAATGTTAAAGTTAAACTTTTGACAAGCAGAAATTTTAATTAACAGTTGAAAATTTCGTTGTTTTTTTTGTATGTATGTATATGTGTGTGCTGGTCTCTTACCTAAATATATATAAAATATGCACATTGTGCACTTTTACATTGTCTATAAAACACCCCATCCCCATATAATATATAGGTGATGAAGTGATGATTTATATGACAAAGAATTTCTGTTAGATTCAGCACGTTTCTTCGAAAAAAAAATTATTAAATTTTTCAAATACTTTGTTGAATTAGAAAATAGTCGACAGAAAGATTGATAGAACAGGTGTGGTCTTTTTCAGTAGTACAAAGAAAAAAAAAATTGGACGATATTTTCAGTTGTCTAGTCTAGGATAGCTTTTATTCCTATTATGTTTAGTTTTGTGTTCGTGTATGGAAATAGTTAAATCACCATCTATTCCAAATGAATTCGTCTATTAAATACATTATTTCTATGTTTCAATTTCGTTAATGCTTTCTATCGAAATTGGAAATACCCCAAACATATTTTCATTTAAAAAAGAGAAAGGACGACGACACCACCAGAGTACTCTACAGTTATTGCTTTTCAAAGCTATATACTAGAATTGATTTTATTGTTCATTTCACTTGTTCGTGGATTTTCAAAGTGTTCTCTAAATAGAACACAACAAAAAAAAGCCTTTGTCATTTGTATTGTAATTATCAACAATTCCTGAACACACCGACTGGAGCAAGAATATACAGGGTCTTTCAGCTAACTATGGTAAGTAGCAATTTTACTATAACTCTTTCATTTATTTATAGAACAAAATAATTGTTATAAGAACTTGAAGGGGAACAATTAGGCTATCCGGTGGAGGTCAAAACACCCTTCTATGACATGAGAAAATAAGAAAAATTGATGTTACTTTTGGAAATTATGTTATAGCGAATTTATTGTTACTCTCCATGGATAGCTGAAATACCTTGTATAAAAAATTATAATAGTTCAGGTATTTGCTATACCTTTATCCTGACAGGACAGTTACCGGTTGATGGGTTTGGGGAATAAAAAGGTCGACAAAAAAAATCTCCTCAACATCTGTTACATTTATAGTATAAAAATTTAAATGAGATCGTTGATTTGAACCATTCCATTTTAGTATAGATGAATGAATTTAAAGTTCACTGAAAAATAACTATCACATTGGGAAATGTTCTACAATCGAACGATTTTCAGTTGTAGAAATCTAATAATTGTATTCATAACTGAAATTTAATAATCACAAATTCTGGATGAGAAAGACTGAAATTGTCTGTCAGTGGTTTTCATTTATAATAATTCCTGTTTTATTCTTCTTTCATAAATTTGTACGTTATATAATTGTTCTAATTTAATTTTCATTAATAGATAACAGACAACTGTGTTAGAATTAACTGTAAAATGTACGTTGAAAACTATAAAAGTAGATTAAATTTAATCTGACTTTAATTCTATTAAGGTGGAATGTTCTTCCTTACTGTAGCCTGAAGAATATTTATATAGGTCACTTAACGAAATAAAGCCCATTGCTGGTTCTGTTTCTACATCAAGGAATTAGATTTATAACAATCAGGGTGTGAAGAGAACCTTAAACAATACATGTACAAGAAAAAAACTATATTGGAAATTCAAATGAAAATTACGTGATAGATTTACCAGGATTAGCTGCCTGTGGATGATGTGCAAGAAGACGAGAGTAAATTAAATACCCACAAATAAACCGCAAGTTTCCAAGTTTAGGTCAGGGATTCTCTCCACTAGAGAGAGGTTTTCGTCTCTAAATACTGAATGGTATTCGTACAAGTTTCTGTGAAAGCTCTAAACTTGAAATTCACCAAAATTACGTATTGTATCATTTCCTTATATACATTTACATTAAAAGGAGCAGCAACAGTGGTAGTAGAGTACAATTAAATTATGAACTAATTTCCAAAATAGTTGACCAAACAAATTATACCAAAAATAAAAACAGACACTCTTATTATTCCTCTTTGGAATACTATTGTATGAATATTGAGTGTTTTTTTTTTAAAAAAGCGCCTTCTTATCGAATATGTTAAATTTTTACAAACTTTATCCATCTATCTATGAAATTGTATTTTTATTTTTTGTACATTGTGAACATCGGAAACAATAGAAACAGTTTAACCACTTTTATCAAACTATAAGGATGCAATAAAACTTAAAAAGAGAGCAGAATTCTCGATATAAAACGATCGAGGAAAAATTGTTTAGAAGGATTGGATGTCAGCCAAATGTATCTGTCTTGATTTTTACAACACTTTATAAACGTATAATCTAAACGATCATAATAAAAGAATTATCATATTTCACTCAGATTATCACAATAACGATTATAAAGAATTTGCAAAAAAAAATTGATTCTATTATTGTGTTGCTACGTCTACGTTTAAAATTCATTCTACAAATCGGGAAGTTTCTCTAATTGTAAGTACAGCTAGGCGCATGGAAAAGGTGACTACTCTTGAGAGTGAAATACCTGTTCTATTAATTGTGTAAACCGAGCTTTCTCCATTTTGAAGGAAAGAAAATAGGGTCATTTAAGGCTCCGTAGATAAAGAAGATAATATTGATGCATTTGTTGATGAACGTCTCACATACTCATAAAAAAGATAAAAAAATCCTAAATTTTTGTAAAATTGTAAAGACTGGAACAGGTAAGTAGTGTGTTTAGTCAAGAGACTAATTGTAAGGTTGAGTGGTAGTAGCTGCTATCATTTGTAATATTTAGACCACCTATTTTCTCTTTATCTTTTTTTAACTTACATGCAAGTGGAACACAGGAGCAGGTCCAATATTTTTTAAACGTACAGTCAGTTGCAGATAAATTGTAACATCCCTTACTTTGAAATTTTGCCTATTTTACATAGATCGAACCATTCTTTTACCTGCGCTATTATTGAGAATGTTCGGTTTTCAACACTCGACTATGTCCAACAAGCAAGTCTTGTTTACACTATACAACCCTCCTCACCGTTAAATTTTATCTACAACTGACTATACCTATTTCGGTGCCAAATGTTGTATAATGGTAGTAGAAATATGTTTGAAATTAACGTTGACAAAGCATTAAAAAAATATATAGTCAACATAACATTTCCATTTTAAATGTGTGATTAATTTACACCATAAAAATATGATGGCTAATTTTTCAAAAACACAACAAAAAAAATTACTATTACCTGTTTTACGGTCAATATATTCACGACGATTTTTGTTTGTACGTTCGTTGTTGTTTTTTTTGTTCATCCACCATCTACCCTCCGCCTTTCTGATTAATTCTCTCGTTGAATCGTAACAATAGGATCAGGCCAATGTTTGTTCTATAACCGTATATATATATATATATATATATATATATATATATATATACGGTTATAGTATATATATATAGTATATATATATAGTATAGTATATATATATATATATATATATATTCGTACATATACATGGTATATAGTTATTCTCAGTTTGACATTAAGAGAGATATAAAAGGCAACAATAAATAATGTGGAAAAACTGTAAATGTGTATAAAAACATATGTGTAACGTTGTTTTCAAAACGAACAATACACGACGAACTATATCAAAATATTATATTAGTGTGGATGAAATAGAGAAATTCATCTCTCGTCGTCTAACATATCATTGATATGATTTATAGTTTAGACGTACTTGTCAGGTTAGTGGTTATTGGTGTCATATCCTTCAAGGATAATGGACCTATTCAAGTCTAAGCTCAAGAGAGAAAGATTTAAAGTTTGTCGTACTATTCCCCTTTCATCTATGAAGCAATTTAGTTCTGTATTAAGATTAGAATCTTAGAAAATGTTGAATAGTAGTAGCTATAGTAGTGTATGAGAGGCTTTTCGGGCAATTAGCTACCCATTTTCCTTTTCTAATCGCCGCTCTATAGACTTTATCGTATAAATTCAACTAAATAATAGTAAAAGATAATCGTTTTTAGATGAACCAATGTAGGGTTTTTATTCGAAATGATTACGATATATCCATCGAAGGGAGTAATAGTGAAAACGTCAAAAAAAATATAATAAAATTAAAATTTATTTCTAATCATTAGATGGATCGAAATTGTTAAATAAATCCTTAGTTAATTTAACATAAAATTTACAGTTGAATAGAGGCACGCATCAAGAACAGGCGGTTACGATTTATACAATCTATGCAGGCAATCTATTTTTTCTTTTCATGAAAAAAATTATTTAAGATTTTGGATGAAATCTGATTCTCTTCCTTAAACGAAAAACGGCCAAGAACAAAATTCGCTAAAAACTGATCATTTAGAATACAAGTTTGTTAAAAACTGAAACAATTTTTCTTGAAAATTGAAGAAATATGCAAATTGTGTTCTTTTTACCATTGCCAAAATTTTATGACTCCTCTGGAAGACGAAATTGTAAAATTCGATAAAAATTGATCTTTTAAAAAATAAAAGAAATACAAAGCCTAAACAAAAAGACAAAAGTTAATTTTAAAAACATGCTAAAAATTTAAATTGATCTAGAGTACAAGTCCAGAATTCAGTTCCAAAAATCGATTTAACATGTCTCCTAACGTGTCAAAAAATCCAATCGCTCGCTTTAAAAGGGCTTATAAAAGCAAAATTCGTTAAATAACTGTCCATTTAGAACGAGAAATTCTGAGAATCTTGATCAGAGGTCAACAATTTATAAAATTGATTGAAAGTTTGCCGTCTCACATTTAGGCCCGGTTTTTACCCTACTTAATCCCGACTTAGCAGGACCTTGCGTGGATCTGTATACATTTGGGTGGAGACCAGTACGTGATCAGATCTTTACTCAAATGTGTGTTAGTCCATCGTCAGCTCGAGTCGAGACTTACGATAGGAACAAGCGACCCTTAATGACTGACAGTTGAGAAAGTAGCATAAAATGCTTAATTGAATAAACAAATTTTTTCCACCTCCTCTCATCTAGTTTAGGGAGGATATAATAAAAAAAAATCAGGACTTACCAAATACCATTGTTCTTTAAATAATGGGTCCGGGAATGATTCTGAAGAAGTTTGTCGATAACGTGGTTGACCGTGATTATTATTTGATTGCGCAGCAGCACCAGGTGCTATAGCACTAAAATATTGTGCAAATGGTGATACAGATTGACGTCCATTGATATAGTCACGTTTTTTACGTTTCTTTTCGTGTTGTTGTTGTGCCCAATACACCTGTAAAACAAAGTGGAGAAATTTGTTTGCATCAATTAAGGGTTGTTTTAATTCAAATATACAAACAATAAATAAACAAACAAACAAACAATAAATTAGTAGTGCATGGAACGTGACAATATTCTATTTAAAAACTTCTACATAGATATACCTGTTATAAATAAATCTCTAGTTTATACATAAATTGTATGTATATTGTATAATAATGATAATGTAGAGAAAATCGAAATATACAGTGTGTTCATAATTCTTTACTAATAAACGTAGTGGAGTAGAAATTTCGAAAATATTTACATAATTGTAACAAAAATATGTAAATCACCATCCCTTCTATCCCATCTAACAATCGGATTAAATTCGTCTTGATGTAATTTGTTTAAGTGAAACGTTCTGTATGTTTATAAAGAATAAATAATGGTTATACACATATATGTATGTGTATATGTAGATAAACTGGAATAGTGTATGTGTATATTAATTTTGTCAAATGGATGGTGTTTAGTCGAGTTCGTATAAAATACTAATAATAATAATGACAATAATACGTGAATTTCTATTTTAAAGCGAATCTAACAAACAAGTTCATTCCTTTTAATTTTAGATAATAACAAGATATTAGTAAAATTAAAATCCGACAACCATGTAAATATTATAAAAGTAATAGCTTTTTGATTAAATGTACGTATATGTATGTGTTTGTGTGTGCATTAAAACGTCGTAATAATTCATATTCACTCCCATTTTTGTGTAATATATTTCCACAGTGACTGTCTAGGCGATAGAAAAGGATACACTAGGAGAAAGAAGAAAGAGAAGAGAGGAAAAAATATGGGGGAAATAGAAACTAACCAACGGGAAAATTCATGAATATTTCCCTTTTCAACTTAATTTTATCGTAATTTTCTCATATTTTTATACATCAATTATTTTTGGGTAGAGGCGATGATTTTAACATAGAAATTGATTCTAAACTTTACTTTTTAATAAATTTCTAATCAAGCAAATTAATTGTTAATTAGTTTTTTGTGTTAACATATAGTAGTAGAGAAGTAATAACAATTTTGTAAAATTGCTTTATTTTCTATACCGATTAAAGACAACATAGAATTTATGATGATTTAGAACATTTGTAATTCAAATTTATAGTTTATTATTGTTGGTATTATTATATTTTATTTATACATAAGAATAATGGAGATTGTATTTATGTTTTATTATTATTATTATTGTAATAGTAAATGTATCATTTGAATACAAATAATAATGATAATAATAAGAATAGTCTGAAATGAGAATGATAAATGGAAATTAATCATGTGTTTAAATAAATCGTTGCTATTGTTGTTGCATTTCTAAATAAATTAAATTTATGTGTAAACTTACTAGCAGAAAAACGAGACCGACTCGTGGAGCGAATTTTAGCTTCATACGTTGACGAAATTTTCTTAATAATTATAGTGAAAGATCGCATTAGAAATTGTAACGTTGCTCGTGTTTATTTTATTGTAACATTTTATCATTACATATAATTATTATTTGCTTTTCTGATTCTCTTGCCATTTTCCATTTTGTGTCGAAATCTTGTAAATAGGTACACAAAATAGTATCAGTAAGCTCAATTTCTTCTTTTGATTGAATATCTTTCTTTCTAAATTTTAATCGGTTAAAATTCCGTTATATCATTAGGAATGCCCTAAAAAGCCGGTTTTACACAATGACACAAAAAGTGGTCTCGTTTTTATGTTCGTAACTTTACACTGTTACCGTTTTATAAACAAAACAATTGCAATTTATTTTACTTTAAAAAAAACTCTCCCATTTTCTTACAAGAATTTTCCTATATTAATATACATCCACATTAAAAGTTTTAAATGTTTAGAGCTTTTGTGTTCGTTACTACAACTAAGTACAAGTTAACAGTGTGTGAAAATGCACTGATATTTCATCGTTTTATATGTGGTATAAATGAACACAACTAAATTTAAAATCGCATAAAACATTTACTTACAGCTTCTATAAATTTTGAATGGTTACAAAAAAATTATTTTCTTTTATATTTCAAAAATAATTCAAAAGTAGCAATATAGCAACAACAAATTTATATTCCCCTTCGGTTTTAAAGTTCTATTAAATGGAATATAGAAAATAATTCGTCCTCTAGGATATCAATGTAGTACATATAATACAGCTTTTTACGAGCACAACGATGCCAGAGATATTAAATTAATTAATTGTAAAAATTCTATTCGAGTATATGAAATTAAATTATAGGACTCTATGGGTATATTATAGAGTTAATGGAAAAATATATATCTGACCCTCTCAAAAACCCCTCATTCTTTAAAATTTTTGTGTCAAATCTATTAAAACAAATGCAAGAAATACTAGAAAGTTTAAATTCAAACCGTTGCCACAAACAGAAGTTTCTGCCTTTGTTGGTATACTTGATTTACATGACCAAAGACGCCATCACTGGTTTTCCACTAGTTTAAGTCTGAACTCTTGCCATAAAGCCATCCCTTTTAATCTCTATCCAACACACATACACACACAGACACACAAAGATAGACTAACACAAACCTAATTCTAAACGCATCTATTCTTAACGGTAACGTGACTGTTGGTTGGTGGTGTTATCGTTTCAATGTAAAAGTTTTAGAATCACCAACCACCCATTCCTACAAAGTTATATTAATATTAAATGTATACGAAGGGTAGAACATTTAATAAGATATATGGTAACATAAGTTGGTCGGTTGGTTCGCTGGTTCGTTTCCCTGCAAGTATATAGTACAAGGTTTATCCTTTTATAGTTGTAACAGTGGTGGGTTAGTACGTGATGTGAGAACGTGAATCACTATTTGGAAAATTCGGTTCAAATAAAGATCGTTAACAACATAAGAAAATTGTCTAAAACTATATACAACTGTGGTTTATATAAACAGAGACACTAACATTCGATTTAAACCCCCTTTCTCTCTCTCGCTCTTTTAATTAACATTAATGTCTTTGTTTTAATTGAAATGCACATATCAAAAACACCAGTATCAGATCAGAGAAAAACACATGAATCTGTCAGTAATGTTGGCAGTATTTTCATTTCATTTCTCCCCCGGACACATACACACACACACACACACACACACACACACACACACACACACACGTTGAGATTGAATGTGTTTTGCTCTCGTCACCCTATCAACAGCACCTTATCAGCGGTAATTGACAATTTACATCCACCGCTCCTAATATCATATCAGTTAAATAGGAAAGTTAACGGTTATTGGCGAGCACTCTTTAATATGTATTCAAATATAAAAAAAAATCTGGGAAGATTTTGGTAGAAACATCGTCCTAATAATGGTGTAGTAGTGTTATAAAAACCGATGGAAACACTCTTCACACACAATTTTATGGTAAAAGCTGTGTTGAAAACAACATTTATAGTCAGTTATAGTTGTCACGTGTTGTTATGCAACGAATGAAAATTGTGGAAATTTTCAGAAATAAACACAAAACGAATCAAATTTAGATTATAGTTGAAAAGTTTCGAGACGAAATTTATAAAGTTCTGATAAACAACAACAAAAACAACACATCATCAACAATATTGTATGATAATTTTGTATTCTGAAACTATTTTGTATCAAAATTTTAATTAATGCACCGTTACACAAAATACATACAAACATGTTATATTCTATGCATATAAAATATGACAACTTTTACTAAAACAATTCTGAATTTTAATTATATTGTCGATGAGCATTGCAATAAACAAAATTTTTGTGAATTCTACATTAAAGAAGCAACACGATGAATAATTCACGAAAAATTGATATTTTAATAATGGTACATCTAATTTGCACCCGCAAAAGTAAAAACTAGAGAGAAAGGCAGTTGGCAAGGAAAAAGCGGCAGAAAAGGTTAGAAGGTAATGAATTTTCTTTATATTTCCACGAATAGTTCGAATAACGCCCGAATTTTAAATTACCATCATTCATGATCATGATCACTCTACCACTTTCAGTGTGATTATATGTACATATACACAAACACACACGGATAAAGGAGAGAAAATGTTAAAATATCATAAAATATACAGGGCTTTTCATGTAAATATGGTCGATGGTAATAATAACGCTATAACTCATTTATTTATAGAATAAAATAATTATTGGTAAAACAAGTTGAAGGGAACACTTAGCCTATCTGTTGAAGTTTTTTAAGCGCTCTCTATAATTCTTGCAAAAAGAAAACATGGCGTCATATTTTCAAAACTATGCAATATAGAATGAAAAACTGATATTTTTGAAATTTCAGTCAAATAAATCTAAAAATTTACCTTTTGAAAAATTAATTTAATTTTTCAAAAAAAAAAAAAAATGTAAAAGTTTGTAAATATTGGAAAAAGGCATTGTTAAGCCGGAATCAGACGACTGGTGTACTTGACAAGTACACCAATATTGGTATACTTGGCAACTATACGCCAGTACGCCATGTTTTCGCTCACACGAAAGAAAAAAAATACGACAGAGAATTTGTACAACGTTGATGGGGTTGATAATAATTGTGATCTCTTTGACTTGTACTATTTTTACCGACAGACGATGGGAAACGGACCAGTATTCACTAGTGACAAATAATTGTACAAGTAAACTAATCACACGACATGTCAAGTATGTACCAGTAACAAATATTCGCCAAGTACACCAGTCGTCTGATCACGGCTTTACGGAGTCCCCAATACTGAATTCCCAATCATCAACTTAAAAGATGTAATAAAAATTTGAAGGGAATACCCATAACAGTGTTAACCTAGGGCATGAACCTTTGCCTGTAGTTTAGTGTGTCGAATTCATAAGTTTTTTCTAAATTTATCAATCCTTGTCCCACATATTGTAACGGTCTTCATTGAAGTTTTTGAATATTCACAATTTATGATTTTTTTCGCGAGGGGAAATCAGATTTTCTTTCATTAAGTAGCCTCCAAGTCCTTATAACAATTATTTTATTCCACAAATTAAATGAAAGAGTTATCGCGAGATAACTGCTATACACCATATCATGAGAAGCCCTGTATAATAAGAAGATGCCACAGTTTTTCCCCTATTTCCACTATCATTGATATAACTATATTTGTTTTTTTTTAAATTCCACATTCGTTTTTAATGATTATTATTGAATTTTACGATGTGAACCAATGGCTCTCGGTTGTTGTTATTCTTCTTAAAGTTGTGAAATAAAAAGTAGGAAAAGTTGTTAAAGAAACAAAGCCAATTACGGTGAACCATCGATGTTAGAAATAACTCCCGAGACGGAACATTCATTAAGACCAACGATAAAAGATAATAGATAACTGTTGTAAAGAGAGGATTACCAGAAGAAGAAGAAGATGATGATGGAGAAAAAAAGAAATAAATATCGAACATTGATAATCTACTATATAGAAAAAATAAAATAAAAAGTCCAATAAATATAGAACAATAATTAAGAATAGTGGTAGTATTTTTAGCCTCCCTCTACTATGAATTTTCCTGAGAATCATTTGATAAAATAATTAACGCAATGCTTGTCAATGTTGAGCATTCTAATTTTATTTTCACCACCACCACCACCACCACCACCACCAATTTAGTGGTGAATTTACAATGGCATGTTTTTGGTTAATAATAAGAAACAAATCAACGAGTATTCTTCATAAAATTGCCCTTTAATAAAATCAGGATGTCAAAGTTTCATCATTACACGGTTCAAATAATTTCCAATTCAAAAGATAGAATCGTACGGATTGTAATGAAATCAAAATCAACTGAAATTTTACGATTTACCAGATCTTCTTCTTTTTCTTGTTCGAATTACCACTGTATTGCTTCGTCGTTTTTAATTGGTTGATTTAATCGACTTAAAAGTTATACAGTTTCAAACTTAAAAAGCTAATTAATTAATTACAAGTGCTTGTTTAGAATGGAACAAAGAAAATGATCAGACGAACGAAAAAGAATACCGAAGCAATATTTTTGAATTTATAAACTTCTGTGGTTCTTCTCCCGAACACAATTCACCCCTATTCAAACATCAAAGGCTTTTATATTGAAGAGGGAGTATAGAAATTGTTATTATTCTTCTAAAAATTAATTTTAATAATGTTGCATACATATACCGGAGACAAATCACATTTATACATTGTATACTTATTCCTTCATTCAATTTACAACATTAATTATATATTTAAATATTGCCTCCATTATAAAATATAATATTTCTATAATGATGTAAATCTAAATTTGATTCAATGGAATTGTTTATATTCTAATTTAAATAAAATATTTTAAATGGGAAAGCTCACTGAGAAGAGAATATTAAAAGACTTGTTTGGAATTTGTTTAATTTACTTTACAAGAATATTTCAGCATTTAATTGAAATTGGAAAATTTATTTCAACTAATTATCTTTAGAAAACACAAAACCAATATAATCTGTCAAACAATCAGTGCCATGTATTAAGGGGGAGGACTACAGCTTTTTACGAAAAAGGGGAAAGTTTCATACACGATATCTCGCTTGTGTTGCAAGATGTAGAAACGCACCAAGCGACGTTGAAAACAGCATTTCAAGGTGTATTACAAGGACTATTCTGTTTTGAAAAATATCGAAGAAATTTTGAATTACAGTTGATAATCTCTGCGTATGTTTTTTTATTTATGTTTATCTACCCCCCCCGTTCATTATTATTGATTAATACCACATAAAAAAATTAATAAGATGTACATCAAATTGAAGAAGCTTTCCAAATACTCATGAAACATTCCCTGTCATCTTGTTACTTTTCTAAAAAAGAAATAAAAACGCCAAAAAATTTATTCCAACATTTTTTGTACAATTTCAAAGATAAAGAATTAAACAATACTTTGAAAGATTACGATTATTGTCCATTCCTGGTGTTTCTTACGAATATTAACCATAAGTTATTTTTCGTTCTTCCTTGGGAATGATTTATGATTTATTTTTTCAAAAAAATTTTCCTTGGGAAGAACGAAAAATAACTTATGGTTAACATTCGTAAACAATACTTTGTTTGGACAATTTTAGGGAAGGACAATTTTTGAGTTTTCACAACAATTCTCCAACTATTAGTTTCACTTATTAACAGAGCAAGACGTCTCACTCCCTACAGAGAGTGATGACGTCACCCCCTTATAGAATCAACATAAACTCCTTACGATGTAACAAAGGTTTAGACGGTCGATTGGAGTCAATTTCAAGTCATCCACCTTAAGATATCTACCGGTGGACAACATAAAATGGAGAAGACATTATTAAATCGCCAGTATTTGAACAGAGGCAGAAAAATTTGTCGTGCAACTGACGTGCATGAAATTTTAAAACGAGTTCACACGCCTTGCCTTATTGAAAATAATTGCTTCGTAACAAAGGTCTTGTAGAATTTAAACGATTTTTCTAAAAAGTTGTATAGGAAAATAGTTCACAAGATACGGAGAGATGACGTCGCTATAGATTTAAAGCATTCAAGAAGGGGTGGTTGCAGAGTCATTCTTTTAAGCCTAGTATAATAATTAATAATATAAAATTGTAACTCATTAAAGGACGATTCCAACAACTTCAGTTAAGTTTAATGAACAGTTAGAAACAATCGTCGCTAAGATTATAAAAATTGTTTCAATGACTTATTTGTTCGTTAAAACTTAACAGACGTTGGTGAAATCGGCCCTAAATTAAATATACAGAAATAATCATTATTAGGTCGATGTTTTATAATAAATTCAATATAATTTATTATTATAGATTCAGCAACCCCCTCGCCTATGAAATATTACTACAATCCACTAAGTAGATACGATTGAAGTTTTTTTTTTTTTTAATAAAAATAACTCTAGATTTCCTTGTTATAATCGAGTATTGTTGATGATTCCTTAGGTTGATTTATAAAACTCCCCATCATTAGTGCAACCATCTGTTTGGATTTTAATTACTATACGCGTCCTATTATACACCTCTTAATTCTCTATATTAATAAGTTATTAATAATAACACAAAATCGCGATTTTTTATAGGAAATGACAGATTTTAATGAGACTAGTAAAAATGTTGTATCCGAATAAACTCAACGTTTTCTTTAATCTTTGGTTGTTGCTTTTTTTGTAACTATATGCCTGAAAGTTTCAATTTTTTAACAACTAGATTTTATGTTAAAAAAGATATATATTTTTGGCCTTAGCTTATGAACGTGTATGTGTTTTTTCCGGTTATAGCGTAGAACTTTTATCGTACTAAACCGAACAAACTCACAGGATTTCCTTATTAAATTTTTTTCGGTTTTCTTCACCGTTTTTTTTCCTCTCTATTCTTTCTAAATTCAATATTTGTGACCGGACTTTCTACATAGAGATAATTGATAAAAAATGAAATTAATTTCCTCATAGTCTAGTTAGTGAAACAGCCTTTATACTGTACACACATAGAATTCCGTTAAGTTTAATAAACGTATATGACAAATAGTATGAGTGCGAGATTATTAAATTAAATGAGAAAGAGATCTAACGAAAACGGAATTATATTAAGGTTTAACCGAATTTTACAAGATATATAAGAGATAAAAACGAAACTTGGGCAAAAAGAGAAGAACATTTACCACTAAATGAATTGTTAACGTTATATAACAGCATTGTAACATTTTATAAAGATCGTTATCGGTCAGCCCTAAACCTAACTAAGCTCAACCCCAAAACACACACACACATAGATAGAAAGAGAGAGACAGAACAAAAAGAAGTAAAGATAATCATTAATTAGTTGTTAATAAATGGAAACGATCGTGCTCGATGAAATTTTCCAGTGATTTAGCTCCATAAAAAATAAAATTGAACAAGAGAGACGAGGTGATGGTGTTTAACTTTGTTGTATCTTTGAATTAGGGTTGCTTCTGAAGTTTAAGTGGTAAAGTTGTACTCTTGTTTTCTTCAAGATTCTTGTTCTGTTCAATTTTAATCTGTAAATAATTACATTAGCAAAACAATTTGATTTAAGATCATTATCAAAAATTTGATTCATATTTTCTTTTTTAATAAATTTTCGAAAGTCGTTCTGTTCGAGGAAAAGTAAACAAAAAACCGGCAATATTAGTCGGTTCATCCTTGGAGGATAATAAACTGTTTTGCCTTTCTCTCCCTTTCTTGATTCTATTTGTTCTTAATCGGCTAACTTTGCTGATAGCGGAAAAGGTAAATTTCATTAAAAAAAAAAACAGAACGTAATAGAAACCATGGAACGAAGGAAAAGGTAAGAACAGAAAAAGAAAAGTTCAAGTCTACGATGACTACAACTAAACAACGACTACCGGACATGACATTTGGATTGTTGGTCAGATGGGACAAATTATTGTCTCCAAACTTTTCCATGTGTAAGTGCGTGTTAGTTCTTAACTTAAAACTGAAACAACACATAATAGTCTTTAGTTATATGTTACAATAAATGTGTGTATGTGTGTATTGGTGGATGTCGACATTTTCCATTCCATAAAGGGCACTATAGGGATTAGAGCTTTACAATTAAAGTTTAAGCTGCCGTCCAGTCACCTAACAGTTCAACTTAACGACTGTGAAGCTATATAGTAAAGTAGTGTGTATTAGTAGATTTCATGTGGTTAGCCCCCGTTGTGGAAGTTTATTGTTGGCAATTTGCACAAAGACCGGCTTGAGGACATGCCGGTTTAACGTCTTCATAATATAGTGAAATAATACATACAAAAAAAAAAGAAATTGTAGCAAGTAAATCCCTTGATGTAACTATTGCTAATTTACACTGAAATATAAATAGGTGGATGGCGAATAATTAAAATTAATGACAATAATCTCGATAATAATGTTGGAATGGTTCACCTGGCGCATCCACCAGAAATTATTTTGCATAAATTTTAACAATACATTGCAAACAACAATAGTAGCTCCTGTTCAAACAACGATAATATATTTTTACTTTTAATTCGGAAATATTGTTGAAATCTCCAATACAAATATAAAATAGTAACGGGCACAGTTACTATTTGCATCGGTCATATATCATCATATTTATTGACATTTATCATCATAAACGGATTCCTATAATATATAAACCTGCATATAGAGCGATAGGAGCGAGAGAGTTGGAAGAATTTATCATGATTGTTCTTTGAATTGTATCAAAAATATTCTACGACAGCGATAAAAAGACTGTAAATTCATTCAATCAATTAAAATTAATATTCCAACTAGAGAAACATTTTAGCAAAAGCAGGATCCCGTAACTGGCACTTAAAACTTACTTTTGAATATATAGGTCTATGAGCCTTATTCATAAAATTCAAAAATCCTTCACTCCCCTGTTTCGGCCATTGTTCTCTCAGATTAGTTTATTATAATCATGCTTCTCAACGAAGACTCTCGAGTCATTCCAAGTCATTTCACGTGTACAGTTTACTGGTGAAAAATTTGACATTGCCTAAAAAATCGTCTTTTGACTCACTTCCAAATGAGCTATTAGGCTCTAATTTTCCTAAGGGACACCTTTACAAATCCTTAATATATCTTTCAAATAGTATGATAATTACTATTTGAATTTTATAAAATAGAGGAGAAAAATCGAGGTAAATTCCCGGCGCATCCACCATTTCTACTACTATTAAAATTAAATCACAATTTTAATTTTCTTTCAACTTCTAAAGGACGAAAATGAAAACATGAAGAATAAATATCGGTTCCGTCTATCAGCTAAATCGAAGACTGTTGGTTGATTTTAAATTAACTTTATGCATTTTATAGTAAAAGTTACAATAAAAATATAAGATTCAATCAATTTTCAAAAATGAAACTTGTCTATTTTGTTAACATGATATGAAATGATTGATTTTCTTCTATTTGATTTTTCTGAAACAATATCTGATCCACAATTGTTAATTATAAAGAATATAAAGTTTAACTCGTAATGAATTTTATTAATATTGATTATAAAATAAATTAAATTTACACAATTTTAACATTAACCAGTAAACGATTGAAATTAAAATTCGATCAAGTTGATTCGTTATTAATTTATTCATTAACAAATTATACGATATTATAATAATTCTATTGAAATAATGGAAATTTAATTAAATTGTAAATGATATAACTAAAATACTACGTGTTCAAACAATCATTGTAATTTTATTATTATTAAATTAATAATTAGTAATTAATTTAGCAGATGAACATCTTACATTCCATTAATCACCAAAACAAGTATTTAAACACTACTTTTAATTGAATATGATATTAGAGATTACCAATACAATCTATTTTAGGTAAACAACAAACATACATAGAATTAATTAGTGAATCAAAATTAATTAACACTCAACTTTAAAACAACTATATTTAATGCTAATTAAAATAGATTGAATTTTTTTTGTATTGTAAAACAAAATAAACAAAACTCATTCTGTTATAGATCACTTTAGAAACAACACGATGATGATAAAGTTTCCTTTTTATCGATTTTATAATTTAACTAAGCCTGTATTTTTTCCAGTTTTCTCTCATCGTCTTCGTTAACTCATCATCATTCACATTTAACATCCACCCAAAATAATCAAGGGTAGATTTGACTAATGTCTTTTTTGTTCAGTGTTGTGGATTTTCTAAATGATAATGACAATGATGATGATAATGATAGAGAGATAAAAAAATAGACAATATGGTTGTTGTATCTTATTTAGTTAAACTTTCAGTAGAACACGTTTATTATCATCGTTTGATAAAATGGAGAATTTGATATCGTACATTATGTCATCATCATCATCATCATCATCAACATCATCTCTACAAAACCGTCACATCTCGTCTAACTATTATATTATAAAGATATAGATGATATAAATTTGAATGGATATATTCACATGGATTGGATTTTCTAGAAGACGGATATTATCAAAGTAACACGACGATTGCTAGAGTAAGAGATGCCAATGGAAAGCAATTGGGATTTTAATGTTAATGTTGAAAGCGGAATTCAAGCTTCATTATGTATCCTCTTTTCTAAATGTAGATATATACATTTATAATATTATGGAGAATTTTTCATATTTCTTATAAACGTTTGACGACATCATCGTCTACCGACCTTCTAACAGAACCACAAAAAAAAATTTACATCTTCCATTTAAAATACGTAAATTTATAACAGAGGAAAAGGAAAAAATACCGGCAGCGCATCCACCATTTTGCACACATCTATAGATAAACTCAGAAAAAACCTGAAGTATTGAACTTTTCCACGTTATCATAGCAATTATTTGTTTTGTTTGTTAAAATTTCACTCTTTTTTGCTTTAAAACACATTAATAGAATGAAAATTTCAAAACTATTTGTTGTCTTTACATTTTTCACAAAACGCGCCAAATATTCGAATAATTATAAGCTATCATAAATCTGCATAAAATTCTAAATGGTTCTAGTTTAATTAATTGTTTGTTACTTTAATTTTTGCATAACACCAGATATTAAAGATAATTATTCAATTCAAATTATTAAAACAGAGAAATATAAATTCCTATCTCTAATTCTAATAAATGCTGTAATTCTTGAAATATATGTGTGTATGTACTGATAAATCAACACGAATAGATGTAAATCAAGTTTAGAGATAATATGGTCATCTAATCTATCATAACTAGGATCAATTAACCCATATATGCAAAACCAGATGGAATTATGAGATTGTGTGTGTATATGTATTGTCTGATCTCAATGTACCAACTAATATATTATGACATTGGATAGGGTAAAAAATAAATCCAATTCTAATAGAAGCACTAAGAGATCAATACGTATGCAGAGGATATCACCCCTTTTACATTCCTATTACTCGACTATAGTATCCTCAATTCTATGTATAGCACGATAAAGATTGTGGTTTTAAAACGATGGTAATCAAAAATATAGGGTGAAAAAAAAGACGGTATGAAACAATCCTTACTTTCAATTTTGTTTTATTAAATCAAGAGGAAAATAGGGCTGTTGTAATAGCAGCAGACGAGGCGACCTCAAATGTGATTACAAAAAATTAAATGAGCGACATTTCATTGAAAATGTGTTGATGCAAAAAATTAATTTTTATAAACACTATTTCTTTTGGTGTAATTCAAATGAAATCAAATTTACATTTTTCGTTTTGCTTTCATTATTATTAGTTTTTTTTGCTGTTGTTGAGTTTTATAAGAGGCGAGACTTTGTAGTATAAGAAATTGATAGAAGAGCAAATTAAAAAAAAAACAAAACACAAACACAGAGTAAATGTTGGTAGTTCAAATTAATAGCTTTTAGAAGATTATGCCATCCTTAATCAATTCATACTTGTGAAGTTTGAAATTCAATTAAAACGAAAAATTTGAATTTCTGATTGATTTATTGTTGAAAATTTCTAAATTATTGCAACAGTCTTTTCTTGTTTTATTTTTGAATTCGTTATTAGAAAGACTGAAGAAAGTTTATAATGATGAAGAGGAATATTCTTGTCGATAAAACAACTTCAAACCTTTCATATACATACACAAAGACATACATCTAAAGTGTCTAAAATGCAAAACAAGCTCCACTTTGTTAGACAAATTTAGTTTCAGTTTTCAACTGATGTCAGACTGAAAATGGGTGGAAACAAACTTAACAATGTTTGACCAGAGTACTGCATAGAGAGACAAAAAATCGAAAACAAAACAGACAAATGGATGAATGACACAAAGACTTTAATGGAAACATAGTTCTCCTTTATAAATGCAACAATTTCATTGCTTGATAGATCAGTTGGTGAATTATTTCAAAGATTCCAGTGACGAAATTGCAATTACATAAAATAATTAAATTCTATTGTTGTACGAGATTGTGGAATGTTTAACATCTAAAATATGCCAACGTCTATACTATAGTGAGCTAATGCGAATGAATTTGGTTAAGAATTTTGCTATTTTACTAGTAAATGAAGATAAAGCAAATATCACGAACAAAAAAATAAATATATAAAATCAAGCAAACTTTCTAGATTAAAACTTGTTATATTGAGTCTTTTCAATTTTCGATTACATAAAGAGGAGAATCTCTTAAAGGAAATTGTACGTATTTTTATGTTAGTACAACAACACAAATGAATAGTAGTAGAACCGTAACAGAGTTGAATAGATACAACTAGATACGAAATTAGGTTACCAAATTCAATTAAACTTTGTCTAATTCAATTACATTTAATTTCAATTGTTCGTATTTATTACATTTCTTACGGTTAATATGACATGAAAATTATGCGTAATTGTTAATATAATTAAGCAATTTTCCGGGCGCCATTGTTTGGATGGATTTTCAAGGAAAATCGATTTCCGTTCACAATTGATGAACAGCAAAATTACGATTTATTGTTATTATTATTATGTGTTGTCACCAACAAACATGCAAACGATTCCATATATAGAAAGAAGAAAAATAACAAATGTGAAAAATTCGTTTGATTTTCGTGTGAAAAATTAAACAGTTAAACTTTACAAATGAAATGGTAGGAAGTAGAGCCCCCCCCAAAAAAAAAACACGAATACAATCACCAAACATTAAGTCAGTTTATTTATTTACTTATTTGTAAAAAATATATACAGAGGTAAAAAAGAGATCCATTTTCCCCCTGAGCTGGTTTTCAATCGGACGCTTTTCAATTTCGATTATCGTGCTCCACTTTTCATGTGGAAAATACCATCAACGAAACAAAATAGGTGTTTTTTCCCTCCTACATTTTTATTTACAAGTTGATGTCTTCATTATGAAAGAAGATGCGATTATTAAAAATTTGTATTTGTGACTCTTTTATCATTCGGTTGTTTTTTTTTAAAAAAAATTAAAAATACTAAGAGTACATATTTTGAAATGTTGCGGAAATTCAATACTCCACCTGGATAAACAAGATATCAACTTTAATCCTTTATTAAGTATAAGGGATATACGTTAGGAAATAGCCTTATTTTTATGTCTTTGATAACACTGTTATATAACCGTAGACAACAATATTTAATGTTTCTCTCTCGTATACCTATATAGTAAATCCTAGATTTGATACGGGATCATCGGTAACGAAACGTGGTTTAAAATTTTTTTGCAAAGGTACTGATTGATCTTTGAAAATCTTTATAAATCCAGTTTGAAACATCAGAGGATCGACAATAGATTGCTTTTTTTTCGTCATTTGTTTATCTACCATATTTGATAATAAAAAAAAAACGATCCACTTTTCTATCTTACTTAATTAGAGTTTTTATAATAGTAGGGATCAAAGTCTATGCCACAGAATTAAAGTGACACTTTGTTCAACTGCAATTTAAAACTTTCGAGATATTTTAACGAAAATAAAGTCTGATTAATTAACAACAATCTGATTGTAAGCTACTTTTATTTCTTTCTTGCTGCGTTTAATTTGCAGAAAAATATAAGTTGGTTTTTTTTTCCATGTAATAAATCCATTTCGTTCATCTGATACGCGTTTATTCTTTTGTAAAAATAAGAAAATTTGATGGATATGGTCGATAGGGAGAGGGAAAGAAACTATTCCAACAAATCTATAAAAGATTCCATATAGAGAAAAATGAAACTTTTGTTAAGAATTATTAGAAACTTTTAAAATTACCTTATCTGTTGCCGTTTATTTCCCAAATGAATACAAGACTTTAATTTTGTTTTTAACTTCATTAACTAACAATAAGTTAAATATTGATAAGGAATAGATAGTAGTATGCAACGATTTTCTCATCAAATTTTCCACAATATACCGATGATAATGGGAAAATTTCAATCAATAATTTTGTTTCATTTATTTATATATTTGATTCTCACATATTTTTTTCCTTTCTTCAATCAAAACGTAAATTAATTCGACCTCGTTCACACAGGTAGTCCTTGATGTACTAAACGAATGAATTATTATTGAAATCAAGAAAAAATACAATGTAATCTTTTTCTGTTAATTTTGACATTGACATATTTGTTGATAAATTATGAGTAAATTCAATGTAAAATCCATAATTTATTCTTATCGCCAAAATCAATAAATTGTTGTTGTTGTTGTTGTTATTGGTGGTGGGTGTTACGCTCTCAAATAAGAGAACAGAGATAGAATCTAAAAGGAGGGTGAAAATTTCAACTTTGATTTAAACAAAGTTGTTCTAGTGATAAATGAAATGAATCTACAAGAAAATTACGCATTCAATTGGCACAACAAGTAAATGAATGTCTTCTTATTGCTTCTATTTACTAACAACAATAATAACAACAACTACAACTACTACTTCTACTATTACAAACTTTAAAATTAGAATTCTAATGATTAATTGTTTGACTATGTTTTATGAATATATTTGAATTCATTTTAACATTCAAATATCTAAAAAATGTAGCCTATGTATGGATAAGACAATGGAAAGTTGTCGCTTTTCACCGATACGTTATAAACTCCCCATTAGAGCTTATAAGACCTAAAATCGTATAACGTGTATTTTTACGATATTTTTCACAAATAACAGAACCAATTAAATATTGTTGGTATAAGCCAAGTGACTCAAATTGACGAATAGCGATCCTATTGTTAGTAGCGGTAATGTGTAACTTGTCATTATAACCACTTAAGTCTTTAGCGTAAAGCGAAAATATCTTTCCGTTATAATCGGTACCGTACAGTTTAAGATTATAACATAACGTATCAGTGACGGGCGAAAAATCTCTAATAATAGATTTGTTAATAAATGAACAGATCAATGTCAATAATATTTAATATCAGATATAAGCAAATGATAGAAGTAAAGCTATTTTAACTGAAACTTTACACATTAATCACAATGAAGAGTTAACAATAACTAATAACGACAATAATTTACAATAACACGTTCACTATCTCTAAACATTCATACTGTATTATAGATGAATCTATCTATATGTATAAAGGATGTCTTTGCAAATTATAACAAATGAGATATTCTTTTATTTTAATTTTAAAATAATAAACATAGTGAACAAGAAATTTCCAAAGAGTTTATTGACTTTTAAGGTGTTATTTAATTCACAAATTCCTTAAAATACCTCAAATATTACATAGCGTAAATGAGAACATTCTGTATATTATACAGACAGTATACAGTTACTGTTACCGAATATTACTAACATTACAGTGAAACGGAGAATGTCAATATATCAAATATACATACATAAATATACATGTATTGTGGGTTGAGAGAGGAAGAGAGATAGATTGAGATGAATAAGAGGACAATGGAAACCCATTGATGACATACACACCATATGAAGTGTGTTCAAATTGATTTATGTTTATGATTAAAAAGATATTATGCACAATTCAAATATATATGTATATGTATATAGATAGTATGACACATTGTTGTGACAACTATGCCAACAATTGTCCTAAATCTAACACAATTGTGGATAAAATGTGCAGCAATACACGTGGAATAGTTGTTGAAATTGGGAAACTAACGTGTAGAATAATTTCCAATACAAAACTACCTTTTACAAATCAGTTAAAAGCTTAAATTTAAACGCTAAAAGCTTTTCTAAAGTGTAGTAAATTATTTAACACTAGAAATTATCGTTTTATTGAGAGTATCAGTTGAGAATTGGTAACAGATTTCTCTTTAACACTCCAAAACTTTCACAAACAAGTACTTTTTTGGTTTTGTTTTTTGTTTTTTAATACCAATCAATGGACCAGCATATATTCCATATTAAGTTATTGACCTATTCATTAAATCAATCATAACAATAGAATCTTCATTTCTACTTCTTGTAAGATCTCTGATCGGTAAAATAACATAATAGGCTTATTTAATGCATCTACAATACTTGTACTTTTTTATATACGAATCGATAGAAAATAGGAGTTAGTATTATCATGTAAAAATATCAAGTCAATCAAATAAACCGTTGTGGAGATATTGAATTTTCTAAATTGGATGACTATAACGTCAGAGATTCGAATAGGTCCACAATATACAGGTAAATTTTAAAGATTTGTAGAGCTGTTCCTGGATAACATTTTCGCAATATTAGCTCATTTGGAACTCGGTTAAAAAAGCTCTCTTCTGACATCGCGATTTTGAAAAACTAACACCACACACGAAATGACTTAGAATGACTCAAAGATTCTCCCAACATTATTAACTTCCCGCTAAGAAAATTGAAAATTTTCAAAATTTCAGTAAGGTATTGGTTTTACCCCAATTTTCGAAAATTGAATTTTCAGCAGATCTCGACGTTTTGGGGTCCTAGGAAGCTATTTTTGCGAGGGTGTCTGTATGGCTCTGTGTGTGTGTGTGTGTGTGTGTGTGTGTGTGTGTGTGTGTGTGTGTGTGTGTGTGCGTGTGTGTGTGTGTGTGTGCGCGCGCGTGTGTGTGTGTGTAAGCAGCTCATAACTTTTGAACGGATTCACGTATTGAAACGCTCTTCACGGCACTCGAAAGGGTTCCACCAAACTTAGATTTCGCGTAAGTTTGAACCGATTCGGCCCGATAGATTTTGAAAAATTCCAAAAAACCGAAAAATTTCTTTTGTTAACATCATGTATTTTCAAAATAACTATTAAGCTGCTGTACCGATCAATTCCATAATCTAATCAGCTCTTAACCTTAACTAATGACGTCGAATTCCGTTTGAACGATCAAAATCGGTTGATTCGTTCACGAGTTATCGTTGTCGAAAAATATCGAAAAAAGTGTTTTTTCAATATAACCTCAAAATTACTTCACCAATCAAATTTGACCCTCTCGCAATAATTTAAGAGCTTGAAAAAGTGCGTCGAGTGCCGCAAAGCTCGTCAAAATCCGTTTATTTGTTCGCGAGATATCGTTGTTAATAAATTTCGAAAAACATGTTTTTTCAACATAACGTCAAAATTACTCAACCAATCAAATTTATACTCCTTACAATAATTCTGGAGCTTCAAAAACTGTGTCGAGTACCGCAAAGCTCATCAAAATCCGTTGATTTGTTTGCGAGATATCGTTGGCGAAAAATTTCGAAGAAGTTCAACATAACCTCAAAATTCCTTAACTAATCAAATTTGTACTCCTCACAATAATTTTGGAGTTTTAAAAACTTAGCGGGAAGCTTCAGGATTGGGCTGCAGGGTCAACCGCATCTCAGATTTTTTTTTGTTTTTCTCCATTGTATGTTTTCTAAAAGAGGTCGGATTGTTTCGCTTTTTCTACTCGTTACCTCGTTTTTGAAAATCGCGATATTGTCTAAAATGACCGGCTTCCAAATGAGCTGCGAGGTTCTAATTTGGTTAAAACGTTCTCTAGGTACCCCCCTATAAATCCATGAAATATTATTGAAAGCTCTTAGTTAGTTTGATGGAAATTGTATACTCCTAGACTGTATGAAATATATTTGAAACTGTGACGTCATAGATTCCATCAATTGATTGTATGTTTGATAGTTTGCTATGAAAGCTCTAACATAGAATTACAATATTTTGAACAATCGCTAATAAGGATATGACCGTTCAGAAAATGAAATAAAAAAAATATTACTAATAAACCCATTGTTTCTATTGTGTACAATTTTAAACACCAATAATAAAATTTTAGAACAAATCAAAAATCAATAATTTTGTTTCAATTATTCAAATAAACATTATCTTATCTTTATTGCGAAAATCCATCTACATCCAATATAGACAAAAGATTCAATTGTCTCCAATTTTATTATCAATATATTTTTTTTTGCAATTTTCACAAATATTCGTTTTCATCAAAACAAATATTTGCCAATAAAATTTCTTGTATAACGAAAACAAAAACAAAACAGAGAAAAAACCACCAACGTCAGATTATTGTATTTTCCCTTGTATTTTGTACGCTCCTAGTCGTCCATTTTCTTTTTTTCACTGGTTATGATTGTTTTCAAATCTTTATTGCTGACAGGATATGTTTATTTTTTTTCCTACCGTTCCTTTCAATTTATTTGTTACCCTTCATAACCAATTTTTATCGATTGAAACTTGAAGATAATTTTTTTTTTATCAAGATAATTAGATCCTGTATAGATATATTGAAATATTGAACGATAATAACTTATAGATTCATTATAGTCCATTATACATTTACAGTAAAATGAGCAAGTTGAATCACTATATCTATACACACACTCATATCCGACAGAATGATTTGTATCTTTCCCTAACATTTATCCTTTCTACTACCTATTCCTCCTAGTGTTGTTGTTACAACACTAGTATATGGATAGATAATTAAGGGATATATATATTGGTTAGTTTAAAGTGTTTCGTGAAAATTACATGTTCATTGATCTAGAACTAGTCGACGAATAACGTCCCTAATAGATTGCATGCGATATAACTACAACAACAATTATTTAACTCAACTTTATTTATACTTTGAATACAGGACGGAAATGATGATATTCATTCATCAAAAGAATTATGGAAAAAGGGAGAAAAAAAAACAAAAATCAAGAATGCAAAAAACGAACGGAAGACAAATTGTTTGAATTGATTGATTTAGAAAAAGTGTATAAACATATAGGGTGATATTCTCTAAATTTTTAAAAAACTGGTCATAATCTACCAGTAATCTTTCAATTAAATGACTGTCTGCTGTTAAGTCCCCCATACACACAATGATAAATCGATACGATGAATCTGTACAGTACACACGACGATATTCCTTGAGGAAAATCGGTTCAGTCCCTTTAGCAGTCAGATGTATAGATGTATAGATTCCCCACAACGATTCACCTGGGCAGTTTAAACTGTACAGATAAATCTAATCATAGTAATCATTTTTCGATTGTATATTTGGCGATATGGCTCGATAAAAGTGTACAGATTTCGATCATCGATTTATCATAACGATTTATTGTTGTGTGTATTACGTTTTCGTATGTTTTGTATGCAAAAAGGCGAGTAAAAAATACCCGACAAGAAATATAATGACTGAAATAGTACATGCGCGGTAACTTGCGCGATGGTCGCTCTAATATCTGTTAGCAAATACCATTTAATATTTAAACAAATAGAATTAATAAATGAATAGGTACATTAGAATTCTATAATAGTGATAGTGTCAGTGGTATTGGTGTTTAATATTGAACTGAACAAATCAGTTGTATAGAAAATCGTAAAATCCATCCTAGCTTACTTCCGTATTTACGGTTGATTTATTAACTACTGAAGAGTAGCGTTATATGCTCCCAATATGAAATGCTGTATATATTTGACAAAGTAAAGATGAGCAGGTATGTCTGTGTGTGCATGTGGTGTATTGAAAGGATAAAGATAAAGGCAGATATTGAGAGAAAACGGAGTAGGAAGGTGTGAATTGGAAAAATGTACCACTTTTCTTAAAAGACTAAAACAACGTATACTTACACACAAACATCTAAAAAGATCCAAAGATATTACTCCTGTTCTTTATATTTGATAAAGAAGACGATATCTATCTATCAATGTTCAACTTTCGATTTTATAATCTTTACTGTTCCATTTTTTTTTTTTTACAACAAGCAAATAAAAAAAATCGGAGTGAAAGTGTACTACTATAAAAACATTTAATTTTATTGACGGCAACTGAAGAAAAACTAGAAGAAATAACGATGAAAATTACGAAATTTATTCAATATTTCCGTTTGCTGTTCGAATGATGAAATTATAACAAATAATTGTTTTCCTTTTTCCCATACATACATACCTACATATACATATTTATGTATATAGTACATATTATTAGTGATACACATAAATACATAAACAACACATAGATTTTGAATTGTGAATAATCCAGAGAGATACAACCACACAATATATCCGACAATGATGATAACAACATGGACACTAGTAATTACGGAAAATATAAATTATTTACAAATGACAGGGTAGGGAGGGCGGAAGAGAAAAAATTGATTAGATTCTCACACCACAGACAATTAACAAACAACCAAATTTTACCACTGACTATTATTATAATTATTTGAGAAATAATGGGAATTTTATCAATAATTTTAGTATTAATAGGATTTCTAATTATCATTTGTGTCGAAATTAATATCATAGAATTTTAACGATGTCCAAATAGATAAATATCTTTATGCCTATAAGTCTAATTCTATAACGTTAGTAAACAAATGATTATTTACAACTATCATCACCATTTGGATCAGAACTATCTACCTCATCCACTAAAATTTCATTTCTTTTTTAAAAAAAATCTGCCATTGGTGACAGTAACTTTCACTTACAATCAGAATAGAAGAGAATAATTATGAACAGAGACTATCTCTAATAAGTTAGGAACGGATTTTGAGGCAAAATTTGGGACAACAACGTAACAATTCGAGCTATATGAAAGTTGAGCGCATATGCAAAAGTGGCATGTTTACAGTACATTCTCTAAAGCCATGTACGCATATGTACATTGTGAGACGTGCGACGTGCACGGCATGCGACGCACGGCTCAACTTGAGGCATTTGTTGTATAAAATTCTAACCAATACAGGCTCAGGCTGATTTAATGTTCACAATATGCAGCGATACACATACAAATTGAAACAACGATCCACACACAACGCCCTGCTCGCACTGAGGCACTTTACGAATATATATATATATATATATATATAAAGAGGCATATGTTCCAAGCATGTTAAATCTGAATATAGTTAGCCAATCAGTATAACTTCATGACGTCACAACTATGTATATTTACGAGGGTTTGCTACCGACGCGTGACAAACGCGCGTAAAATGCGCCGTATCCAAGAACACAGGCACAGGGTCTCTATGTCGGTTTCTAACTAACAAGTTACAGAATACGCGCCTATACTTCTTCGTTGTAATTTAACACAATTTTTATCTAGTTATATAAAATTTATGTATGTATAAAAGTTAAAAACAAAAAGAAAACAAAAAAAATCTCCAAAGGCAGCAAGTACCTTATATAGCGAATTTTTTTATGTATCTACATACTGAAATATTAATTGCAAAACATTCTTATGATACTGACAATTAATATATTTTAATAACATTGAATCAACTAATAAATTCATTTCCCCGATGTCATTTTAATATTTATGATTTTTATTGAAAAATACTTTTAATCCACAAACAATAAGAAACACTAAAAAAAAAAATAATAATGAAGTTTGTTGTTTGTCTAATACGTCTAATCAAGGCCTGCTTGATTTTTTCAAGCGAAATTCTCTAGCAGGCCTTGCGTCTAATATTAACTGTCAAAATTAGTTGCCCCCCCCCCGCGATATTCAATTTTTTTTCTAATATCAATAGTCAGAGAACATATAGCCACCTGAGATAATCGATTTTACTGCTTATACTCAAAAAAGAGATTTTTGCATTTTTCTTGCGAACCAACGAACCGATTTTGATGATTTTTTTTCTGGGTCATAGAGAACGGTCGGCTCTACTGTTATTTTAATTTTCATCAAAATCTAAGCAAATGTAATATTGAAAATGATTTTTTTTAACATTTCTTCAGCTCTTATTCCAAAAGTGTTGGCCCTACCAGTCTGGCCAACGAACTCATCCAAGCTATCACAAAGACCGATTTTTGTACCAAGTTTCATTAAGATTGGTGTATTTTTACGGCAGTTATCGTGGATATACATATATAAATATATATATATATATAAATATATATATATATATAAATATATATATATATATATATATATATATATATATATATATATATATAAAAATTTTAACGAACGGTGGATATGGGTTCCTGAGGTTCCAAAACGAACTTCTGTGCAAAAATTTTTCGGAAATTCAAAAGTGAGGATCTCGTCATTAGCTAATTTTTTTTAAAAAAATTCGCTAATATGGTAGGTATACGTAATGTAGAGAATAATTTTATTTGCTTATTCTTTTGTATTTGCACTTTCCGAACACATCAAAGTGACTTACTTGATCATATCTTTCCGTCTTTTATTTGTTCTTAGTGTATCGAATGCAAAATTACCTTCAAAGCTTTCATAAGTTGTCTAGAGACAGTTTTCTTGTCTGTTCTTGATTTGACCACAAAGGAATGTCAGGAACAGAACAAAAAAAAATCTGTAACCTGTGTAATATTATCATATCATATATCACCAACAAATCACTGAAGACTCTACAAAGAAAGTTGTTAAACTAAAAAAAACTCTCACATTTTTAATACTCATAATCAACAAGATAACCGAGTAAAATCGGAATTAAATGTGTAAAAGGTAGAGAATTTTCTTTGCCAACTTACTCGCAACTTTTACATTAAAATTTCATTATAGAACGAAGACAAGATAAAAATAACAAAAATTAATAATAAATCTGTAACTTGGGTAGTCTTTTTGTTTCATTTTTTTTCTGTAGTCCATGATCTGTTCACTTTCACTTTTTTGCTTCGTTAGTATATTTTTATCATCCAATATACAGGGTGTAATCAAAATTACTGATAATCTTCAACGGCCCGAAAAACTTAGCTGATTTATATAAAATATTATGGGATTAATATGGCCCTGTTTTCGAGTAAAAAAAGTCTTTAAAAATTTCAAGACTCTTCGGCTGATCTTAATCAACATTCAGTGTTCAATTGAAAGTGCAGTGGAAGCGTTGATTGTGAATGATTGCGAGGTTATTCTTTATTGTCTATTAATTTTCATGTTTTTGTAGAACCATACGAAATAGTTAGTGTATTCACTGTCAGTTGAAAATATCGAACAGTTGCAGACGCAATTCCGGAACTACCAAAATGTGCAGTGTTCACTTCTATAATTGGATTAACATAAGTTTGAGTTTAGTATGTGTAGAGTGAGGCTATTTTTGGAACTGTCCCTATTTCACATAGAGATAGTTAATTTTGTATATTGTCAGTGATTTTATTCACACCCTGTATTGTTTTGAAACAACAAAAAAACTTCCTCTTGTTTTATTTTAATATAACTTATTGTTAAAATGAAACAATGAAGTTTTGGGTAGAGATAACGGAATTTCAAGTGGTTAAAAATAATAGACTTATATTAAAAAAACGTGGTTTATAGGTAGGTATGTTGTTAGCATCAACGAGAGTAGGAATAGAAACGATTCTGGAAACAAATGGGCCCGTTTAAAAGAAATATACGTTTCGTGTTACTCAAAAAAAAAAATGAAACAATTTATCCTAAATACTAACATTGTACATCTAATATTACAAATGTTTTAAAATCAACATAATAAAACAAAGTGAAAAGAATTTATAATTTATATCTTACAATTACAAATTCTGATTTGGGTATGTAGTAAGAATTAATAAGGTGACAAAGTAAATTGATTATCCTTACAGATTATTAGTTTGGATTCGTTGAAATCAAATAGCGCAATCGTTTTACTTGAAATGCATTCATTACAGTAAACAGTTTGAGTTGATAGAGCTTTTAGAAACAAATGGTTTCGACATGTTGCCACTTTCGTTAATGACTTGCCAAACGAGCCGTACTTTTCTTTCACTGCCTCCAATTGTCGATTGTAGAGAAAATGATAGTTTTCTTATAAATGTACATACATCAAAAAGATATTGCTTTTGTAATGAATTTTTTTTGCCCCTTTGAAATTAGACTCTAATTCACAACGAACAAAAGAAGACAACACGTAGACAACAGAACAAAAAACAAAAAAAAACAACACGCACACAGATCGAGTTTGAATAATTTCAACGAATTTTTATCTGCAAACCACCGACAGACAGTAAAATGTACGGAAAAGATGAGAATAGGAGACAACATAATCTCCCAACATGTAAATAAGAATCATAAATTATAAGTAGCCCTTACTCCCGTCGTCAGTCACCTAGTACCTACACACGTATTAACATATAAAAAAAATATGTATGAGATTTTTTTAAAAAAAACACCAAGTATGAAAGAAATAACGAGGGTCGAAGCTGATTAAATAAACGAGCTCTGAAATGAAAACGTACACATAACACTGAAAACTTTCTTTGTCATTTTCACTAACCCCCCACTACTAACAGCCTATCAGACAAAAAAAAACACGGTAAATTTCAGTTAATTTTTTCCCCTATACATGTATGTAGATTGAAGAACATTAACCATAATGGCTTATCGGTATTTCATAAATATTAATCTATCCAATTTTTTTTTTCAAATCGTTCGAACAAACGAATTTACGTTATGTTTCCGATGTGGAAATCCGCTTAAATGGATAAAAGATAATTAATTATAAGTGGCGTATTGTATTTGTATCTACATACAGTACAGGGCCGGATTTACATGTTCTTTGATCATAAACGGTATCGTTTTTGAGTCTTGGGGAAATTCGATGATAAGCTCGAATTCATTTTGAAAAAATTGGGAAAATTTCACAGAATTTTCAAAAAATGTCCCAACTACAATGGTATTATGGGAAAGTAAATAACATTCTCTGTAAACTGAACAAGATTTGGTTACAAAATAATTATTTTTAGTCGGTGAAAATTTTCCCGACATTTTCAAAAAAAATTCGAGCATATGATCAAATTTCTCCATGGATAAGCTTTGAAACAAGGTATTGTACAATTTTCTATCTTTAAAATTGAACAAAAAATCTTAAAATGAAATGTTTGACATTTTCATTCGTTTTCCGGAAAACTAACAACCCTAGCGGAAAATGTCTTGCAGATTTGGAAAACACATTCAATTTGCTATATACTGCCTGATAATCTTTACCGAATAAATAATATTGGTTAAGTTATTGAAATTTATAGGGAAAAACACATAAGCTCCACGATTTTCATCTGTAAGTCAGAATTTCGACAAAATTTTCCAAAACTAGATAGTCCTCGTCCTGCACCAAGAAATGGACGTTCTAATGTTGCTTTACGAATTGTAATATCTCAGAAAGCAAGCAAGATATCGCTGTTTAAAGACTGAAGTTTTTCGGACACCGAATCAAAAAAGATACAATGCAGGCCCTTAAGAAAATAGCGCAATTTTTAAACGAAATTTTAGAAAAAAGTGTTACATAGGAACAGTGCCCTATTACTTAGCTTACTGTATAATCCGGCACTGATATAGTATACACATTTAATGGATATCAAAAGGATTAATTGTGTGGTTTCGTTAATTTTAGGGTAACTGAATGAATTTGGGCCTATATTCGACAACAATAAAAAAATAAATAAATTCTCAAGTTTAATCCAATATGGATAAACCTTTAAGGCAATTAAATTCGACTCTAACTTTTATTCTGGCTTTTATATGTGCGATTTTTAACAGATGAATAATCGATAATTACAATAAATCTATTTAGATTTGATCAACTCAACAACAGAAGCTTAATTCTAGTCGACTAAAATTGTATAGATCTACTATATTTAAGGTCATTATTATTAGAAATAATGCCTGTGTATCTATACTGACCTTAGGTTCAGATAATAAGGATTGGTGGTAGAAATCGTTGGCCTGCAGGGAGCGTCTATGGACGTGTTTGTGTTCAAATAGGTAGAAGCCTTTCAAACTGCCGACCTGTAACAACAAATAAGTATAATTATTTAATTAAAATAGTTTAATATTTATTCTTGATTATAATCATAAATAAATACACTACACCCCCTCCTTCACACACACATATGCATAGTGAAAAAGTAATAGTTGTTTATAATTCATTGGTTTTTGGAATTTAATCCTAATTTATAACAAAATGGATATTGTGGGCTTGATTAAAACAATAAATTTATATGTTTTCGATTGAAGTTGATTTATTTCGTTAATATTCAACAAAAATATGAAATCTATGTAGTACGTATTTAAATAAATCTATAAATGAGCTTTTTAAAAAAAATATGGAATAATAATGCAATATTACAATACTTCAAAAAAAAAATGGAGTGAACTGAAATTTGTTTGAAAAAAAATTTAACTGAAATTCAAATGCAAAATTACATTCAATATGAATTAAAAAAAAAGTGAACTTTTATCATTAATTTCCTTTATACATGAATTTCAGGATCATTTTATTAAACTGCAGCAGTATTATCACATGTACTACTGTCAATACAATTCCAGAGAGTTCATCAAATCAGAACAAATCCTTTTTGTTCTAATCTCTGCAAAAATATTCGATTCCTTCTTTATTATTTGTGTTTTTTTTTTCTGCTTTACTCTTATGCCCTCTAACAACAATGGTGATATTAACGTCAATATTGATGACAAATCTTTTAAATACAAAAGTGTATACGGTTGTTTATTTTTTATCTGTATTTAGTCTATGAGCTTTCCTCTATAATCCATGTATTCGGTCTAGGGGATTGTAAAGGACCCTTGACAGAGTCTCGAAGTGAGTTAAAGGGATGCATTATAGGATCAACTTACGGACCATAGACAAGTTAATGCTAAAAATCACCTCCCTCTTGGGTCAATTTTATCACAACAATATCGACTCAACTAGAATTTCAATACCAATATTCGACACATTGAGATATAAGCCAAATAAATAAATAAATAAATAATAATCAGAGATAGATGGGGAAAAATTTATATTATGAGATATAATTAATGTACCTATAAATCACTGGATGAGTAATAAAAACAAAACATTCAATGTTCATCTTTAATACGATATAATTCTTAATCGAGGGATGGAGAAAGAGAAAGAGAGAAAATAAATCCATTCCACCACTCGAACAAAATGATTACTGTAATAATTCAATAGATTTTTATTATAAATAACAACAACAGAAAAAAAAACACTAATACGTGGTTTTCCCATAGAAAAACCTATTGTTTCAAGTAATCGTAGCACGTAAGATATGTGGAAAATCAAAGAAAATTTCCACAGCAACAACAAAACTGTCAATACGAAACTACTATTGATACAATGAATTGAAATCAGTTGAAACGCTGAATTAATTAGTTATCGAAAAACAAATCAGCCTAAGTTTGACCTTTGATTTGCCCTGTTAGGCCTTGAGAAGATTAAAATGTGCTTGGTTTTCGGGTTTTACTCAAATTAATATTCGTCATCATTAATGACACGTTTCAGAAAATGGGAATCATTTTTAATAGAGTCCTAATGGTCAAGGGACCTTTTTCTTCCGATGTCCTTCTTGTCCTGCAAAAGGTTTTTTGTAACCATTTTGGAGCAGATATTTTTTATTTTTCAATTACTTGATAAATTTCTGAAGAACGGTAGTGTGATTCAAAGTCAACTCTTTCCTGATCATTCTGACTACCAATCAACAATCTAAACGCACAAGAATCCCTATTTTCTCGACATTTTCATCGATTTCGCTACGATGTTCATCTTTAATGGTCTCTCTTCCTTCTGAAAACAGCGTCTCTGTAGGCCTGCTGAAGTTTTGTAAGTTCCCGTTGCATTGCGCTCAAGTCTGAAGCAAGACCTTACGTGCGCGACAGTGTCAAAAAAAATTGTCATCTCCAGCTTTCCAATGAGCTACAGAGTTCTACTTTTGCTAAAATCTTCTTCAGGAATCATCCTACAAATCTTTGAAATATGTATTATTTGTATCTTTGTTGAGAAATTCACACACTATGTATGTGTAACAATGGTGAATACGCTCGCCAAGTTTCTTATCAATAATACTTATTAATTAACTATTAAGATAAATTGTTTTTTATGAAATGAGATCTATATGTAGGTGTACACGGTTGAATGTTTCAAGAGTTTTAAAAGCATTATAACATAATTACTCTGTATCCATAAAAGAACATGATTTTCTACTTTATACTATCCATATGAATGGATTGGATATAACCACAAGAGACAACTTTTAAATTTCCCTTTATCAAACACTCATTTGCACAAATGAAATTTATAAATTGCTGATATTTATCGATCAAATAATAGTAAGTGATATTTTATGTTTAACTTTAACTCAATAATATAATATTTCCTGAAAACACAATAATAATGTATAGAGATGAGAGACCCATTGTTGTACCAAAAGTTTCGTCTCTTCAAAGTTGATCATACTGATGATGATAATAATCTAAAAGTAGCTTTAACTTTACTTAACTTATAAGTCCATTATTATTAAAATTAGTATAAACTATATGAGAGATACAGATAGAGTTAGATAGATAGATAGAATTTGGACTTTCTGTTCCGGTATATAGTTGAGGTAAATGCGACACCACAGAATCAGCAATGCGGTTAGAAGGAACTTGGGACTATTGCAATTCCAACAATTATATTCGAAATGTACAGAAAGTTCAACGATATAAACTATGTTTGTACTTTTCGTACATCTACATTTAGAAGTTTTACTACAGTGCCAAAATACATATATTGAATAACTTGACGAAAACAAAAAAAAATGTAGCTTCAATAAAGATAGAATGGGACAAAGGAAGAGGAAGAGTTGAAGAAAACTCTCATCATAAAGTCATCCAAAGAGATATCAAGGATTATTTGGATTAAATCGTGTGGAATCAACACATTCACATACGCAATAGAACGGCTATATAGACAAACACGACTATAAGAGGAATGTTATTTCAAGTTTATTACAGATGATCTCTGGTATACGATGTGTTTATAGACAGTAAAGCTGTTCCCCAATCAACAAGATACCATCCGTATTATCGAGGACAAGATCAAAGAAGGATTTCCAAATTAAATTTATACACATCAAGACTTACTTCGCTACTTATAGGTAGGTATAATGTTTACAATTTTAAAATTGAGTTAACGAACGATAATTTTCGTTATCAAAAGAATTCAAATATTGATCAAATTAGTACTTATAGGAAAAAGTTTTATATCAATAGAGGTGATTGTATTTCAAATAGTATTTTTGAAGAGTTACCGCCTCAATATTATACGCTTCAATAATTTTACAAAAAAAAAAAGGAAGAAAACTTCAAAGGATCTGTGTTGAAGAATGCTTAACTGCATCTTCTTTGATAATACGATAAGGGTAAGTAGGAATTTATCATCAATTGATAATGATCTGTCTTTTTAAAATGAACGCAAACAAGTGTAAATAGAACTAATTAGATTAATTAACAATCTAAACGATAAACATTAATTATATGTGTAAACATATATCATCCAATCGTCGACTCTCCTGACCAAACTCATAATTGGTATAAAACGATATATACATGTAGTAGTATAGATGATATTGCACAAAATGCAATTATGGTTATTGCAATTCTAGAAATTGCACAATCCCTTATGGATTACATTTGTACGAGACATTTATAAAAAAATTATTAATTGATTCGTTGTGAAAAATCAGAAATTTAATAATACGAAAAGGGGGGGTGGTAGTAATGATGACGACAACGGGGTAGTAGGATAAAAATAGATTTAATCATCCAATCACGAACTTGATTTTAAATTCTATTGAAACCTCTTCATGAATATGAACGTTTGTTGAATTATAATGAATTTATTAACAACAAGCATCAATAAACTCAATACCATTCTTGTTAATATTTAACAAATATTTCTCCATTATTATTCGGATGGGGAAAAAACTTGTATATACATACATATATGAAAATACAGATATTCTCTCAATTGATGATTAATTTATTTATACCTCTTATTGTATACATACAATATAACGTTAAAAACATACCAATTACGATGCAAATTAGTTGTGGATATATACATCTATGTATGTTGTGGAATAAATTGAAAAACATTACGGGGATGTGAACAAAAACTGGTGCTTTTCATTCCACCACCACCACCATCACCAAAAGCACACATACACAAATCGATTAAAATATTTTTTTGTTACTGTTGTTAAAAACAAATCTACACTGTAATTTTCTTTTACAAGACAAATTAATAATCGATATAATATTGTTATTATTGCAGGGGGTGAAAACTTTCAGATAATTTCCACATACATATGAATAGGATAGTTTTAGTTGATGATTATAGTTTATATAGTTTCTATCTAACATTCAAGTGAACTGTCTCTTTACATTTACCATCATATCCGAAAATTGCATTGTTATTTATTATTTGATGGAACTGAATTTATATTATCGTGTATTATCAACGGTACAGTCACAACAACAACTTAAATGAAATCAAATTATAAATTCAACCTTATATGCATTAAACACCACTACATATATGTATACAACATATTATTGTAGAATATTAGAATTTTAATTGTTTCTGTTTTAAATAATGATAGTAGTAGTAATAATAATAGTGATAATAGAACAACAATAGAGAAATGTTGGTGATTAGTTAAATTAGGGCCTTCAAATTCAGAATTGTTAAAATGTATTTAAACTGAATTAATGTAGAACAAATACAGCACACACAAAACTAAAACTATTGAATTTTCACTCAAACAATACACACACACAAGTTGGTAATGGATTTTTTTTTGGTGTTGACTATTGTTTTTGTATTAAATCAATAAAACGGGATTAGAAATGTTAATTTTCACAACAAAACAACAATATTAATTATTAATTATTAATTAAAAGTTTAAAATCAAAATAATTATACGGTAGAGAGTTTTAACGAATTTTCACCGGAATTGTACAATTTTCTTTTTAAATTCTAACAAAATCTACAGTTATTCGTTTTAATTGGTAAATTACAAATGAGTAAAAATTACAGTTTTAATTAAAATTTACAACATACAGTAGACTTAAGGGATATTATACAGATTTGGTAGTTTGTTTAGGTAAATTTGGAACACATCGGCCCTGTCTATCTGTACCACTATTATATGAGTTAAAAGGAGATAGACATAATTAATAGGTGATCAATCAAAGAAAAATCATGTTGGCTATTACCAACCACTCTTAGTTCTTCGATCAACAAACCACTTACTTTTGTACCAAAAAGTTTGCCTCTTCAGATTTCACAATTTTACAATGAACAAGATGTTTAAAACTTAATATCTTTGTTATGAACACTAACTACTAACAATTGCTTGAAGAACATTACTTTATAAAATAATAATTTAATTAAATGAAATTAAAAAAAAAGTCCATTGAAGAAAGAGGATTTGAACCTTACTTATTGGTTAAGTTATTCAAGTTTTTTACCTCTTTGTAGTTCATATAAAATATCATTGGTTCCGTTATTTCTGAAAATATCGTAAAAATACAAGTTATACGATATGATTTTAGGTCATACAAGCCCTAACGGAGAATTTATAACGTATCGGTGATGATCGAAAATCCTCTAATATCTTACTAAAAACTGTATCTTGAAGATAATCCTTTCTTTGTCTGATGCATTTGTTGATAAATGTTTCACGTGCTTATGACAAAGATATCAAATTCTAAACATCTGTTCGTTGTAATATTGTAGAAAGTGGTATGTTTGATCAAAAGACTACGTGTAGGTCGTAGGTGGTAATCGTCACTATTATTTCTCATTTTTAGACCATCTATTTTCTTGCTATCCCTTTCTAACTTATATGCAAGTGGAATACCTATTTCAGTGCCCAATGCTGTGTAATAGAAGGTTTATATTATATTCTCACTTGTAGTTACATAGGTTAAATATCAATTGATGTATATTTTTTTAAATTAAACATTAACTTTCTTTGATGTACATATATGTATCTATTTGATTTGGGATTTAGCTTACAGAATTTATACCTACAGTAATATTTTATCATTTCCTTAATTCATTATGACTAAAGTTAAACCTGTTAAATTACTAAATAGAATACACTCTAGAGATCGAAATGGCGACTGAATAATCCAACAATCTTACAACTGTACTTGTTATAAACTTGGTAAGAATTTATTTTATTTATATTTTTCCATTATAAATAATAAATTTTCCTTATACGTATTTGACTATTTGTAATTAAATTTGAACAATGTACATCAACAACAACTTGACAAATTCGAGTACAGGTAAAGTTGTATTGTTGTAAATCTAGAATGTCGCACTATTACTGTGTAAACTGTCAACAACTATTACCTAGATGAAAAGCTTTGCGAATAATTTGCATTACTATTAATGTAAGTATTACTCGTACTATTACTATCACAACAAATTAACGACAAGATCAAATAGAAAGTGTTAAGAAGAAAAGAAAACGCTTCATCTGTATGCACATTTTCTGAAACTGAAAGGTTTAAATAATGAATCTATCTTTCTACAAGGTAGAGAATATTTATACAGTCATTTTATTTCTCAAAGATGGATCTACTATGTACAAAATTATGTGGTGCATTAGAATTTTAAATTATCGGATCGTAAAACTAACAAGACGGGAAATTTTTATGATAATAGTATGATGTAGTAGAGTATATTTTGCAAATTTTTACCTATCTACAGCATATTTGAAAATGTGCAAATTTTTTATTATATTCCATTAGAAATTGCAAGATGGAAATTATTGAATGAGAGCGACGAAATATTGAGAAGCAATAAGATGATGATGATGATGATGACGGCAAATACGAAAGATAAATCATAATAAAAATATTACTTTCGTCAAGCAAATATTCAATATTCTCGAGACAGATAGGGAAAGATAGAGATGGATTGAGAGTTTTAGTAAAAGGAAATTGCAACGAATTTTATTTTTCTAAATGCAACATTTGTTGCAGTCACCACCGCCACCATCATCATCATCATCATCATCATCATCATCAGTAACAATAACATCATGCTTTCTAAGGAATTCTCCCCCATTGAAAAGCGAACGAATTTTCATCATCTTTAAATCGTAGTTTTCGATAACCTTTACCATTTTATACTTGGATTTAGTTTGTGAAATTTCTCACTTCATCTAATAAAATCAATAAGCAAAAATGCACGTAGAAGAAACATAAAATTAATGAATCTTTTGAATCACAAGTTTTCACCAAAAATACACAAATACGATTCGTTGTTATATTTTACGATACTTCACCACCCCATATCCAACTGTATTGATTTAATATTAGATATATGAAGATATATAGTATCGAGAGTAAAAGGGTGGAGACGACACGTTTAGGTGGGCAAGCATATAGGGTTGTGCTGGTGGTGGTAGTGTTGGTAGTTGTTAGAACATATGTGGTCACCGAAGTGAAGACATCAATCTTATCTTATTTCGTAAGGAGTCCTGAATTGCTTCACTGTGTTCTATACGATCGTAAATCCTAAAACTTTCAACCAACGTCAAGATGGATTAGATTCTCTTTTCGTGTTTTACAACAGAATTTACAGGACAATTGGGGGGTTGTAGAGGATTCTCTCTACAATCTCATTACTAATAAGAAAAGATGAATAACAACGGGGAAAAAAAACGAAAAGAACAAAAAACGGATGACAAGAATAAGAAGAAGAAGAATGTATGGTAGATTAACAAGTTTTCATCAAGAAATAATATAAATGGTGATGATGATAACATTTTCAAATAATTTTGTTTAAATTCAACTTTGGCAAGATTTCAACAGAATCACTTGTTCCCTCTTATCTTCATCTAGATTGTTTTATTGGCGATGGTATGGAACAACAACTGGAAATAGATTTGTAAATCTCGGTTTATACGAAAGTACATAATACATATAAGTATCATACTATAATAAAACGGTGGCCAATTTTCCAGTTTTTAGATACAACCTGAAATCATCAATGATTTTAAAAACAATCACAGCCTATTTATATTTTCGATCAAATAAAAGGGCAAATCTCTCAAGAGGCAGTTAAGAAAAATTACTAAAAGATTGAATCAAGATTAAACTGGGAATTTCAACGGTAATATTAGAAATCACAATAATACAGTAGCAAATTGACATAACACAAAGAATTTCGCGTTTTATACATTCACCAAACTTTAAGAAAAAGAAGAGAAAACAAGCGCTCAAATCTTAATAATACGGCAATTCTTGAGTGATTCTATAAATTCTAATTAATGTAAGCTGTTAGAGAAATAGCACGTAATTTAAAAAGATACGATTCTAGAAGTAGTAGAAATCGTAGATATATCCTGAAGTTTTACAATAAATCTTTACGATCAGGAAAGCTTCAACAGATCTTTCTTAGACTTGTAGATGTCTTCAAAAACTATTTCCTCAAGCTTTCAACGTAACTACTACTACTATACTTATAGTATATAGAGATGGTATTTACAATTGATAGTTGTTGAAAACTGTGATTTGGAAAATCGTTTAAAAATACTACGACTATTATAACATTTATAACAATGATCTTTTAGATTTATACAAATCGTAATCATTTCAACAGATTCACAGTGTAAAATGTACACACCTAAAACAACAAATTACAGGAGAGGATGGGTAGAGAAGGCACATATTTTCCGGGACTTATCCATATCCTCTGATTCATTCACTGATTAAAAAGGTTGTGTAAACCAGAATTAAAAAGCAGATTAGTGATTCTGTTCGTGTTTGCGCTTTGGAAATAGAAAAAAACACAAACTCAAAGTAGAGTTTCAAATAAAATAACTGAATGTACTCGTGTAGGTATAATTTTCACGTACACAAGTAGAATTGATTAATTAAATTGTACTAAACATGTTAATTGATTGATATAGTTTATAGAACATCATGTAAAATGGAGAGAAACATAAGAAGGCTTTTAACTAAAAGAAAATAATAGTCTATACGTTGATTTGTTTCTATCAATATAAGCATTAAATCAAACTGAAATTTGAGATAGATACATAAAGAGAAAATCACGAGGAAAATGGTGAACTCTATAGCTTAGGTAAAAGCAAATAAATACATAACGGCAGAAAGAAAATAACAAACATATGTCAAATTGGCTAACATAATAGTAGAAACGTTAGAGAAACCGGTGGGAACAAACACACACATATAGAATCAAACCACTAATATGAAATTAGAGAGACAACCCTACTGCTGAACAACAACAACAACAACCCCCTTTGTGTGTTTATATTTGTGTAGGTGGACGCATTGTGTCGGTATGTTTGTATTTACACAGCCGCGCGCCATTGATGTTGATGTGTCATTAAAAGCCAGAAAAACAACACCGTGAATTTCTGATAATAATAAAAATAACAACAATAACTTTATTAAATTAATAGAAATCAAAGAATTTAACCCCTAATTTAGATTAAAGGGGGACGGATATAAATTATCTTAATACCTATACACGTTTTATTCCCACTGTCTTTCTGTACGTTTTACGACAACTATAATTTTTTCTTTTTTGCCTTCGTCCACACAATATAGGATTTCAGCCGAATTAGCACTTTTATTGGACGAAAAAAATCCTTCAGAATCTGAAATAGATGGCTTTTTATATTTATTTTTCTTTTCGCCGCTCTTGTAAAAAATTCAACTAACATATAACGATTTAAACAATCTGTATATATAAAAAAAGATCTCCAAAGGCAGCAAGTACCTTATATAGCGAATTTTTTTATGTATCTACATGCTGGAATATTAAATGAAAAACATTCTTATGATACTGACAATTAATATATTTTAATAACATTGAATCAACTAATCTTAAATTCATTTCCCGATGTTATTTTAATATTTATGATTTTTATTGAAAAACACTTTTAATCCACAAACAATTATCTAGCAGGCCCTGCGTCTAATATTAACTGTCAAAATTAGTTGCCCCCTGCGATATTCAATTTTTTTTTCTAATATCAATTGTCAGAACATATAGCCACCTGAGATTTTCGATTTTACTGTTAATACTAAATAAAGATATTTTTGCATTTTTCTTGCGAACCAACGAACCGATTTTGATGATTTTTTTTTCTGGGTCATAGAGAATGGTCGGCTCTACTGTTATTTTAATTTTCATCAAAATCTAAGCAAATGTAATATTGAAAATGATTTTTTTTAACATTTCTTCAGCTCTTATTCCAAAAGTGTTGGCCCTACCAGTCTGGTCAACGAACTCATCCAAGCTATCCCAAAGACCGATTTTTGTACCAAGTTTCATTAAGATTGGACTATTTTTACGGCAGTTATCGTGGATATACATATATAAATATATATATATATATATATATATATATATATATATATAAAAATTTTAACGAACGGTGGATATGGGTTCCTGAGGTTCCAAAACGAACTTCTGTGCAAAAATTTTTCGGAAATTCAAAAGTGAGGATCTCGTCATTAGCTAATTTTTTTTAAAAAATTCGCTAAAAAGAAAGTTGTTCAACTAGAAAGATAAACCAACTTTCCATTCAATGCACACATGGAAATTTCACCCCTAATTAATTGCTTCATTTTAACAATTTCCATACAAATTAAAACAAGGAAAAAAAACAACACAAGATAACCGTTTATTTTTTGTTTATTTGAATGTTGTTTTTTTCCCTGTTCTATATAAATTGATCGATTAATGCTATGAAATGAACAATGTATGTGCTCCTACTCCTGCTGTTGCTGCTGCTAGTGCTTTTATAGTGCCAGTCTCGTACTGACAAATAATGTAATAAAACGAAATTACTTTTTCAAGTTTAATTATCTAGCTTGGTACTTCTACTAAAAGACGGATGGGAAATCCATTACATTCCCTGATACCTTCTCCCTTATCACCATCCTCTTTATATCATTCTATCTCTTATTATTGTCTCTTTGATGAAGCAAAATTTCGTAATTTAGGTATGTTGTAGATTGTCGAGAGTATTAATTTATTTTTCAATTGTTTAGAAACATTTACAAAAATAATTCGTTTTAAACTATTGCTTTTTCTAAGAATATTTGATTTAGTTAATTTTAATTTAAATGTATTGAGGAAATATAAATCGAGATTGGAAATTTGATACTTGATTAGATTAAGTGAAAATTGGTAAATCTGTAGATGAGACTGAAAACATGCAAGGAAGCAAGCATGCAAGCAAGCAACTCTACTAATAGGTAATGAGAGAAGTACTAATTTAAACCGTACTACTGTCGTTTTAATATAAGACTAATTTGAATCTAAATTGACTGTAGTTGCAGAACTAGGAGTAATCATCAAAATTATAAAGTTTAATTATATTTACTTGCAATATAATTAAATGCGTCTAAATATGAATATTTAAACGTCCAATTAGCGATTCACATCGACCTATTATTTTCGGAATACTATTACTTAAACTTTGATGTCTTTTAACACTAAATAAAAGTTGATTTATAAAACATCTATTGGAAAGAGTGAAAATTATGACGACGTGATGGGTGCCTGTCACTTGAGGATCTATATATAAAACTACCATATACATACATAAACGTTAATCTGAGCATGTGATTAAACACCCATATAACTTTCAGTAGTCATAAAGTGAATTGTCATGAGAGGGAGAGTGAAAATGTCACGTCGCTCAAAACAATGCTTCTCTTGTTCAAAATAGAAACATGTTTATACAGTGTCTCAACTACTTATAATAAAAATAAAATAATTTTTACAAGAACTTGAAGGGGGCCTTTAGACCAAAAATTCACATGCAAGTTTTAGTTGTGCAACAGGCTGATTGCTGTTTTCTTTTGAAATACATTAATTTAGATGGCATCGCGCCCACATGCCATTTTTGATGTAAATGTGCACTTTTCGGATTTTATTAAAGGCGATCAAATTTAGAAAGCGTTTGAAAAAGAATTGGGTTACAAAACGGATTTTATTCCTCCACTTAAACTCGTCTTACAATTAGTAAAATCTTGACTTACAATCGAACTAACGGTAAATTTACACGCATTTTGGTGGGGGTACGTCCCTGTACTGATTCCCATCCATATAATTGTACGCTTAAATCGATTTAAGCCAAAGTCTTGCTAAGGCAAGCTTAAGTAGATGAAGGAAGACTCAACTTAAAAATGCTGAAGATTCATGTTAAAATCTTATGAAGCTACGTGGTGTTTGAAATAAATGCAAATTTTTTATAAAAATCGTATAAAATTCACAAATCTCTGATTAATAGTGCATATTATTTTGGATCCTTCTAATAAGATAAAATAAATTGTAAAGAAGTGTTGAAAATTTAATCACCTCTGAACAGTTAACACATCCTCATGTGATTCTTATATAAAATTTCAGGAAAGTTGATATTTTTGATGAAAATTTAGGAAATGTTTTGAATTTTTACAAGAAATGGAGTCTAAGACAAAATTTTCAAAATTTTTAGAATTCCTTGACTTGATAAAACCTTAAAGCAAAATTTCCATTTTAAGAAATTTTTTCCTAATTTTAAATGCTGAATTTAGCATTTTCAATCTAGAATTTCAGAAGTCTTTTTTCAATGTTGCCATATATATGGTGCAAGTGACATTATATCATCAAACTTTCTCAATATTTGCAAATTTTGGCGTTTTTTTTAATCTAAATGATTCAGAATTTTCAAAAAGCACATTTTTCCCTGACACAGTGTAGAGATTGTCATAAGTTTCTTGTACTTCCAAAAATCGTACATTTTCTCTTCCGACAGATTGTCTAAGTGATTCATTTTAATTTCTTATAACAATTATTCTATCTTCCTATACATAAATATGAGACACATGGTATAAATTTTATATTAACTAAAAATAGTTGCAAACTTGAATTTGATTGTAAAAATAGACGAAAGTAGCGCGATTTAATCCGATTAAACTTGAGGTTAAGTTATAATTTATAATTTCAGTTAAATGAAACCTTATTTATGTATATTAATAACATTATTATTTAGTGTTCAAAACTATTCAATCATATACATACACAACTCTTGAAAACTTTTACGGTTTCTATATTACCTATAGATCTAAGTAATAGATGTAGAGTAGTAGTTGTTGTTGTGGTTGTTGATTTACGTAAAGTTGAAATTCTTCACTTTATGGCTTCTTATTCAACACAAATTATAAAGTTTCCTCTCCTCTCTTTAAAACTCTGTACTATTACAACTACTACTGGCAAATATATGAATAAATAGAAGGGAGAAAATGTACAATCACAAGTTGTAGGCTATGAATATTTGTATTTCTATATTGAATTATTAATTAAATTTTGTTATTTATTCCATCATATTACATACATACACTTGATTTATATACATCGGGTGATATTTTAATTTATAAATTAGTGGCAGTAGGTACTTGTCTGATATATATGTATCATTCTAAAACATTTCAATACAATTAGTCTAAACTAATCTCAGAAGCATAATTAATCAAAAGTATGATTACAAACGACATTTACTCAACATCGGATTGAACTACAGAGATTAATATATTTAATCACATTAAATACACTATATTGTATTAAATATTTTTGATGTAACGGAAGCGTCATAGCGGAAACGGATTTAAAAAAATATAATATAAAGGTAAATTTAGTGGGCGGATGTAAACTGGGCACCAAATTTATCTGGAATAATTTTATGATAGATAATTTGGACACCAATCGAAAACTACATCCAAAAAGGCACAACTATTCTGGACACCAAAGATATGATTTTGCCTGCTTGAAAAATAGGGTCCGGTAATCTTATGTGTAATTTGGGCACCAAAGATTTTTCAACCTGGGATTCTATATGTATAATAATAAAATATTTGAAGAAAAGATTTCAGAAATTGGTGTATTTGTAATATGAATTGAATTAAAGGAGATTTATTGGTTAAATATTATTAACATTTGCACGCCGACACACTTTTATCAAAACGCAGGTTTGTCTTGGTGCCCAGTTTGCCTTTTTGCTCTTTTGGGTGTAACTTACGAATGGTGCCCACTGTTTCTAGATAGATTCGTCCCTTTACATTTCAGGTAGAAAAGTCTTTGATGCCCAAATTACATATAGGAGATTATCGGACCCTATTTCGCAAGCAGGTAAATAGAGCACAGTTTACGCCCGCCGAATTCTGTTCCAAAAATAACAATTTCGCGTTATAAATTAGGATCCACTAAAAAATTGTTCACTGGCGCTGAAATATTCGTTATACATCCGTTAAGAACATGCGGAACCAAAATGAAAACAGAACTGCAAAATTTTGCGAAACTTCAGCAGTTGCGGAACTAAAAGCGAACGCTCGTTACACCACTAATAAATATTAACTCAACATACAATATATATTCTCTCAATCGATTCAATATTTAGTTGACTTAACTTCAATATAGTCAAGTTGATTAAACCAAAATTTACCGACTATGAAAGTTTGATGGTTCAAATGCAACTCCCTTTTGGATTGTATGGGATATTGAAATGTCTAGGTATATATAGACATGTAATCGAATATCATTTATTCAAATAATGTTAAGAGGTAAAAAAGAGAGAGAGAGAGAGGAAGAGAGAAAAAATTATCAAATTTGAATAATTTAGATATATCTCATAATGTACGTGACTTATCCAGTTTGAATTTTCAAATATCCTATACAATGATCTGTTGTCATTCTGTTGAACGAAGATGGAATAATAATTTTAGAATTTTTGGTATAGATATCACTATATGTTGTCTCCATTCTTCTCTTTACATACATACATACATATATGTATACATCCATGGGTATGTACAATGAAAATTTTATAATCCCTGTCACATATATACAATACACAGACGTGTTTAGTATTGTCTTTATAGTTTATACGTTAGAAAGTCAGTATTAGAGTAGAAAATAAAAATAAAAATGTCACAACAACAGTGGAACAAGTTGTCAGGAACTGTCATAAAACTTTACGTACAATGTCTTAACAATTACACGAAACTTTTATATAAAGATAGTAATTTAATAGATAGATTTATATAAATGTATGAATATTTACATATATGCAAGGTTTAGAGTTTAGATGATTGATTTATGTAAAAAGTTAGGTGAAATATTCACGGGACAAAATGTGTGACAGTCCATTGGGGACATGTTGTCAACACCAACTTCCAGTCATACATTTTTTCCTCCATCATTCGCCTCCACCCCCCACCATCTCACCCCTTCTTCACATCATCCTACCTTTTTCCGTTTCGTTTCGTGCTTTTTTTTCTTTCATTATTATTATTTATTAAAATAAACGCAACGAACGAAAAACTTATTCAACTTGGGAATAATACATCAGCTTATTAGATTTGGATTGATCTATACATATATTCGCAATGGAACTTGACAAAAGCAGGCGAAACGAAACAAAAAACAACATGCACAAACGAAAAACTCCAAACTGAAAGCAGTAAGAAAAGAAAGAAAGAAGGAAAGAACGGTAGGAGAAATTTATGGGTAGATTCACCTATATTCTTTTACCGAAAATATGTATAAAACAAAAAAGAAAAAAACAAAAATCTTATGGAGAGAGTTTGATATATGAACACAATAGAAATTTGTAAATTGGAAAATTATAGTCGATCGAATTTGAGTTTTGACACGGCCGGCTTGACTAATCCATTAGAATCATCTCTAAATTCAATAGACCAAAATCTGGTGAATCATTTCTACTTTCTCCTGGAACCACCTCAAATCACATGATTGAATAGTATACTCTGAAAAAACAATTTATGATATTGTATGGCCTATTTATAAAAGGTTACAAAGCGTGAAGAAGTAAAAAATACTCCCTTAAATACAAGATTGGACTTGATCAAAGTTATAGGAGTGTCGAAGAACGATAACTAACCCATAATATGTTTGATAATGGATGTATACAAAAGGTGTTACAAAGAGGAATGAACCACAGTTTGAGTGAGGGGTTGCTAAATATCTGACACAAACGTCATTATTATTATTATTATTATTATTATTATTAAGGGGCATCTTCAAAACTCTATACAGTTTAACATTTTTTCCACCATTTTACACCATTTAAAAAGTTATGCAAACAACGATTTCGATGAAATTTTAAACAAGTTACAAATGTATTAATTAGATTTCAACGTAATAATGATTAATTAAAAATTCATCAATTAAAACCTATAATAGTGTTATACGATTCTACAATAATTACACATTGTAAAATTAACAAGCAAATATAATTTAGTTTATAATTAGAAGGATAACATTTACAAATTGTGAAGCAACTTTTAATCAATTTTAATTGAAAAGTTTCGATTTTTTGCAACGATAAAAATCCCCTTTAATATTTTCCTCTGGAAAATTGAATAGCAAACTTGAACAACATCTAACAATAATAATATCAAATAACACAGGAACATATAAAAATTGAATCAAATCAAATTTGAAAATAAATTGAAAAAAATATCATGAAAAATTTGTAACAATTCATTGACGTTTTCAATTATTTAGTTTTTCCTATTCGTAAATGATTTAAAGATACCATAAAGACAATGAAAGACAAGTTATAAAGATTGAAAATAAAGCAGCTTCCTTCACATAAATCAAATATCATTTTGTTATTTGTTTGATAACATTTCATGTTGAAAACAATGGAAATTGAGTAAAAGAAATGAAATTTTCTTTGAATATATGTGCGTGCTGTCTATCTATCTGTTTGTTGACTTTTCGTCTTTTATGATCTAATGATTTTTCTTTTTAAATACAATCGAAAATGAAAGATCTAACCATCATATCAAACACACTAATCCATTTATCTTCTGGATATCAAAAAAACAAACTCCCCCTTGAAAAAAAAACCGAACAAACAAAGTAAAGAAACCGACATTTTCTTTCAAGTTAGTTTCTGCAATCGACACAATTAATAATTGGTGGATTTTGATTCAAATACCAAAGAAAATGGGAAGAAATTTATTATGGAACAAAAACCAAACATAAAACAAACAAATTTTAGTCCCATTTTCTTCAATCGAGAAATATACAAAAGTTTCATTTAAAACTAATTTACTTTGTTAAAAGAATTCCAAGTTTCTCTATCTGTCTCTCTATTGCTTCCAGTAAAAAAGAGCAAAAACAAGCGAAATTGAAAAAAAAAGATAGAAAGATACTTATTGAGTTCTTGTTCATAAATTCTTATAATCATCTATTTTCCTCCCTCATCATATCAAATACTTTACGAATAAGAAGAAATAATTCGACTTACCTGGCCACGATTGATGAATCCATGTTTATCGGCGATCCCATCAACTACCCCATCATCACCTTCAGGTATATGTACGGCAAATTCATTCGAATAGATCGGTTTTTGACGATTATTACTATTAGTACAACTGACTATTTTTATTAATATGAGAGTGATACAAATAAACGAATTATTAAATTTTACTAATAGCATATTTGATCGTTCGATTGGTTTATTTATGTTTATTAATATCTGAAAGTGAAATGGGGAATGATACTAGTGGTAATTTCCAATAAAACCATAGAGTATTAACAAGACCAAAAGCTGAAACAAAATGAAAATATAATATTAATGTAATATCTCTATTAAAAAATTCTACAAAGAATTGAAAATATCATGTAACGAATACGACATACGACAAAATAAAAAAAATCAACAGATCTATGTATTTCTCTGCTATCACAACCATACGAGTACAGGGCGAAATCGAATTGTCTTTAGTCCACTAGACCACGTATAGGATGCGGAAAACAGAGCCGATTTGTATAATAATATCACGGAGTCTGGAACAACGGAATCGAGCAATCTTGTCAATAATTTACAAAAAGTATTCTATTGAAATCAAATAAATAGGTCAGTAAGACTTGTTTATCTCAATACCATGGAAATTCGAGATGTGTTATAGTGATACCTACTCTCTTATTAGCTCTTGATAATAACATTAAGGTACGTTAGTATTTATCCGGAGACTATCAAGCAATGGTTCCAATTTTGGATAGTTTTAAATTCTCTTTGACTCTTCAAAATACTTTAATTGTACTCTATTCCATATATAGGGATAGTAAAATTTTCATATTTAAAGACAATTTGATTTCATCCTGTATACTACGTCTAGAATGTTTTCTTGAAAATTTTAAAGAAATGTATGCTATAATGTTATTTTTTAATAGGAATTGAAAAGGAATCAAAAACAACTATGTCTTATAAATTATAAAATGTATTTTCCATAACTATCAACCATTAATAAGAGAAACTTGTACGTTTATCCTCAGAATTTCCAGTCACACAAAGCGTTTTCGTAGCAGTATAACTTTAAAGGTTACTACTACTACACCTAACAAAATGCCTAAGTTACGGAAGAGTAGAAGAAGGCAAAAAGCATGAAAAATTTATGAAATAACGAGACATCTACTAGCGTGTGACTTGAATTGATGATGATTATATTGAACTAAACTCTACTACATATACAAACAAAAATTATCTGATTTTAGTTCAAATAAAATAAAATAAAATTAAAATTTCAAATATTTATCATCAAGTTATTTTTATTGTTAAAACATTGATTATAAGTGGTAGAGCAAAAAATATGTTTAAAGGGCAGTTTGAGACAAGTTCCATATTATACGAACTTATACTCTTGAGGCAAACTCATTAAAAAGATATATTTTCCCAAGTGGATTAAAACAGAATATTGACTATAGGAAAACGAGTGGAAAACGAACGAAAAAATAAAAATTAAAAATTCATTTAAAAGTAAATGCATCGTCCAACTACCATCACATACACCACCTTATTCATGCTTACAATTAGATTTAAACTTTATAAAGACGAAGATTAATTCCAACAAGTACCCATAGCGTATATCAACGAGAGGCTTACAGTTATCTCCAAAATTCGTCTAAATACCGCAAATTACTTACATAACCTATGTCTGTGTGCATGTACACCTGTTAAGACGAAATAATTTGCACCATTCCCCTTTGTAATTAAAGCTCGGAAGCTTTCAAGATAAAATCCAACTTCCTATGTACATCTCGTTTTAGAATTACCGCACATATAAAACAGTCAAGTCTTGATTGCGTGTTGTTTAATTCTATAGCACATATGTATTTAGATATGTGTGATAAGCGCATATTTTTTGGCGTTGATTAATTGTCAAGATTAAAATGTTTATGTACATGTTTATGTATTGGTCTAGACTGGAAATAGTGAATGCTGACTTATAAGTCAAATTATTTTACGATACAACTTAACAAAGAAATTTGCCTACCGTTATTACCGACAATAGCGAAAGGATAATTTACAACTACCAGATGTAGAGAAAGAAAAAGGTCTTTTTCTGCATCTGGTAGTTGTAAATTATCCCCTCGCTATTGTCGGTAATAACCGTAGGCAAATTTCTTTGTTGAGTTATATCGTCAAATAGTTTGACTTATAAGTCAGCATTCACTATTTCCAGTCTAGACCAATACAAATGTGTGTATATTCTTGTATATACAGAATGTTCCCTTAAACGTGGTCAATTCTTATGAAAATCCTATACCTAAGTTAACGAGCGATTTGAAAAATATTTCAATGATTTGTAGAGGAGTCCTGGTAACTTTTTTGGCTCATTTCGAAGTTGGTTTTGGAAAATGTCACTTTTAAAAACGAGCAAAGCACGCAAACGACTAAAAATGACTTGTAGACCCTCCCCATGATTTTAGTCGCTTTTCTTCATTACATTCTAGAGAAAATGCGAGACATTTCCACCTGTTCCAGAATAAAATGGGGAAAACAAGAAATCAATGTTGAGAGAATCCTTGAGTCATTCTAAGTCACCTTATGTGTTTGAACAGTTTTTGAGAATCCCGGCATTATCAGAAACGAGCAACTTTTGCACAACTTCGAAATGAGCTACAAGGTTCTAAAATGGTCTCCAACCCCTCTATAAATCCTTAAAATATTTTTCGAATCGCTCGCAAGCTAATAGGAATTTCATAAGAATTGACCACAATTTTAAAAAAAACACCCTATATAATATAACACAAAACTGACAGAATATCTAATCCAGTTTACTTTTTATTATTACTATTATTTTTATTGTAAATGGTAGATATCCTGCTGATAATATCATTATCATCATCATCATTCTTATTATTATTAATCAAATACGTTTGCTCTTATAAAGGGGAAAAATTTCAAACTTTGAACTGACAAAAAACCGTAATAATGACTTGTTATTGCACGTTATGACCCATTGTTGTGATAAGATTCAACTTGGATTCATCCCTTTCGTATTCTTTTCTTCCATCTTTCTCACTTCTCTTCACTTTAGCTACCCTGCTTCTTTTTTTAATTAAACTTCCTAAAGAGATTCACCAAAAGATTGAAGGACAGATTTTCTTACTTCTGCCAAATTATTGCAATTTTCAAAACATCTCAACAATATTGTAATCATTAAAATTACATTATTAGAAAGTTGGTCATTGAATAGACGACAAATGAATTAATTTTGAATCGGTCTTAATGTATTGCTACCAACTACTACGACTATATTAATTATAATCAAGCATTTGAGAAGACTGAAACAAGGGAGAGAAAGAAACAAACCGATTTGGAATCTTTCAGGGTGATGAAAAATAGTGAACTGAAAGTGACAAATCTAAATCTTAAAAAGAGTTTGGAAATGCACACAAATACCCCCCACAAATTCACAACCGAAGAATGTGACTGTGGAACAAATTCTTTCATACAGTTTCCGGTCATTTGTTACACGAATAGATTGACGTTTGATGTCCAATAATGTCAGCATTTCAACATGCTTACCCTCCTCTACTATCTTTTCCTGAATTGGAGTGGACAGACAGAGTAAAGACTAATCCAGTTGTTGGAAAACTACAGCTTTTGAATACATTTTAACTATCACAATCCTTTTTTTCATGGGGTGAAATGTAAATTGTATATGATGTACAGCAATTAGGTTTTTCTCCTCCTTTATAAGTTCACTGTATCGAATAACTTGTTTAGTTGAATTTTTTTGAAGTACTCAAAAAAAAACAGAAACAACAACATACATTTAAAATAAAAGTGAAGGCAAATATTTCTGTAACTTTATCGCACTTTTTTGAGTAAACAAAAATAAAGAGTAACTTTAAAAGCGGTATGATCTTGTGTTACAAAAGATTTCACAGTCAATAATCACCAAAATAATTAACAAACAATCTACTTGGATATTAAATTTGAAGATACAGAGAATAAGGATGGTGTTAAATTGACTAAAGTGTCTCCAGAAACAAAATATTCGCTTTTACAGAATTTATACAGACTGTTTCAGTTAAAACGTTTCAAATTAACTGTTGTTTATATAAATATAGAATTAATGGAAAACATTTTAATAGTATTGTAACGATATCAAGAAACGATATAAGTTAGCTTAAAGGGTATATGTTGTTGATTATCGACAGTAATTTCAATTTCAACAATTTGTATCCAAAATCCCAAGAAATAATTCAATTATTTTTAATTGAAATATGCATTTTTAAAGCCGATTATATGCCAACTAAACCAACATCAGCTTTTATGGTGAATAGAATTAATTTTTCATGAAGTCTTTTTTTTTAAGTTTTAATTGAATTACTTAATAATAGAACAAGTAATAGAAGTAGAGAAGAGAGCGCCAGAAGGAGCTATAATTAGAGAAAAGCTACATGTTTTCCATGGTTGAATTTCACACTTTATCCATTATTATAATTATATGCATACATATAACAAACGAAACACACAACAATTAACGTTAATTTAATTATTAACGTGCACCATTTGAAATGTTAACGACAATAAAACGAAATAACTTTATGCCATCTTAAACAATCATCAACAAACAGAGTGATACTAACTCCTTCTACGTTTATAATTGTGCACGTTAATATTATTATTATCATTACTATCATCATTAACATCATGAACAACAACATTGTCATTAGTGTCATTACAATCAAGCTACGTATTGTTGTTGAAAGATTAAACTATAGAGAGAGGTAGTGAGAATAATATTGAACTACTATTCTGATGACTTCTTCATCAACAACGATAAAGTTGCACGACACATATGTCACCACGTTATTAGTCTTAAGATAACAAAGCAATCTATAAACGAACTTTGCCAATCTATAAGAGGTTCTATTATAAGACAACACTAGTAACAACAATAACAATACCACACAAAACAGATTCTATAACAGTCACTTGTTGAAACAGCAGCCCTAATACCACAACAACAGCAACAATAGTAAGAGGGAAAAAGCGAACGAGAACGAATAACAATAATAACGGTGTTGCGTCAACGTTTTTTTTTCTACTTCCTTCTTCGGCTATTGTTCGAAATAGGGTTCGAATTGGCGGCGTCAGTTTGAGTTTGTCCCAATAAATACACCTCGACATGGAAGGATACAACAAAAACAATAATCGTATCCGATTATTATCTTATCTTTTGTCTTTTTGCATGTATTGTCGTACATTGGTGATAAAAAGATGATATTTATTATTAAAATAACTGTGGTATTTTACAAATATATTTGTTAGATGCGGTTGTGATCTTGTAAATTATGAAACTGGGGTCTCTACCCTGTTTTGTTGTTGATGTTGTTGTCATTATTATTATTATTTCAACAATGCTGCTAATGTTGTTGGATTGTTATTTGACGTCTCATTTCCAGCTCATTATTCAACATTGTTGTTAAAACAACTTTATGCTTAGCAAACTTACGCAAAGAGATTTATCATACTGTTCTTACTTGTTCTTTGTTTCATCTACGAAAAAAGAAGGAGAGCATATTTTAAAATTTGCGAATAGTGAAAACATTCAACAACAAAAACACATATCGTTTGTTAGGAAATATACGACCATAATCAACCTGTATAGTCTTTCAAGTAAGCCACCCGAGGCCGAAACTCCAGATTTTGAAAATTTTTGGTATATAGAATGATTCTATTTTAAGGGATGCATGTTTTGGCATTCGTAGCCATACTCAAGTTTAAGGAAGAAAATGAGGGTTAGGTTAGTCCTTAATAAATTAATTTAATAATTTAATTTTAGAAATACGGAGAATATTTATCGAATTCTCTTTCTATTACGTGAATTTTGTAAATATCACAGTTTTATTGAAATTATTATTAAAAGGAAAAACTTTCGTAAGCAATTTTCCAACTGGGTAACTCTCTAAAGAGGTTGTGTGTATTACGCGATAAGATCCTACCCACAAATTAAATTCAGCTTTGATAACTCCCCAGTACTGGCAGAAGCTACAACACAACACAACAACAACAACAAACTTGAATGATTGGAAACTTGTGAGAGTTTGTGAATGTGGAACGAGAGACGATTTTCTACAATGTTTATCGATTTTCAACAGTGGTCTACTACCCCTTTAAATTGCCATTCTTCTATTATTGCTGTTGTAGCTGATGCTAAGAAAGATTTTAGTTTCGAATTTATACCCCTGTACTACGTACATACGTATGTATATACATAGGTAAAATGGAGAAAGTATAGTTTAAACTTTATAGAAAATCCAATTTTGTTATAAAATAGTAGATACGAGTTGTTGTGTGCTAAGCTTATATTTAGATGTTGATCGACGAAATAGAGTTAATCCAAGTTGGTTGATATATAGATTGTTACAACAACACAACCCCAACTACACATATATGGTGAGGTCTTTTCTGTTCTTAGTTGTTTGTTCGAAAAGTTTCTATTGAAAAATTGAAATTCTATTATAAAATTTCCCATGTAGAAAATCGATAAATTCATATTCTTCAATACCAAATATTGGTGATGATGATGATGATGATGATAAGAATCATATCAAATTTAATGCGGTGAAGTGTTCAATAAACTTTAAAATGAAGGTGACATAGATTAATTATCTTTACATATAGATTGTGTGACACTGTCATGGCAAATTATGTTCTACTACGGTTCTTTTTAAATATTACTACAATCAAAATAAATTAGCCCGAGATTGGAGGTACGAGAAAAAAAAACAGAAAATTAAAAAAATCCCATAGAATTAAATTTCAAAACACAATACACGATAGAATTTATTAATGTACCACCCATTGTATATAAAATGTTATCAAAAAAAAAAAAATTAAACAATTATGCTGAGTGTGTCTGTTTGATTATTGTTTTATTAAACGTTACTTAGAAATATAAACAATAACAATGATTTGTAATAATTTTCTTGTAGGTTTATATTCGAAAAAATCTTTGAGAAATATTTCAAACAATGGTGAAAATAATCATTTTCCTATCGATTTTTCAATTAAAAGAGCACAAACCTATTGTCGTGCAACAAAAATGATCTTATTGAGTTCCCCACCCCACAGTTGGTTATGCCAGTGTTATACAGGGTGTAACCAAAATCACTTACAATATTCAACCCTATATGGATTAGTATGCAATAAACTTACTTTGAAGGGTCTAAGGAAAAAAAAATAGTAAAATTTCACAAATCATGAACCATTGTTTGATCGCCGCTGGTTAAGTTATTTATTAACCTACTGTAATGTTATTATCAAGAAACGATAAGAAAGCAGGTGTTAGTATATTGAACATACACACAACACATTTGTTATAAAAATAATATAATACAAAAATCATTCCAGAAATTGTTCAAAAGGTATCCATCCATCCCCGGTGCCAGCACACAAAACTACACTCTACATAGCAGAGAATGGTGCAACTTTCGACAGTTTCCGAATTTCGTCTGTAGCTCTACAAATTCGGATCTGCAACTGTTCGACATTTCTGACCGGGATTGAATACACTAACTGTTTCGCATGACCCCACATGAAAATATCAAAAATATGGAACTTAATATGTATTTCCGTTCCACTCGCAACTGAACACTGAACGTTGATATCAGCTACGGGGTAATAATTACATATGGCGACTGAACACCATTATTTATCCTTAAGGTTGTTCTAAAAATCTTGGAGATGTTTCCAACCCCTTCCTCTCGAAACGGCGCTCTATCGATTTCCTGATATATTATAAAAATCGGCTCAATTTTTTGGGCCCTACACATAGTTTGATGATTGTAAAGAACTTCGATTACACCCTGTATTTATAGAATCGTAATTTGGTTCATATTTTACTACAACAGATATTTTTCAACGAAAAGACAAGCGGCCGAACCAAGTTACGTATCCAAAGTACCAAAGGCTTGGCCAACTGCGAGGTGAAATAACGTTCTATATATGTACATCTTCTATCTAAAATCTTAGTTATAATAATCATAAATATTATCGAGAAACAATACAATACGACCTAAGAAACATTAAATAACATAACAGTGAAACAATAGAGAGATTTACAATAATCGTCCGATTGCATGTGAAATAAAGATCAAAATACACCTCATCTTCCCCCTTTCTCCTTCATCTTCTTCTTCTATTTAACTCAATATTTTTGTAAAATATATAAAAGTTTGATTACTTTACCCAAAAATAACAAAATCAATACTGTCAACTACCGTCACGATTTTAAAACAAAACTTGCATAAAAAAAAGGAAAATCACCTTAAACCAAAAACAGAATTCAATAAAAGCAAACAAATTCGGTGCGAAATTTTCCACATACACACATATACATATAAAAAAATAATTTTATTACATAACGAAAATTCAGCACAAATCAAAGCTAGCGGCGATGGTGGTGGTGGCAGTGGTGGCGGCGTGCTTGTTAATATTAAAGAAGAGAAGAAAAAGAAAAAAAAAGAAAGGTAAAGATGAAGGGGAGACGGAAGTGGTTATTTATATGCTGGTTGCATTTTCCGTCAGTATTTACAAAAGGGTATACGTACATACTATACAGAGACGAAAGAATAAGGGTTGTGTGTGGTGATAATAAAAGCAACGGAATAAAAATGGTGAAGAAAAGACGAGAAAAAAATGCCATGCTTTTAGCTTTAATATTCAAGTGGGAAAAAAAATGCAAAATTTTAAAGAGAAAAAATTTATAGGATTATTAATAATAATGAGAAATGACCTTAATTATACTACACTAATAGTGTAGTAGGTCTCTTGATGAAATGGTGAAATTTTGTAAAATTACTACAAGTATATAAGTACCTACATATAAAGGGTCAAAGGTTGAATGTAGTACATAATACATACATAGTATACATAAGTAAATTAATGGTTGGTTCTTTTATGGATTTCTTAAAGGCAACCAAAAAATATACACACAAACACACACACACACACAACTTAATTAACTTACTGTTAATTATATTCTATTTTGAATTCAGTCTTTTATTACACTTTGCATTGTTTTACACATAACGACCCGAAACAGTAAAAAAAAAATTCAACAACAATTTCAGTGACAATCCAATTTTGTTTAGAACGATTGCTATTCGTTGTTGTTGTTTTTTTCCAATATGCAGTGAATATAAATGATGAAATTGTAGACAGATTTTCATATAAAACAACAACATCAACAACACTTTATAATAAACGATATAACATATTTTTAACACAGATTGAAGTAAATCAATATGCCAATTAGATGTCACTTTTATGATTTTGTCTACCTTTTGACAATCCTATTTTCTTTTATAATAATTATAATTAATAAGAATTTTATTATTGTTGCAAAAGGAACGTGGAGGAAAAATGTAATTTTCTTTTCTGTTATTGTATGTAGATGGTATTCGTGACTTATATGTTAGGAATTCATGTTAAGAAAATTAGACGTTGCTTTCAAGGATTCATGATTGATTATTTTTCTTTCTCTCCATTTCTCCCTCGACGTTGTGATTTTTAAAAGTTGATTTCTCAAGAAATTTCACACAGATAGAAACAGTTCCTCATATCTCTATGTTTATTTAACAAATATAGTATAAAAATAATTGAGTATAAATATAATAGTGAATAACGGCGCATCCACCAATTTTTTATTTGATTGAGTTTTACAGAAAATTATAACAAATGGCCAAATATATATATAAACAGGGGGGAAAATTGATGATAAATAATGACATTAAGTAGAACAGGTCATGAACACAACACGAAACACAAATTTATTACACTTTATGTATTTGTAAGACATGGTAAAAAAAATTACATAAAGTAAAATAAAATAAGATAAAATAAAATAAAACAAGCAAATAAGAAACATGCGGAGAAAGAACAAGGAATGTTACATTTTAACAATTTAATAAAACTGGATGGTCACGCAAACAATACATACGTCAACTAGAAACTACAATTCCATTTCTATTGTTCTACTCAAAATAAATCCCTTCATCTACCTCTTCGTCTTCGTCCACTATTTAGTTTTCGATTATTTTGGAAAATCGATGGATTGTTAAACAATTTACATATTAAAATATGTTGAATAGAATACCACCAAACTCTAATACATATTACTACAATTGTATTGGTACTATACTATCTCTCTGTAAGGGTAGGATTACTATAATCCTAGGGACAAATTGCAGTTGTACTAATGGAAGGTCAGTTAGTATTCAAGATGCCCTCAATAAATAATCCAACTTACATTCGTATACTATAGACAGGATGATAAAGTGAGATAAATGATAGATAAAAAAAAATATTGATAGATGATCAATAATAATAGAAAAAAATTGACCCAACTAGACTTCAACTAAATGGAACAATAACAGAATTGCAGAAAATATTCAAGCGTATTATTAATTAAAAAGTATAATTCATACAAACTATTTAAAGACAATGAAAAATACAAAAGAAAATTACCGATTTTTATATTTTTACATAATTTCTTTGAGCTTGCACTGTGGAAAAAAACGACAAAAAAACAATTACAGATAGGCTAATTATTATGTGTAATTGTTTAGAAAATATTTCATTTTGACCTACTTCTAAATCATACAATTTAATAACAAGAATAATAATAATAATAACAACTTTCATTATTAACATACAGAAGTAATGATTACAAACAAACAAATAAATACAATAAAAAAAAAATCTCCAAAGGCAGCAAGTACCTTATATAGCGAATTTTTTTATGTATCTACATACTGAAATATTAATTGCAAAACATTCTTATGATACTGACAATTAATATATTTTATCTACGACTTATATATAAAGTGATCATTATACTTGTGGTTTTTGTAATGTAATGACCTACTTTATATCCCTAGGGAGATAAAGTAAATGAATATCCCTCTCATCAGCCAATCAGAAAATAGTATTTTAATTATAATTTCCGTCAAATGTAAACAAACCATGGTAACGACAAAAATAATTAACAATAGTCTCAACAAGTAGGCCTAAAGTGGGCGTTTTCATGCAATTTTGAATAAAATGACATTTAATTTTTCTGAAATTTCGAACAAATACTTAGTTGTGAGAAAATTCGTTGTATTTACAATGGAAAGTGTTAAAGAAGACGATTTTGGTAGTAGATAATAGTTTCTGTTAAATGTAGAAAACCATGGTAACGACAAAAAATAAATAACAGTTTCAACAAACAGTTGTAAATAAGTGTCAATTTTTTGTGCGATTTTAGAATCGAAAATGATTAAGAAGGTAAATATTCTTGTACACCACAAGTACCTGTACATGTAGAAATAAGTCGTAGATAAAGTATAGTATACAACTCGCTTATAATGAATGCTAATTATAACCTCGAATGATTACAACACTCGCTCGCTTTGCTCGCTTGTGTTGTAAACTTCATTCTCGGTTATAAAAGCATTCATTATAGACTCGTTGTATAATATACTATTAATAACATTGAATCAACTAATAAATTCATTTCCCGATGTTATTTTAATTGAAAAATGCTTTTAATCCACAAACAATAAGAAACACTAATAAAATTTGACTCGTTTGAAGAAGTTTGTTGTTTGTCTAATACGTCTAATCAAGGCCTGCTTGATTTTTTCAAGCGAAATTCTCTAGCAGGCCTTGCGTCTAATATTAACTGTCAAAATTAGTTACCCCCCGCGATATTCAATTTTTTTTCTAATATCAATTGTCAGAACACATAGCCATCTTAGATACGTGATTTTACTGCTTATACTCAAAAAAGAGATTTTTGCATTTTTCTTGCGATCCAATGAACCGATTTTGATGATTTTTTTTCTGGGTCATAGAGAATGGACTGCTCTTCTATTATTTTAATTTTCATCAAAATCTAAGCAAATGTAATATTGAAAATGATTTTTTTTAACATTTCTTCAGCTCTTATTCCAAAAGTGTTGGCCCTACCAGTCTGGCCAATGAACTCATCCAAGCTATCCTAAAGACCGATTTTTGTACCAAGTTTCATTAAGATTGGTGTATTTTTACGGCAGTTATCGTGGATATACATATATATATATTTATATATATATATATATATAAAAATTTTAACGAACGGTGGATATGGGTTCCTTAGGTCCCAAAACGAACTTCTGTGCAAAAATTTTTCAGAAATTCAAAAGTGAGGATCTCGTCATTAGCTAATTTTTTTTAAAAAAATTCGCTAAAAATGTGGTGGGGAACAATCAAATTTTATCCCACTATATTTTACAATTTAAAATATTAATGCTTCAACATTGTATATATTTGTATATTACAAAATAAATAATAAAGTGAAACAAAAAGCCAGCTAAATTAAAACACTAGGGTGCAAGTTGTGTAATAAATATATCCCATATAAATAACAAAAGAGAAAATTGTTAACACAAGGGGGTTGATGGTGGTGGTAGTAGTAGTTATAGTGTTAGACATTAAAGTGTAATATTTCGTTAGTCCTTATTTACATTTCATTCAATTTACAATAGGTAGATATTTATTATTTGAATGATAATTCAACAAAACAACCCTTATTCTCAACTTGTTTCTATAATAAATGTTTCGATATAAATATTCAACAAAGTGTTAAAAAAGTTTAGATATAACGCAAGGGTAATAAATTATCGCCTTGCATGTCATTATTGTTGTTATAATAGTGGTGGTAGTGGTTGTAGTTATAATAAACGCGAGAAAAGCTTAAGAAATTGAGGTGATTTATGATTCTTGTAAACAAAACTTGTCTATTGTGTTTTGCTTGAATTTAAACTTAAAATAGATGTTAATTTTGTGTGAAATACTAAGTACTATCATTATCTTACACATAGACAGGCAAACAAAATAGAAAGTTGAAGAAAAAAAAAGTTATAATTATAAGAGGATAATTAGTAGATTTTGTAAAGGATCTAATTTGATAAATTCCAACCCTCTATCATTCATTTACCTACTATGTATGTATACTACAGACATACTTAGACACAGACACACACAACTTTATCTCTCTATGTCTCGTTTTCTTCACATGAAAGCTTTTTATATAATATCATGACAACACACCACAAAGGCTAAAGCTTCTAATTAACAAACCACCCCAACTGTGTGAGTGCTTCTCGACAAAGTTCCATATATAACATTTAATTACGCTACCCTGTATATTCATATAGAAAGGACAAAAGAAATGAATACTGCATACGTATACATATAAATACATCCATATATGCATTAGTAGAAAGACGGAAATGCAAGGGATAGAAAAACAACAACAAAAGCGTAAAATATGCCTCCCTGTGATGTTTATTACAGATAGAACCTGACAATTATAACGAATGGAATGAATAATAGTATATTAAAAAACGAGTTTCAGAAGTCGACAATTCCTGCATGAGACCAATATTAAAAAACGAGCCGCGAAGCGGCGAGTTTTTTAATGGTCGAATGCAGGAATTGACTTCTGAACCGAGTTTTTTATACTATTTTTCCTATTTTGCATCCCCTTGCACCCTTTTTCCAAAAAAAAAATAGATTTTGGAAATTTAGGGAATTTTATAGGAGTTGGTATTGTAGGTGTGACCGATATTCAATTTTTGTATCTAGTATCCATCAAGTTGATTTTCAATTGTTTTAGTCTCCATTTTCATTACAATTTTTAAGTGAAAATGTGTGACCACTTATCGTGTACTCCACCCGAACTGTGGGAAATTGTTGAAAATGCAATGGAGAAACAATTTGAATTAAATGAAATAAAATTTTTATTTAAATTGACTGTTTTTAATATCTGTCAAAAAGTGACATTTCAATAATAAGGCAAGTGTTACCAACTTCTAAAAAATAAATTATCCTAGATATTTCTACACTCAAAGTAGTTAAGAAATATTTCATTTCCACACTACTTTTTATGTCAAAATAAGTCTATTTCCAACGCAAAATAGGAAAAATCATTTTCATCATAGGTTTTATTATTAGTTTCCATTTCTCAATAGAAATTTTTCTAATGGAAATTCTTCAAGTACTTGATTTAATATTAATGTGAGTGAATTATTACTCCTTACGCTTGTTATAAACGATAGAATATTTAATAAATGATTTTCTTCTAGTATAACCATCCTACTTACTCCTTCTACTCCTTTCCCTACCCACCACAACTTATTAATCGTTTCGTTAATTAGAAAACGGATCTACAGCAACAACAGAGACTTCTAAATTAATTCTCTTTAAGGTTATTTTGATGTTGTTTAATTGTCAAACAAAAATACAATAGAGTAGTTAAGGAAAATAACGAAGATATATTCCCTTTATTATAAATTAACCAACCAATTCGACACCATCAGTGTTAAATGGAAACGAAATCAAATTTATTGAGTGAATGATGGTCAAGTCTTCAAAGTGCTTTTATTGGTGTGGCTTCCATTAAAGCGCCGAAAACAATAAGTGAGTTTATTTAGGAAAAAGTCAACTGAAAACCACCCCTTTTTTGATATCAAAATAGAAAGAAATAGGGAAGAAGATTGACTATTTCACATATACACGCACACATTGAAGAATTGCCACTTTCACAAAGTACCACTTCACTCCTATTGCCACCACCATGACCATCTAATCCGGCACTTTTCTGTTATCTTAAAACTCTTTAAAAAGAGACTCCAATATCGGTGTATATAGATTGGTGTACACAATACATATAGTAAAAACCTTTTATTCCGGACACAAAAAAGCACGAAGAAAAAGCAATAAATTTTCAACTATCCTTTGTGAAAAAACACACACAATAAAATTAATACAAGAAAGAGAAATAAGAAGAAAATCATTACAGAAAAAGTGAACTTAAAGGCCTAGAATCTGTATCTTCTACATTGTCATCGTCTTTTTCTACACATCTGACAACAATCAAATCCTCTGTATGTATTTGAAATGAGTAGACAGATTGAACAAAAGAATAGGAGAAAAAAAATCACCACCACCACTACTACTACTACTACTACTACTACTACTACAATATCCTTTTTCTTGTGGAAATCGCCGACAGGCAATTCCTTTCGTAAAAGAAATCCGGAAACATCAGAGAATCCTTAGAAAGTTTTCAGTTGGCAATCATCTACAACTTGAAGAAAATGCACTACCAGAAGAAATAGTAAAAGACTACAAATAAATCGATGGGTGGAAAAAATACACAAATAAACAGACATATACGGGGGAAAAAAGTAAAGAAACTGCGACAAATCGTTCTTGCTGTCAAATACACGATGGTAACAACAAATTCAACTTACAGTAGAAGAAAAAAAGAAAGGAGTTTTTCCAGTTGTAAACACAGAAACTGGAACCGATAACAATAACACTATAGAAATAAAAGGATACAAAATTTAATAACCGTATAGAAACGGTTTTTGAATTGAGGATAGATAACGTACAGAATTTTGTAATTAACTCTTATAATTCTACAAAGTTGAAGCTGATAATAACGATTAAAATATAAAATGATTATGTCTTATCTATTCAAATTATTATTAACATTATTACTAGATTTTTACATATCCTACAAAGATTTGAGAATTCTTATCCTTATTACAGTAAAACTTCTCTTAAATGAGTTAGAAACACCAAATTTTCAAACAAGCGAATGAAAGAGATTGAAATAAAGTGGAAAACCCCCCCAAAAATAATTAAAAAAATTCCAATTGACTTTTTATTGAACTTTCAATAAAATCCTTTCATTTTACATTGAAATTGAAAAGTTTAAGATAATCAAGGTCTTTTATTTATCTAGCAAATCTTCCAAGGTTTTTCCTTTAACGATTTAATCAAAGATTAACCACTAAACATTAGTGCTACAAGAAAAACCACTTTAATGCACAACATATATTTAACAATATAAATTATTTATTGTTATCACTTCAAATTTGCAACGAAAACACACAAAAAGAAACCAAAAAATATTTCCGTTCAATGGAAGAAAATCTATTTGATCCTGTTTTAAACTATTCTAGTGTCTTTCTTTTCTTCTTCTATATATGTATGGATGTGTGTACAAGTATCACAGTATAAATGCAAGTGGAAATAACATGAAAATACTCTTTTCATGTACAAGAAACAATCTAATATCATTCCAGTCATCATCATGGCAAGTCCTTAAGCTATTAAATACTCGTCATTGTCAACGAAACATAGAAACTAAAATATTAAGATAGAAGAAATAAGGAACAATCATATTATTATTATAAGATAATGTCATTTTAGAATTTAAACATTATCATATCATATAATCGAATTATATTGTTGGTAATATTATAAAGTGATAGAGATAAGAGGAGAGTTTTGCAACTATTATCCCTAACAGCTACACATTACAAATATACAGTGAAATTTACTACAATTTCTACATGAATGAACAAATATTATGATCTAGTTTTAAACAAGATGAAATTTTTAAGATAGAAGAAAAATACTAGAATTCAATCAATCAGTAATGCTACAATTATCTCTTAATTGAAATACAATTAAAGATAGTAATCTGATTGATAAAAGGGTACATTAAACACAGAGAAAGGGAGCAATATGTGAAATTTCCCACGATAGAGGAAAATGTACCTATAGTCCAGTGGTTTTCATTGGAATTAATGTGCTTTTTAGTTTGTTGAAATGCTCCAATATACTACATTCTATCTTTCTCTTTATCCATCCATATTACAAATATATACTATTCGATCTATATTATCTACTATATTGTATCAATCTATCTTTTTCTATTTTTCGATATTTTCAGTTTCAGTACGTTAAAAGCATTCAGCTACTTTTCCGGTTGCCACTCATGAATACCATCAATCAAAGTATCTTCGACAAGATTACATTATACAGTCAAAAAAAAAAAATGTAGAAATTTATTCATTCGCCTGTATACAGAAAGATATTTTTTCCCATAATAAGACAAACTGTCCATCATAATTCATAATGTTCTATAAATGTGTAATTTTTGAGTCAACTGTATTGAAGTCAAGTTGACCGAATCCAATTGAATTCAGTAGAAGAATATGAAATAAATCGAGGATTTTTCCCGATTTAAATTGGATCGATTTCAATAAAATATCGCAAGATGAAAGTTGTAAAATAAAAAATTTATTTGTAATTCAATAGAAAAACCAACTAGAGTAGGTATCTACTAATACTATTCGTCTAACACTTATGTTTGAGATGGGTCTGTGTGATTTATATAAATCCGATAAAATACGATTGTTACAGTTAAAAATTATATCAAAACGAAAAACGAACGCTTACAAATCTATTTAAACTGTTGGTTGATTTTTCTTTTTTTCATTGGACTTTCCTTGAAATATTTGATATAACAGACTAAACGTTTATCTGGTAATCTATTGTTAAAAACTAGTGAACACCACCGTGTGTTTTGTATATCAAATGAACGTGTGTACGTTTCACTATAAAGGATTCCTTTAATATTTTACAGAGCATAAAGTGAATAACAAAAACAAGAGAAAAACGTGGAAAAGAATCAAGGAACCATCCATTTAACAAGCAAAAAAAAATATGTCGAATTTTCCGTTATTAGCGAATTTTTTTTAAAAAAATTGGCTTATGACGAGATCTCATTTTATATAGTAGTACATATTTATATATTTATATATGTATACCCACGATAACTGCCGAAAAAATACTCCAATCTTAATGAAACTTGGTACAAAAATCGGTCTTTGGGATAGCTTGGATGAGTTCGTTGGCCAGACCGCTAAGGCCAACACTTTTGGAATAAGAGCTGAAGAAATGTTAAAAAAAATCATTTTCAATATTACATTTGCTTAGATTTTGATGAAAATTAAAATAACAGTAGAGCCGACCATTCTCTATGACCCAGAAAAAAAATCATCAAAATCGGTTCATTGGATCGCAAGAAAAATGCAAAAAAATTTTTTTGAGTATAAGCAGTAAAATCGATTATCTCAGGTGGCTATATGTTCTCTGACTATTGATATTAGAAAAAAAATTGAATATCGCGGGGGGGCAACTAATTTTGACAGTTAATATTAGACGCAAGGCCTGCTAGAGAATTTCGCTTGAAAAAATCAAGCAGGCCTTGATTAGACGTATTAGACAAACAACAAACTTCATTATTATTTTTTTTTAGTGTTTCTTATTGTTTGTGGATTAAAATATATTAATTGTCAGTATCATAAGAATGTTTTGCAATTAATATTTCAGTATGTAGATACATAAAAAAATTCGCTATATAAGGTACTTGCTGCCTTTGGAGATTTTTTTATAATCGGAAAATGTAGAAAAAAACTTTTGCAATATTAGAAAATAAAAATGTTTCATTTCGCAGATAGGACAGTCGGTAATAATTATAAAACATTTCATAATCTTAAAAGTATTCAGAACTGGAAAGGAATCATTGAAACAAATCCACCATTTATGTAAAATTCCACAATACATACATAAATTAACAATACCAACATAACATTATTGAAAGTAACATAGAAAATAATTCAAGTGAAATCTAGATTACGTTATACGCATAAGTTAAATCCTGTTATAACGAAATATCGACTTTTTAGACGGACGATATTAAAATCATTGGAATTTCCAAAAATCTATGCATAGAAAGTTAATTTAACTCGTTATAGATTAAATTATTCGTTCCATCATGTTTTTTTTCTTGTATTGGTCGTCTTTTAAAAATTAGAAAACTGTATAAAATTACAATGCAAACGAGAGAAAGTTTATTGAGAGTACATAAAAAAAATTAAATAATCTCTTAAAAATAAAAAAAAATCTCCAAAGGCAGCAAGTACCTTATATAGCGAATTTTTTTATGTATCTACATACTGAAATATTAATTGCAAAACATTCTTATGATACTGACAATTAATATATTTTAATAACATTGAATCAACTAATAAATTCATTTCCCCGATGTTATTTTAATATTTATGATTTTTATTGAAAAATACTTTTAATCCACAAACAATAAGAAACACTAAAAAAAAAACTAATAATGAAGTTTGTTGTTTGTCTAATACGTCTAATCAAGTCCTGCTTGATTTTTTCAAGCGAAATTCTCTAGCAGGCCTTGCGTCTAATATTAACTGTCAAAATTAGTTGCCCCCCCGCGATATTCAATTTTTTTTCTAATATCAATAGTCAGAGAACATATAGCCACCTGAGATAATCGATTTTACTGCTTATACTCAAAAAAGAGATTTTTGCATTTTTCTTGCGAACCAACGAACCGATTTTGATGATTTTTTTTCGGGGTCATAGAGAATGGTCGGCTCTACTGTTATTTTAATTTTCATCAAAATCTAAGCAAATGTAATATTGAAAATGATTTTTTTTAACATTTCTTCAGGTCTTATTCCAAAAGTGTTGGCCCTACCAGTCTGGCCAACGAACTCATCCAAGCTATCCCAAAGACCGATTTTTGTACCAAGTTTCATTAAGATTGGTGTATTTTTACGGCAGTTATCGTGGATATACATATATAAATATATATATATATATATAAATATATATATATATATATAAAAATTTTAACGAACGGTGGATATGGGTTCCTGAGGTCCCAAAACGAACTTCTGTGCAAAAATTTTTCGAAAATTCAAAAGTGAGGATCTCGTCATTAGCTAATTTTTTTTAAAAAAATTCGCTAATACGAAACATATCACGATTATCGAAATGGAAATTAGTGAAAACTTTTATTATTTAATCATTATTATTAGTATAATTGTACTGATTAAATAGTGCAATAAACATGAAAAATAATCTTCATTTCTTAACTGTTTCATAATTTTCCAGTTGAAAATGAAATATTTATCAAATACTTGGTGATTGTTTTATGTGTAATTCTCGTTAAACTATGGTAAAAGTGTTTTGTATTATCAATACACTTTAAGCAATTATGGTCTTGACCATCGACCTACTTTAAAATATTTCACATTATATTTACTACAATTATATTAATTATACAGGGTGGAAGTGAAATGTCTGACAATACTCAAGCGTTACTATCCCAATATGGAATAGAGTACGATAGCGGGTCAAAGAGAAAGAATTGTTTTCGATAAAAACTGGACAATTTTGAACCATTATTTGAAGGCTGCTGGATATTATAGATACTAACCTACTATAATATTACTATTGTTACTTTATAAATATAACACATCTCGGATTTTCAGGGCATTGAGCTACAAAAATCTTTATTATAAGCTATCGAAAAGATTGCTCGATTTCAATCGCTCTGAGAATGTTGGAGAAATTTTTAACACTTTTTCTCAAAAATAATGCCAAACAAACCCCCTAATATATCATATAAGTCAGCTCAGTTTTTCTGGCCCTACTCGTGAATTAAAAATTGGCAGGCAATTCAATTACACCATTACAAAAATACTATTCGGCTCTTACTTTCGCAATTGATTCTCCAGTGTTTTTAATACTGATTGCCACTCCTATATAAAATACAAATCATCATTTTACGATAATCTTTCGATTATGTTTCGCATTAAGGCAAACCATTCTGTATATTTTCTATTTAACTCATTTAACTTTAATTTAAATCTACAAGCATTACTTCGTCATGCAAATTATTTAAAATATCAATTAAATTATACAAACACAAAAAAAGTCAGAAATAAGAAAAAAGTAAACCAGCAAAGAAGGTCAACAAGTTTATACAAACGATCCCAGTTACTGTTATTAGACAAATATTTTAAGTTTTAATTTAACTGAAAAAAAAACACGCCAATCATAATCAAAAAATAAAGACACGATTTGTATGTTTAACATTCAATTATTGATACAACAACCAACAACGGTAAAAGGTAAATATATTCCTTGTATTTCAGCATCTGGTAAACCTTTACAACATATTGCTATAGAATCTTTCTATAGGTGTATGTATTTTTATAATTAAAATCAAACATCGACAACAAATCGATTATTTTTAACTTCCCGCTAAGAAAATTGAAAATTTTCCAAATTTCGGGAAGTTATTGGTTTCACCCCGATTTCCGAAAATTGAATTTTCAGCAGATCTCGACGTTTTGGGACCCTAGGAAGCTATTTTGACTATTTTTGCGACGGGTGTCTGTATGGCTGTATGTGTGTGTGGGAAGACTATGTAAGCAGCTCATAACTTTTGAACGGATTCACGTACTGAAACGCTCTTTACGGCATTCGAAAGGGTTCCACCAAACTTAGATTTCGCGTAAGTTTGAACCGATTCGACCCGATAGATTTTGAAAAATTCCAAAAAACCGAAAAATTTCTTTTGTTAACATCATGTATTTTCAAAATAACTATTAAGCTGCTGTACCGATCAATTCCATAAACTAATCAGCTCTTAACCTTAACTAATGACGTCGAATTCCGTTTGAACGATCAAAATCGGTTGATTCGTTCACGAGTTATCGTTGTCGAAAAATATCGAAAAAAGTGTTTTTTCAATATAACCTCAAAATTACTTCACCAATCAAATTTGACCCTCTCGCAATAATTTAAGAGCTTGAAAAAGTGCGTCGAGTGCCGCAAAGCTCGTCAAAATCCGTTGATTCGTTCACGAGTTATCGTTGTCCAAATATATCGAAAAAAGTGTTTTTTCAACATAACCTCAAAATTACTTAACCAATCAAATTTGTACCTCTCACAATAATTTTAGAGCTAAAAAAATGCGTCGAGTGCCGCAAAGCTCGTCAAAATCCGTTGATTCGTTCACGAGTTATCATTGTCGAAAAATATCGAAAAAAGTGTTTTTTCAACATAACCTCAAAATTACCTAACCAATCAAATTTATACCTCTCACAATAATTTGAGGGCTTAAGAAACTGCGTCGAGTGCCCCAAAGCTCGTCAAAATCCGTTGATTTGTTCACGAGATATCGTTGTCGATAGATTTCGAAAAAAAAAAAGATTTTTTTAACATAATTTCAAAATTACTCAACCAATCAAATTTGTATACCTCACAATAATTTTAGAGCTTAAAAAACTGCGTCGAATGCCGCAAAGCTCGTCAAAATCCGTTGATTTGTTTGCGAGATATCGTTGTCAAAAGTTTTTGAAAAAGCGTTTTTTCAACATAAGCTCAAAATTCCTTAACCAATCAAATTTGTACTCCTCACAATAATTTTGGAGCTTTAAAAACTTAGCGGGAAGTTTCAGGAATCCTGCAGGGTCAATCCCATTTCAGATTTTTTTTACTTCAAATAATCAATGAAAGATGTAGTGAAAGAAAAATAACATATAAACACAAGTATGTATACAGCAACTGAGTGAATTAAGCCTTATAAACTGAAACCTATTTCACAAGAGATGGAGGAAAAGTAAAGGAGAAGACAAAAAAACACCAACGAAAACAAAAATACCGGATATTAGATTTAGGAAACACCCGCGCGTTTTAATCTAAAGATAAGATATCTTCTTATAAAAAGAAACAATAATGGAAAAGACACACACACATGTTTATTATACGTATAGAATAGAAAGCGGCAAACGACAAAACGAGATAGAGAGAAAGAGGTAAGGGAATGTATAGAATGACAAAAAAATTAAATTTTTATATTAAAATTGATATGGAACACATACCTTTATATGTACCTACACCTAAAAATAAAATGTAATAAAAATCGAATATCCTATTGGATAAAAACAACAAAATAATAATAGAAGTTTTTTTATTATTTGGTTTATAATATACAGGGTGTACAACTTAATTTCACCACTCGGTTCCCTTAATTATGCAATGTCGTAGCTTGCCTCATATTTTACTACATTTGACATTTGCCAACAAATAACTCAATGAAAAACAAGTAGCTGAATCAAGCCACGGTTCTACGTAACCAAAAGCATAGCCAACTTAGACGTGGAATAACATTGTACACGCTGTATAATATATGTATGTATAAGATACTTTATTCCGGTCCTGATATCAAGAATATTTGATTTTTGTATCCTTATATATCGCCGGATGTATTACATCCTGAAAGATGAAACGCTAAAGGCCAATTTAATGTCAAACACAAGGACATAGTTGATTGGCTTTGTGTTATTTTTTCTTATTCTTCTTTCCCCTCAGATTATTAAAATAATTAAAAACTAATAATAATTGTAATAAAAAATGAAAACAATGAAAATATCTACAGAATGAAGTAATTCTATTTGATTTATAATTGAGTTGTAATTTAAAAGAGAACCTCTTAATTAATCTTCTTATAATTTACTATCTATACCTTGATTTTTATTCAAATAATATTAAATTATAGTTGTAATGATTTCCTGGTATAATAAATATTTCATTTATAGAAATACATACACAGGTGTTTAAAGATCTTTACCATTTCTAAGTTATATACTTACATCAAACTCAATAAAACTTCATAATAAAGTTCTTCACATTAATAATAATAATCAGAATTGTCACTTGTTATACTTTATAACTTTATATTAAGTTTTATCATTTTGACTAATAATAATAATCATCATGTTAAGCAATAAATTGTTGTAAATGAATTTATTTGATGGAAATTTCTCAGTTATATATTTCCAACAAGTTTTAAAATTCTTATACATGTGAATGCCAATTGAAACTAGTAGTAGTAGAAACATTAATAAGAAAATGTATTTATCATGGCCTTCATTGATGTTGGAAAAATCATAAATTAAACTTATTTGAGAGATATAATCTGACGATAATAATGGAACTGACTGCTCTTTATTAAAGTTCCTATAATGTAGGATACACAAGAGCTAGAGATAGCATGACATAGTCTGGTCAGTGACAGTTCTTTTAGCAAAACATTGTTCTTTATTATAACATTTATAACTTAAAATTTAGCTTAGGACTGTAGACCTTCTTTAAATTATCGCGCGACAATCGCCAGCGCACCATATAAACAAAAGTGACCGTCAATTCTTAGTTCAATCGCAATTCCAACCAGAATAAACGGGGCAGAACTGCGCCAACTTATCCGACTTAATGGAGTGCTGATAAAAGGTTAAATAAATCCTAAGGCATAACTGCACCAAGTGCATCCAAAGCAAGGGGTTAAATCGTGTATTACTCTATTCATTCGATTACTAACGATAGCCGATTCTAAGCAACAGTTTAATTTTCCAAGCAATTTTTAATGGGCCTGAGTTATAAACAAATTTAGAAATTTCACTCCTATATAGTAGGTGATGATGTCAACGCCTTACACTACCATCAAAGTAAACGCGACACTCTAACCGCGATTGGCGCAGTTCGACTACAGCCAAATAATAAACATTATATTTTTCTAACTTGTATTTCAGTTTATGTATCTAGATTGTCTAGAACACAATTCATTTCTCATACGTACCTAACTCACTGAAAAGGCGTTAAAAACATTTGGCTACGATATGACGCATAAAAACTTATTGGTAAGCCCTAACCAGCATCTCAATATGGCACTTAACCACAGCCTATTGAATGATTATGGGTTATCGAAAATATTTGCAACAGTTAGTACATCCAGAATAATTATTATAGATTACAGAATTTAGCCTTCGATACACTAATAATATTTCCGTAAACTAATTGCCCCAATTTATTACAACAAGATAGACAACAAGAACAGCAATAATGTAAAGTTTCAATTACATAATAATCTTACATTTACGTAAATCAAGTAGATACTATCGTTCCTCAAGAAAAAAAAATAACATAAGAATCATAACATATTTCATCAATATTAACAAATCGCGCAAATGAAAATCAACAAGTTCTCACGTAAAAGTTTTGAAAACTATATTTATGCATAAATTTATGTACTATACATACGTTGTAGTACTATTTTGTGAAACATTCTGTACATACAGATGACTTTTATGGTTATTTATTATTAATTATTAAAATTCTTGTAATTCGGTAGTATCGATTAAATTTTTATTTTATTCACTAGGCTAAAGAAATAGAAAAACCGAATTGGTATAATAAAATATTCATTGTAAAAATTCTAAATAATCGGTAATTTTGTTTTTGAGGACGATTATTAATAAATATTTTAACACCTTAACAATTTTTCTTCTAGTAGGTATAATAATAATAATAATAATAGTACATATATTATATAACAAGGGACTAAAGTGCAGAATTTCACCCATAGAGTGGAAGTTTATAAACCACACGAGGGGCGAAGGAAAGCCTTTTAGTCCCGAATTATATACACTATTTTTTGCACTTTCTAAAATATTTGGGTATGAAATTCAAAATTTTTGTTATTGACAATGGACCGCCGCAGTTGTCGTTGTGATATTGTGAGGATATATTGATGCTACGATTATCTAACTATTTTCAGGTCTAACATAAAGAGAGTCTATGGGAATTCACTGCAAATATCCCATTTTTGTAGGTGCCGCTCAACTTTCATATCGTTCAAGTTGTGATGTTACTGCCCTAAAATCGGTTCCTAACTTATAACGTTATAACTTAAAATCGATGAAATTTTAAAATGACTAAGATCTTGTTTTTATTTAATAATTGCAATTGGAACAAAACGAAACTTGTCAATTTAATTTAACTGCAAATCTTATTTTAAAGTACAAGCATTTTTCGCATTTTTGGTTTATTTTTAAAATACTTGCAAAATTTTAGAATTTTTTATATACCTAAATATTACGTATACTATTTAAATAATAGTAATATATTGTTTGTTAATAATTAATAATTCTTCAATAGATTGAGATTTTTTGGAAAACAAGAGGTACATGGAAACAATACCAGGTGAAAGTTATTATCTCTTCATATAATATTAACCAAAATTGTAGTAACAAGTCTAAAACTTGTTTTTATTTCCTTTTAATTATTAAACAATAGATTTCCATTCTCTATAGGTGTAAAAGTCCATTACTTTTATCATACCTATACACATTTTGAAGATTCATAAATTATAAAAAAAAAATATATAAACATTAGATGAGAATAAACCGTAAAAACTGACATTTCAAACATGTTGCTAAATTTGTTATCAATACTGTAGATATAAAATATTCCAATTATAACTGAATAGAATTTCTCAATTAGCCTGATAATAAAAAAAAATCTCCAAAGGCAGCAAGTACCTTATATAGCGAATTTTTTTATGTATCTACATACTGAAATATTAATTGCAAAACATTCTTATGATACTTACAATTAATATATTTTAATAACATTGAATCAACTAATAAATTCATTTCCCCGATGTTATTTTAATATTTATGATTTTTATTGAAAAATACTTTTAATCCACAAACAATAAGAAACACTAAAAAAAAAGTAATAATGAAGTTTGTTGTTTGTCTAATACGTCTAATCAAGGCCTGCTTGATTTTTTCAAGCGTAATTCTCTAGCAGGCCTTGCGTCTAATATTAACTGTCAAAATTAGTTGCCCCCCCGCGATATTCAATTTTTTTTCTAATATCAATAGTCAGAACATATAGCCACCTGAGATAATCGATTTTACTGCTTATACTCAAAAAAGAGATTTTTGCATTTTTCTTGCGAACCAATGAACCGATTTTGATGATTTTTTTTCTGGGTCATAGAGAATGGTCGGCTCTACTGTTATTTTAATTTTCATCAAAATCTAAGCAAATGTAATATTGAAAATGATTTTTTTTAACATTTCTTCAGCTCTTATTCCAAAAGTGTTGACCCTACCAGTCTGGCCAACGAACTCATCCAAGCTATCCCAAAGACCGATTTTTGTACCAAGTTTCATTAAGATTGGTGTATTTTTACGGCAGTTATCGTGGATATACATATATAAATATATATATAAATATATATATATATATATATATATATATATATATATATATATATATATATATATATATATATATATATATATATATATAAAAATTTTAACGAACGGTGGATATGGGTTCCTGAGGTTCCAAAACGAACTTCTGTGCAAAAATTTTTCGGAAATTCAAAAGTGAGGATCTCGTCATTAGCTAATTTTTTTTAAAAAAATTCGCTAATAGGAGTGAATTATTCCAAATATAGTATGACTAATTAAATCTATTCATACAAAATTTTTATTATTGTTGTGTTATCGATAAGTCAAATTTCTTGGAAATTTTGCCAAATGACAAATCATCTGTTGACAGAATTTTCCTTTTTTATCTTTTTAGAGACAATGGAATGACCTCTAATTGAAAACCCACAATAAGAGAGGAAAAAAATACGATTTACATCTCTAATATAGTGAACCAAAATTGATTTGTCCTCCAATGAAGAAAACACACAAAACGACTTAGAATGACTCAAGGATCCTCCAAATATTGATTTTTTTCTTATTTTTTAAAACGAACGCATTTTGACCAACCAACCAATAACCCTGTATATAGGAGATAAATTAATATACCTACATTAATAATGAGAGAAATAATTCAAAATAAAATAAAAAAGACAATATTTATGTAATAGATCATCACACAATCAAAATTTACTTGTATTTCAAAATAATCACCATGGCCTAGAAATCCAACACGAATTTTATGCAACTTTAAACATTTCTTAATTAGAAAATTAACCATTATTTTCTTATTTTTTTTATAAAAAACTTTTAACCTTCTAAACTTGGACTTTGCTCTATTATAATTCTCTGTAATTTTGACAAAAACAAAAAAAAAGTACAGCACGATTTGGAAATTGTATATTTTTTAGAGCACATCGAACTTGTTATTGTTGCTCGTTCATGGTGGTAATTTCGGAAATCAAATCAGACCTGATCATGCAATAATCAAATAAGAAAAATTCACCCATATTTAAATAATGAAATATCCATTCTAATTAAGTATTACATATTTTTTATAAGATGTAAAATTAGTGAGGCATAACGAACGAAAGCCAATTCATTAAAATATTTAAACAATAAAAAAAATGTTCTAATTAAAGCGTAGATTTTTTTTAATAACGGAAGTTAAATCATACAAAACCAATAGAGAGGAAATTAAAGGCAAATATTGTATAATTAATGTAATTTTTAATTAATTGAAAATACCGCAAAAATTTCAAATTGATCACGTACTATATTTAAGTATAGTTGAATTGTCAATTTAGCTAAAATTTGAAAACATTCAATTATTTCTATCTTTGTCAATTGCCGATTGTTTTTGCTTATATTACTGTTTTTAATCACTGTCCTTGTACAATTTAAACTTTCAATTAATGTGAAAATGTGTCAATTGAAGGAGCCGTCACCAACGTTACCTTATACTAATTGAAAAATTGCCGTATTTCTCTTAATTTCCAGTTTAATCAATAAATAGGTTTTAGGATTAACATTTTGGTGAATTCGTATAGAAACAATCGAAGATCAATCGAAACAGCTGATTTGACAGTTTCCAGCATGACAGTTGTTGGACGAAATTATAAACCTAACCAAACTTTTTTTTAAATATTTATTACCGTAATATTTTCGAATTTAATTGTAATAAAAATAAATAAAATTGTAAAATACTTACCAAATTGTTGATAGTTGTAGAATTGACAAGTGAACAAGCCTACTACTTTCTATCGTTATAAAACACTTTCCACCAGATTGCTGGTGACACATACACAGAAATTCAACACTGTTTACACCTTGTCGCATTATCTTTCTTTGCACACTACAATGGAATTGATCATATTTTATAACCGGAAATAAAATTGGTCCGATTTTGCAATTTTCTCTTTTATCAATAAAAAAATTCAATACGTCGTCTTACTAGTTTTATTTAAACGTAGAGAGCAATAGGATAGAACAATAATGATGATGATAATAAAGAGAAAAGAGACTCACGAAAACATTTTATAGAGAAGAAAAAACCGAACGTACCGCTCACTACGACGACAACAGCAACACTGTCAACTTTCAACTGTTGTCGATTGGCCAACTAGATTGAATATGGTGGGTTCGTTTCAATCTTTCCAAGTGGCGTGCGTCCACCATTCCCCATCCCCACTCTTTATCACCGTACAATTATCAATCGATCTCACTCATATACATTTACAACGAAATCAATCCATCTTGTTTCTATTCAAATGACAGAACGATCTGCGCAACCATTGTGTGATTTCACGTGTTTTTATTTATATTAATGTGCGCATACTAAGAGATGGCGCTGATTTAAATTATGGGGATGAATACATCTATAGAAGGTGGAAGGGTGTATATTAAGGGTGACGCTGGAAGTAAGCAACTTTATGGAGATTCCATTAGGAAGTAGAACTAAAAAATCTGGAAACGTTTTTCGAAAAGCAGCGTCCAAAGTAGCCCCATTTTTCTAAATTAAAAAACAGCAAGTGTAGCCTCGAGACTCCTGTACTACTTTTCCTGGAATTCCAACTTATTGCCGACAATCATCACACACATTTCAAGATTTTATAAGACAAGGCACGCCTTCTCATAGATACACATCAACTGCTCTTTTAAATTCGCAAAGAAATTGGGGATGTGTTGGACAATTCGATGATCTCTCGAGCGGTACCTTATAAGGCGAAGCAGTGCCGTAACTAGGGTGAGACGAGCGAAACATAATCAACGAACGAATACGAATTGACGAAAATGTAAACATCAAAATGTTAGGTATGGACAATGAACCAAAAGTGAAGAAACATCACGAACAGTTAGTTATTCATTTCATGTTGGTTCTTCAAAGGAACACAGGCGTCACAGGCGAAGAGGCGAATGTACGGTCTTTGCATTTGTTTGTTCGTGTTCCTGAATGTTGGGGTGGGTTCGTTGTTTTAAGTTGTTCATTCGCATTTGTTCGTGTTCGTTCGTTAGATGTGGGCGCGGCTTGAGGGGCAAACATGGAGTAGGTAAAGAGTGAATGAGGTCTATCTCATATGGGTGTTCAACCAAATTTTACCCTTTAGTTACAGTGGCGCCTTCTAAAGGGCCGAAACCTACAATACTAATTATAATTTTTTTGAAGAAAATAATTCCATAAAATATATCAATTGACGTTGGCACTAAAAAAATGGATTATTTTGTACAAATATCTGTTAAAAGTAATATAAAAAAATGATTGATTGAACGAATGGATAAATCCAGGAGCGTATCAAGGGGTGATGAATTAGAAACGCAGACATTTTTAGTAAATTTGAGTACGGTAACTTGACTTACAAGGAAAGGCTTTTTAAATTATTAGTTTTCGTCCAATTTTGCTTACACTTAGAGACTTGGCCTATTTTAGGGGTACTTTTGAGTTCAAGACTAGATCTTCAGACATTATTGTCTCAAATCATCTTTTTTTTCTTTTGGAAAATTTTTCTAAATGAAAAGCCACTATTGAGTCATTTTTACTCGAACGTCAAGCTGTATTCATGACCTTCAACTACAATTTTGAAAACTTTGTGCCGTGACTCAATTTTTTTTTTGCAGTTTTTACTCTTAGGTGGTCATTTTAGAACAGAAATCTTCGCTTTTTAAGAAATGTTTGTCTTAAATTATCGGTTTTTGTTAGTGAATTACAAAAAGGAAGAAATGTAGACATTTTCAGTAAATTTTAGAGTTGTGACTTATAGACAAGACTTTTTAAATTACCAATTTTCACCAAATTTTGCTCTGGCCCAGATGCTTGATCATTTTTTTAATAACATTTTTTAGTTTAAGACTACATCTTAAGAATTATTGTCTTAAAATATCATTTTTTTTCTAAGTCTTGTTCTCTCACTCTCAAAGATGACTTGTGAACAGTGGCGTTACGGAAGATATCAGCCCCCCCTGCAACAAAAGGGCCTGAATGATTTATCTAGAGATTGAAAGTAAAAAGACACTTATTAGGTACATTACTGAGCGATTTGCAGCTTCTCAGATACTTCTATTTTATTTCAGAATCGAATTTTTAGTTTTTTGAGACTTGTTTGTCCTAAGTTATGGAAATTAGACGATTCAGAAATTTCTAGTCAATTTTTTAACTGAATTGTTAACGTTTAGTTCAATTTATATTTTTAAGTTTATCCTAAGTCACTAACAATAAGTCATTTAGCAAAATTGTGCAAAGGTAACAATTTTTGACACTTTTAATCGATTTTAGAGCTAGATTCCCGAATTTGAATCTTATCTTTGCCCCAAGCACAAACTTGCCATGTTAGTCCACTGAGGCTAAAAAGAGGTCCTGTTACTTTTCTACCTATATTACAGAATTAAAATCCCTAATAACTATTACATGTCTAAGTATATAAATGGAGTTTGTTGTAGAAAAATCAATAATAATTTAGAAACTAATCGTGTAAAAGATTATAGAACGGTGTAATTATTGTTATTAACTAGGGTATAGTTGTGGGTTAGGGTAGAGTTATATACTAGATCAATAAAATTGTGAAATTATTTATAGATTAAAGGAACTACTGTAAATAATTGATTATATCAATCGAAATTACACCGTTACTGTATAATTTAACTAATTTCGGTAGGTCAACTTGACCAGATTTCGATGATTTTTTATTGATACTTTATTTGAAGACGTACTTATTAATCTTGTTAATCAACTTAAAGGAAGAAAATGAGGATTCAAATTGAGCCTAGAAAGTCATATTTTTTTAAAAAAAATATCTCAAAAACAGCTGAAATTTTTGATTTTTTTATCCTTGCAACGAAATGAATTTGTAGATGGTTATTCACCACCTTTTTTCGTGATAACCTACCCTTAAGATGGATGTGCCAAAATAAAAATTTTAATGCGAATAAAAAATTATCGAGTAAAAAATAGCAATTCGGGGCCTTTATAAATTATAAAATCATCAATTATCTACAAAAAATCCCTTTTTGTTTCTGTTTTTTACCTTAAATAAAAAACAGTTTCAGGTCTAGTGGTTGTTGTCCCTTAAACTTTCGAAAATGTTGAACAAATAATTGACATTGATGGGTTGTACAGGTAGAATTATCAGCGATTCCTTTCTGTTTTATAAAATAGAAATTATAATAAAAATTATCGTTGCCTACAAATGGTAATTACAACTTTTCTTACAAATGTTTAACTGCTCGTAATTAGTAACGAATACGTTTTTAAATACGTAAATACGTAAAACGTCAATCATAGAATAGTTTCATTAATTTACGTGTGTTCGGAGTCTATTAATAAATAATTTAACCCAATCATCATTTAGTCCAGCATTGACGAACCGAACACCTATAATTCTTCCATCAGTAAATATTTATATTGAAGTAAATTTAGAATTGAATCAGGGACTGATTTAGGCATGATCTTTATGGACTACAACCAGTGCCGGATTAACCAATAGACACTTAAGACAAATGTCTAGGGTCCGTGATTCGGAGGTTCCCGACTTCGGTACATAAATAAATAAACATGAATCTTTAAGAATTTTCTCGATATGTTTGTTAGTTTTCCGATAACTAAAGAAAATTAAAAAAAAATCGAACAGTGATGCTGGGCATAATTTTAAAGATAGAGAATCATACTCTCATATTTAGAAAGACGATAAATGGACAAAGGACATGAAGCAAGCACAAGAGAAAATTTTGAAATTAAGTGATTTAGACGAACATTTTCAACTCCTTTTTCACCTATTAATAAGAACTATTAAAATCAATTAATTTGACTGATGATTAGTATGGAAATATCGGTAAATTTATCTACTTTCACGACCAAATCATTAAGAAAATATTTGAAAATCTATATTTTCATTTTCTAGTCGACTATGTTTCTGGCAATGTACTAGATCTCACCGCGTTTATACCAAATCTAGTGGTACGCGGTGGATTAAATCACAACAACAATAACGATAACAATACAAGCATGGGCGACTAAAAAATGAAAATATAGACAGTTTTTAATATACATACATATATTTTTAATTATAATGATATGGTCGTGAAAGTAGATAAAATTTCCGACATTTTCATATCAATCATCAGTTGAATTGATCAATTTTAATAATTGTAGATAAGATAAGGTTAAAAAGGGGGTTCATGGATTCAATAAGTCGATCTAAGGGCCGGTATTTTTTCTTCCCAATAAAGTGGCCGATACGTATTGGCAAGATATGTTATAGGCCAGATTAATCTGGCCTATAAGTTTCTACCGTCTTTCTTCTAAATCTTATCTGGTGAATAGCTATTGGACACTTTGCGTTGTTGTCAATGTGCTGTTCTTGTAGAAAGAGACAAATATATATAAAATTTCAATAAGTAAAACAATGATAGAACAACGAGTCTAAGCGCGAAGAAGCAAATGATTTGAAATTTATAATTTAGGGCCGGTATTTTTTCTTCCCAATAAAGTGGCCAATACGTATTGGCAAGATATGTTATAGGCCAGATTAATCTGGCCTATAAGTTTCTACCGTCTTTCTTCTAAATTTTATCTGGTGAATAGCTATTGGACACTTTGCGTTGTTGTCAATGTGCTGTTCTTGTAGAAAGAGACAAATATATATAAAATTTCAATAAGTAAAACAATGATAGAAAATCAGTCTAAGCGCGAAGAAATAAATGATTTGAAATTTATAATCTAAAATTATAACTTAAATAACAATTTACTATAAACAATTAGGGTTGTTTGCAGTTCTTCGGACAGAATTAAAATAATTTTATAAAAACTGATTTTATTTCGATTAACGGTTCAAACATAAATTGCTTTCAAATTAATCAACCCAATCAATTCGTTGATTAATTTGAATACCCATATACACATACTATAGTATGGATTTTTGGTTTTCTAATAAATTGCTTTATTTCTATTAGGAAATATACAGGAAGTGTACTGACAATTATTTTGTAAAATTTTCAACAATACTGTTGCTATGTGCTTTACGAGTTGTGTAAAGAATTTTCGGGTATTCCTACAGACAAAAGCGGTAATAAAACTTGATTCAAATAAAATGAATTCAATGATAACCAATTCTGATTCTATGATTATTGTAGGAATAATTTGAAACAAATATAAGAATTTTTGTTAACGTTAATCATGTTTTATTTATTTGTACTTTTTTTTATTGTAAATTAAGGAAATTAAAAAAAAAAATCAAAAGAAACAAACAAATTTTAGCAACACGTTTTCACTCAGTACGTTGTCACCGAATTTTAACGAATATTTTTAGGTAAGATTCCTCCCAATAACTAGTTATAGGCCAGCCCATGTACCCTACAAGTTATCGGCCGAATAAGGCCACTTTAAGTGGACTTTAGCGTTAACGGGAAGTAAAAAGACGCACTTTTACTTAACGGGAACTTTATCTGCTGAATAAGCTATTGGCCACTTTATTGGGAAGAAAAAATACCGGCCCTAGGGCTCTCAAATTTAACGGTCCGCTCCTGAACTAATTGTAAGTCGAGTTAATTTCGTATGATCTGCTACATTATTTACTGATGAATAAGACAAGAAAAACTCCATCCATTAATTATTATAATGATAATGATTATTTAAAAATCTTTGACAAACTTCAATCACAAACACTCATACACAGCCAGTAATCTATAATAAAAAAAAAACGAGATACTAAAGAGAGGAGAAGACGGGAGAGGAAAAAAAGTGAAATTTGAACAACAAAGATCCGCCCCTTGACAAGATAGAGTTTTAATTAATTTGGAAATAATGAAGTTTCAGTTTCTCATTAAATACTTCCGAATAAATAAATTGGATGATCTTTTCTAAACAAAACTGTACAAGAGAAAAATAAATAAAAATACAGGAAAGCGTCTAATAAAGTCGGATATAATTGGAAAGTTGCTGTGGTAGTCTTTGTTGTTGTTCTTCTTTCTATAATATCAAAGTCAATTTCTTGTTCTAGTCTCTAACTAACTATATTCATATTCATATTATATTCAGATATTAAAATTGTGACACAAAGGAAATAGTCAGCATTAAATCAAATTTATTCTTTGTTTAGATGTTTTACGGAAATTGAAGTTTGCAAGACGAGTTTCATACATATCTTTATCAAAAGCAAAGGAATATTACAACAAAAACAACACCAAAATAACTGATATTAATCATACTCGTTCTTAATTATTATTTTTTCTGAAACTAATCTTCTTGAGGGACACATCTGTCTGCTGTCAATTATAAAACGTAAAAACTTTGAAAGAAAATCCTTATAAATCCTCTCGGGTGAAGTAGCGAAGAAGATGATGGAGAGAAGGTTGGTTAGTTTGACGATCGAAATTAACAATATTCTAAATTCTGTTTATTTCTGTGGTATCTTCAGATTCTCTTTCACTCCTACTAGATGTCCACAAACAATCCAGTGTAGAACAAAGATAGAGTATATTCTTCCATCTATAAATTGTAAAAGCTGTTCGATTAAATTTCAAATCAAAGTTGGTTATTATTAATTTGACATTTGAATTGTATCTACCAAGGTCTGCTTGATTTTTCAGCTCAACGCTGTTTAACAGACCTATGTATTTGATCTGAATTGCTGCTTTTCACAAAACGAGAATTTTATTTTTACGATCGATGTACGAGAACAATGTTGTTCCAATTTTTTCAAGATACAGTGGCGATACGAAAAAATATCAATCTTACGAAGATCCTCTAAGCATTCTGAGTCAATTTACGTGAATAACTGACTAGTAAAAATTTCGACATTTCCGAAAAAAGTCCCGATGAGCAACACAGTCCTGCTTTCGCTTAAATGTTCCCTGGGGACCAACCTATAAATTCTTAAAGTACCTATTCTTCAAAACGCTCGTGAACTAATAGGAGTTTCACATGAATTGTATTTAGATTTTCATTCCTGTATAAAGACTGTTTCGTAAGTAACGCACAATCTTTTAGGGGTAGATAGGGAATTCTAAAAGACAAAGTTCTGTAACATTTAATCAAAGACCTTTTATTTCTTATTTTTAAACATAGGTAAGTGTAGATTTGTATTTGTTATCGATAATTACGATATCTTCGTCCGAAATTTACATTAATTAAGTATTTCGTTCCTGTTCTTATTATTGTTGACTTTTAATTAAATAATCACACCAACAACGTACTTCCTTCGTTGATTAAACAAAACTGTTGATATTTTCAATTCTATCTTGAATTTAATTAAAACAGATATCAAAATAAAACATTAACATGAAAAAACAAATAAATACAGAATGTTTCACGATAAATGGACATAATGTTTAATTCAAGTGATTTGTAAATCGCCTAAAAATTCGTCGCTTTATTGTTAATTAATTCAAACAGATTGACATATGGGGTGAAAAAGTCATCAAATCATAATCCATTATATGGAAATTATAATGTGCAACTCTATGCATACTGTTTCATATTAATGAAGTAGCTTGAATTGATTAACATTCTACTATCAATTAACATAAGCTGAAGACAAACAGTTTTAACGAAACTTTGTTAATAATATTCAAAATTAGCCAAGAGGAATTAAGGGTAAAATAACAATAATAATTCTAAATATTTATATTAACGTTCTATCAACAATCAAGAAAAAAAGAGAGAGATTCTTCTCCAAATATTGGTCGATTGTATTTAAAAATCAATGTTGAAATCGAGCCATTTATTGCACCACCATTACCATCACCCCTTATACTTGAAATTGATTGAAATCTACCCAACAATACAACATACAAATCATTTTCATTAAAATGTAAAATAGATGTTTGTAAGCGAGCAATTTATTTTAAAGATCACCGAAAATGTATTCGAACTTCAACTGGAATTGTTCATATTATATAGATATGGAGAAAACGAGATAACAGATAAGGGTAGTTCGTATAAACAATGGAAAATTTCCCTTTGCGACCTGAACAATAAAAAAATCAAGTAAATATCGCCCAATCGGCCTGATTGATTGTCAATGTAATACGTCAAGCTGTCAGTACCAATTTTTTAAGAATTGATGACAACTAATCAAGAATCATCCCTATTCACACACACACACATTCACATATTGTGACAGGCAAGATAAAAAATTAAATGCAAACAATATCCGATGATAATTTCAATCGTGATTTGTACGAAATCGACTATTCCAATCATCTGAACGAAATAAATCGAATACGTCAACGATTCAATTTGAATGAAATCAATGTGGATCAAAATATTGATTATTTTAAACTAAATTATAAACCACCCAACAAAATGCATTATCTACAATATCGACTAAATGATAATGATAGAAATAATCATGTGTTAGTTCTGTTTGATAATCATCAAAATTTCTCGAAATTATCACAACAATCAATGTCAACAATATGCAGTTTAAATACCCCAGAGATTAGTGGCTATGATGATGATAATTATGATGATCATGATGATGATAATAATCAAGAAATGCCAATAATTCATATAACAATAATTGGAGACAATAATGTTACTAGATTATCATCGAAAACAATCAAAATCAATGATAACACACATAGATTTACTAACTGTGTCGAGATTTCAAGATATTTCATTTTTGAACCATTTGAAATAACTGAAAATAAACAAGAGAATAATCGACAAAGAAGAAAATTGCGTATTTTAAAAAGTCTTCAATGTTGTTTTAACTGCCTTCAATGTAAAAAAAAATAATTCTAATTTATTTGAAAATATAGTTGTTGGATTTTAAAATGATTGTTATTAAATTGAAATTTATCCGGAATTTAAAACACATAGCTACTAGTTAGTTAAAAGGCGGATATCCTTATTTCTGAAGATATACACGTTGTATATTTTGTTTACTTCCTTCCGGTAGTTGTAGTGGTTGCAATAATAATAATAGTCAAAATCTAGTCCATGTTAAAATATATGGAGAAACATTAGTAAATAACAAGCTGTAAGTTGATATTCTAACTTGTATTTTGCATACTAAAATTGTGCTTTTGTATTGTTTGTATTATTCTTATTTTAGAAAAATAAACAAACTTCTCATTTTACTCACCATACTCAATTTGCACGCCGCTGCTTTTTTTTCTGCTATTCAATTAACTTTATCACAATTTCTATCTCGATTTGTTTGTTTCTATCGTGTTCTGAAACGAATCAATGTAGAAAAAAACACAAGAAATTGTTGTTTACAGACAGAGTCGCCGAAGTTTAAGCGCCCTGGTGCTAAAAAATCACACAATTTAATTAATAGACACATTCTACAAAATTCACAAGAAAGAGTTGTTGCAAAAATTGCTAGTATTTAGATTACATAGTTCTTCATTGTTTTCACTTTTAGCGAATTTTTTTAAAAAAAATTAGCTAATGACGAGATCCTCACTTTTGAATTTTCGAAAAATTTTTGCACAGAAGTTCGTTTTGGGACCTCAGGAACCAATATCCACCGTTCGTTAAAATTTTTTTATATATATATATATATATATATATATATATATATATAAACGATAACTGCCGTAAAAATACTCCAATCTTAATGAAACTTGGTACAAAAATCGGTCTTTGGGATAGCTTGGGTGAGTTCGTTGGACAGACTGGTAGGGCCAACACTTTTGGAATAAGAGCTGAAGAAATGTTAAAAAAAATCATTTTCAATATTACATTTGCTTAGATTTTGATGAAAATTAAAATAACAGTAGAGCCGACCATTCTCTATGACCCAGAAAAAAAAATCATCAAAATCGGTTCATTGGATCGCAAGAAAAATGCAAAAATATCTTTATTGAGTATTAACAGTAAAATCGATTATCTCAGGTGGCTATGTGTTCTGACAATTGATATTAGAAAAAAAATTGAATATCGCGGGGGGGCAACTAATTTTGACAGTTAATATTAGACGCAAGGCCTGCTAGATAATTTCGCTTGAAAAAATCAAGCAGGCCTTGATTAGACGTATTAGACAAACAACAAACGAATGAAATTTTATTAGTGTTTCTTATTATTTGTGGATTAAAAGTATTTTTCAATAAAAATCATAAATATTAAAATAACATCGGGAAATGAATTTATTAGTTGATTCAATGTTATTAAAATATATTAATTGTCAGTATCATAAGAATGTTCTGCAATTAATATTTCAGTATGTAGATACATAAAAAAATTCGCTATATAAGGTACTTGCTGCCTTTGGAGATCTTTTTTTTACATTAAAGATTCTTAGACATGTGCATTGTGGAATTATTCCCGCATCGTGCGGAAATATTTAAACACCAACTTGTGTACCGTGCTACAAAATTTTTTAAAAATAGAAGTATTTTCTCATTGTCTAAATTCTTAGGCGCTCCAAAGATAGTGGAGTCCTTGAACTAATTAACAAGGAGGCCCTGTATATAGGGACGCACTAAGCAATCAAGAGAGAGCCTTCGATATACATACGGGCGTCCAAAATTCGTATTACCAGTTTTTTGGAGATTATCTCTAAGGATGATCGTCTTTTTCTCTTTATGATCATCATAGGTTGTCCCATATGATTTGTACCTATACAGGGTGTAATCAAAATCACAATATTCAAAACTCGCTATTCTTACGTGAAATAAAGTACAATAAACATATTTTGACGGATCGAAAGAAAAAAAAATTACTAAAATTGCACAAATTTTGGACTATTGTTTGATGGTCGCTGGTTAAGTACTAACCTACCGTAATAGGTGTCAGTATAACACATCAAATTTCCATGAACAACACATGAATTTTGGTCTGCAACTGCTCGACATTTCCGACCAACACTGAATGCACAAATGTTTCGCATAGTCTCACAAAAAAATGACAAAACTATGATTTTCTAACAGACACTAATTAAAAATAGGAAAAAAGACCTTTAATTTGACAATAGATTTATTAAATTATGTTAATTATTTTCAGTGTTTTAATAATTTAAAGTTTATTTCTCTCCCGGCGCATCCACCATTTGTCACCATTTTTTTCTAATTTTGAAGGCCTATTGAATAGGCCTCCAAACAGTGTTATCCTAGGGCTTCCAAAGTTAAGTATCCGTTCCTGATAAGGGCTCATCCACTTTTTAATACATCCCTGTCCGTACTTAACAAATATCAAGAACTTGTTGCAAAAATTTTCCATTGATTTTCGTATCGCATTACATTATTGTTCAGATAAAGTTTTCTAAAATAGGTAATAACATTTAGGACACGAGTCAGATTCTATTCAACAGTAGATACGGATGTTTGTTGTAATTTAATCTTCGCTTTAAAATCATTATAATTCAACAAAATTCATTTTAAATTTTTTTAATTAATAATTGAATTAAATTCGTGTGATAGAATTTCCACGTTCCAAACTGCAATTGATTGATTAATTGATGGAATTCTGTGAAATTATCAATCAATTTCCTATCATTATTACTATTGTTATTTGCAAAGTTAATTTTAAAGTTTGTTTTACTGTTAAAAACAATAATCAAATACTAGTCTAGTGTAATTAAATTTCTTTCAAACAACCACCATCACACACATTGTATGCCAATGAAATTTAATAACTTTTCTGTTGGAAACTATTTCAATTTTCCTGCCTTATCAACAACACAAAATTGTTGACATTAATATTCCATCCAGCCTTGTTGGTGTCAATCAAAAATCATCCCAACTTTAACTAATTGTTGAGTAAATCCTGTAAAAATTAATCCAAACTTCATGAATTATATAACAGATAAAACAAATTATCACCCCCGATATAGATGAATGATAATCCTCCCTACTGGTTGGCGGGGGTAGGTAAAAAAACTGGGTAAAAAATTCTAACAATAACGGTATTTATGGATTCATCATTAAATCCAACTAGGTACTCTATCATTATTCTGTAGTATTAAATCTAAATGTTTAGATCGTTCCTATTATTGAATTTAAGCCGATTTAGTTAATTCCATTGTTGATAATAATTTTATAATAAAAGAAAACTATATTTTCTATATTTTGAAAATAACCATGCGCATCAACATCGATCGCTTCTCGAGGATTCTGGTCCAGGATTGACGACGACTAGGGAAACTGGATACGATGTGGGCGTAACATCAATTTCAAAAAATCTACATCAATGTATTTATTAAAATATCAACACCATCTATTAATTGTTTTATTAATTCAATATGTAAAAGGTGAGTTTGTTGTTGTTTTAATAATTTATTAATTAAAACAAAAAATTAATTTTCTAGCTGATATTAAACACATCGAAGCCAATCCGGATGCTAAACGTCTATATGATGATTTGTTAAGTAATTATAATCGTTTAATACGACCGGTACAGAATCACACAGAAGCATTGACAGTATGGTTAAGTTTGAAATTGTCTCAATTGATTGAGATGAATTTAAAGAATCAAGTAATGACAACAAATTTATGGGTTGTTCAGGTATTTTGCGATCGTTTTTCTTAAATTCTCAATTATTATTGTTGGATTATTAGCGATGGTACGATTATAAATTGCGTTGGGATCCGGAAGAGTACGGTGGTGTTGAGATGTTATACGTACCATCTGAACATATATGGCTACCTGATATTGTTCTTTTTAACAAGTGAGCTTTTTTTCTATTTTACATTTAACATAATATAGACAAACAAACAAAAAGAAAACAAACAACATCAAAGAGATTAAATTTATTGTATGTTGGCCATTATTAAATCATTTATTAAATTGTATATAGAATGGCTAGCGGTAATTTTCTTTGTTTTCATTCTTTTTCATCTTCTACTATGGCCTAGTTTTATTGTTCAGTTAATATTACAGTGCTGACGGTAATTACGAAGTGACATTGATGACAAAAGCTACTTTATCTTATACTGGTGAAGTAATCTGGAAACCACCATCAATATATAAATCTTCTTGTGAGATTAATGTCCAATATTTTCCATTCGACGAACAGAGCTGTCTAATGAAATTCGGCTCATGGACGTACAATGGCCTTCAAGTGAGTATTTATACGATTTAGTAATTGTAAGAAGAAAATCAAACAAAAAAAAACACCGCTATTTTTCGAGATGGGATTTCAAATTTAATCTCTAACTAATAAGATAATTACGTCAATATTTTTATGTACTAGCGTTTGATAAAGTAAATTTGAAGACTATAAAACTCATTTTACCTAACTGAGTACCATAATGATAGATTTTATGAGACGGAATATCATAATGAAAGTTATTTTCCCAAAATCAAGTAAGAAAACAAATGGTTACTATAGAAACGAGCAGAAGGCGGACTTTTTATTTATTTGACATTTTTATAGATGGATCAAGTTGAGTTTCCCCAAAACCATGGATTCGCAGTACCTATATTTGACCTACAGTAGAAGTACAATAGAGTATATCTCTGTCTTCCATTCTTACTCCACTGGTAATACAATTCAAAAAAGCTATCAATCGATTAAGCTGACGGGGACAAACTTAAGTTGATCCATCTATATATAATTTTGAGAATGTCAAGCTCGAAATAAAATTGCCTTTTTGAGGTTTTCTTTAATATTTACACTGTCAGATAAATCTTTTTATGTTACACCGATTGTAAGTAATCAAGAGCGGGATTTGCCCACATTGGTGACGTCACTACTCTGAAATATCTTATATGAGTTATATGTTAGATGTAGAATTATTTGTGTGTGTATAAAAAAAAATATGAAAATTTGAATCGATAATCTGTAAAGTTAATAAAATTAAACAACACAACTATGAAATTTTTAGCTGGGGTAAAAATGGTGGATGCGCCGGGCGAATCCCTATAGAAACACGCCAATTTGTTAATTTCTCCCTTGTTTTTCTCTTGTGAATTTGATACTGCATTTCCCTAAAGCTTACTGATTTCAAAGAGTGGGCCTCTCCGCATCTAGTAATAATGATAAAAGCCGAATTCGACACTTGACAAATTCATGAAACAACCAAAAATTAGAACAGTATAATGAGGGTAGGGGGAAAAAGTGAAGTCTCTACGATTGAACAGAAACGGTTAGTTTTCTTCCCTTTCCTAAACAACATAAATAAGAAGAAGACAACCCATTTCTGACTGGGCCTTTAACAGGTGCAAAAATCATTTTTCGCTTTAGGGTGGAAAAGCAACTTTATATGTAAAATTTTTGCGTTCCCGTTTAATCGTAGAAAAAATAATGTTCGATATTCAAGTGGAAACGAGTCTTACACTGAAAACTACTCTTATTGCTTAGCAGCGGAATCGGGAATTAATTTCACATTGTCGCGCGATTATCGTCTGCGCACGCCACAGACATATGTGACTCGGTTTTTACTATAATCGTAATTTATATGTTTGTGTTTCACCAAGTACTTGAACCCACATACTCGTAGCGCTTATGAAAATATTGCAACAGGGGGGAGGGGGATCAGTCACATTAGACCGCCTGTTTATTGTTTGTGACGTCGCTGACTCAGTTCATCGACTATGTTGAATGACTGTAGTGTGTTACAATAGCAGCAAATAAGCGGATAACTCCAATGAGAGATTGGTGGAGATTGAGTGCGACTGGAGAGCGCTTATATTTAAGTTAGTTGAAGCAGTGACGTCAGCGGCACGCTAATGCGGGCAAATCCCGCTACTCAGTTAATCCAAAATAAGCTCCTTTTTTTAGAAAAAAGAAAGTTAAACGTTATTAATTATTATTTAAACAGGTCGACTTGAAGCATATGGATCAAGTTGCTGGTAGTAATATCGTTAAAGTTGGTATTGATTTATCCGAATTTTATTTATCAGTGGAATGGGATATTCTAGCTGTACCAGCTACGAGAAATGAGGAATACGATCCGTGTTGTGCTGAACCATACTCAGGTATTTATAATAATTACACCAAATACAAATTTGTAAGATTCTTATCAATTTTATAGATATTACATTTAAAATAACGATGCGACGAAAGACACTTTTTTACACAGTGAATTTGATAATACCATGTGTTGGTATAACATTTTTAACAGTTTTAGTATTTTATTTACCATCAGATAGTGGCGAGAAAGTTACATTATGTGTATCAATTTTACTATCATTAACTGTATTCTTTTTATTATTAGCTGAAATTATACCACCAACATCATTAGCTGTACCATTATTGGGCAAATATTTATTATTTACAATGATATTAGTTACATCATCTATATGGGTTACTGTTTGCGTGTTAAACGTACATTTCAGGTATGTATTTTCTCTCTCTCTCTCTCTCTCTCTTACATTATATGTTATAACAAATGGTTTAGAGGGTTATTTTTATTGTTAACTGCACGCAGTCTATAAGAGGTGTTCTTGATGAAAAACACAGGAAAAAAATTGGCATAATTATCATTTATAAATATTCGATAAATCAACGATTATTAAGTTTACACCACGACTTGTTTAACATTGACAACATCAGTCTAGTATTTAAAACGTTCATGGTTTACGGTGTAAACGTGGTGAATATAAAGTAGCGAAAATGAGATTTTAATTGTCATATACACGAACAATCGATATTCTCTTCATGTCTACATAGATTTTATTAATAATTTTAGAATAATTAACTGAATTTTAAATTAAAATCGTTAGTTTTTTTTTGTATTAAATAGATCCGTGTAAGAATACAATAATCATTTGTAAGTTGTATAAAGGAAACTATGATAAGATCATTAGATGAAAATTGTAAATCTCGATAAAATATTGAATTTTTCTTAATAACATCCATACTTGACATTTTCAGGTCACCGTCTACACATAAAATGTCACCAGCAGTCCGTAAGATATTCTTGGAATTCATGCCGAAACTTTTAATAATGCGAAGGACAACGTACTCGTTACCGGAATATGATGATACATTACCGCCTAGGGGCTATACGAACGATATGGAGATGCAGTAAGTTATTGATAAGATTTACTATGGTTTAGATACTAATAATTTTGTTGTCGTTGCCATTGTTTAAGGATGAGAGATCCTTTTCAAACTGATTTTAAAATAACGACACGTGAACCAAGTTTCATATTACAGAATCCTGATGATGATAATAAGATGAAGGCACACTCGTCAAGTAAGCTTATCACACAAAATTTCCCATAGATTATCTCTTGTTTTATAAGTTTATTATAATTTCTTATTTAGTGACTGGATCATCGAATATAACACCAAGATCACTGTCGGCTAATGTATTAGCAGCATTACAAGGTGTACGATTTATAGCTCAACATATACGAGATGCAGATAAAGACAACGAGGTATGTCGGTATTATTACTTAGGAACGGATTTTGAAGCAGCTCAAACTATATGAAAGTTGAGCGGCACACGCAAAAATGGCGTATTTACAATGAATTTTCTTAGGCACTCACTATGTTGCAGCTGAACTAATTAACTACCTATAACAGCTACGGCAGTCCACTGTAGTACAAAATCCGTTCCTAAGTGATTACCAATATTTTATTATCCGATATTTACTTTTGTGTTGTTCTTTTTTAGATTGTTGAAGACTGGAAGTTCGTTTCAATGGTGTTGGATCGTTTCTTCTTATGGGTGTTCACATTGGCGTGTATTGGTGGCACTTGTGGTATAATTTTTCAAGCACCTTCATTATATGATACACGTGTCCCTGTTGATCAACAATTGAGCGAGATCTCTTTGACGAAAATGTGGCAATTACCACCATCTCACATACCAATCCAATAAATAACGAGGATGTTTTAAGAATAGATTTCAAGAGAATTTTTTTTGTGGTAAACAGAGACGTTTCAAGGCTTAAATAACTTCGCCGAGGATCTCCAAATGATGATAACGATAATAATAATTATTATTACTTGTAGAAAAACAAAAAAAAAATTGAAAATGTAATTACGCCCAATTGTAGAGTTAGCTTTTACATATCCATTCATATAAATTTTATCTCATTTTTTTTTAACTGCAGAAAAAGATATTTGTATTCCGCTAATACTTTTTTTCAGCATGAAAACATAATTTTCTGGATTGTCGTAAAAATTAGTCGATTTTTCAAAAAAATATTCTCGTCCCTATTTATAAAATTGCATTTAAAATCAAATGAGATATTTACTATTTCGATATCAGTTACCGTTTTTCAGTTACGTATGTTTCATATAATTGCAGACAGGTTACTTGCTTCGAAGAATAAAGTTTTTCTTCTTAAATTATCAATTTTATCGAATTTTGCTATTATGTATTGTGAAATGAAGACTATTTATTTATTTGTTTATTATTATTATGTATGAGGTTTCATCCAGCTTTGATGCGTCCCTGGTGCCAAAATTGTCTTCCTTGACGCTACCAGCGCCAATGTGAATGCACCTTCACATTTTAAATCGAATAATTTTATGAAATCGATATGTTTTTACTCAATTTTCTTCTACCCATGTTGCAATTGTCATCAAGTTTTTTTATTATTTTTATAATTATGGTTAATTTTTTAAAAAAAAAGTTTGTTTTTTCCACCACTCTAACGTTTACAGTGCGTAAAGTATTTGTTATCTTTACCCATTCTATTGCGTGTTCTAAACGTATTAACTAAAATAAATCTAGATATCTATGACAATTGTTTTTTTCTTCTTATATATCTTTATGTTACTTTATGATTATGATGAATATTGTAATAAATCTTATCAGTTAATTTCATCAGTATTTAAACGACTTTTACAATGGTTCATGTAATATCCAAATGTTAATGTGGCTTACCTTTAATGCGAAGGCATGGAATAAATTACATTAAAATTGCCATTTCGGTTGCTGAAACGCCCTTGAACTTTCAACAGAGACGTATACACATATAGAACCATTCTATCTCTCTCTAATCATTGTGTGTTGTTGAATAGATTAAAGAGAGAGTGAGTTAGGCGGCGTGATTCAAATCTTGCACGCCTAAATGTTAGCTTCCTGTTGGTTATTTTGCAGCCAAGTTTACATAGCCTTAAAGTTTTGAATCTTTACACATCTGACTAACACTTTACTAACACTTCATTTATAGAGTCTTGTACAGAGCTTCTTAAAACGAAGAAACCTAGTCTTGAACGAGAATAGCATGTTTTTTCGTTCACGTGAGTCAGACTGTTCCTCCCGGATTCTGCCTTTTTAATAATATTTTTACATTATTTAACATAAATTTTCAAATTTACCGCGGAAATCATTTAGTGTGTTTATCTAGTAACTTTTTCTGTGTAAACCCAACTTTACTCATTACTCATTACTCTTCTTAGTTTAAAAAATTTGCATGTAACCAGTAAAACAAGTAACGTTCAATTTCTAAATTAAAATATTGAAATCACTATTTTATAAAAATTACAAATTATCAATAATTGGCCTGAACGAGAGATTATGGTGGCGCCTCGTAGTGGAGAAAATTGTAATGAGTGAGCGATAGATACTAATAATAGGTATGTATAGTACGTTCACTCCGCTGACGTTTTGACTTAAGGGTGACTTTCATCAGAACTGAATGCTACCAATTACATGTAATTTCCATAAGACAGTAAAACAAACATTTGTCTTTAACGGTAACAGGTAGCGATCTGGAAATAGTTGATTTCGATTCCAAAGACAATTATCTACAAAATTGAACGAGTGGATTTTGGAAAATTTGACAGGATTTTCGCTGTATAAGGAAAAAGTAACTTTTCGTGCTGAAACGAGTGGTTTGGTAAAACAAACATTCCGGTGTGTACAAGTTAATAATTTTAATTATCACGGTTATAAAAATATCGAGCAAAGTTCACTCTACAAAATTGAACGAGTCGATTTTCTATTTTCTTTACCGGTTCTTCTAAATCTGCATCCAAAGTAATCTATTTTTCCGAAACTATGAATGAAATAACACGGACAGACATTAACTCGCATAGAAAGGTGGGAGAAGTGGGTTGTCTTTTGATGGAGGCGCCGCTTCTATGAGAGTCAGCCTTAAGTTAGTGGTTTACACAATGAACGCAAAATAGCCGGTTGGGGGTGTTATAAATAATAGAGAGAATCGACAAATTCACCATCTGTTTATATGTATACAAATTTAGGTATGTCTTGTAGAAGGTATACAGGGTGCTTGATCTAAATATGGTTGATTCTATGAAACTCCTATTAGTCGACGAGTGATTCGAAAAATATTTTGAGTATTTGTAGGAGAGCTCCTAGGGAACATCTTAGCAATATTGGAACTTCGTAACTCATTTGGAAGTTGGTCAAAAAATGCTCGTTTCTGACGATGTAGCGATTTTCAAGAACGAAATAAACACGCAAAACGACTTAAAATGACTCTAGGATCCTCCTAAAAATGATTTTTTTCGTTTTTCTCCAATACATTCTAAGATAGATGGAAACATTTCGTATTTTCTCTGAAATACAATGGAGAGAAACGAAAAAAATCGACGTTGGGAAGGTCTCCGAAATATTCTTAGTCGTTTTGCTTGTTTAGTTCGTTTTTGAAAATTGCGACATTGTCCAAAATGATCGTTTTTTGAATAACTTCGAAATGAGCTACGAGGTTCTAATTTTGCTAAAATGTTCCCTAGAGACTCTCCTACAAATATTTAAGATATTTTTCAAATCGCTCATCGACTAATAGGAGTTTCATAGGATCAACCATATTTAGATCAAACACCCTGTATAATTCCTAAACCAATGTAAATAATGGAAATATCTGTGAGACAAATTACGAATTTATTGAAACAAATATTTTAATTTTATTGAAAAATAAATTAAATACATTGAAAATATTTGCAAATTATCTCTATTTTCGTGTAGAATAAACGATAAGATTAAAGGTGTTTATCTGTGTTTGTGTTTTTCTTCAGTTTTTGATAGGAGAAGAACAAAGGAAATGTTATATAATGTTCTTTTCTAGACTTGTTTGTACCCGTCATTTATTCATTTCAGTTTTGAATTTCGAAATGTTAACACGAGTGTATCAAACTTAATAATAAATAAATTAATAATAATAAATAATAATAAGTTAATAACAATAAATAAATAAATAATTAAATAAATAAATTAATAACATTTGTAACGAGTTGGAAAAGGGGCCGAATCGAAGACCCGGCCTAGCAACTTCCCCGACTGATCAGTCCCAGTAGTTAATCATTAATTAGAAACAAATTTTTCTACGATCAAGAGAAAATTGTCAAATTTCTGCGAAAAGCACAGTGGTTGCGCTCTCGCCTGACATCTGTTTGCTACGGGGTTCAATTCTCGCCAGAATAACTTTATTTTTTTTCTTTTCAATTATGGAAATAATCATCTTTACTATTTTGTTATTTTATTCTTAACAAATAGAAAACTTTAGTTTACTTACTGCCTCTATGGATAGTAAAAGTATTATTACTCATTATGTTATCCATTACAATAAATTCACAACAAAAGATTAAACAAATATTCCAGTAAAGCTTTTAACAAAACCAAAGATGTCAAAATCAGCACCGAAATTTAAAGAAAAACAACGCAATTATTTACACCTACTCGATCTTTCACGAAACAGTCTTGTTGCTAGACAACGGCCGTAAATCCTGATTTGTATTTGATATATTAATGTCTTATTCTTTTGTCTTTTGCGTACATACTTGATTAGTAAAGAATCACTGTCCATCTAATTAATTTAATCATTATAAGTCGCCAGATTGAAAAATATCGCACATGATGGGTATTATTTCTGACATAAAAGCACATGCCCTTTCGATTGGTGATATCAAATTAATACGTTATCTTACATTTTTTTCAATCAACCCCCTCCCCCGTCCACCCCCGTTGTCCGATTGGCACCAAAAACTAATCAACTCGAAAGTCCACGGAATAGTTGATGCTGGCCAAATTTGAACGCAATCGGTTAAGCCGTTTTTGAGTAATCGTTGGAGAAACGACAGACGCACACACACACACACACACACACACACACACGGACATCATGCTAAAAACTTCAAAAACGTGTTCAGGGGACCCCAAAACGTAAAGATCTGGTGAAATCTCGAATTCGAAATTTTGGTCCGAAACTAATAACTTCCCTACCCTCTGGTCGGGGAAGTTAAAAAATGGTTTTTTTTATGTTTCAGGCAAAAACTGTCATCGAGATCCTCAACTTTAATCCTTTTGAATATCTCCCTTTATCCCATCACAATTCTCCATTCCATTATCAAATTTTATGTATTTATAAATTTAAATGATTTACTCTTGAATGAAATGATAAAAGTGAACGTCAAGAGAGCAAATTTTCGTAGGATAACATGGGAATTTTGTGGTATAGGTACGAATATTTGTTCTCTTGACCTCTTTACTTTTATTTTGCAATGCAATTATACAACTTTACTAACATTAGATATTGGATGGTCATAGATTATAAGGGTTATGTGTGTATTGGGTATGTGTGTATTTGTCTGATTTTTACTAACATTGGTGGCAGTGGTGGATATATCTACCAGTTATAGTGGATTAGGCCTACAGGGGATACCGCTATAAAAAAAACGCACCTTGTGCTTTACCTCACAGGTGGTGTGGAAAGAAGCACGTATAACTATCAATTTTTCAATTTTCTGATTCTTCAATAACTCAATCGCATTTTGTTCTACATTAGATGAGTCTAAGCAGTGATCCTTTACGGAATTTTGGAACAACATTACAATAATTTCGTGCGGTAAACGAATAAAGGGAAAATTTGGTAAGCATCCCTCTTTAACAAACATAATACGAACTTTCTTTTTGAAGTAAATAACAACGCGTTCAATTAATTCTCATACATATCATTGGTGTTGTTATAGCTATTTAAAAAATTGAAATCTACATCGAAACTTTATTGTAAGTATGTATAGTTGGAACGGTGGAATAAGAGATTAAAGTCAAATCATAAAATTTGTTCACAATAGATTCGGTATGAAAGAACTTGATGGGTTGCTAAAATATTGCCACCAATAAATTTCGTAAATTTGTTGGAGACAGGTACGTATAACACCTATAACCAGATGTTTTTGTAAAAATATGCAAGTTTGATATTATTTTTATTTTAAATAAGGCCTAAGGCTTTTATGGGAAAACTACCTGTTTTGTGAAAGACCGACCCGTTTGCACATTTTTACAAAAACATCTGGTTATACGTACCTGTCTCCAACATTTACGAAATTTATTGGTGGCAATATTTTAGCAACCCATCAAGTTCTTTCATACCGAATCTATTATGATTTGACTTTAATCTCTTATTCCACCGTTCCAACTATACATAACGTTCTAGGGCTTTTTGTGCTTTAGCCAACCTTGTATAAAAACAGAGTTGAATTTGTTTACAATGAGTTCTCTGTGATAGATAAAAATTGTCATAATGAGAGTCAACAACGCTTAAAAACTTTGTTTCATCCAGATGGAATTTGTTAAAAAACTTCTTTATGGATAATTAATAATTACTAATTACCTAGATTTAGAAAGAAAAGCAAATCTGCAAAATCAAATTTTCAAAGTAAATAGTAAATAATAATAGTAGATTCTTATAATATTGAATAAATAAACTCCAGATTGTTGTGATATTACGATTCCAATTGCGATATTCAGGAACTTATATCAACACTCCTGTTGAACTGGTCCAGAATTTGTGTCCATAAATTATGCTACCAACCGTAAGTGTACCCCCTAAGAACTGTCTTTCAAAAACAATAATTTTGACTTTTTTTTGTAGGAAAATTGGCATTACTTGACCGCTGGTTTATTACTGAATGACTCCAGCCGAAAATTGTTGATTCTTAACTTTTGGCATATCATATTTTAAAAATGGAATGGGAGCAACAACGTATCGATATCGATTAATTAAACTTGAATGGAGGATCTACCTATTTCACAATAATTATTCCAATTAAAGCTATATCGTTCAAATATGCGTCGTTCTTTTTATAATTTGGATTGAGAATTGTTCATTTGAGCTTTTTAATGGACGGTGTTGCATCGTGGCAATGATGACTATGGAGAATCGTTAACACACTCTTCTTGTATCTGTAAATTTAGTAAATTGATTAAAGTTTGATTAATTAGCTGTAAAATCGTCACTTTTAAATTTATAAATTAAGCCGGAATTTCATTATTGTGGTGTGGTGTGTTGTGGACCCGTGTGTTGTGGACTGCAAGTGTTTTCATTATTGTGGTGTGGCGTGTTCACGCGGCCTATTTTTCGATTTAGTTTAATTTAAACATTTGCCTAGTCCAGAAATGTCGTCGTCCGATTCTAGTGATTTTGAAGATGACCTGGCATTCTTATATTTATTACAATGCGACAAAAAGAAAAGAAAAAAGAAAAAACATTGGGTACATCCTATAAACCAATTAAGAGAAACTGAGGGTGAATTTCATTGCCTCTATAAAGAGTTGGAGGTTGATGATGAACGATTTCAGCTGTATTTTAGAGTCACTAAAGAACAGTTCGAAGATATCCATCGTATGATAAAAGATGAGATAAAAAAATTGGACACAAATTTTCGTCGGGCAATTGGAACAAAAGAAAGATTAGCAGTAACCTTAAGGTATTTATTTAAACAAAACTATACTCTATAATTTTGAGTTTTCAAAATAGTTTAATAGATTTGTGTTGTAATCACAATTGCCATTCGCTAGATACTGAGCCGGTAGAGTAGATTCTTGGTAACTGTTTTTAGGTTGCATGGTGGATGTTAAATTGATGTTTGAAGATGAAGGAATTAATTCATTGGATATAATGTTAATATGAGTTCTGGAATTTTGTTTCTTCATAATTTCACGAACTTCAGCTTCATGTACCAATTTGTGCAATTCCAATTGTATCTTAGTTTGGTCTAATTCCGAAAGCTTTTTAACTGTCTTGCTCATACTCAAAAAAAAATGATCAGTTTCATCAAACTCAATTTTGGATGAATATCTTTTCTGCCTCAATTCATGTGAATTCTTCATTAGTTGATATACATCACTTGCATCCACCTTTTTAGCGAATTTTTTTTAAAAAAAATTAGTTAATGACGAGATCCTCACTTTTGAATTTTATTTATCGGGCTACGACTCCTTGAAGATAGACTACATTGTGTATCAGCAGATATGGGACTTTCTGGTGCAAAATTGTCCCTGTCATTCTGAGATAGTGGCTCCGGTGAGAGAACAGGTGTCTGCGGTGATAGAACACTAGTTTTTGTCGATCTAAATTCCATATAAGGATTTAAAAATGACATTGCCTCTTCATATTTCCATGTCACAGTATGAAGGGCTGCTTGACCACTCTTTTTATTCCGTCGGCGCTTCAACGCGCTAAAATAGGCATTCCTTAATTTCGCCCATTCTTCTTTACATTCTTCGACTGAAAATACAGGAAAGTTTAGGTTTCTGGCAACTGGGAATTCATTTAGATCTTTAGGATTTAGTTATAGAATTGGATTTACAACTGTCAGGAACATAGTAGAAGAAGTATCTACAGCCATTTGGAAAATTATGGGACCAATAGCTATGCCTCAACCTACTGAAAAATCCTGGAAAGAAATAGCTAAGAAGTTCGAAATTTACTGGAATTTTCCAAATTGCATTGGCGCATTAGACGGGAAACATATCAATATAATATGTCCCATAAATGCTGGATCGTCATTTTATAATTACAAGCAAGAACACTCTATAGTTCTTCTTGCACTCGTGGATGCCGAATACAGATTCATAATGATTGACGTGGGAGGATATGGACGTAATAGTGATGGTGGTATATATGAGAAGTCATTAATGGGTAAACTGTTTGAGCAAAACTCACTAAATGTACCTGACAGTCGACCACTATCTGACAGTACAGAATCTTTACCATTCGTAATTGTAGCTGATGCAGCATTCCCATTAAAAAATTACCTATTGAAACCTTATAGCAAAGCAAATTTAATTGACAATGATCAAAATAAAATCTTTAATTATCGTTTGTCTCGTGCAAGAAGAACTGTGGAAAATGCATTTGGGATTTTACGAGCACGGTGGCGAGTCTTTCAAGGGCCCTTACAAGTACAACCTGATATGGCGGATAAAATTGTATTAGCTGCCTGTTGCCTTCATAATTACGTGGGTACATTGGTAAAAGAAGGAAGCGAAGATCAAGGCTTAACAAAAAATGACACTGTTCCCGGTGGGCTGACAGCTCTCGATTCAGTTTGTAGAAATCCGCCGCAAAGTGCTGTACAAATTAGGGACAAATATAAAGAATATTTCGTTTCTTTAGCAGGACAAGTACCATGGCAAACAGAAAAAATCAGAAGAAACAATATTTAATTGACGATTATGAAATAAAAGCATTTACCTGATAGATTGAGTGTTTTAGCAATTTCTTCCCAAGCTGCATTTCGAATGTTTTGATCTTTATATTCTTTGCATTTGACATTATATAAAACCTCAAATTTTCTAACAAGTTCGATTAAATTATCCATCTTCAAATGTTGTTGTTTATCATAGACTTGGATGTACTAGACTGCTAATGTGGGTAGAAATTTGTAGCCACCATGCGCACTAATATTTTTTGAGACGTATCTGTTGTTTCTTTCCAACAATGCAACAGCTGTATTTTCTGTCTTTGTCAATTTATCCGCCACAATGTTTTACGCTGGCGAAAGTGGCGGATACTCAGTCAAATTGAAGGATAGATAGTAATAAGTAGTTAGCTAAAAAATGTACGACTAACTTTCGAGGTAATTCGAAGTTAGTTACATTATAATCCAATACAAAACATAGGAGATTAGCTATCTATTCCCTTCTAATATCTTTGTTGTTTATAAATACATAACCTCAATTTGTATTGGCGCGCCTGCGCACATCTATGTGGTCTGTTGTGGCTTTCTGGCGCAATCGGAAACGACAGATCGTCAACGCGCCACAACTAAGCAACGGACATAGAAAACTCTGTGTTTGTGCCCTAATATACGGCGCGCGTGTCCGGCGTTTGTCGTACGTCGGTAGCCATCCATTGGCGTGGGGGATCGTTCTAAATTTAAAATCCACAAACGCTTACTTATATTTGATTACATCGCAATTTGTGTCACATTTATTGTTTAAAAACACATCTTGAATCTCTTCAATATGCAGAGATACATTATACGTATTTATACGCAATTAAAGCTAGAATAGATTCTTGATAATTTTCTTACAAAATTAATATTTAAAAGAATAGAAAAATGCAAAGTCAATTTAACAATATCAAGTACAATTACATATTGATTAAATTAAACTTGAATATTAATTATTTAAATAAGAATTTTTTCTTTCATTCATTTCGTGAAACTTTATCTACAAAGTTAAAATAAACATTGAGACAATCATCAATAAACAAATCGAAAAAAAGGAACATTACACTATAGATAAAAACAATAATATCGAAATTCGTTATTTCTCCCTGATTGAGGTCTATAGTCTATTGTTGTTAATTTTCTACAAGCCGAATATTAATAATCGTATAATAATTTTTAAATTGACAATTACCTATCTTAAAAATCCATAAATAATATTTCGAAAATTTCGTTCACTTTTTTGTTAATTGATTTGATATATGTAGGTATTTTTTTCTATTTTGTTTAAAATATTCCAACAGCCAGCCAACCTCACTGTGGCGCTCATGAAAAGGCAGTATAAAATCAATTAAATCAACAGATATCGACCGCTGTGGGCCACCTGTTTATTGCGCGCGACGTCGATCTCTTACTTCAATAACTATGTTGACTGACTGTAATGTTACAAGCACGGCGAATAAACGTATAACTGTGCAGAGAGATTCAGAGCGATCGAGTTGTAACTATACAAGCGCTCACATGTGTGTTAGTTGAGCGCTATGATCTCATCGCTACCGTACGGTATAAAATGTCCGTTGCTAAGCCACAACACACTACTCCACATTAGTCGTTAATAGTGTAATCAGGTGTATTGAAAATACATTTATCCGATCGCGCCAGATCGATCCACAACGCACCACACCACAATAATGAAATTCCGGCTTTAGACAATTACTTATTGTTTTTTTTTCAGTTTTCTTTGTAAAAAGTTTGTACACGTTCTTGTAGAATTCCATTTCCTTTAAATTCCTCTGTGGATTCGTCGTTTTTTTTTTTTGGTCACAATAGAACATATTTTCATTTTCATAATGTTTGGTAATAAAGTAAAGGTGGTAATTTGTTCATTTATTTACTTTTTCCGTAGCCATACTTTTGCCCTATTATTAATAAAAGTGTTACTTTAAATGAAAACAACTGTTACTTACCAAATCTAACAGATTTTGACAGCATTTCTAAATAATTTCAGATTTATCAGCAAGTAATAATTTTTTGAAATTATTCAAGTTTATTTTTAATTAGTGCATTATACATACCTACCCTATAATTTAAAAGATAATGATTTACAGTAACGATTATTAATATTTAGGGTGTTTCATTTTTTATTTTTCATTCCCTATCATACAAATGCATGTCCACTCTTTAGCTAAATTTTCATTTTCAGAAAAACTAAAATGATTCTATGTACACCCTGACAATGGACCTATCATAATCTCAAATTCTAATGAATGTCGATTACAAAAAAATAATACCTAAATACATTATTCTAATTTTGTCCAAAGAACTGTAAACAACCCTTACAACCCCAATTATCTTTCAGTAAATTGTTATTTAAGTTATACAGTTGAGGACAATAAAATAATAGTGGTAGTGCTCCAAACAAAACATAAAGATTCAATTGAATTTTTCATTTTTAGCGATTTTTTTTTTAAAAAAATTAGCTAATGACGAGATCCTCACTTTTGAATTTCCGAAAAATTTTTGCACAGAAGTTCGTTTTGGGACCTCAGGAACCCATATCCACCGTTCGTTAAAATTTTTATATATATATATATATATATATATATATATATATATATACAGGGTGAGCCAAGAGGATGGCACCCTAAAAGTATAAGAAGTTCTAATAGATAAAACTCTATGAAATTTGGCATGTGGCTGTTATGGCACTTGAACTACCTTTGGAAAATATTCTCGTTGTTCTAGCTAACCCCCTTATATGGGGTAGTGCACCCTACTCTCTTATTTTAAATAGAATGGTATATTTCTTATTACATTTTTGATGTCCTTGATGAAATCGAAGGGGACTTTGATAACATGACCCATGGTCTAGCGCTGAAAGTTTTTCAGATATTTCAGCTTTTAGTGCAATTGTAAACTTTGCAGTGTTTGATTGAAAAATTCATATTTTAGAAGATATAACATCTGAAATGTTGAAACTTGGAATTTAAGTAGTACAAATAGTGTACTTCTTGCCAATTTGAACAGAATTCAATTATCTTTCAGCGTTTAGCTGAAATGAATTTTTCTTTCAGGCAATTTTCAAACTATAATAACTTGCTTATTTTAAATAGAACCTCATATTTTTCTTTATATAGTTGGATAGAGAAAAAAATTCTACATCGAAATGTATTAACATTTTCTATACCTATCTTTGATAATTTTTCAGTTATTCAGAATTTTCAATTTCGTTCAATCACCTCCCTTGAAGCAAAATGTAATACTTCTAGTCGCCTATGCCAAAATAATTCATTTATAATAATATGCATAGAAGGCTTAGCAAAATGACAAAATATCATAAATGACGTTAATATTGAATATTTTACCTATATTTTTTACAACTTTAGGGCATCCTACATACACAAAAAGCAAATGAAATAAATATTAATTTAATTAATTATCAATTTCTTTCATTTTATTTCATTGAGATAGTCCAAATGAAATTAATTAATTTCATCTTAATTGTGACACTTGAATTGGAGGTTGTTTTGCTAAGCCTTCTATGTTTTACATTTTCTTTCAGGAAAGAAAATTAGACGAAATTGAAAATTGTGAATAACTGAAAAATTATCAAAGATAGGTATAGGGAATGTTAATACAGTTCGATGCAGAATTTTTTTTCTCTATCCAACCATATAAACAGATATATGGGGTTCTATTTAAAATAAGCAAGTTATTGTAGCTTGAAAATTGCCTGAAAGAAAAATTTATTTCAGCCGAACGCTGAAAGACAATTGAATGCTCTACAACTTGATAGAAAGTACGTTATTTGTACTATTAGAATTCTAAATTTTAACATTTTGACTCCAATAGCTTCTATGTTGTGAATTTTTTATTTAAGCACTGCAAAATTAAAAATTTCATGAAAAGTCAAAATATCTGAAAAACTTTCAGCGCTAGACCATGGGCCATGTTATCAAAGTCCCCTTCAATTTCATCAAAGAATTCAAAAATGTAATAAAAAATATACTATTCCATTTAAAATAAGAGAGTAGGGTGCACTACCCTCTATAAGGGGGGTAGCTAAAATAACGAAAAGAATTTTAAGTTGTACAGAATGTCCATGGATACTGTAAGAAAAAAAATCTCCAAAGGCAGCAAGTACCTTATATAGCGAATTTTTTTATGTATCTACATACTGAAATATTAATTGCAAAACATTCTTATGATACTGACAATTAATATATTTTAATAACATTGAATCAACTAATAAATTCATTTCCCCGATGTTATTTTAATATTTATGATTTTTATTGAAAAATACTTTTAATCCACAAACAATAAGAAACACTAAAAAAAAATAATAATGATGTTTGTTGTTTGTCTAATACGTCTAATCAAGGCCTGCTTGATTTTTTCAAGCGTAATTCTCTAGCAGGCCTTGCGTCTAATATTAACTGTCAAAATTAGTTGCCCCCCCGCGATATTCAATTTTTTTTCTAATATCAATAGTCAGAACATATAGCCACCTGAGATAATCGATTTTACTGCTTATACTCAAAAAAGAGATTTTTGCATTTTTCTTGCGAACCAACGAACCGATTTTGATGATTTTTTTTCTGGGTCATAGAGAATGGTCGGCTCTACTGTTAATTTAATTTTCATCAAAATCTAAGCAAATTTAATATTGAAAATGATTTTTTTTATTATTTCTTCAGCTCTTATTCCAAAAGTGTTGGCCCTACCAGTCTGGCCAACGAACTCATCCAAGCTATCACAAAGACCGATTTTTGTACCAAGTTTCATTAAGATTGGTGTATTTTTACGGCAGTTATCGTGGATATACATATATAAATATATATATATATAAATATATATATAAATATATATATAAATATATATATATATATATATATATATATATATATATATATATATATATATAAAAATTTTAACGAACGGTGGATATGGGTTCCTGAGGTTCCAAAACGAACTTCTGTGCAAAAATTTTTCGGAAATTCAAAAGTGAGAATCTCGTCATTAGCTAATTTTTTTTAAAAAAATTCGCTAAAATCGCAAGTCGATGTGTCATCTAGTAACAGAATTATGGAGCTTGCACGTACTCCTGGGGCACCCTGTATATACAGGGTGAGCCAAGAGGATGGCACCCTAAAAGTATAAGGAGTTCTAATAGATGAAACTCTATGAAATTTGGTATGTGGCCGTTATGGCACTTGAACTACCTTTGGAAAATATTCTCGTTGATCTAGCTACCCCCTTATATAGGGTAGTGCACCCTACTCTCTTATTTTAAATAGAATGGTATATTTTTTATTACATTTTTGAATTCCTTGATGAAATCGAAAGGGACTTTGATAACATGACCCATAGTCTAGCGCTGAAAGTTTTTCAGATATTTCAGCTTTTAGTGCAATTTTAAAATTTGCAGTGTTTGATTGAAAAATTCATATTTTAGAAGATATAACATCTGAAATGTTGAAACTTGGAATTTAAGTAGTACAAGTAGTGTACTTGTTGCCAATTTAAACAGAATTCAATTATCTTTCAGCGTTTAGCTGAAATGAATTTTTCTTTCAGGCAATTTTCAAACTATAATAACTTGCTTATTTTAAATAGAATCCCATATTTCTCTTTATATGGTTGGATAGAGAAAAAAATTCTGCATCGAACTGTATTAACATTTCCTATACCTATCTTTAATAATTTTTCAGTTATTCAAAATTTCAATTTCGTTCAATCACCTCCCTTGAAGCAAAATATAATACTTCTAGTCGCCTATGCCAAAATAATTCAACTATAATAATATGCATAGAAGGCTTAGCAAAATGACCACAAATGACGTTAATAATGAATATTTTACCTGTATTTTTTACAACTTTAGCCCATCCTACATACACAAAAAGCAAATGAAATAAATATTAATTTAATTAATTATCAATTTCTTTCATTTTATTTCATTGAGACAGTCCAAATTTAATTAATTAATTTCATCTTAATTGTGACAATTGAATTGGAGGTTGTTTTGCTAAGCCTTCTATGTTTTACATTTTATTTCAGGAAAGAAAATTAGACGAAATTGAAAATTCTGAATAACTGAAAAATTATCAAAGATAGGTATAGGGCAGCCATGGCGAACCTATGACCCGTGGGTCAGACAGTGACCCACGCAAGCTTTTTAACTGACCCACTCCTTGGTTTTTATAAATTATTTTTTTATATATGAAAAACAAATATGTGCAGCATATTACCTCAAGTATTTTCTCTGCGTAATGGATTGAATACGAATAGTTTTTTATTATTCCAGAATAATACAATGCCACGCTCTTATGTTCGAAAAAATTTAAGAGCGCAGTGGTCAGAAGAAGACCTTCAGAATGCCGTTCGGGATATCATTGATGGTAGAGGCTCAGTTCGAGAAATAAGTCGAATTTATAAAGTTCCCGTTAGAACTTTAATAAGAAGAAAGTCATCAGGAAATTTGAATAAAATTACCCTTGGTCGGAAAAGCTGTCTTAATGTTGAACAAGAAAATAGTTTATCCAGATACATAAGAAACATGGCATCGCACGGCTTTGCTTTATCTGCCTCCAATATAAAAGAACTTGCGTATTCTTTTGCTGTCCAAGACAAGATTGCCCATACTTTTAATAATGAGAAAAAAATGGCAGGACAGGACTGGTTTCTGTCCTTTATGAAAAGACATCCTGAGCTGGCAGTACGTAAAGCTCAAGGACTGTCCACCGCCAGAGCTAAGGGGATGACAAGACAAGAATGTGCTAAATATTTCGAAATTCTAGGAAACGTTTTAAGAGAAAATAATTTGTTGAATACGCCACAGAAAATTTTCAACCTTGATGAAACAGGATTGCAGTTGAATAACAATCCCGGAAAAGTTGTGACAAATAAAGGCGCTAAGATGGTAAATTGTATTACGAGTGCTGAAAAGGGGGAAACTGTTTCTGTCATAAGCTGTGTAAACGCAGAGGGCAGTTTTCTGCCACCCTGTTGCATTTTCAAGGGCAAAAATAAAAAACTTGAATTTGAAGATGGTCTACCACCCGGTGGTAAAGTTATTATGGGCGAGAAGTCGGCCTACGTTACTAGTGAAATTCTTCTGCAATGGTTTAAAGAGTTCTTTGTTCCGAGAAAAGGACTCGGTAAGGTTTTGCTGATTATGGATGGCCATTCTTCGCATTGTTCCAATGTCGAGTTGTTAGATTATGCTGTAGCGAATGATGTGATTTTATTATGTTTGCCTAGTCATAGCACTCATTGGCTCCAACCGCTTGACCGGTCATTTTTTAAGCCCCTGAAAACCTACTGGTCCCAAACTTGTCAGAATTGGGTTCACAACAATCCGGGCCGAAAATTAGGCAGACTACAGTTTGCCTCACTTTTGAATGTCGCCTGGTGTAAAGCAGCTACCATTCAAAATGGGACATCCGGGTTTAGAACATGTGGGATTTACCCGTTTAATCCTGAACAGATTCCCGATTATGCATTTGTCTATCACGAAGTAGCACAGGCTCAAGAGAATCTTAATCCAGAAGAAAATCTCATCATAGGGCAAAATGAGAATGACAACTTTCCAGATATCCACACACAAGATGTTATTGTAGCTAACGATGGTCGTGAAGACAGAAATCCATTTGAAGAAATTCTACCGGTTCCACGCATAGAACCAGGACCAAGTAACAATAGGGGTCACCGAAAACAACATGCTGAAGTGCTGACTTCACCGGAAACAATTACCGTCAAAAGAGCAAAGAAGGAAGAAAAAATAAAAAAATTAAAACAAAAAGAGGAAAATGCCAGAAAGTCTAAAAACAATGTTCAAAGTAAGAAAAAAAATAAGGTAACTCTTTCAAAGAAAAACACTGAAAAAAGCGCAAAAGTTCAAAAAAAGCAAATTATTTCAAAGCCAATGAATTACATCTCCAGTTCATCAGATACCGAAACAGAGGTAGTAACGAAGGAAAGCGATAATTCAGAAAACGACGTTGATGAGTCAGATTTTTGTGCAAACTGCAACGGATATTTTATGGATAAAAAAGGCCCCAAGTGTGACTGGCTTCAATGTGTAAGATGTTTGAAATGGGTCCATGAAATCTGCACTCCATCTGAAAGATTTTGCGAAGACTGCATCCCTTTAGCCGAGATAGCTATGAAGAAAATAAGACATTAAAGACACATATGTATTAAGTTGATGTTTTTTGTTTATGTATACACAAAAGGTTATTAATATAGTTCTCCGATGTTTTCTTCTTAAATTCTAAGTTCCAGTTTTTAAACTGTTAACTAATGTTGCCATATCACCCCAAGCTATATGCCATATTACCCATGGGTACGGGTAATATGGCAATAACGTATCATTCAACATTTCCACCTGTAACATCTTTATCAGTGGGAATACAGCAACGAACATTTCACATAAACTACCCATGTATGCACGCTTTAAGATGCTGGCATCATATTGCGGCTGGGCCACTTGGTTGTTGGAATGTGAGCCTTTGAAAAATAAGTTGCCATATTCCCCCGCTTTACTCTAATATGTCGGCGGTTAAGAAATTCAAAACAAGCGATACAAGTTCAAGACCATATCAAGCTGAATGGTTTGATAAGTATGGTGTGATTGAAAGGAATAAAATGGTTATGTGCGTTATTTGTAATGAAAAAGTGACTTCACGTATGTATAATATAAGAAGACATTTTGAAACGTTGCATTCTAATCTCAGCATGTCAACAGATGAAGAAAAAAAAAACATATTTTTTACAAAAGAAAAAAGAGAATTTTTCTCAAAGCAGTGTTTTAAAAAGTTTTTTGATTCCAAAAAACAACATTACAGCTGCTAGTTTTCAAGTTGCCAATTGCATTGCTCGCCACGGGAAACCTCTTTCAGAAGGAGAATTTGTAAAAAAAGCGTTTTTAGAATGTAGTTCTACATTGTTTGATGATTTTAAAGAAAAATACTTGATTATAAAGCGTATAAATGAGCTACCTATAGCTCGAAATACAATTAAGAATCGAGTAATAGAATTAGAAAAGAATATTTTTTCGCAAATACATAACGACTTAAATAATGCAGAAATGTATTCGATTGCTTTAGATGAGAGTAATGATGTAAATGGTTATGCTCAATTAGCAGTTTTTGGTCGATATAAGTCAGGAAATATAATGAAAGAAGAGTTAATAAATCTAATAACGTTGAAAGGGAAGTGTACCGGTCTTGGTATTTTTAAAGAATTTGATATTGCATTTAAAGAAATGGATATTGACCTTCAAAAAATAGTTTCTGTAACAACAGACGGTGCACCTAGTATGGTAGGGAAAAACATTGGATTTATTCGGTACCTTAAACAAAATATTTCACATTCACTGATCGAATTTCATTGCATAATACACCAGCAAGTTTTATGTGCGAAACAAGGTTTAAAAACATTTTCCAGTGTAATGCCAGTTGTAATAAAAATCATCAATTTTATAAACGCAAGAGCTCTTAATAAACGGCAATTTGCACAATTCTTAGAGGAAATTGAATGCCAATATTCTGGTATTTTGACATACAACAATGTGCGTTGGCTTAGTTGCGGTCAAGTCCTTAATCGCTTTGTTACATTATTAGATGAAATTAAGTTATTTTTAATTGAAAAAGACAATAGTTTTGATGAATTATCCAATGTAAATTGGTTAAATGATTTAATGTTTTTATGCGACATCACTCAGCATTTTAATGAACTGAACAAAAAACTTCAAGGGCAAGGATTAATTGTTTTAACCATGTATGAAAATATTAAAACATTTATGGCAAAACTTGATATCTTCAGTAAGGATTTAGAAATGAAATTTATGAAATATTTTTCGCATTTAAGAAAACATTTTGAAAATACAAGATTTTGTGAAAACACGGCCGACATTCAAGAAAATGCAATTAAAACATATTTATTGATTCTCCGAGAAATAAAACAAGCTTTTGAGGAGAGATTCAATCAATTTAAAAGTTTGGAAAATACATTTCACTTTATTTTATATCCATACAAAATTGAATTTGAAACAATGGAGTTAACCGAATTTATGTGGCTAGGTATAGAGAACTTAGAAATGGAACTAGTGGAATTTCGCAGCAGCGTAGTATGGAAAACAAAATTTGAAGACTTGATCTCTGAAGTAGAAGGAAAATTGTGTGAAAGTAGTGCCGATAATATTAATCCCACATTAAAAATTGAAAATATTATATTAAACGTGTGGGATTCTTTACCAAGTAATTTTAAATCAATGAAAAAACTATCTAATGCTCTTTTAACGATGTTTGGGTCCACATATTCGTGTGAAAAATTGTTTTCTTCAATGAACTTTGTTAAATCTTCTAATAGAAATAGACTTGAAAGGGAATTAACTGCCAAATGCGTCAAACTAATGAATACGAAATACGAACCTGATATTAAAAAATTATCTGAAAATAAACAGCAACAGATTTCTCATTAAATAGTTATAATTTGTTATACATTTATATTTATGTAGGCGTATATAAATATATTAATAAATAATATTTCATCATACATATTTTATGTAATTTTCTTTACCCCTTGTTCATCAGAACACTTAGTGACCCACGAGCTATCACTAAAAAAAAAGTGAACAATATTTGACCCACGTCTCAAAAAGGTTCGCCATCACTGGTATAGGGAATGTTAATACAGTTCGATGCAGAATTTTTTTTCTCTATCCAACCATATAAACAGATATATGGGGTTCTATTTAAAATAAGCAAGTTATTGTAGCTTGAAAATTGCCTGAAAGAAAAATTTATTTCAGCCGAACGCTGAAAGATAATTGAATGTTCTACAGTTTGATAGAAATTACGTTATTTGTACTATTAGATTTCTAAATTTTAACATTTTAACTGCAATAGTTTCTATGCTGTGAATTTTTTATTTAAGCACTGCAAAATTAAAAATTTCATGAAAAGTTAAAATATCTGAAAAACTTTCAGCGCTAGACCATGGGTCATGTTATCAAAGTCCCTTTCGATTTCATCAAGGAATTCAAAAATGTAATAAAAAATATACCATTCCATTTAAAATAAGGGAGTAGGGTGCACTACCCCATATAAGGGGGATAGCTAGAACAACGAGAATATTTTCTAAAGGTAGCTCAGGTGCCAAAACGGCTATATAGCAAATTTCATAAAGTTCCATCAAGTAGAACTTCTTATACTTTTTGGGTTCCATCCTCTTGGCTCATCCTGTATATATCCAGGGTGTCCCAGGGGTACGTGCAAGCTCCATAATTCCGTTGCTAGAAGACATATCGGCTTGCGGTTTTTTTCTTACAGTATCCATGGACATTCAGTACAACTTAAAATTATTTTCGTTCTTTTAACTACCCCCTTATAGGGGGTAGTGCACCCTACTCTCTTATTTTAAATAGAACGGTATATTTTTTATTACATTTTTGAATTCTTTGATGAAATTGAAGGGGACTTTGATAACATGACCCATGGTCTAGTGCTGAAAGTTTTTCAGATATTTTGCCTTTTCATGAAATTTTAAAATTTGCAGTGTTTGATTGAAAAATTCATATTTTTGAAGCTATAGCATTTAAAATGTTGAAACTTCAAATTTATGTTGTACAAATAATGTACTTTTTATGAATTTAAACAGAATTCAATTATCTTTCATTGTTTAGCTGAAATAAATTTTTCTTTCAGGCAATTTTTAAACTATAATATCTTGCTTATTTTAAATGGAACTCCACATTTCTTCTTACATGGTTAGATAGACAAAAAAATTCTACATTGAACTGTATTAACATTCCCTATACCTATCTTTGATAATTTTTCAGTTATTCAGAATTTTCAATTTCGTTCAATCACCTCCCTTGAAGCAAAATGTAATACGTCTAGTCGCCTATGCCAAAATAATTCAATTATAATAAAATGCATAGAAGGCTTAGCAAAATGACAAAATATCATAAATGACGTTAATATTGAATATTTTACCTATATTTTTTACAACTTTAGGACACCCTACATACACAAAAAGCAAATGAAATAAATATTAATTTAATTAATTATCAATTTCTTCCATTTTAATTCATTGAGATAGTCCAAATAAAATTAATTAATTTCATCTTAATTGTGACAATTGAATTGGAGGTTGTTTTGCTAAGCCTTCTATGTTTTACATTTTCTTTCAGGAAAGAAAAATAGACAAAATTGAAAATTCTAAATAACTGAAAAATTGTCAAAGATAGGTATAGGAAATGGTAATACAGTTCGATGCAGAATTTTTTTCTCTATCCAATCGTATGAAGAGTAATATGGGGTTCCATTTAAAATAAGCAAGTTATTATAGTTTGAAAATTGCCTGAAAGAAAAATTCATTTCAGCCGAACGCTGAAAGACAATTAAATGCTCTACAACTTGATAGAAAGTACGTTATTTGTACTATTAGAATTCTAAATTTAAACATTTTGACTCCAATAGCTTCTATGTTGTGAATTTTTTATTTAAGCACTGCAAAATTAAAAATTTCACGAAAAGTCAAAATATCTGAAAAACTTTCAGCGCTAGACCATGGGTCATGTTATCAAAGTCCCCTTCAATTTCATCAAAGAATTCAAAAATGTAATAAAAAATATACTATTCCATTTAAAATAAGAGAGTAGGGTGCACTACCCTCTATAAGGGGGGTAGCTAAAATAACGGAAATAATTTTAAGTTGTACAGAATATCCATGGATACTGTAAGAAAAAAACCGCAAGTCGATATGTCATCTAGCAACGGAATTATGGAGCTTGCACGTACCCCTGGGACACCCTGTATATATATATATATATATATATATATATATATATATATATATATATATATATATATATATATTTATATATGTATACCCACGATAACTGCCGTAAAAATACACCAATCTTAATGAAACTTGGTACAAAAATCGGTCTTTGGCATAGCTTGGATGAGTTCGTTGACCAGACTGGTAGGGCCAACACTTTTGGAATAAGAGCTGAAGAAATGTTAAAAAAAATCATTTTCAATATTACATTTGCTTAGATTTTGATGAAAATTAAAATAACAGTAGAGCCGTCGATCCTCTATGACCCAGAAAAAAAATCATCAAAATCGGTTCATTGGATCGCAAAAAAAATGCAAAAATCTCTTTATTGAGTATTAACAGTAAAATCGGATATCTCAGGTGGCTATATGTTCTGACAATTGATATTAGAAAAAAAATTGATAATCGCAGAGGCCAGCTAATTTTGACAGTTAATATTAGACGCAAGGCTTGTTAGATAATTTCGCTTGAAAAAATCAAGCAGGCCTTGATTAGACGTATTAGACAAACAACAAACTTAGAAACGAGTGAAATTTGAAATTTTATTAGTGTTTCTTATTGTTTGTGGATTAAAAGTATTTTTCAATAAAAATCATAAATATTAAAATAACATCGGGAAATGAATTTAAGATTAGTTGATTCAATGTTATTAAAATATATTAATTGTCAGTATCATAAGAATGTTTTGCATTTAATATTTCAGCATGTAGATACATAAAAAATTCGCTATATAAGGTACTTGCTGCCTTTGGAGATTTTTTTTTTGTTCTTGTCGAAGAAACTGAATTACAGTTTGTTTTGTTGCCATTAAATGATAATTACATGACAGTTAACCAAAATATCTCAATGAGATACATACCGATATTAATGGTATTTCATAATGGTTTTACTAATGTTATGTGCTCCCCCTTCTACCTTCTTTTATTGAAAAACGGAAAATGTGAGCATGCTTTACCTTCTTTTATTGAATAATGGAAAATGTGAGCATGCTCCAAAATGTTGAATAAATATTGGTGCGACACAATATAAAATCTCAAGTCTGATTCTTCGTTAAGAATCCACTGAAACTGAGATTGCCCGTGATGTGACTATTGTTGACATGTAGTTTAACCATCGGAAGTACCAACTGGCGAGAAATTTTTCGGCCGGGCTCGTGTCGTACAAAAAGTGGTGCCCAGTACTGGCCAGTGTTATGCAACTTATGCAGGATGACCCATAAGTCTCGTATAATTTCATATGGGCAGATTAGGAGATGAAATTCCAAGACGAAAAGTCACGTTTCCCTCACATGGATAAGCTTTCGAATAAGCAGTTATTCGCTCGTCCATCTTTATTAAAATTCTAGAAAACTAACCAGCCGATCGGAAAATTTCTTGAATATTTGGAAAGCCCTCTAAATTTTTAACTTTAGTAAATTTTTCATTAATAAATAATCAATATAAGGTGAGCTGTGGGGGAGATTCTAAAACAAACATGCTCCGAGGCAATTGTTTGTAATTCAGAATTTTCCCAAAATTTTTCCAAAACAAAATCGACTCTTACCTGCATCTTGAAACGCTCTTTTGAAAACGCTATCGCGCGTTTCTACATCTTAAAAAATAAGCGAGAAATCATGTATTAAAATTCCTAAATAGTAGCCCACAGCCTTAAGGTATATGTACTGGGAAGATTACGTTATAATCTTATGTTATAATAATGACCGAAATAGAAATTTGATAAGAAAATACGACTTATCCATCACTCGTCCATCATATTGAATTTTCGAAGCGCCACCTATAGTCACTTTTCATGCCGAATTGTTCTTAATCGTGAGAGCTACAAATAACGAATACTGCTGACTTATTTTGTTACATTGGCGAAAAATTTAAAAATCTAAAATGTCTACTTATTAACAAATTGTAATAATTTTCATGACTTCTGCAGTCGCATTATATTAAATAAGTTTTAAATTTAAGAATACAAAATTAATTAAAAATTCTAGACAAATAATTAATCATTGGTGTTGTAATAATTGATTGTGTTGACCTGTCATTGTTTGCACAGCCATCTGGGTTATTTGCTTCTAATTTTTCTATTAAATAATTAATCTAAATATAAATTAATTGCGGTTGATTTAATGAAATTACGTCATTCTCTTCTATTCCATACATTTATTGTCATCATCTCTTTTCCTCTGTATTCTTCATCGGAATAATGTAGGCCGGCTTCAACTTTACAAAAGTGTGGGTGTTTACATCATAGATTTATTAAATTTAAGCACATCTGTTATCATAAAAATTGTTGATAACATTCATATATTAAGTAGAATAGAATTAACGTTCATCTGTGATATTTTAGCATTTTTTCTGCAAAATTTATAAGAAAAATGTAAGTTTTCTTTAAGTTAACACAAACCTAACCTGTACAAGAAGTACACGTCACGTTATTACAATTTTATTTTAGGAAATTTATTTTATTTTGGACAATTTTTGTATATTTAACTAACACAACAATCGGTGATGATGGTGAAGATTATTACAAGTTGCTTGGTGTGTCTAGAGATGCGACTGTTAAAGAAATACGAAAGGCTTTCAAAAGTCTCGCTGTAAAACTACACCCTGACAAGAATCAAGTTTATAAATCCCTTCAATTAAATTAGAAATTTATTAATTAAAAGTGTGATTACAGGATGACCAAAATGCTGATGAGAAATTTGTTAAATTAGCTCGGGCTTATGAAGTTTTAAAAGATTCAGATACTAGGAAACATTACGATTTACACGGCGATACCGAAAAGAACACTAATAGTAACCGACAGTATCATAGTTATACGTATTATAGAGACCATTTTGGTATCTATGATGACGATCCGTTGATTGTAACGTTAAGTCGTGCTGATTACGGTAAAATGTAGTACATAATCGTTATTGTAGACTAAAACAATAGTCGAATTATTTTGTAGAAGTGAATATTCTGGATAATAATCAAGCTTGGTTTGTTAATTTCTATTCACCACAATGCCACCACTGCCATGAATTAGCACCAACATGGAGGAAATTGGCTGCCGAACTTGAAGGCGTAATTCGTATTGCTGCTGTGAATTGTGAAGATGATTGGTCGTTGTGTTACCAGCTCAGTATTCAATCCTATCCTAGTTTATTGTATTACGAAAAAGAAGTATGTTATTGATTATTTTATAGAGAAATTATATACAAATTTTACGATTTCTAGTCGCATTTATATGAAGGTGAAAAATTCCAAGGACCACGTACTTTCGACCGTTTGAAAAAATATGTTTTATCCAAATTAACCGTACAAGTTGAGGTTGTAAATCGAGAGAATTGGGAACATGACGGCTTAAGGAAGAAACAATGGTTGTTATTTTTGTGTGGTGATAATGTGAATTGTCCTGAAGAGGAAACTCGGCTTAAATTGGCTGCAATTTTGGTAACATTTTAATCAGAAAGTTAATTCTTGTGCGGTTACAAATTTTAATTTAATACAGGAAGGTTTGATGTCGGTTGGTATAGTAGAAGATCCGGAATTGTGTGCGAAAATCTCTGATAATTACAAAGAGAATCCAATAATTTTGTGGCAAATCAACGATGAAATTAGTAGTGAATCAACAACTTCTACAACTATTCACAATATCATCGGTTCGGATACTAAAGAGATTCTTAACAATATCCTAAATCTTCTACCAAATCCTGAAACTATCACCGATGACAAATTCCAACAGATTCGCAACGAACTACGAACTGGTCCATCAACAAAACCATGGTTATTATGTTTTTATCTTGGTACAGCTACCGATTTGAATCTCCAATTGAAGCGATTACCATCCAAAATCCCTATGGTCAATATCGGCTTGGTGCATTGCGGTAAAAGTTCGAGCCTCTGTGCCAGTTTACATGTAGCCCGTTATCCGACATGGGGTGTTTTGAAGATGGGTGGTGCTTTTGAATTACACCATGGCCGTGATGTTCTCCACGAATTGATCAGTTTCGCTAAAGAGAGTATAAAATCGACAAATCTACATGCACTATCACCAGCTGATTTCCATAATATTATCAATGCTGGTAGTACATGGTTTATTGATTGGTATGCTCCATGGTGTCCACCATGTAGGAAATTAATGCCGGAATTACGGCGTGCTAGTATGCATTTCGAGCCGAATAAAGTTCAATTCGGTACTGTTGATTGTACGATGCATCGGAATCTATGTTCAACACAAGGTATTACATCTTATCCGACCACTATGTTGTATAATGGTAGTCAAATACATAAATTCCACGGTGTACCATCAGAGGATGGTATAGTCGAATTCGTTTCCGATATGTTGAATCCTATCGGTAAATAATAACAGAAAAAATCTATAGTTATCACTAGTCTTTGATTATTTTTTTGTAGTAATCAATGTAGATGATAAGAATTTTATTGAATTGGCAACAAAACCAAAAGAAGAATTGTGGATTGTTGATTATTTTGCACCGTGGTGTGGACCATGCCAACGATTAGGTCCTGAATGGAGACGATTAGCGAAAGAAGTAGACTTTAATTTTATACTTTTTAAAATTTTATTAATTTTTGAAAATAATTGCAGATGATTGAATTCCCACTGGTTAAAGTAGCACAAATTAATTGCGATACAAACTCTCATATTTGCACTGAACAGAATGTCCGTAGTTATCCTACAATACGATTATACCCATTAGGTAGTCGTGGTCTGAATACCGTAGCGTAAGTTTATTATTATTATTAGAGTTTTCGCCCTACACCGTTACGCTACGTTATAATAGCCTTGTGGTCCAGATTATAACGGAAAGATGTTTTCGCTTTACGTTGAAGATTTAAACCGCTATTAACAGTATGATCAGTTGATCGGTATCGGCTATATTGACTTTTGATTCACGTATGCGTAGAATCACGTGATTTATATCGACAATCTTTTATTGGTTCCGTTATTTCTGAAAATATCGTAAAAATACACGTTATACGATATGATTTTAGGTATGATAGGCTCTAACGGCAAAATTATAACAAATATAACGTATCGGTAACGGTCTAAAACTCTATTATTATAAAAAATTAATTAATTAAATTAAAATAGTTTGTATAATGGTAATCGAGATGTTGTATCGTTGAAACGCTGGATCCTAACTTTCCTGCCATCACCGGTGATTTCAATGAATTCTAACGATTTTAAAGAGCAGATTTTGACGAAGAAATTCTTAATACCATGGCTGGTTGATTTCTATGCACCTTGGTGTGGACATTGTACGCATTTTGAACCGGAATTCCGTAAAGTTGCCGAAGTATCATCGATATTTAATTTAAATATTTCTCGATTTAATTTTTTGAAAATTCTTGTAGAGACTTGAAGGACATATCCGAAGCGCTAAAGTGGACTGTGAAGCTGAACGTCTATTCTGTAGTAATCAACGTGTTACTAGTTATCCTACCGTGTATCTGTATCTAACATCAACAGATCGACGGGAAATCGATAGTCAAAATTCGAAAGAAATTATCAAAGAAATTAAAAATATTCTCAATGAGAATCATTACAAACATGACGAATTATAATTCAAGTTCCTTATTGATGAATTAATTTCAAGGATAATCCAAAGGTATCAAATTATAAATTAACTGATATTAATTCTATCTCCATGTCTCTCTATAGTGTTTTATTTTTATTTTATTTTTTCAAAATAATTGATTTATTTATTGAAAATATCGATTTTATTTTACCCGTCAATACAATAATCGAACAATCCTTTATTGTTACTCAACAATTTCCGTTGCAAAAATTCCCGTATGTGTTTCCTATGCAACCAATCATTGATCATCTATTCAACAATTAAAAATTAATTTTGTTAAACTTATAAGAGTATAATTCTACCTTCTCTAAAGGTGCGTCGATTTGATCTTTAAATTCACCCCATATTATCTCCATACTCTCCGGAATGATCGCCTGCATAACATCGTTCATTAAATCGCTTAATTCTGGATCGCCCATAAAATTATCGAAATAATTCTAAAAATTGTATGTTGTAGAATCAAAATATTGGTTTAAAATTGGTAATTACATGGACTGCACCGATTGTTATGTCGATATTCAATGTGAAACATATTTCATTGTTGATTTTTAGATTGAAATGGGTCATAGCGATCGAGAAATTCGTCCATGTCATCCTGTGGAATTCAAATTTTACATTTGTCTACTCATTAATAATTTTTTATATGAGAAATGAGAACTAACCAGAAATCACCAGTACCGAAAATATCAAATAAATCACCAATATTACCGGTTATATCATATTTTCCAACGATTGTAAAATTCGTTAGTGTGAAATTGAATAGATCCATATGGGTCCAATGGAAGATTAATAGGCATAACGTATAATCATCTAAATTTGATATTGTTAAATTATCCATAGTTCCATTAACTCTACAATTTTTGATGTTCATAATTAATCAAATGATTGTTGAAGAATTGGAGTGAAATTACCGAAATGCTGGGTGGACAAAATCGATGTCTAAATGATCGACATACATTGTACCATTCTTCATTAGAGTATTCCGAATATCATTTCCTAATTCTTCATATAATTGTTCATCGCTGAATTTCTCCTCTTCTTTTTTATTTTGTAATATTCACAATTTTATTTAAATTCCTTTTACGTAATCGACAAGACTTACCGTAAATTGTGGTTGTTAATGGCACACATATATTTATCGTACAATTTATTTGCAATATTAAACAAGTTAATATGCAAAATAATAGAATGTAACGCATTTTTTCGTCTGGTTTAAAGGTGATATCTATTGAAATGCACTTGTTATATTGAACTTGGTATTCGAGTGCTTTTCTTTTAAATAATCGCGATAAGATTTTAAAATAATTTGTGATAATTATCGGTGAATTTCAGTAATAGATTCGTAGATAAAATTTGTATTATCTTTGTCAGGCATTTCAAGTGGCGTTGCCGTTTGTCTTCAAATAATGATAATCTTTTAGAGATAATAGTAAAAATACTATATCGGAAAATTTCAGTCATTTTAAAGACGTTTTCGCCAACGGAACCCCTCGACTATCTATTGCAGGTTAAAGTGCCCTTTTGAGATCCTTGAAAATTACGCAATATTGAATGAAAAATTGCTCATTTTGAAAATTTCATGTCAACTGAATACAAAAACAATATTTTCCTTTTAAAAAATTAATTTTCTGTACAGGTGTGGATAATCAGCGGGCCCCGAGGAGAGCCAGTCTTTACGGCCCCCCCAACACTATAAAGATATACAGTGCTTGGTCGGGGAGTATACAATTTGGTTTCTATCAAAATAATAGAGTAGTTTGAATAATATTTCAACGATTTGTAGGGTAATCCCTAGAGAACATTTTAGCACAATTACATTTGTAAGTTGGTCAAAAAATGTTAATTTCAAAAACTAACTAAACACGCAAAACAACTTACGGTTAGAATGACTCCTAACATTGATTTCTTTTGATGTTCTCCCACAGCATTCTAGAAAAAAGGAAAAGCTTGCCACATTTGCAGAAGAAACTTTAGCAACAATATGAATGTTGGGAAGAGCATTGAGTCGTTTTAAGTGTGCAACTGATTGGTAAATATACCGAAATCATCATGCAGAAACGAGCGTTCTTTTAACTGACTACAAATTGAGCTCCATGGTTCTAAATTTGCTAAATAATTCTCCAAGCACTACCTAATCAATTCTTAAAATAAAATGTTTTTTCCTACAAATAATGGCCGGCTGTAGAGAATCAGCAGACCATTTGAACTGTTGCTATGACTGGGGTGGCGCTACGGCCAAAAAACAAGTGTCTGTTTGTTCAGTTTGTACCGAATTTCTAAACAAATTTGGGTTGTTCTCTCTCTCATTCTTTAGAAGCTGCTCCTCAAGGGTAACAAAATGCTGATTCTTTTTCATGGAAAAGTTTAAAAAAAAACGACGAATATTTGACAAAAGAATTATATTGTGGGCAAATTTCGCCATTCACTTTTTAAACTAATCTTACACACGTAAATCTGTCATTAAAAATATAGCATGCATAACAGGTCTTTCTGTTTATAGATTAAAATAATGATTTTTATAGTTGTTCTTTCTTAATTTTTTTCCAAAAGACGCAGAACTAGTTTTGGACTAAACCACTGATGAGACAGGCGTAGTCCGAAACTAGTTTAGTGTATTTTTGGACAGAAAACAAGGATTAATAACTATAATTGTGATCATTATTTTAGTTAGTTCTGTGATTATTGATGTGTTTCTTGTTAAGCTGTTAATTGCTGGAAATAAAACTATTCATAATAAATTAACTTCTATAGAATATTGTGGTTTGAATAAACAGGTGCTCTGTAATGTAAAATTAAAATATTTATGCAAATATTGATAAAAATAGCACAAACGCAAGATTTGATGAGGGAATTCCTAATTGTTAGTTGCTCAAGTACCACGCACAACACCCGTTTTCGTTCAGTCTGAAGGATGACAACAATCATAGTAGTTTTATTTACGCTATACGCTTTCAGCCTCGGGCAACAATATGAAGGTAATTTAATAATACTTTATTTTAAAAAAACACTAATTCATTTAATAATAGAAGGTGATGTGTGTCCATTGGATTCAACAAGAAATTCAAGAGGAGTCTGTAAATTCTTAGAAGATTGCCCTTATGCTATGGATTTATTGAAATCAAGACAATCATCACCTCAACGTTGCGGTTTTTCCGGTACAACACCCATAGTTTGCTGTCCGAATGAGAATATGACTTTAACAAATCTACCATTACCGATAAGCCAAGAAAGTCTGTATTACACCAAAACTAGTACTAGTACCTAAGTACATTTTTATTTGTTTTAAGAATGTTTACGATATCATAATTCTGGTTCTTTCGTACTGGCTGCTTTCCATGGTACTCCATCTCTAGTAGCCGAATTTCCACACATGGTATTTAAAAATACAAAAAAAATTGATCGAATTGCTTATTTATTATTTATTAAATTTTGATTATTTTAGGCAATTTTGGGTTATGGTGATCCAAACGATATCCAGTGGTTATGTGGCGGTACTTTGATCAGTGATCGTTTTGTTTTAACAGCCGCTCATTGTTTATATTCAGCAAAATAGTTGGTACTCTCCTTATTTATAAAACAATAAATATTAAATTTTTCTATTTTGTTCTTTAGTGGTGATGTGAAAATTGTCCGTTTAGGTGATTTAGATATAAAGAATACAACAGAAGACGCAGCACCAGAAGATTTCATTGTTACTCGCACATTCCGTCATCCAGAATATAAACCACCATCAAAATACCACGATATTGCTTTATTACAATTAAATAAAATTGTAAAATTTGGAGTTTACATTAAACCAGCTTGTTTATATGGAAGTAATGTAATACCGAAAGAACAAATCACCGCTACCGGTTGGGGAGTCACCGATTTTCTCGGCCAACCAAGTTCACATCTATTGAAAGTTGAATTGAATATTATCAATAATAATGAATGTAAAGAAGCCTATTCCAATGCACCTGTTAGGCAATTAGAACAAGGTATTTTGGACAATATTCAAGTTTGTGCTGGTGATGTTGATGGGAAGGATACATGTCCAGTAAGTATTTGGTCAATTCGAGCAAAACTCCTAGTAGTTGGGAGGCGATTCGAAAAATATTCCAAGGATATGAAGGGAGATGGGCTGGACACTATTTTAGGAAAATCAGAACCTTGTAGCTCATTTGGAAATTAGTCGAAAAGCGCTCGTTTCTGACAATGTCGCACTTTTCAATAACGAGTAAAACACGATAAACCGTTAAGAATGACTCCTAGACTCTCTCAGGAGTGATTTTTTCGCTTGTCTCCATTTTATTGTAGAGCAGATGGAGATGTTTTATAGTTTTTCTATAATGAAATGGAAAAAAACGAAAAAAATCAACGTTGGGAGGCTCTTTGAGTCATTCTTTGTCGTTTCCAAATGAGTTACAATGTTCTAATATTGCTAAAATGAAATACTTTTGGAATCACTCGCCAAATACTAGGAGTTTCGCTCGAAAAGACCCTGTATAAAATTTGTGAATTGCAGGGTGATTCTGGTGGACCTTTACAATTTCGTTTCTTTGATGAAAGTATCCGACGCACTTATTATCGAATTATCGGTGTAACATCGTTTGGTAAAGCGTGTGGTTTTAAAAATAGCGTCGGTGTGTATACTCGGGTCGCTGAGTATATCCCTTGGATTGAAAGTATTGCATTTAAAAACGATTATACGTTCACTTAGATCTTATTTTATAAGTTTTTCTTAAATAAACAATGATATGAACTTTAAATATATATGTTCTTATATAGTTAGAACGTAGAGATCGAGATAATTATTGACGATGAATATCGACTTGATTTTTGGTAATTGCATTTAAACATCTGGAAAATTACAACAGATTTTTTTTTCTTGGTAAATCATTTATTAAATCTCCCGCAAGTCAACGTCTCTTTAAACGTTTTGTTTGCCGCCCTTGAGTTGAAATTTGTCTGTTTACGTTCAGTTGAAATCAGACAAATTCCCAATTATGTTCAAATTATTGTTAATTATAACAATGTTTATAATAAGCATGATAGACGCTAATGAAGGCTTATTATTTCGTGATAATAGCGATGTATTATCAGAAATCAAAACAGAAGGTAACCAATATTGCAGGTAATAATTTATATTTTTATTGTTTTTATAAATAGGGCAATTACTAAAATGGAATTTCGAGCCAAAATTAAGGAATATCGAACGAAATCTTGATAAACTTTTAGAACAAGCAACCGTTTGGGATTTATTACAATTACATATTAGCGCTTGGAACGATCATTTAGCGAGCATTGACCGAAAAATCGATATAATCAACAGGTAAGCGGATTTTCAGTAAATTTATCATTTGTGAATTAAATTTGGGAGACTTTTTCAATAGCGCCCATGAAAAATTGATCGATCTGGAGATGAAATTGAATCTTTTACCGATTTTCGAGTATAAGCTCGATGAAATTGTACGAAAACTGCAAAAGAACGAAAAAACACTAGCCAATTTTAACCAGAAACTTACAAAAATTCCTCATATTGAAGCTACAACACATGATATACGTGCTATTGTTAAAAATACTGAAAATAAATTTAATCTTATCGTTAAACGGAGAAGATTTGAGAAAAATTGCAGAACACGTGCGATTATTGAAGACATATCAGTGCAAATCGATAAACTTAACGAGCAATTGATAACGAGAAATAAACGATCGGTACAAGATAACGGGATTTGTAACGCTGAAAAAATCACCCATGAACTCCTGAAATGCAACAACAATTTTATAAATATTGAAAAGACAATTGATGACAAATTCAAAAAATACTTCAATTCAACTATTGAATATTTTGAAAATTTGTTGAAAACTCAACGAAAATTTCGATTGATTCCAATAATTCATGAAGAATTGGGAAAAAATAATTGTGAAGAACTCGATGATAATCAACCGGATGGTATTTACAAATTCCAATTGTTATCACAGGACCCAACAAATTATCACAAAAATTCACGTTATTGTGTGACTCGTAATAAATATCGTTGGACAATTATCCAAAATCGCGATAATTACAAGTTTCAAGAAAATTTCAATCGATCTTGGATTGATTATAAAAACGGTTTCGGTGATTTACATCAAAATTTCTGGTTGGGCAATAATCTTATTTACGAATTAACCAAAAATAATTCAATTCTACGCATTGAATTGGAAGATTTCAATAATAATCATGTATGGTGTGAATTTTTAAAATTTAAAATTTTCTCCGAACAAGATAATTATCGATTAATTATTAACAATTATCACGGTAATGCTAGTGATTCATTTACAAGTCATAATGGATCGTTATTTAGTACATTTGATAGGAAGAATGATCAAGCACCTGATTGTTGCCCATGTGCTATATCGTACGGTGGTGGTTGGTGGTTCAACAGGTAACATCCACTTTTATCAACAAATTTTGATTGTGTAGTCATTTAATGAAATTTTAGTTGTTTTGAATCAAATCTTAATGGAATCTACCACCGAAACCCTTACGATAATGGCCATTATGGTGGTTTAATATGGGAGAAATGGTTAGGAGATTATTCGTTGAAAAAATCAATGATGATGATCAGACCAATTGAAGATCCATGAAATTTCAAATTTACAATAATTTTGTGTAAATTTCGCAACAATAAACCTATACCCTTTGTGGATCTTAAGCTAGTAGAATATTTAGTCTTGAAACTTTATTGTTTTACGAAATTCACACAAATCTTTAAAAAATTAATCTAAGTTTCGATAGTTTCCATACTTTCATCACCTTCAGCCTCCATATCTTCATCCTCTTCATCACCTTCTTTCTTCTCTGGTGGATTTTCATAGGCTTTATCTAATGGTGAGACAACAACACCATCCCATACAGACATTTCTTTAGCAATTGATGCATTCCCTTCCAAACCCAATATGTGTTTATAACCACCATGTGCTAAAACTCTTAGTAATGTTTGAGCTGTTAAACAACAAATATCTTGTTGTTCTAATGTCATAGCTGTATGTATACGTAGACTAACACCTTCACATGGATCAGTAATACCAGCTGAACCTGGTAAAAATAAACCAGCTGATAATAACTGAAAGACACGCCGGAATGCAACATTAATTGGTAATGCTTGCCGGCTAGGATTATGCATTATTGCAAAATGTGCTAATAAATCCAACATCCATGGTGTTAACGGTTCAAATCCATCAAATCTTGAACGTATATCACGTAATAAACGTATCAATACTTTAATTGATGAATGATGTGCATTCTCTTCAAACCATCGACTATGGCGTATTGCTGCTAGATGACTGGACATAATTTTCTGATCTAAATGTATTTCTGGATCTAATTTTCTTATATTATGATGTAATGTTGTAACCATAACACGTACACAAGCAAAACTATTACTAATTTCGATGCCTTTCTCATTTGTTATGTGTGTTAATTGTTCACCTTTCGAGACAACCTCATTCTTCATTAAATTCTTCAAATCTTCTTTGACTTTATTACCAAGTGCTTCGACGGCTTCACGTGTTGGTAATGTCTTTAAAATTACAACAATATCAGCTACATTATGACCAGTTACCATTGTACCTTTCTTAAACGATCCCACTTGACGCACCTCCTCCAATTGCTATATAACAAAAATAAATTAATATTATCAATAATTAACAGTCTGGAAATCTTACGCATGCATCAAATGATCCAGGTGCCACTACTAAATTATCCAATACTGTTTGTATCTTTGTGACTAAATTTAAAATAGCCGTCTGTTCTGCTGGTGTCGGTGATAGATCAACATTTCGTTTTAACAAAGCCTGTGTGAATGCAGTCTCATCGGGGGCTGGTTTAACACGCGGAAACGATGGCTCACATAGGGCTAGATCGAAAGGGTGTCGTGGTAGAAACATTTTCACCTTGTAAGGGGGCCGACCGCCGATGCCACGGTTCATGCCGCCTCTACCACGAATACCACCGCCTCTTGCCATTATAATATCCTACAAAATTGTAAATTATTAACTTGATTGATTATTATTTATTTATTGACTCACCCTTAATTAGAATTATGAAGAAAATATCAGTATCCAAACAACACACCGACGCTTTTCGTATCGATTTTCAGCAATTTTCCCACAACAACAACAATGAACAATGATAGTTACTTAGGGAATTTTATTTCTATCCTAGTAACAAATGGAAAATCTCTAATTTTCAACTATGAAATTAGTAATTTTAGTTTTGTCACCAACACAGTAAAGGCGCGAATTTTGAATATCCTAGTAACAAATCGAAAAGCTCCAAAATTTCAACTGTAAAATTAGTAATTTTAGTTTTATCACTATTACAGTAAAGGCGCCAATTTTGAATTGTCGCTTTATTTTGATAAAATTCAACAATTTCCTAGAATGTTTCTACAAATTTGTTAATTTATACGAATTAATTAAATACAGGGATTGTGTTGTGGTGCCATATTGATGTGGTTACAATAAACATGCGATGCCATCCCATTCGGTACTGGTATTTTAAATAATTTCCCTTGCGGCATACAAACACAGATTTTATACTGATATGTGATGAAATTACTGTATTTCAATGTAATAATCGGTATACTTTTACTATCAATAATCACACCATCTTTTCCATTTAGAATAATGGATCCATTTATTGTATTCAAATAAATATCCTGATCAGCACTCCACAAGATCTCCTTACCATCCATACTAGTTCCTTCGGATCCTTTCAAATTAACCAATCGCCCTTCAATTTTCAATTTATTATCAATCGGACTTACAATACGATTCGTTTCGATCAATTTTGTATGAAGCGACCGCGCATTTTTCAATGATTTAAATTGTGGTGAAGTTGTCGTAAACATTGTTTCACCGTTCTTATTTTTAATTTCAAACGATTCAAAACCACGCAACAGCGTTCCATTACGATTCAAACGTAATTTATTAATCGGCCGTCCATTGCGTAACGATAAATTCAATAAAATAGCACTTTGATCGGCGGCAATCTCGACAGGTTCATCTTTGAAACCTTCAATTTTACCATCACGTTTATAGATATGGCCCAAATCAATATCACCAAAGAATTTTATTGTATATTGATCAGGTATCAATTCGATACTCTCCATACCTTGACCTAATCGTAATACACCCAAGATGGTTATTGTTAAAATTAAATTACCAATAGCTAGTATCAACAATAATCCAACTAGTGTCCAAAATGCAAACGTTTTCCTACCACGTAGCCCAGTTTTATTCAAATGTTGTTCATGGACTGGTACATAACCGGCATTGAAATTATTATTGTGATGTTTTGAAACTGAACGTTTCAATAGTGCTTTATCACGTATTGATAACGCATCGATATCGTTTGAGAACAATTCGGCTGTTGGTGAGACCGAAACACCACTACCGATAACACCATGAAAATCCATTATTGTTAACAATAATAGCACCACTGTGATGTTTTGATTGCGAATGGACTTGTGTTGTTTTAAGCGATTCAACGCATACCTAAACGTCGATGAGGTGAGCGAGACGCCGACAGCGTCGCGACGCATGCCTTCTACACACACCATTTCTATTTCTACCACAACAGATGATCGAGTTTTTTTTCTGTTTATTTTTAAATAAACCGTCGTTTTGTTGTATACTAAAGTGATGTAGGTAATAGAAAAAAAAAGGTTTCTAAAGACAACAGGAATTTATTACAACGTACGTCAATCATATAACACCAGTTGGGACATGTAATGATCATATTTCATTGCGAAAATGATTAAACTTTGTGGTAGAAAATGTCCAGCAAGTTAGTCGAATGATTCTCTTATAGAGGAAACAATTAATTTAAGAGTGATCGTTTTATAGGGAGTTGTCACTAATTCAAACACAAAGTTGGCTATAATCTCCAAAAATCAATAAATTGTCAGTTTTCTCAATTTAGAAATTTCCAAATTACAGTATACAGAATGGGCAAAAAACGTATGGTAATAATCAAGTAATGAAATTATAAATTTTTATGTTAAATAACCCAACAATTTTCTAGAAATGGCTGTATCCAGGCTTCTATCTGAAACGATACGAAGTAAGTCTGACCTACCTTTATAATAAATCCATTTTCAAATTTCTATCTATGTATATACAGTACTGGATACTATAATAGATACATTTGGAAAATATCAGGTCCGATATGAAATATTTAAGGAATGAGCTTGTAGCCCCGGGGTAGACGTAAAAATTTTGAATAACACATTATTAAATTAGTATTTGACAATGCAATGTTTCTCCAATTAACTGTTTTAAATAACAAAAACAACAGAATTAGAGCAAGTTTTTGTAAACTTCATTACCAGTTCAGTTTTTGCAAATTCAAACATTCTAAAAGAAAAATTTTCTCCCGCTCCAGAATAAAATGGAGCAAAACAAAAAAAAATGTTGGGAAGACCCCTGAGTCATTCTAAGGGGAGATTTCACTAACTTTAATTAAGCCTCATAAACAGTTAAAAATAAACGTTTCTATAATTAGAAAAATCGTTTTTATGACTTATTTGTTCGTTAAGATTTAACAGACGTTGGTGAAATCGACCTTAAGTCGTTTAAACGTACCTACAATATAACTCGTTTTTGAAAATCGCTACATCGGCAGAAACGAGCCGTTTTTGACCAACTTCCAACTGACCTACGAAGCTCTAATTTTGCTAAAATGATCTCTAAACACCCTCTTATAGGTCCTTGAAATATTTTTGAAATCGCTCACCAACTGATATAAGTTTCATCCGAATTGTGTATATTTAGATTTTCAGACCTGTATATACAACTAAGATTTGTGCGATTCCTGGTAGCTTAGTCGGTGGAGCAGTTTTGCGTTAAACAAAAGGTCATGGGCTAGACTCCCACTCATTGTCAGAGTTCCAAGACTTTTCTCAGTTGTCCATCATGGTTTGATTAATTTTATTCATCTAGGATTCGAGATTTGTGTACACAGGCGCTAATATTTAAAAATCAGTGATACCATAGACAAGTTGATACTAAACGACACCAAAAAATCATTCCACCGCCATGCTTTCAACTTGCGTATAACAGTATATTCTTAAAACTGAGCATGACACTTTTCGATAATTCGAACGGAAACTCAGATGAAATTAGTGAACGGATGAAAACTCGAAAGGATTCTCGGACGTGGCAACTCGGATCAGAAATCGTATGGTGTAAAGACGCAAATTTGCTCGGAACAAAAATCGGATAATGTAAAGTAGGCGTCATCGATATTTTCCAAATGTACCTAGAAAAACTGCCTGATCTGTAGAATCACCATAAAAGCGGTGAATTATCATTGTTTTATTTGTATATAATTTAGAGATCCGCCGTGCGGTACCTGGTGGATGAAATATATAGAGATAGGCCTCTTTATTTTTAAAACAATACTCCTTTTTATTTGTCTTTAATAAATTAATTAATTAATAATCATAATAAAGTAAAATTTGTACATCACAATTAGTTTACACATTTTTTTTTGTTTCACCTGGAATGTATTGAGAATTAGAGATAATTTATAACAATACTAGAATTTTGTTTAAAAAAATTGTTTTTTTAGTATATTTACATCGAAAGTAGTTTTTTTGTTTGTTTAAATTTGTATTACATTTGGGGTTTCTTCATTATTATTATCATCGTCATCAATTAATGGATATGTTGTTTAAAAATCTTCTAGCACAACTAATGATACACATCTATAGTATTATCAAAAATTCTGATATTTAGCCTAATAGTAACCACACACGAACTCTAATTGTAATAATAATAATAATAAAAGCTACTTTTTCGTGTAATAAGGAAGACAACAAGGCAAGTCTGTTATGTTCTTATCGTGATTTGTTTTGAACTACCACCATATCATCCTTATTTCCATTTTATTTTATCAATTTCTTTTTTTTTTTTTCATTATCCATGATTATATTGTAATGGAAATATAGAATCTTGGTGGTTGTAGGGGGTGGGAAAAATAAGGGTAAATCTACTGCATACACATACAAGACACAAGGCCAATATTTCCTACCTCTTTTATCATCTCTACCACCAAGTCCTACAACGGAAGATTTGTTTCGTTGTGTAAATAGAAGAAAAGTCCTAGATTAAGAAATCAAACAGGATATAGAAGTGTGTATATTGTCAATATCGTTAAGTCACACCGGTACCACGATTTTTTAATTTTTTTTTTTTACTTGTAAATTTCTTTAAGGCACGGATACAGAGCTACAGACACAGACCGTGCAGTGAGTGTGAAATATCAGACTGTTATCACAGAAAGCAGTGATTAAAACTAATAACAACCAAAAATAATAAAGACTAGAACTAGAATTTGTTAATTCAAATTTAAAACAAAAAAAAAGAATACATAAAATTAAATAAAATTAGCAAAATCACGCTGTTGTTGCTGCTGCTGCTGCCGGTCCGGCCGCCTGTCCAAGCATATTACGAATTATTACATCGGGATTTGTTGTTTATTGATATATTTGTTTAAAAAATCTAAGCACAGCATTAACTACTTTGAATGAAAACTACTTTATTCGTAAAACGGCTCTCTACTACAACACAAGTGCAATTGCGACAAAATCTCTTAATGGGCCGCACAACTACACTCTATCTATCTACACACACACATTTATTTATATTTATATAGAGATAGATAAAATACAATAAACTACAAAATACTAGAAACTATAGTAAAACTATTTTCGAAAACAGAAATTAAAAAAAAAAATTATAGATACAAAAGTTGTAATTAAAAAACTACAACTCTTCATTGAAATACATACGACAAACAGCTAAACATAAACATGTTTTTTTTTGTTATAACAACAGTTTTATTATCATCATCATCTTTATTATTATTTAAAATTGCTGAGGGGTGATTATAATGAGTATCTTCTTGTCTCTAATCAAAACAGAAACCCTCTGATTTATTAATTTTTTTTTCTTATAAGTTCTCATCAAACTACAACTATTTACAAGAAATTTCTATAATGGTATGGGGTTTCTTTCACTTCTTAACAAGTGAAACAACTTTTTTTTTTATTTGTCTTTTCTTTAACTTTTTTTCTCTTCTTATAATTGGAATACAAAAATAGAGGGTTTATTCTTGTTCTCACAACGCTTATTGCTGTCAACTGGATAAAATAATTTTCAATTAATCAATTTTACAATGTTAATTATTGTCGTCGATTCTGTTACAAATCGAATATCCACCACCAATATAGAAAAGACAAGATTTGTAGACAATTATTGAGAATATTTTGGTGGTACGATTCGGAACAGAATTGGGATAGCTTTACCGTTATTAGATTTAAATTAAAACAAAAAAAATAACGCCCAACAACTATCACAAGGCTTGTAGAAAGTAGAAAACGGTAAACTTAGCTAATCCCATCGACTTGTACTTGCTTAATCCTAAACATTATTTATTCTTAATATAAAAAACATCAGTATGAACATTGTATTTTTATAATGAGCGACACGAAACTAAGAGCAAATCAGTCCAAAAACAAATTATAATGCTTCAGAAATTTTATAGAACAATTGATAATTAAAATCGATTATAATTAATAGAAATTTAAATAAACGAAAGGCAATGATGCTCTTAATTTCGTTGCGTCGTGGCATCGAAAGGCCAGGCAATAGACGCATTGGTCCGCGAATCACACTTGATTTTTCTTTTCAAAGGAGAGAAGAAAAAAACACAATGGGGAAAAAATCGATGCACAGCTACTATAACGGAATGTAGACAACAACACAGGTCTGTCTGACTGTCAAATGAAAATTGAGAAGGAAAATCAGGCCGATTTTTAGCCCTGACTAGATGAATATTTACGGGAGAGATAATAATGATGGAAGCCACCAACTCGTATATTTTATTTTTTTGTATTAAAACTAGTGTAGCTGCACTACCATAATATAAGGGTGGAAAATCTAAATTTGGACGATTCTTATGAAACTACTATTTCAAGGGTTTGTAGGGAGAGTCCCTGTAGAAGAACATTTTAGTAAAATTATAACGTTAAAATACTCTCGTCAGCAACTTTTAAAAACTAGCTGCACTCGTAAAACGACTAAGAATGACTCCAAGACCCTTCCAAAATTGTTGCATTCTAAAAAAAAAAACTCAATGTCTCGAGTCATTTAACGTGGACAGCTAGTTTTTAACAATTGCAACATCGTGAAAAACGAGCGTTTTTGTTCAGCTTCCAAATAAGCTATAAGGTTCTAATTTTGCTCAAATATTTCCAGGGATTACCCTACAAATCTTTAAAACTAATAAGAGTTCCATAAGAATCGTCTACATTTAGATTTTCATCCCTGTATAGCAAGGACAACATAAATTTTGTCTAAATTAGGAAAAGGAATCGATTCTTATCTTATCAATGAGATCTATCAACACGCATTACAGTAAATAAATATAGCGCAAACAAACCAAATTTTTTTTTATAAATAAATTACAATAATAAGTATCGCCGTTTCAGTCAAAAATAATTGATAAAAAAAAAAATTATACTATAATTATAATATAATAGTTATAATAAATTAAGATGACTTAATTTAAGTACAATTAACACAACCTAATTGTTTAAACATAAATATAATAAGGGTGGGGGATGATTTGTAAATGTTAAAAATTTGAATTATTGCCATGAAGAATCTGTAGGATGATTTTGTTGTTTAATTTAATTGTAATACTGATTATTGCGAGTTATTGCTAAATGCTAAATGAGCAGGCGGCGGCATCAATTTAACAATATTAGTAATAATAATAATAATAATAATAATAAACAATAAGAGAATATAAGAAAGCTGATATGATGCTAAACACTGTACTGCTCACAGCATATTGTAGCAAAAATGATGAAATTCTATTCTAAACAACCATATGGTCAAAATAGGCACAGATCGCCGCCATTGACAATTGTAAATGTTTCGTTTTTCAGATTGTTTTATTATTACTATTATTATTTTTTATTTTATTTTTGTTTTTGGAAGTCCATATTAGGCTAATTCTAGCCTCACAATTATCTCATCTTTTATTTAATATTAATTACAAGACAAGACAAACAAACAGGAAAAAAAAATGTAATCAAAACAGATCAAAGATAATATGAGCAATTGATTCTTCAGACATACATGCCTACACCATACATGGAGCCCCAATCAACACCTTGAAAACTAGACATATCAACATTGGTTAAATTGTAACCTTGATAAGGACTGGCGGCAACTGGTGGTGGTGCTAATGCTGCTGCCGGTGCAGCAGCTGCTGATGTTGGTGTTGGTGTACCACTAGCGGCTGCGGCAGCAGCTGCAGCTGCAGCACCAACACCAGCTCCAACAGCTGGTATCGGATAAGGCGAATATCGGTAACTAGCTAATGGTGGATATGCACCAAATAATTTCCCATAACTGGCAACGGCAGCAGTTTGTGCTTGAGCTGCTGCTGCTGCAGCCGCTGCTTGCACATGGGCTTGGGCTTGAACAACAGCCAATGGATTCGTTGCAGCGGCTGCGATAGCACCGGCTGCTGCCGCCGCCGCTGGTGTTGCCATACGCATACCTAAACCACTTAACATTAAACGTTTGCCTAATAGTTGTGCACTAGCCTGTACAGCTTCTTTGGGTTGAGCTTTCTTACATTCAACTTTCTTATTTTTTATCGTATGAAAATGTATCTCACAAACACGATCTACAACATCTTCATTCTCAAATGTTACAAAACCAAAGCCACGATGCCGTTTCGTCTGTTGGTCCATCAACATTACAGTCTCTTCAACTTTACCAAATTGACTGAAATAAGCTTTAACTTCATCAGCGGATGTATCTTGACTGACACCACCGACAAAAATCTTCTTCGTTTTATTCGGTTGTTTAGGGCGATTCTTTGGTGTTGCATGTTTCGGATCGATCTTTTTACCATCTAATGTATGAATTGGTACTTTGAGAACATTATCAACACTAGATGGTTCCGAAAATGTGATAAATCCAAATCCACGACTCCTCTAAATAATCAATGAATTAAAAAAAAAAAAATAGAAAAAATAAACAACAATGATTGAAATAAATAAATAAAAGGAATACCTGTGTGACAGGATCTTTCATTATTAGAACATCAGTCACATTGCCAAACATGCCAAAATATTCACGTAATTTCTCACTTGATGTTTGCCAACTTAAACCACCAACGAATAATTTGCCTGGTGCTGGATCATTGGAATTGTTTGGGGTACTTCGGCCTGATGAACTCGAATGACTACCACCATTCAATTGTACCAAGGAACCATGGAGGTCATGTTCGATCAAACCATTACCCTCACCCATTGCTGAACTAAATAAACAGATCAACAACAAAAAATAATAATAGAAACAATAAATTATTGCATTTTTTTTCTCTGTTTTCCAGTTACTCCCACTTGTAATATGGCCAGTGATCGTTACTGGAATGGCAATATTTACAGCTATACGAACATCCCGCTCTTATGATGTACGATGGTTAGTAGATGAAAATAATAATAGTAGTAGTAATGGTCAAAAGTAGAAAAGTTTTTTGACCATCCAAAATCTAATAATACGTGGTAATATTTTACAGGAGCGACAAAAGCCCTTCACAATGGCAACGTGTCTATCTGCTCAAAGATCCAAAATTACGCAAGGTAATAACCTTTTAGTTTATATAATCTATCTAGTGGTGGTAGGATAATATAAAGGGTGAGTAGAAAAGTAGTAGTGATAGTTGTAGAAGTAGCAAATATCATCACCAGCAGTAGTAGTAATAGTAGTTGTGGCAATAGTGGTGGTTGGTGGTGGTGGTGGTGGTGTAGCCGACGCAGAAACATCCACCATACAGATATTCTCTGTCTGTTCGATCAATACCCAACCCTAACGCACGTGTATACATTAGTGATGTGGGGCGCGGTTGTGGCGGCGGCGCAGGCCGGTTACCATGGTGGCGATTGAGCGAGGGGTTGGATCATCTCTCCCCTTCTAAATTCAGTCAGTGTTCGCGTCGCGGATCGCCATCACCATCTCAATACTTGTTTATTTTTATTTATTTATTTTTTACAAATATTGTTCTACTAAATAATATAAATATACATAAAAATTTTGATGGTTTTGGACAAAAGAAATTAAAACTGATCAATTTTTAATTTGAATCCCTGGCTGTGATATTGTCCTGTCACAGCAGTACTACCAATTTGAGATACTGCTGCCTCGGGACATGACCACTGCTAGGACTGATTTGAGCACCACACAAATTGAAATGAAAATAAATGAAATTTTGATGAATTGATAAGAAGATGATATTGTGCCGATATTTTTTAGTGTAATTTTATAAGAGAAATGGTGCCGTCATTCATATAAACAACAGCAACAACAACATCTTCATTGTCGTCATTTTATCAACGATTATCACATGTACAAATTTTGAATGGTGTTGGCACGAATCTATTTATTTATAGCCGCCTTGTGTAGACGATAATTAAATGTAGACACTTGTTAGCTTTAGTAATATTCTGTTTTTTTTCCCTGTTTTATATGTTAATTTTTACCCTAATTCTCTTCAAATTCACTACTACACCACCTGTATATCTTTAGATGTTTATTGTGCAATTTAGAATAGAGTCTATGTTTTAAATGTAATTACAGTAGTAATAATTGTTCCATCTACCCTCAATTACAACAACCCCACAAATATCCTATTGTTTATGCACCAAAATTCGCACCTAAATCTATCTAGGCTTTTAATATAAATAAAGAAATTAATATAAAACAAGAAAAATCGATGCTTTCCATGTATAGTTGTAGTATATATGTAGTTTTTTTTTTAAAAAAACTAAAACTAAACAACCCCTTTATTATTTGTTATAATAGTTACAACCCATGATGTGTATAGCTCAAATATTGGATAATAAAAATTTAAAATTCATATTTGATAAATTTGAAGGGTAGTTTCATTGTTTTTAATAGAAAAAAATTGAGGGAGTGACAACCGGTCGATAAGCAATATCTGTTCGGTTTTAGTTCACATTCGGAACACATGTGGCGTTTTATGCGTCTCGACGGCGACGACGCCGACGTCGCCATCTCTACCACCATCTAACGATCATATAGACAAACAAGAAGAGAAAATAGATGGAATAACAATGACACCATCTCTATCTTAATAGAGGGTAGAGTTAAATATTTTGAAATTAGTAAGGATATAAATTATTATTCTTTTTTTAGTGAATCGATTGATTCGGCTTAAATTAAAACTAAAACTACAAAGCTACAATTTTTACAACATTTCGGATGATAATACATGAGATGAAAGAGAAGCTGTTTTGTGTATTTTAGAGGAAACAAAAATAAAAATTACACACCTTTTTCCAATATTAATAAGAACTCTTCATCACTATAGTTGCATTAATTTTAAAACGAATTTAAATGATAATAATTGGAAAAAAGTGCGCAATTATTGGAAAAATAAAACGTGTATTTCTACGAATTTACACAATTTTCCTTTCGTTTTCGTACATAAAAAAATTAATTATTATCACTAGTTATAAACAACATGCATCTAATGTTAGACTTGATAACAATTGATGGAATAAATCCTTCCACATTGCCGTATGTTAGTAATAACAATAATAATAATAATAATGATGATAGCACTATAAATAGAGAAATATTTTACAAAAGAACGGCAATTTTATTGTTTTAATCAATTTAATTAATTAATCCACAACAACAACAAAAAAAAACAACACTAAGTAATTACTAAGAAAATCTAACTCTACTTGCTAGAATTTCTCTTCTGTATTTAGACGGTTTTTCTTTTTTTTTTTTTTATACGTGTTTTACCTTCATCATCAGCGATCTATTGTTGAGTTTTCTTCGATGGCGAAATCGATGGTGATAATACCAATTTCTTGATTCTTGTTGCTTCATTATCAACAATTTGGGTAGATCTGTGACACTTGAATTTGCAAAAATAAATCAATTTTTCATTGTTGACCATTGTTGATTTATATATATATATTTTTTTTAAAAAAAATTACAACAAAAGGAATAATCGTGCAATATTCTACAACAAGCTGGATTATTTCTTATTATTCATTATTAATAACAATATTAACGTGATGCGTTTTTTTTTTTAAAAAAAAAAATTTCAATCAATCAGATGTGATGGTGGTGGTGGTGGTGGTGTAGATGATGAAATTCTACAAAAATTCTCGTGAAAAGCTAATACTAGAATTTCTTTTAGTAAACAAGAAACAGAACGAAAATTTGTTAAATTTACACAACAATTAATTAAAAATAGGAAACAGGTATACAGTCTTTTAAAGAATATTATTGATAAAGGAATCATTCTAAAAAAAACTGTACGACTACGGTTAATTAACAAAAATATACAACAACAAAATATCTAAAAACGAACAAAATCGGTATAAAAATCAATGGAAGGCTACAATTTTGGCTAAATTTCGTCCAACCCTATTGAGTTTCTCTGTAGAGGGTTGCTACTGTAAATATGCCGAGGGTGGTCTCTGGAGAACATTTTAGCCAAATTAGAACTTCATAGCTCACAGGGAAGTTGGGTCAAAAAACAATATCGGAATTGTCAACAACGAGTAAAGTACGTAAAACGACTAAGAATGACTCGTAGACCCTCCCAACAGTGATTTTTTCGTTTATCTCCATTGCAATGTAGAAAACATGCGAAAAATTTCCACCTGTTCCTGCTTTACTGGTTTTTGAAAATTCCGACATTGTCCAAAACTATTGCTTTTTAACCAACTTGCAAATGAGCTACAAGGTTCTAATTTTGCTAAAATGTTCTCCAGGGATTCCCCCAAAAAATCCTTCAAGTATTATTCGAATTTGGCGTATTTAGAGAAGCAATCCTGTATTTAAATAAAAACTACAATTTTACATGAATGAAACTCGACAGAGCTTAACACCATGGTCGTTTAATAGAATTATTTAAATAATAAACTATTAGAGATTATTCATTAATAATTTTTTTTAATAATTTCAATTTCGTATAATGGAATTGTTAATAATTTAAATTAAATAAATAGAAAAAAAACGGCGCTATACAATTTGATATCTACACATAAATTCTATATAATTAGAGCCTCTACTGTTATTATTTTTATACATAAAGTAAAGGACATACATGGGGTGAGTCTCGATTATTTAGCTTGAATTTTGAAATAATAAAAACTCACCCCTGTAAGTACAACACTATAGTATAGGTGTATTTCCATTCGTAATACTCAAGGTACTTATACATCACTTGGAAATTGTTAATCAATAAATTAATTTTTAATCGGTTTAATTAAAGAAAATCGACTACATACTACAACTATACGCATCTACTACACTTGCAATAGGCTAATTGAGAAAAAATAATCCCCCAATATAATTTTTTTCTTAATAATCCCCTATTTTCTTGTACAGTTGATGCAATTTTATGACATCCCACCAAATCAAGAAGCATACGATTTATATAAAGATATGTATGGTCATTGTGAAGAAGATAAGGATGATAGTTGTCAAGATAAGGGTGATGGGGAGAATAAATGTACCTGTGGAGAGGGATTAAATTAAATTTAGGTCTGTTCGTATAGAATTTTGCATGGTTTTTATAATAAAAGAAAAAGTAGAAGAACTCAATAATGTCTAGTGTTATGAAGTAAAATTTGCCTGCATGGTTGTTCAGCTTAATTATCAACAATAATTAATATTTTGTCATTAAAAATTAAGACGATGATCAAAATTAAAGACCCATTTCTGTTATTATTTGAAAAATAAATAATAATTTACATATTTTTTCTTAATTTCGTATTGCTTAAAACACGGGTCGACAAGCTTTCGAGTGAGGCGAGCCAAAATCTTAAAAGAAAACAGGAAATGAAGGTATCAAGATGCCATATACAGGGTGTAATCAAAATCATGGACATCTTTAAGCCTTATGATCTCCATAGATATGGAATAGAGTACCTACAAGAAACATATTTTGAAGGGTCAATAAAGGGAAAAAAATGACTAAAATTTCAAACCACTGTTTGATGGTCGCTGGTTAAGTACTAACCTACCGTAATGTTACTGTCGAGAGTTGGTAAGAAAGTAGGTGCTAGTATAACACATCTCCTCTTATTGAACATACACACAAGACATTTTGATTATAAACTATGAAAATAAAGTACATAATACAAGAAAAATACACAAAAATTGTTGAAAATGTAATCGTCTGTGTGCCACTCACAGCTGCACACTTCATAGCAGGGAAAATTGCACGTTTTGGTAATTCCTGAATCGCGTCTGCAGCTTCTCGAACTCGAGTCTGCAGTTGTTCGACATTTTTGACTGGCACTATTTGTAAGGTCCCACAAAAATATGAAAGTTAATAGATGAAAGACAAAAGAATAAGCCCACAATTATCTGCAATCAATCTTTACGTTGCACTCACAATTGATCATCGAACGTTGATTGATATTAGCCGAGGGGTATCAATTACGTCAGTCGATTAAACACAATTATTTCTCCTTAAGACTGTTCTATTCCAGTAACTGTGACACTGACCTCCCTAATATATTACACAAATTGGCTCAGTTTTTTGGGACCTACACGTTACTAGTTTTGGTTACACTTTGTATATATCTATACATTTTATCAAAATTAAAACCTCGTTACAGCTAACGGCAGAGCCACAATCAATGAGCCAAAGGGAAATATGTGGCTCGCGAGCCACGGTCTGCCGACCCCTGACTTAAAACAACGACAATTAACAAAATTAAAGCGTTAATCAACAAAATTGGGATTTTTATGTTTATTTTTACCGGTCAATAAATGGAAAGCGTTTTATACAGTAGAAGACACTTCTTCCAGTAGGCTTGACTCGAATAATACACAGATAACAGGAGTGAAATTAGTTTTAATCGATTTATAACTTTTGTATCGTGTAAGTAAAAAAATAACGAAATTTCTCTTTTAGACGCGACACCAGTTTCATTGAATTGAAGAAGAATTATTTCTTGCTCGATACTTTTTAACCGTATTTCCTCTCAGTTTCGAAGAGAAACTAGACGACAATAGTGGCAATAATAACAAAAAAACAAACAAAAACTCTAGAAACAAGACGATTTTTTGTGTATGTCTATAAGTATATGTACTGAATTGTTAATTAGCACCCTAAAATAAACTTTGAAGATTCGATTAATTTCAACCAAATAACGAATATTTCAATAATTTTGACGGCTCAGTTAATGCGGTTTTTCCTTCGATACCTGGAATATTTCAACGTCATTACGATTATTTATTAACAAGATTAAATCGATCGTGTGTTTATGGCTCGGTGGCGGTAGAGCAATTCAATTTGTGGATAAGTCAAGTCAAGTTGGCTATATCAAAACAGATAGAGTATGAATTGTAGCCAAAAAATTTATGAATCTTGAACAAATAGATTTGACAACAACATCACCTTTTGTACCGGATTTCTACCCATTTCCAAGAAGGAGAGATTACTTTTTATATTCTACAAAGATTTGTTAAAATATTGGTCAGGTAGATGAATTTTCTACCTTTTCAAAACATACACACACACACACACACACATGTTTGAATTGCAACAAGACAAGATGCTGATTGGTTTCCAGACTATAGTCTGTAACGGTTTCTAAGGTACAGTCGGCACACAAAACGGCCCTATTCCTGACCCACCGTTGTTCTATTGAGGGGAATTTTTGCCTATGTATACTATACATACAATAAGAGAGAGAAATGGGGTGGTTTTTTTTTTTTTGGTATGTCTCTCTATAATTCACCTATGAATCATCCACTAATTTTCCATATATGTATAAGCATTACAACATTTACAACAATAATAACAATAAAAAAGTACATTAAATAAAATAAATGAAGCATTGTAATTATTGCAAAAACATGCACAAATTCCACTAGACTTGTTGTTGTTGTTGTTGCTGTTATTTTAATAGTTGATGATAGTAGACCATGGCTTACCTGACTGGCGGTGGGGCTAATGGTAGTATAGGGGGTGGTACGGTGTATGTTGGGAATAATTGTGAACCCGGTGGTGGGCTTTCGAACAGCATATCCGCGAAAAAAATCAGTATTTTATAATCAATTAAAACAACAAAAATCCATAGGGATACACCACTTTATAATCACAAAGAGACACGAGTTTCTCTTCTTCTTCTTCTTTGCTTTATATCTCGTTTAGTTGAAATATTGAATGAGAGAATTGTATATAAGTTCACCCCACTGAACAACGGTTGGAAAACGACTGGCAGTGCAGCTGTGCTTTACCATACAAAACTCCAGTCAGCCCTTCTGCCTGCCTGTTTGCTTGCCTGCCTGCCAGCCAGCCGGCTGGCTACCGACCCACCGCACCACATGGTTGGTGTTGTTCACTAGGCGGCCAACTCTATCTTAATACCTCCCCATTTATATATTTCTTTCGTTCGTTTTTCTTTTATTTTTTTTTTGTTTATCAGGGAAAATTATTTCTAGATATGAAAATTCAATCTATTTTCTACACAAACACAGACTTGTCTCATTATTCATTCTTCATTTTATTCCAACCATGTATTATTAATAAATATACATAGTTTTGGCAACAATAATTTTCAAATTCTCCCTATACTGCATGTATATGTATAAACATATGTATGTGTAGACACAAAGAGATCGTCTTCGACGGTTGGCTGGTCCGCCAGTCATGGTGGTTCAAGGTCATTATCAATGCACTCCCACCGTTTTCCCCCACAGTAAAAGTCACCGTCTGATTCAAGGTGCAACCAGAAATATATACTAACACAAAACATAGGACCGCCATCTACATATACAGGCTGTCCAGCATAGGTGTACCACAATTTGGCCGTTTCCATAAAGAAAATCGAAAACTATTTCAACGATTTCTACAAGTGTCCCTGTAGAACCATTTAGCAAAATTAAAATCTCGTAGAGCATTAAGGAATCGATGAAAAACGCTCTAACGAACGAATGTGAATGAACAACTAAAAACAACAAATCTACAGCAACATTGACAAATAGGAACAAACACACACACAAAAAAAAAAACAAATGCTATGATCGTAGATTGCCTTGTGTTCTGCTAAATGTAATGGAGAATTCCCGACCACACTGTTCGTGTTTGATGTTTATATTTTCGTTCATTCGCATTCGTTTGTGATCGTTCGTTAGATGTGGATGCGGCTTAACGAACAAATGCGAATGAACAACCAAAACACGAATAAACATGCGTAAACAGAAAAAAATGCTTTGACCTATGACCGTAGATTCATTTCATTTATACTAAATGTCATTGAGAATTCCTGTTCACACTATACGAACACGAATGAAGGCAAATGGGCAGTTTCCTTTGAAGTATCGACATGATATGGGTTCAGTTTACCATTCACGCCTAATACTTTGATGTTTACATTTTTGTTCATTCGCATTCGTTCACTAGATATGGACATGACTTTACTTACACATAAACATGCAAAACATTTTCACTTTTTTCTTAAAAAAAAGCAATGAAACGAAAACGAAATAAATCAATGTTGGGAGGATTGTCGAGTCATTTTGAATCATTTTAGGTGTTTAGCTCGTTTTTCGTCAGAATCGAACGTTTTTGATCGACTTCTAAATGAGCTACAAGGTCCTAATTTTGCTTAAATCGTGTCTAAATTCTCAAATTATTATTCAAATCGCTGTATTATTTTGATAGAAATTGCCAACTCGTGTATTTTCAAACTGGACACCCTGTATACCTCATTAAGGGTATGAGTTAATTAAAATTGAAACAATATAGACGTTTTGTCCCTGGATTTATTCGAAAATCTGTTAGGTACGATTCTGATTGAGTGAAATTTTGGAATAATTAAAAGCAGCCATACCTATAGTATTAATACACAGATACGTACAAAGAGGAAATCGATGAAAGTGCAGACGTGTTTCGAAGAGTAGCAACAGAAACAACGACATGAAAAAAAGACGAACACACAACGAAAGAAAACAACCAGACAAACAACGAACAACCAAGCAACCATTCCACAACTTCTATATTTATACAAGAACAACAACAACAACAACAACAACAACAACAAAAAGGATCAAAAATTTGCATCTTATTAAAGATGGCAAGAATTAAAAACACAAACAAAAAAAAACTCCAATATTCTTAAGACAACAAAACAAAGAACCAACATTTATAGAGTCTATGATTTAGACATTAACACTACTACCGCTTAAAGTCCCTCATACATACAATGATAAATCGATACGATAAGTCTGTACAGTTTTTTTCGTTTTCTATTTATCGTTGTGTGAAAGGCCTGCTTGATTTTACAGCTTAACGCTGTCTACTAGGTTTATAGAATTTCTTTTTCAAAGCAAGCATTTAAAAAAGATGCCAATTTTGACCACTTTGGCGCTAGTTACTACCACATGAAAACAAAGAGCTATACACTGTCCACGGAGGTAATCGACTCTTGACACGAACCTAACAACAATAAGTTTTCTAACTGTACCCGTCAAAATCTAGGAATTTTAAAAGTGTCAGGTTGGTATATATGGATACACTTATATGTCTAGTAACCTCTCTGTCAAACGAAAAATTTAATTACCTCCGTGTATCGAATATAGTATTTCTATCTCTATTTTACTGTCATAACTTATGAATCATAAATTCATAAGTTTTGACAATTTAACTCCACAGTGTGAGTAAAATAGACATGGAAATACTAGCTGTTTCTTTTTATGTGGTAGTAGTTAGCGATAATGCAGTAAAAATTGGCGTTTTCTCAAAAGCAGCAATTTGGATCAAGTACACAGACTTCTTAGAGAGCGTTGAGCTGAAAAATCAGACGGGTCTTGGATGTGTGTATGGTAGAAAACTGTGCAGTTTTATCGGTCAAATCAGACCAATATAGACTCAATCGAAAAACGATTAGAATTATCTGTTTGTTCAAATTGTGCAGATAAATCGTTGTGGAGGAGTATTCAAATCGAATCTGGAAATTCTAAAGGAAAGAACTGTATAGATTTATCGTATCGATTTATCGGTGTGTGTATGGAGGGTCTTAAACAGTCCATTATTTAGACCAGCGTTTCTCAAACTTTTAAGCATGCGACAAAAATAATCTATAAATGAGAGTACGACCCAAGTTGGGACTAAAGTTACGGTTTTCTACGAAAGAACCGCTTCCTAGGAAACCCCCGCTTAAGCAAGTCCTCATTTCCACAAGACAATTAAGAATTATTATTTTCCAAATATCATTTTAAAACAGAAATCTAAAAAAATTTAACGCAACTCAATGATGAGTTGCGACCCATGGTTTGAGAACAGCTGATTTAGAACATCAACATTACTACCGTTAGAAAAATTTAATGTAAAAAACCTTGGAGCTACGCATTAAAGTCAAGTCAGCAGCATTGCTGTAGATGAAGTATAAATACTATCAGGTAGTATAATTTTTGAACGATCATCTTAATTGAATCTCCGTTATAAGTAATATAATTTTTATTAATTTAATTAACCATAAATCTTTTATAGACGAATTAAAGTATTGTTGGTAAAATGTAATGTACACATTTATACATCTATTCTATATACAAACATTCAATTTACTTTACGCATCTTAAATGGAGAAATTCAACCGCTAAATGGTTCCCTTGGGATATCCGGTAGAACCATTTCTGAAATATCCTTAATGTGTTTATGTGTGTGAATGTGTTTATGTGTGTGTATGTGTATAATGTACCTATCCTATGTATATATTTGTTTCTCTTGCTCTCTCAAAAATTGTTTAATCAAAATAGAATGAAGTTCTTTGTTAATTTTCGTCTCTTTGAGTTAGTATTGTTTAAATAAAAATAAAAATAAATATAATTAGAGTCAATTTTTATATTTAAAGTATTGTAAAGAATTTATTTATTCAATAAAGATCAACTTGGGGAAAGACGTATAAAACAAACGACAAAAACTTGCAAACTTTCCTTTTATTACCATAATTCAACAATTAACACGAGAATTTAGAGAGACGGAGATGATGGTGTTGTGTCGACTCAACTTCATTGTTGACAATTTTGAAAACAGCAACATCTGTCGATTGTAAAACTACTGTAATTAAACAAAAAAAGGGGGGACAAATCTAAAGAACCAAATCAACCACTAATAAATAACAGAACTGGTTTTGTCCACAATATAGACACATTTTTATTTCCTATTTATAAAAATTTACTTTAATTACTATAATACACAAAAAAGAGCCAATAATGAGATGTTAAAACGTTTAGTTTAAGTTTAAATATTGCTAAAATCACAAGGTTTTCTATTATTAACATTAAGTGGGTACCCTTATAAGTTGAGACCAGATTTTGGGGCAAAAATTAGGGCAACGATATAACAAGTCGAACTATCTGAAAGTCGAGTGGCACACGCGAAAGTGGCGTATTTGCAGTGAATTGTCTTAAACGCTCACTATGCTAGACTACGGCGGTTCATTGTGGAAACAAAATCAGTTTGCCATCGTGCTCAATCCATAAGTGTCCCATGTAGAACATCAAAAAAATTCTGGGCCTTAATAAATTAAATAATCATTATGAAGCTCCTATTAATTGGCGAGCGATTCTAATACAATTTCAAAGATTTATTAGAACGTCCCTAAAGAACATTTTAGCAAAATTAAAACCTCGTAGCTCATTTGGAAGACGATCAAAAAACTTAATTAACAAAAACGAAAAAAAAAAACAATGTTGCGAGGATATTCGAGTCATTTTACGTGTGCAGCGAGTTTTTGAAAATAGCGTTAGAAGCGAATGTTTTTTGACCAACTTCTAAATGAGCTAAGAGGTTCTAAATTTGCTAAAATGATCTCCTACAAAATCTCCTACAATTTCATCAGAATTGTCCACATTTAGATTTTCATTACAGTTTTAAGATCTATCTTCAATGAAAAAGCAAAAGAAGAAATTCTACTCAAATACTTTGCTCATTAAATTTAATTAGACAAACAAAACTAGGATAATTATTTCGTTATGCTTCTTAAAACTTGAACACAATTCCCTTATTCACAAAACTTTACGATTACTATAAATTCGGAATAGAAATTAATTCAAACTTTATGTACACAAGTACTTGTTCAACGAATGAGATAGAATGAGAGAGAATAACAATAAAACAACTCTATTATCATAGAATATTAGTAGTTGTTGTTCGGTCGGCAAAGATAGCCCCCGTTCTAATCATCAACACAAAATCAAGATGTTAATAAAACTTTTTAATAATAAAAGATATGAGAAGCGAATTGAATTCGTCTAATCTTAATAAGAAAAAGAAAAAAATAATTCTTAGTCTCGACGTTATTAGGATATATTCTGAAGAAAACTTGAGATTTTCTTTTTGATAAAATTAGTGTTATGAAAAGCCTATTATACATAATCGTATACTTTGAACATGTATTACTGAATAGAAGAATCAAATAAATTTAACTGAAAATTGTGGAAATAAGAAAACTTTTATTTTTCTTTATTTAAACTATTTAATTTAAATTTATTTTCCACGTGTAATTCGAACAAAGACAGTTTGAAATAAACGAGAAAACAACCGACCACAATTCAAACAGGTTTCGTTAAAGAAGACAACACTTTTATCGTATTCAAATGAAATGACAAGCATCATATCCATGGGGATGTTTCCGTTGGTATACCACTAGGGAAACAGCTGTGTTCGTATCGAATTTAAAAAGGAAGAAATACTGAATCGTGGTGGGTAAAGAAGGGAAGAGAATCATTTTATTATGGAAACTTTTGTTAAATTGTAACGTAACTACAACCATCTTAATTTATTAAACGTAATTTAATGATAAACGAAAATTGATTCAAATTCACTGTTTGAAAAAATACTCGCCTATAAAATGGTCCAAATGGTTCAAAATTAACATGTTTTCATTTTATTTTAATGAATATTGAAATGATAAATAATTTAAAAGAAAAGTGACTATTCAAAGATTCAGTTGTTACAAAGAAGAAAGTTTCATCAAAATAACACCAACTTAATTATGATTTGAATAATGGATATTCAAGGAGGAGAAGGAGGTCATTAATAAGTAATCGAAAACATACAGATTGGGCCGCTTCTCTGGGTACATTTGAAAAACATCAGTCCTGCCCATCTGTACCATTTGTATAAAGAGAGAAAATAGATGGCCAAAAATTAAAAATCATGACGGCTATTAACACTCACCTTTAGTCCCGCGACCAAACAAATTACTTTCTTTTATATAAAAAAATATCTGCTTCAAATTTTACAATTTTTCTTTTTTTAAAAAAAAACATGAACAGATGTCAATGATTTGGTATCTATGTCCTACAGTACAAGAATTATTCGTATAAGTGTATCAGACAAAGAAGGGATTATTTTTAAGATATCATTATTCGTAAGACAATAGGTTCAAATCTGACTCGATATGTAAAAATGATAACTTAATAAGAATAAATAACAAGTCTATCAAAAGATGAGGATTTGAACCTTATTTATTGTCGGACCATTTATTCAAATTTTTCACCTCTACCCCTGTGTTACAAGCTCATCTCTTCAAACCACCTATTCTCTAACTATCTCTTTCTAACATCAATTCAAGTGAAACAAAGGGATGGGTCCGATGTTTGTATCTACTTCAGTGCCCTGTACTGTATAATTGAGAACACAAAACACCTTTAAGTCGAGTTTCATTGTTCTACCTGTTGTTGTAGTTTTTTTTTGTTGTTGCAATAAATAATTAAAAAGAAATCATATTATCAATAATAACAATAATACACGTCCTTATTGAAAAATAATAATAATAATACAGAAATTTGCGTGACTTTGCCTCATTGGCGTGCTAGATAAATTCACTTCTATTTTATGTTGTTAAACAAAATAAAAAATCAAATACAAAAAGGAATACATGATTTAAACTTAGGTACCATCGCCAGCAAGTACAAAAATTTATTTACAAATATTATAAGGGTTGAAGATTTATCGAAATTCCAATAAAACATAAAATTTATTAGATCACACATGAAAAATATCCCCAAATAACTCAAATATAACACAAATTGGAAAATTTTCCAATAATCCTCTATCTTTGTAATAATGTAAAGAAAAAAAAATTTCGTAACACAACCAAGAAATCAAATTGAACTCAATAGTTTATTGTAGGGAATTTGAAAAGTTTATATTGAATGATTCTCAAATTTCCAACATTAATAACAGAAATAAACTGGAAAGATCAAATACGAAAAATGCGCAAACTTCTCCAACACCATATCTTTAAAGAAACTTTCCGAAATTCATAAATTAGTTTTCAACAATTCTGCTATTAATCGTTACAAAAGTCTAGCCAAAATTCAATTTTATTGAACGCCTAATTAACGAAAAATACGAATCTTGAACGCTGCCACCGCCGCCGTCGTCGTCGTTGTTGTCTTCTTGCGTTATCATTGGACATGCACCAATTATTATTTGTCTCAACTTTATTTTTGTTCAAATAGAATATGTATGAGTAGATATAACAGTTTAGACATGCACGAAAATCAAGAGAGAATCACAGATATAAAGACGCGCTTGCGTCCATTTCTAAATCGATACGTAAACAATGACGGCATCCAGACGTTCGCCTGATATGTCAATCAGTTTCACTTCGAAAAAAAAATTAGAATTTAAATTCAACCATTAATAAATCATTAAAATGTAACGAAATCAACTCAAAGGAACAATTAAAAAAGAATCCTCTCTCGATAAATTTTTATTTACGTTTTTCAAACCACAACAAAGTTGGGAGAATTTTAGTAGATTTACAGGAAAAACTATCCTTCACTGAAGAAATTCCAAGATAACTCGCCTGTGCTGTCATCTAGTTAATACTTGTGGGATAATACATATATACAAGAACAGGATACAATTCTATAGGCGCCATCTTTTGAATAACTACCACCCTGTATATTACATGGGAATTTTCCAAGTTTCTCTTCTCCTTACGATTATCCAAGACTCATTAAGGGACGAATAATTAAAGATGTAACAATGACCTAAATTCGATCTTCTGTACAAAAGAGATCTGTTGAAAATACGTTTTAGTAACAGGATAATTAAGGATAATATAGATTTAACAAGAGTGACGATAACAAATATACTAAACAGAAAATAGAATGAGACAATATGGCTTGCTTTATGTAAATTCTATTGAATTTATCTCCGTATACAAAAGCTTGAATTTTTCGTTAGAGAATCTGTATTATCATCCAACATTACCACCATTGTTGCTGTTTTAGAATAACAGCAGGAAATTAAATTTTCATAGACTTAAACGTGTTGCATATGTTTATATATTTTTTTTTTTAATTTGGAAAAATAAACGTTAATTACATTGTGTTATTTCAACAGCAACAACGACCCTTAAATCGTATAATTATCCATTAAAACTGTATTCTTTACACTTAAAATTCGTGTAAAACCACCATCTAAATTGATTATCTCACCTGTCACTATTATCGTCCGATTCATCCCCATTAATTCTATATCATTATTTGGGATATCTTAGAATTATCACCAACCCTAAATTATAAACAATACAATATTGTTTGATGGGGAAAATCAAAATTTCCATCAATATTCCATTCAATAATTAGACATGTAAAAATGGTGGATGCGCCGGGTGAAATTCTATACGAATTTTTTTCGTTTAAAAAAACCGTTAATAATTACCAGTATAGGTTAATGGACATTTTATCATCAACCCTACCGGTCTACCCTAATATTTAGTGGTTATTTTCGTATCGAACCCTCTCTACTATAAACCACAACAAACTTTGTTGATTGAGGTCGCATCTATTCTCTGTAAATATCTATATGTGATGATGAATGTTTGAACGTTGATTATCACTATGTGTATCATTTAGACAGGGGTGAGTTTAGGGTGTGAAAAAATTGTACTACTATCTTTTATTTTCGGGCAGTTGAATTGTTGTATAGTTGGTAGTTGGAATTGAATTTTATTGAATCACTCCAATGTCACTAACAGTTATTTAAATCTATTCTCGTCGATTTTCTCTTTGATACGTGTACGTATAGACGTGTGTGCATACAAACAGGTAAGCAAATAAATAAATAAATAAACGGGTAGGAGACGATGTATGGTGTTCGATAAATTAAATACGAATTGAATTCGTATTGTGAATAAATGATGTTCTTAATTCCGAATTGTTGCATCTTTTTTCCTTTACTATTATTAAACGAAAATAGATTAATATTTGTAAATCACGAGATTTCCAATGTTAGGTGGATATTGCCAAGTTTTATTCAACGTCAATAACAACAACAACAACGACGACAACAACATGATCGGTAAAGTAATTAGTAAACCGATAATAGATGGCTTTTTGAACTGTCAGTAAAGAACATGCGATTAGTTATCTTGTCTAACGTTAACACACAAATGAAAAGTCACGAATACCATATAATATTATGTATGTGTTGAATAAGAAAAATCGATAAAATTATAAAACAAATCTGAGCTTTTTAAGAGTAACCATGAAGAAAAATAATAACCTCCAACGAAAATGACAAATAGTCGCTTTCTTTTTTGATAATAATAATAATAATTACAGTGTAGGCTTGAATTTGAGAGTAATTTCATCAACCTACACATACATACTTCAATAATTGTGAAATGTTTAATAAATCATGCTGTAATTAGATCAGAAAGTGACCTTCTTTAATTTCTATTTTGATTCATAATCTATTGAAATTAACATGTATTTTATTAATAAATAAACACATTTATCACATACGTTGAAAGCTTCTTGTCAAAAATTCGTTACAAAATATTAACGACAATAATTTAAAAAAAAAGCTGATTATATCGAAAATAATAACTACAACCTCAATCCGATTTATTTCTGATCAGATTTAAATTCCATCTAATCATATCTTGTGTTGTTTCATCAGATATTTCTGCAATCATCAGGGAAAAAATACAGAAATCTAAATTTCATTTTAACGTTGAAAAAAGCCAAGGTAACATTTTCTTTAATTCAATTTAATTAATTCAATTAAATGGGAGATTTTGAGAGGCTTCACTACAAATAAATTCAATTAAACTCTTTAACTATTGATTTTTTTATGTAAATATTTCCAATTAAATCACGTGTTGTATTGGATGAAAACGACACATCGATTAGTGATAATTTAATTTTAACCTACTTGATATACGAACAATTCATTAAAACCACAAATTGTCCAATTATTTGATCAATTTTTTACATTCAACGACCATTTTGTCATTTAAATATAGGAATAACAGAGAGCTGTGGCGCATCCACCAATATGTCAGCAATTTAAACCGATTTTTTTTTTACACAAATTAGAGTCAACAAAAATTATTTTTAATTAATAATAATCCGAGTAGAAAGATTTGTTGGGTTTCTACAAGAAGCCTACAATTCCAAATTTATTCCCATTTCACCAGGTGGATGATAAAGAAACCGTAAAAATTAAGCCCATTACTACCAATAAAACGTATTTATTTTCATTTAACAATGAGATCCAATTTAAAAATTACAACTACATATTTAAAAATAATTAAATTAGATTTTCAATTTTAATCGATTACTGTTTGTAATGTTGCAATATTTGAAATGTGGATGAATTTTGTTAGAAAATCAATCGGGTCACGTTATCACTGCTCATTAGCATCAACGGTACAATAATCAAAGGATCGTTTGTATAATAATGACAACAACAGGAATCGGACTTGAATGTGACCTGTTTGAGCAACAAAACCGAGATAATTATTTAGCAAAATTTTTATCCTTTTTGTATAGATTTTCATATGGTGAATATGATGGAATAAAGTTTTAGAGGGAAAAAAAGTGTAAAAACCGCGATATTCAAACATTAAAATATCGTCTGATCTTCGGCTAATGTTGTTTAGAATTCTAGTAGTTTCATTATTCATTTTATAAAGGTGGTATTTCGTAAAATTATAATGGAGTTGTAATGCTCATCGATAATAAATCTAATAATAATGGAACCCTAAATGGACACATTAAATATTTAAGAACTAATAAATTGTTGCCTTATCAGTAAATTCATATTAATACTAATAATAATAATAATAATAATAATAATAATAATAATAATAATAACCACTACTACTACTAATATACTAAAATAACTAAATCAATAATGACTATTTTTATGTATTAAGAAGAAAAAGGTTTATTATGTACATCACTTTATTGTTAGTGGTGGCTTATTTTTACATCATCCAAAGAAATTTTGTTAGACCGACTGGCTAGCTAGCTAATTGTGCAGATTTTTTTTAATTAATAAATATTATTATTATTATACGCTTCTATTACTAAAATCATCAACAAAGGTATCATTTATCGTACAAACATACAGATCGGGCAGTTTTTCTAGGTAAATTTAGAAAATATTGATTTCGCTCATCTGTACCATTTGCATATAAGTTAGAAGGAGATAGAAATACAATAGGTGGTTAAACAATTAAAAAAATGATTACCATCCACCCTTAAGTGTTTCGACTAAACAAACAACTTCCTTTTATATCAAAATAATCAATCTGCTTGGGATTTTACAATTTTTCCATTAAAAGACCAAATGTTAAAAATTTAATATTTTTGTCGTGCGGTATAAGAATTACTAGTGAAAAATCCCTTATAAATACATTAGACAAAGAAGGGACTATTCTAATGATATTGTCATTCGTAGGACAGTAGGTTTATTTGAGCTACAAAGTATTTAAGAGATGAGCTTCTAGCACAGAGGTAGAGGTAAAAATTTTAAAAGTCAGGTCGACAATAACAAAGGTTCAAATCCCACTCGTTTGCTTTTTTTTTATTTATTTTCAATAAACTATTATTTTCAAAGCAATTTTTTTCACGCTAAGCAAATCTTATTCTTTATCAATTCTTTAAATTGAAGAAAATGTTAGTAATAAATAAGAGTAAAATAACGAATAAAGTTAATAAAAACTTGCTCTAATTCTACTACTAGTAATTAATCAAAGAACCATTACTTTATAAAACATTAATTTAATAAAAATAGATGAAAAAAAATCTACCAAAAGAGACGAATTTGTATCTCACTTATCGCCTGACTAGTTATACAAAATGTTTACATCTACCCCTGTGCTATAAGCTTATCTTCTACATATCTTGTAGCTCAAAGAAAATACCAACTATCTTACGAGTAATGGTATCTTGAGAATAGTTCTATCTTTGTCTGATGTATTTGTTAGTGAATGTTCGCATACTCATGACAAAGATACTAAATCTTAAACATTCTCTTTGTTCATTGTAAAATTGTTAAATTTGAAACAGGCATGGCCGAATTTACACTAGGTAAAATCGGAAAATACCTAAGGCAACGGATATTTAAGGGTCAAAATTATGGCAAATTATGGATAAAGTGAATTTTAAAGGGTGTTCTGTCTGGAAACAGAAAAGCTTTTTAAGCTAAGAGAAAGTGGTGTGTTTGATAAAAAAAAAACTAGGGGTGAGTGTTAGTAGTTGCTATCAGGGGGAAATTCCCCCCGGAAATCTGAGATTCACCCCTAGAAAAATTATAAGATTTCTTAATTAAGGCCAATTTCATATTTAAACCACTTATTTTTTGCTCCATCACCTTCTAACTTATACATAAGCAAGTGAAACAGAGCTATTTTCTAAATGTACCTATTTCAATGTCCAATGCTGTATGTATGGTGAAAATTAGTCGGAAATTTTAATAAGCATGCGCTTAAAATATATTTTTTTTTTGTTTGCTAAAAGAGAAATGATGATATTTTATTTTAAAATATTTAAAATACAGCTCATTTCTCTCGAAATCTTTGTTAAATTATAATTTTCCTCATCTATATTTAACTTTGGAGGATATTTATTGATTTCCAAATTCCACAAGATTAAAGTTAAATACAATATAACCCTGCTGCTATCCCTCTATTCTCTAAATAATAATAATAATAGTAATTACTTACCAATCCAGTTTAACGTTAGGGTAAACGGTGACAGCCATGTGAGCGAAATTTGTTGTTGGCTTTACAATTACTAGAACAACAACAACAACAACAATAACAAGAAGAGATCAATTCTGGAAAATCGTACATACATATGTATATATCAATGACTATTGACATGGGTAGAATAAATAGGAACGAGTCCAACTGATGGATTGCAAAGGATCACGATAGGAATGGGGATGATCTTATTGAATAACCAAACAAACAAAAATTGTAGTAGAAGAAGAAGAAGAAGGTTAATCTAGTTGAGATGATGAAAATTGAGAAGAAGAAGAAGGACGAGGAGGAGGAGGAGAGGACGAATCATGGGAACGTACAAAAGCTTTAATCTACTTTCTGTTTGTTTCTTCCTTTCAGTTTGTTTATGTTTTAACATAAGATGATGGATGGAGACAGAACGTTATTTGTGCTTGGAGGATTGTGTTGGAAACTACAGAAAGTTTACTATCTGTTGTTCAAAGGTGTTTTAACAGATTTGATAATATTACGATAGAAAATCAATACAACTTTTATCTCGTGATTTCAACTTTGAAGAGATATTTACGAAATAACAGGAAACAATTATAAATTATTAGAGATAGAAGGAATACGAAATTCAATACGTTAAAATAAATAGAACGATTTTAAGTAATTTGATCTCGTGTTTATTATAATTATAACTTCCGTTCGATTCATATTTAATATTTCGAAAACAAGGTTACTGTTATCAACAACAAGACAGAACACCGATTAATTGCAATATTACTAAGAAAACATTAACGAACAGATCAAATTTCTGTTAAACAAAAAAAAAACAATTAAAAAAATAACGAAATCGAAACAATTATTGTTGCTGAATAGAACAATGAACAATAATATTTGGTTATAAATGAAATGAATTCGTTCCAATTAAAATGAATCCTACACAAATGTGTTACGTTTTTAGTTTTTTTTTTTTAAATTTAGATTTTAACTTTAAAATGTAAGATTTAATTAAAAAAAAATACATAATAATTGATTATGTTTACTGATAATTCATTTATCTAAAAATGGAATTTTCTTAAAAATTGATAATAGATATTTTCCAATAAAAACTAGTTTTCTGGTACTTATTACCAAGTTTGTTTTACATACATTGATTTAATTACATTAAAATTAACAAAAATATACATAAATTACAATAACACATAAAAAAATCTACCAATAGTATCATTGACCTTGTTTGTTATTTCTTTCTCCAATTTTAAAATTAACAATTTATGGAAGTCGGTTTTTTGTTTGAAGGTTAATGTATGATTTTTGGTATTATCATTTACTTTTTTTAATTTACATTGTCGCCCCAGAAAATCCTTCAAAATTAACAATAAAATAACATTGAACTAAGGAGATTCCTGTCTCGGTCTTGATCTCAATTCATAATAACAACTAATTGTAAGTATTTTAAAATTTATCTCCAATATTGATAAATATGATTAATCTGTGTGAACTTCCAAATAAATATAACCAGCGGTTGAAAATTCAAAAAATCCTCCCTTCATGAAAAAGAAAGAATTTGTCAAAATTTTCATCCTCATCGGTGTAGATTAGCTTGGGGATGTTCACACTCTAATCATAATTTTTCAGAAAAATCCAAAAAAGGTACCTCCCACTTTCTTATTCTCCTTCAACTGACATTAAATTCATTAAAATCCAATGTATAGTTTTCCTTTTAAACCAATTTTGTCACTTTCAACCCCTATAACTCCCGCCCCAATTAATATTTTACAGTGCGACAAAAATCGATCTTCATCATTATTCATCCTGAAAATAATGCCGTTTGTCTCATTCGATTATTTTAACTGTAAGTATATGAAATTTGAAAAGTATCCCCTTAGACCCCAAGTTTGAGCGGTGATTTCACCCCCTAGATATGTTTTTCAGCCAATCAAAAAAAAACATGCATCTCTTAGATTTCAACAAAGAACAACATATCCAAGTTTCATTAAAATCAGAGAGGGACACCTGGGAAAGTTACCCTGTTAGAAAACTGAATAAAAAATTTCGTTTTCTATGAAGATTTCCTTCTAAAATAGTATGTTCAGAAATAATTTCTAATCTCTTCTATTAAATTGTTTGTTGATTTCGAAAGCCTCTAGTTCACATAAAAACCCGTCCATTTATTGTTCAAAAGATTATGATTTATAATAATTGTGTTAAAACACAATATTTTGAGAAATCTAAATTAAAAGTGAAGAATTGTATAAAAGCATCAATAGGAAAGACTTACTGATGATTTAACACAAAATATTTTAGAATCTAAAATTGAGGTCGAGAATATGGCTTAAAAGTCGTATATAATTGTTATTTATATCATGATGATTTAAGTCTTAAATCTAATTGTCTTAAATTTTAAGACAATTAGATGGTGTCTATTTTATATGTTACAGTAGCAAATTTGTTAGAAAAACTGACATTTTATGGCGATAAATGTGTAATTTGGGCCCTTTTACTCTACACAAAAGTAAGATTTAGATAAAATTAATGATTTAAGACAAAAATTGATTAAAATTGAAGAATTTATCTCGAAAATCAGCTCAAATTGAGTGAATATCCCGCTTTTGGCAATTCAAGAATAAAATTCAGTAAAAATTGTTGAATCATGAAGAAAACGTTCAATTTTTTTAAAGAATCCACCTCAAAAATCCATTAAAATCTTTTAATAATTAATTGATGAAATTACTATAAATCATTAATAAAATTTCCTCAAAAATTGACCAATAACCTCTAAACAAGCTGATGATTTACGATAAAAATATCTTAAAACTTGAAAAATCTCTTCAAGAAATCAATTAAGAGCGTTAAAAACGTCTCTCCTGTAAAATTCAGTCGCATAATTCGTTAAAAATTGATGATTTAGATGAAAAATGTTTTAAAAGTTGCAGAATTCAGTTCTGAAATTGATTTGAAGAATCTGAATTTGACAATGATGAGTATAATTTGTGAAAAATTGATGATCTAAAATAAAAACTTTTCAAGACGTTAGCTAGAAGTTAAGGGTCCAGCCCGCATCACATCTTTTTCGATTCGGTAGGTATCCGAAATAATGCCAATATTTTATTGTTGAGTTATTGAAATACGCGAACCAGCGTTGAAACGCGTATTTTAAATGTAGTCAATGGCAGTTTTTGTATTGGGAAATCTTGACGAAATTCTGAATTACAGAGGAAAATCTTGGAGTATATTTTTTATATTTTTTTCCAATAATCTAGCCAATATTATTTATTTTGGAATGAATATCATGTTTTCTAATAGCAAATTGAAAGCGCTTTCTGAATATTCCAAGAAATTTTCCGATAGACTTGTTAGTTTTCTGGAAAATGACTAAAATCAATAAGACTGTCAAGTTTAAAAAAATTGCAAGGGCGAGTCGGAGGACAGTTATGAAAAATCCATTGTCTGAAAATCAATGAGTTACGCAAAAGTTTTCCAACAATTCATTTATTACTTTCTAACTCCTTTCAAATATACAAGTTTGTGGATAAGTCTGATAATTTTAATGTCGGAGATATGTTAAAATTTAGACTTAAGCTTGACAGTTCTTCTAAAAAAAACTAGAATTGTATAAATCGTTTCCTTGTCACTATTATTATTATTACAAATATCGGAAGTCCCTCGTGGACACCGGTTTCGCCTATGCGTTAGAGCATCCCTGTGCTTGAGTAGCATTAATATCCCCTAAAACCATCTATTGATCTGTAAACCACTTGAGTAATATGTGTGTGGTGAAGATCGATTTATCCCATGGGAAAATTCAGTCGATATCAAACAAACAAACAAACAAACACCATTCACCACAAATACTATTGCCATCACAAATGAATCATCTAATTTTCGTCAATTTATTTGTAATTAGTTGATGTGATAAATCAAAAAAAAAAGAATAACCGAGAGAAAAAAAGACTCTTGAAGCAAAATTTAAGTTTAATTTATGCAGATAGAATCTAGTGAAAGAAGTATCAACGATAATGACTGCTCATCTATTTCACAGAATTTCAATTTTCCCATATAACTGTTGCACGATTACCCCCCCCCCCCCCCAATGTAACCATAGCAAAACATCCGTTTTTATGGGCGCATATATACAGGGTCTTTCTGCTATATATGGAGGATCGCAATAAATTCGCTATAACTCTGTCATTTATTTCAGAATCAAATAATTGTTATAAGAACACCTACGCTATTTAATATAACGCAATATTGAATGAAAAATTGCTATTTACAAAAAATCAAAGTCAAGTAACATACAAAATAGTAGTTTTCGATATAAGAGGGAAAAGTGCGTCTTTGCAGAACAGAAACGAGCTGTCTTTTCCATAACAATCGCGCGCTTTACCACTCCGAAACAGGGCAAAAAATTGACAGTTTCGGGTCAATCGTAGAAGAATATTTACCATTTGATTAACTTCCTTTTGTGAAAATTTGTGAATATTGGAGAGGCTCATTAAACTACTTTATGAAATTTGGGTCAGAGGTTTCTACAGTTTACTGATATTAAATTTAAAAATCCCGAAAAACTGTAATGAAATTTTGAAGGGAATACTGATAATTGTTGACTCGATCCAATATATGTGCCTTTGTTCATAGTTTAGTATATCGAAACGATAAGTGTTGTGTAAATTTACTACTACCAATCCTTGACCCACATTTATAACGGCTCTCATTGAAGTTTTTCAATATTCAAAAAATTTTGAATTTTTTCCAAATAGAAATTAGATTTTTTTTACTTGTTTTTGAAATATCCTGTATACATGAAAAGTTTCAAACAAAAATATCAAAAAATGGAACTCTCATACACTACAAAGAGAAACGAGAATTTTATCAACTCTATTAAATGAGCTTTTAGGTTTGTTATCGACAGCACAACTCAGAAACGCGTCACAAAAATAACAGAGAACTCATTGGCTTCCATATCAATTAAATTTGACAACAAATAGAACACAATCAAACTAGAAAAATCGTGAATTTTAAGTAATATAAGAGATATACAAGACAACGCTTCTAATCCCGATACACCTTGTATAGTGTTTTAGTTTAACATCTCAGACATTACGGTTGGAGTTCCCCAAGGTATACTCATATAATCGTTCTATATTTGACATCCCTTATATTATAACTAACCACCAACTGTAAAAGGGTCGTGTAGAGATTTCTCCACTTTTATTTACTTTTTACAGAAACGTTTACAACTTTATGGCCACAAAAAAAAAAATATGTGCGTTTGTTGAACATAAATCGTCTATTCTCTCACAAACAATGTTGTGTATATAGAATTTTATAAACTACTAATACGAACATGAATAAATGTTGAACTGTTATTTTAAGTGATCATTAAATTGTTGTAAATGTAATTAAAGAATTTCATTGTAGATTCCATGAGATAGACAGACGTACATATGTCTGTCTGTCTGAGTGTGTGTTTATATACGATGATGATCGAACTAAAATGAATAGCTTTCATTCGAAATGTTTTTATAATAAATCAGTAACAATTGTTATGAGGAACATTATGAATTTTAGGCGTTGTATCGTTGTATCAATAATTTAGAAGAATAGACAAGCAGGTTAGAAAAATCACCACATTGAATTCTAAAATAATTTAATTATCTCGACGAATACGATGGGAATTTCTCTTGTATATTTTATATTCAGGACTTCTTTACACATTGGAGGCTAATGGTTTTGGGGCGTATAAAAATTTCAAAAATGTACTTTTCCTATTTTATTTGAAACACGTTATGAAATTTTTATAAATATTCTTAATAGTCTTGAATATTATTAACGACGATGTCACTACTGCTCTGATGGCGCAAGAAAAAACATCTGCTACCCTTATAATGTAAAACATTATCGATCAGAAAATGAGATTTTCCAAGCATGCTTAAAGTTTCGATAGCGTTAAATTAGGTATAGTAGAATGAGATGTTGTTAAGCAATTGGTATATTTCCGCTTCGAGTTGTGTACCGGTTCGCGCACGTTGCAGAAATATTTCCACACTGCACGTGTCTAAACATCTTTAATGTGAAAATGTTACATTTATCTTACATGAGTACCATCGATTCCACAGGAAAATGAACGACTATTGAACTAGAAATATCATGTTTTTCTGTTCTTGTAAGTCAGGCTGTTTCTCTAGAAGGGGGTAAGAAGTGAATGGCAATAGAATTTCTACCCCACCATCTTCTGATTGAATATCTTTCTTCCAAAGTCTGATTCATGAAAATTCTGTTACATTGTCACGATTGTCCATAAAAACCTGGTTCACACAATTCCAGAAAAAGTGGTTACTTTGTTGTGAATAATCCTATGGTTTACTTGCAAATTTTTTATTGCATTATGTTTTAAAATTATCGGTAAAAGGACACATTGTTCTAATGAAGCAAAAAAATGGACGTTAAAAACAATTACCAGCAAAAACATACCAAAAAAACATGTATAAAATTACTCCGTTTTAGAGAAATTATTTTTGTAATAAGTAATAACTAAAGCAAGGCGTGTGAACTCGCCTCAAGATTTCGTGCTATTGTCGCTCTGCAAACGCATGACATTTGTACGGTAAGTTGTTCTGTCTCTCTTCAAATACTTGCGATTTGATAATGTCTTCTCCATTCTATGTTCCCACCAATAGATATCCTATAGTGGGCGACTTGAAATTTACTACAATCGACCGCCTGAGTTTTTGTTGTATTATAACAAGGTTATATTGAAGCTACAAGCGGTTGATTATATTGTCACTATTTGTAAAGAATTGGCTTAATAGTACAATTCGCAACACCGGCTAAAGCGACGCGCTAACTTTGATCCCAGTATAAGGCGGTGATGTCATCACTCTCTGTAGAGAGTGAAAAGCCTTGCTCTATCGATCGATTTTTTGTGAATTACTTAAGTAATGTGATTATGACGCGAAAATATTTTGGCCCACAGTTACTTAAACTTATTAAGACGGTCCTGTTTATGAATTTACAAGAGTTTCATTGAAATAACGGTAATTAAAGACTTTGTATCGAAAGATTTTCATGTTTCAGACTAAATAACAACAACGATAAAACAAAATAAATGTTATAATATTACAGGAACTAGTATAGAAAAAGTAAAATGATCTATAGAGTGGATTTTGTTATGCATGGAAGCACTTGAATTTATAATAAATCGAGAAATTGCAGCCGGCAACGCCTTCCTCCATCCATCCGTCCAGACAACAACATCACAAACATTAGGGAGAATAATAAAAACAACAACAACAAAAAAAGATGTAAAATAGTTGAATAGAGAATGAAATCGAAGAGAGACTGATGGACTGGGCTAGTCCTGTAGTTGTCGACTCGGCTGGAAATCAACAGAGAAAAAAATCATCGTCTGGGATACAGTAACCTCAACCATCAAGGACAACAAGTCCGTCAATTTAAAAATACGTATGTACAACTTTACATACACACAATTTTATTGTTTCTCAATGTAGAGAGAAATCGACAATATGCATAACAATAAAAAAAAAAATCTCCAAAGGCAGCAAGTACCTTATATAGCGAATTTTTTAATGTATCTACATGCTGAAATATTAATTATTAATTCACAAACAATAAGAAACACTAATAAAATTTCACTCTTTTGAAATTTGTCGTTTGTCTACATAAATCTAGTATGCTAATATTAACATACTAGATCTATCGATGTTTGTCTAATATTAACTGTCAAAAGTAGTTGCCCTGTGCGATATTCATTTTTTTTTTCTAATATCAATTGTCAGAACACATAGCCACCTGAGATAATCGATTTTACTGCTTATACTCATAAAAGAAATTTTTGCATTTTTCTTGCGATCCAACTAACCGATTTTGATGATTTTTTTTCTGGGTCATAGAGAATGGTCGGCTCTACTGTTATTTTAATTTTCATCAAAATCTAAGCAAATGTTATATTGAAAATGATTTTTTTTAACATTTCTTCAGCTCTTATTCCAAAAGTGTTGGGCCTACCAGTCTGGCCAACGAACTCATCCAAGCTATCACAAAGACCGATTTTTGTACCAAGTTTCATTAAGATTGGTGTATTTTTACGGCAGTTATCGTGGATATACATATATAAATATATATATATATATATATATATATATATATATATATATATATATATATATATATATATATATATATATATATATATAAAAATTTTAACGAACGGTGGATATGGGTTCCTGAGGTTCCAAAACGAACTTCTGTGCAAAAATTTTTCGGAAATTCAAAAGTGAGGATCTCGTCATTAGCTAATTTTTTTTAAAAAAATTCGCTAAAAAGAAATTAAAAAATAATTTGTGTTGTTTTATAAATTGAAACAGAAATCACCAGAGAAACGATTTGTGTAACGATACAAAAAGTAAAAATAGTTTACAACAAAAAAAATCAATGGTCGATGCTATTAAAAAGTCGCCCTATTGTTGCCAGCCTGCAGGATATCAAACAACATCATTGGATTATTGTTGGTCTTTTTTTTTTTGGTTTTATTGTCTTCGTACATAAACGATGAGAAAATTCTTAAAAAGACCAACAAGAACGACAAAGTTCAAATGAACGCGAAGGTCGAAATGTTGAACAAATTGCACTGTGTTAAAACTTGTTTGTATTAAAAAAAAAAAAAATTGAATTCCCTGATAATTTCCAATTTTCAATCGAAATTCAGACTCTTACAACACGCTGAAATGTCAATAATATGAATAATTACTTTCATTTGCGTATTCGTTTTATAAAATTGAATATGGCGTCTCTTTCGATAAATTCTAAAAAGTACAAAACAGGCCAAATTTCGCCATACATAAATCCTGAATGGACGCCTAATCAACACAAATGTCGTTGTAGGTTTTTTTTTGTCGTTTCTTTTGTATGATTACGGTTGCGTGGGTGAAATTGAGTCCTTAATTAAATTAACTGATTCAAGTGAAATTGTGTGCCGTTGTGCAACACACAACGTGATTTAAATAAAGTGATTAATCAAAATTTGGGCCAATTATAGATGGCCGATAATGATCAATACAAAAGATAAAGAATTACGACTTTTATTTCGTATTAATTCGAATTAAATACACTAGTTATATAATACATAGTAGAAGTAATTTACCTTTTCTTAACTTTATGTTAATTGGTTTTAGTTGTGTACGTACCCCTTTAAGACACAGAAACTATCGTCGAGTTAAATTAAAGAACTTCCTGATTTCTTGAGCTACTGCCATTAATTATTTAGAGACGGTGTATTTTTATGTGTGTGGTTGAAATCGATTTGTAAGGGAAATTATAAGGAAATTATCCTTCGTCTTTTTTCTATTAGAATTTTTCTATTTCACGAATCTAATATTAATCCATCGAATTTATGTACTTTTATTAAATATTTCCAATAACAACAACAATAATAATCAAGATGATTATGGTGGTAGTGACGGCGAAAATTCAAATTTCCACCCTTTAGATATTTCAAATTGTTCGCAGTTATGAAGTTCTCTCATTCTCTCTCTTCAAATATATAATGTCTATGTATGTTATAAATTATAACGTAAACCAATTCCGGAATGGAATTCAATAATTTTCAGGGTGGTGGTAAGTTTGTACACCCTCCAGTTACAAATTCTCGCATTATTATACCTAAAGGTAACTACCCCAAAGATACATACATACATACAAACATACACATCCACAAACTATTCAATGAATGACTGAGATTAATTCAAACTGATTTAACACCATTGTAGTAGGTGATGATGGTAGTGGCTTTGATTAGAAACTTGTCTAATTTTATTGTCCAATTCAACCCCTCACATGGGCACAATAATCAACTTCTATCAATTGTGTGGTGCTGATTAAGTGATAAGAAACTTGATTTCTCCCCATGATAGTCGTATATTGTTGGCGGCATTTAATTAACTTTTCCACCGTAAGATTTTTTTTTCATTCTTTTATTCTAGTCACCGAATCAATAAAAATACATAAAATAATAATAACAATATTGTGAGCTCTATGACAACAAAGATTATCGTTTACTCGTTAATTTTTAATCTAGATTATTTCCGGGAAAATGCGGATTTTTTGTGGTTGTTCTATATGCGGCGCATCCACCATTTTTACCACCAAAGTCGAATCTATCCAAAAGAAGCCTCTGTTGAAATTTGTCCTTATTTTAAAATAAAAACAGACTATTTATAACAAAAAAAATATAAACTTTATAATTTACACGGTTGCGTGAAAATTATTTCAATTAAGTAGAAGCAGAATCTATTTTCAGTCGCTCATTAATTGCCAGTTTTTCACACAGATCTTTTCTAATTTTTGTTACAATAAACTTTGTGTGTTAATTGTAAATTATAGTTGATATTCAAACAGTAAACAGCAGATTTTTTATAATGGAAACGCAATTTTCTTTATACTCTATTCTTATTACATGACTCTTTTAAAAATAATAATATTAACGTTTTTGATAAGGAATATTAATGAATAAATTTAATTCACCTCGTATGTTGTTGTCATTGTTGTTGTCCGAAATTATAATTTTAATATTTTAAAAATATGCATTTCACGATTATCCAACGTTAATATAGTTTGCCAAGTTTTCTAAATTTAAATCTAATTAAAATTTTCGTTGTAACGATAATCTGACGATACAAAACGACAGATGTTTTTAGTGGAAATAACATCGAGACCAAGACGTTGAACAGAATGCAGATGGGGACGAACAAGATAAACGACACAGTTTTCCTAATAGTTAAAATAGGATTAAGAATTTAATTGAAATTCAATTGGAATGTTATCAGTTGTTTGTTGTAAATTGTTGTCTTTAACACACAATAATTGTGTGTGTGCCTCAGTATTTTTTTTTTCGGTTGAAATAAAACTCTGAAATTGTATTGTTGTTAGTATCGAACAGTTTTCCAATTTAATTTAATTTATAGATATTGTTTTCGATTGTATTGTATTTAGAAAGGATTACTTGCTATTTTTATTGATTTTACAATTAGATTTATTACGAATGAATCTCTTTCTTCCCTTGTTTTATCCATAGATCACATTTGGATGTTGGATTAATCTTTGTAGTGAATACTTGGCTACAATTATATGCATTGATTTATATGTGATACAAACAAACAAATAAGAAAAAAAGATTAATCTACTTGCTTTCTGTTTAAGTACCCCGATTAATAATAAACTTTATTACTTTAATGGTACCACTACCAACAACAATAATTCAGCCATTTAAATTTCAACACATTTATAATAATTCAAAGACAATAAGTAAAGAGAAACAGATAGTCGGCCAGCTAGACTTGAATATAAATTCTCTTGGATTAAAATCTAGACAACGTATACCACAATTAAACTTGAAGTTAAATGAAACTTGTACGGTTATGTAAATTTTCGTGCACAATACCACAAAACTAGATCATTTTTATTATTAAAAAAAATGAATATTAAATAACTAAAATTGAATTTGAATTATAGCTCGCATCTTTAGATGAAAACAGCGCCTCTTGTTGTTTCCAAAACAGACTACCGCCAGTCCTGTTAGTTCTACACCAATAATTCTCGTGTATTCATTCTCTTTATTCCTCATTCTTTTTTTTTTTTTTGTTCTCATAATTGTTTTATTAATAAAGAAGGGAAATTTCTCATCAGCAAGATACAATCGAAAATTATACAGGGTGTACATACCACAGTATTTCCTCATACAGTTGGTTGTGCTTTTGCACAAGAGTTTAAAAAATGAGCGCCCCAGTGCAAAATTTTAATGGTAGAGTGCAGGAATTGACTTCTGAAACGAGTTCTTATACTTTTTTTTCTATTTTGTACCTTTTTTGAATAAAAATTGAAGCCTTAAAATTTAGGGAATTTCGCGGCAGTTGGTATTAACAAGAGCGAAATTTTAAAATTGTTCAATTGTTTTTTCTTCTGCACTTCCTAGATTGTTTGTCCATATTTAAATACAGAAACCATCACAAATGGAAATACCGTGGTACAATTCTATTCTACCTTGAAGTAGGCTATGTCTTGTTTACGTAGGACCATAGCTTGGTTCAATCGCTAGCTTTTTCATTGAATAATGTTAAATGTAGCGAAGTATGAATTAAGCTACGACGCTTGGCCTACTGCGAGGTGAAATAGCGTTGTACACCCTGTATTCCTTCAAAAATTTCTTTATAAATTAACATCATTTTATATATTTACCTACACTTGTGTATAAAATAGAAAATTAACAAGAACGGAAATATTGTTAGAATTACAACAATTCAGCTTTGATCTAATTTTACGCTACTAATTAAATTCATTAGATTTTCCCTTTATAAAAAAAAAAAATAACACCGATGATTATAATGCTAATAATTCATCGATTATAAATGACGGCATTTATAAATAGACGATATTATATTCTACAAAAAAAAAACACGATCAATTATTTAAATAGGCTGAATTATGTATAATGTCCTGTCCTTAGGTATTTAATTAAAAATAAATACCTATCAATTTACGAAATTTAAATAAAAATCTAGTTTTTTTTTATCTTTCGATAATTTACAGTTTTATAAGAACAAAACAGAGAAAGTTTTGTACAACAATACACTTCAATAACTAGCCAACCGAAAATTGAAAGTGTTTCTAATTATCTTCCATGCGGATTTAATGTGTATAGACGAGAATTCTTAAAGAAATTATAGTAGAAATTGGAATAGACATAATTATTAACAAGATAATCTAGAAATTTATCATTTTGCGTGACTAAACTACATAGAAATGAAGTCACGTTACATATTCAATGTTTGTAATCTCCCCTATTTCGAAAACATTAAAAAATTAAAATAAACCATAATTTAAATCAAAACCAGGGTGGATCTCTCGAGTTTAATTTTTTTTTAAATAAAATTCATAACATCGATAAATATTATTACGAAAACTGTTCTGATTTATATTGACTACAGCTGTTTAACGTGTCGAATAGAAGAAATTTTTGTATACATACAACAGATAGAAGAATGTTTTTCATGTTGAGCATTTCTAAAAATAGACAAATCAATTAAATTGACTGTGAAAAATCTAAAATTATTAGTAGAGTAGGCAATGATAAGCTTTTATAGATGACAGGAGATTTGTTACAAATTTTCGATTGCGAATCAAAATCATTCCATTCATTTTTAAAAATAGATCGAATCGAATTTTATTCTGGGGGGAGATGAATTGCTACAGATGACTGAATTTTAAAAACAGACCACATTCTTTGAACTTTTCAATTATTTCAATTTACAACAAACAACAGAACGAAAAGAAGATTATTGTGTAAACTTTTTGACAGTTAAATTACTAATAACTTTATTTACAAGACAGTTTAAAAAATCACAAACAACAAAATAAAGAGACGAAAATCTGTTGAGATTAACTGTGTGAAATAACTTTTGACTACGGAAATTGGAATTATTTTACAGTCGGTTAGTAATCGTTTTTTCTCCTTCTGTCTAATTTCAGGAAAAAAGTTATCGAAAGAGAATAGACGATAGAAGGATGTTTGAACTCTACCAACTTCCTAAATCGGTTATCCTGGACATTAGTGAAACCAACAATGAAATCCCCTTAATAAAATCGTTAAATTGTCCAGACTTTTTTTATGAAATATTGTAATGGTATAATCAATACAAATATAAAGTATTGATGGCCCTGAAGTTTCAGGTGAATAAACCTGAACAATTCCACAAACAACAAAGTCACGATCATTAACGAAAAGTAAAAGGCTTGTTTTTACAAGAATCAATCATACAATACTGCAAGTCTCTCCCTGTAAAACTTTGGATGATTCAAGATTGGGATAGGTTGTGTATTGTTTAAGAGCATATTAGAAAACAATCCTCACACGGCTCTTCTCTTGCTGCTGCTGCTACACTCAAATGATCATATACAGGTCTCGGTTGAGTGACCTAATATGACCTGAGAAATGTGGATAAAACGACATTTACAAGCCCTTTTCTTCTATACCTATATCATTATAATTCCTGTATACAAGTTCAACTTGTCTTCATCTACCCCAAAGATGAATTTACAATAACAGGATGACTTAAATGGGGATGAACGGAAGGAGGGAAGTATTAACAACACGTGGGTAATAAAGTGCACATTTTGTCCAATAAATTTAACAAACTTACCAGTGAAATCTAGAAGAATGATTCAAAACAAAAATTTGTTTAGTTTACAACTACCGTTTCAATAAATAATAACGATAGATTCTCATATGTTTTGATGATAATAATGATAATGATAAAAAAACAGGCGTACACAATCACAATAATTATCCAAAAACACTAAAAATAACATTGAATTGAATTGTTGGAATTAATGACGATATCATCTTCATGCTCAATATTAGCATCATTAATATCACCAAATCACTGTAGTCCGTTAATTGGGTATATTTTACCAAAATTAGTCTTTGTTATTATTGTTGTCACGTGATTAATAAACACAAAAAATTCAACACATACACATAAACAAGAACCGACGCTTATTTTTCAGGTTTGTTTCAGTTTCAGCACGATTTGTTTTATTGTTATTCCCACTACTAATGCAATTTAGTTTTAGTTTTCTTCTCTTTTTTTTTTTGTGATTATGATTATTGACCCCCGCGTGTGTATATCCGTCTATCTATGTCTGTAACATACAAGTGAACGACTCCAAGTGATCTGGTTCTGTGGTTCTCCGTGTATGTGGTCTGGTATTGCTGGTGTATGATGGGGTCGGTCGGTCGACGAGCTGGGGAACGCGCGCAGACGCTACGGCGGCTGCGGATATTTCTCATCGGAATACCATCATCATCATCATCATCATCATCAACAACAACGTAGTCATGTAGGTACGTAGTGAGGGCATTTTGTATGATTTCTGATCTGATGTTAATCACCCTCATTATACCGGATGATTCACGTAAGGCAACATAATGACAACTACCATTATTTCAAGGATTTGTAAGAGGGTCCTCCCCAGAGAACATTTTAGCAAAATTAGAACCTCGTAGCTCATTTGTAAGTTCATTAAAACTCGCTTTATTTCGCAAGTTCCGTCAACCAACTACACCCATGAATCGATTAAAAATAGCTCCTAGACCATAATGAAATTGATTTTTCCGCTTTTTCTCATTTGTATCCTTGAAAAATTGAAAAAAACACCTGGTGGAGATCGATAGTGGAAGAAATGAAAGAATCTAATGTTAGTAACCTTTTTCTTACAATTTTCATTTCCTTTAGTGTAACAATAATAAAAGTCAAGTTCTCCTTATTTGTTTGTACCCAATGTCAAGGATTTTCATAAAAAACAACAACATTGAATTAGCATGAACAATCTTACCCCATCGAGTTAAAAATAGTAAAAATAGGTAAATAACTATGTCATTCATAAGAATAAAAAAAATCTCCAAAGGCAGCAAGTACCTTATATAGCGAATTTTTTTATGTATCTACATACTGAAATATTAATTGCAAAACATTCTTATGATACTGACAATTAATATATTTTAATAATATTGAATCAACTAATAAATTCATTTCCCCGATGTTATTTTAATATTTATGATTTTTATTGAAAAATACTTTTAATCCACAAACAATAAGAAACACTAAAAAAAAAAATAATAATGAAGTTTGTTGTTTGTCTAATACGTCTAATCAAGGCCTGCTTGATTTTTTCAAGCGAAATTCTCTAGCAGGCGTTGCGTCTAATATTAACTGTCAAAATTAGTTGCCCCCCCCCCGCGATATTCAATTTTTTTTCTAATATCAATAGTCAGAACATATAGCCACCTGAGATAATCGATTTTACTGCTTATACTCAAAAAAGAGATTTTTGCATTTTTCTTGCGAACCAACGAACCGATTTTGATGATTTTTTTCTGGGTCATAGAGAATGGTCGGCTCTACTGTTATTTTAATTTTCATCAAAATCTAAGCAAATGTAATATTGAAAATGATTTTTTTTAACATTTCTTCAGCTCTTATTCCAAAAGTGTTGGCCCTACCAGTCTGGCCAACGAACTCATCCAAGCTATCACAAAGACCGATTTTTGTACCAAGTTTCATTAAGATTGGTGTATTTTTACGGCAGTTATCGTGGATATACATATATAAATATATATATATATATATATATATATATATATATATATATATATATATATATATATATATATATATATAAAAATTTTAACGAACGGTGGATATGGGTTCAAAAGTGAGGATCTCGTCATTAGCTAATTTTTTTTAAAAAAATTCGCTAAAACTATTTTAAGAGGACATTGTGACAACAACGCATCTTTTGATCAATTTCCAAATGAGCTACAAGGCACTAATTTTGCTTAAATGTTCATTGGGTAAACCGCTACAAATCCTTGAAATATTTTCCGAATCAATGGCTAAATAATGGAACTTGTCATGAGTTAGTAGCGGGATTTTCACCGTCTAGCATGCTCATCACTCTGAACTAAATATAATAAAACCGTTGTCTAGTTGCGCTCAATCTCCATCAACCTCTCAATGGAGTTATCCGTTTATTACAAACAATAAACAGGTGGTCTACTGTGGCTGATGCTTGCCCCTCTCTTGCTGGATTTTTATGAGCGCAGCGAGTAGGTGTATTCAAGTAGATGGTGAAATATACAAATATACAAATTACGATTATGGTAAGAATCAAGACTCACGTATGTCTATGGCGTGCGCTGACGATCATCGCGCGGTAATCTGAAATAAATTTCCAACACCGTTGCCAAGTCATGAGAACTTTTCGCCTTACATGAATAACCCATTAGTTGTTTGAAACCGCGTTAAAAAACGAAAGATTGACATACAAATCAAAAGGATTCACCTTAAAACGTCACACAGTGTTGTTAATAATGATTGGAAATCTATTATTGTTGTGATTGTTATTATAAACATAATCACAGATGTCTACTTTAACATTTTAACAAATTATCGAACATTTGTTAAAGAAGACACGATCGTATAAACGTAAATTATTTTAATATAAATTCACGTTTTTGCTGTAGTATAATAATTAAGGGATGATATTGACAAAAAAAAACAATATGTATGTATAATTAGTAATTAGTCTCATAATGGAAAATTTATATTTTAGATATAAAAAAAAATCTAAAACAATATTTCGTTAGTAAGTGAGTATCGTCAAACAAGATAAACAATCCAAATATAGAAAAAATCAACATAAAAAAAACTTAAAATAAACAAATTATGTATATGGCTGTATTTCTCGTTATTTAAAGCCGCGTCCACATCATACAAACGAACGCCAACGAACAGAAATGTAACCATATAAGTTATGGTTATGTACAGAACTCGGTACAGACATTGCAAGGCGTGCGCTGCACATGCTCGGGCCTATCCAAACTTCACAATATGCAGCGATATATGTTCACGCAAATTGAACCAATGGTTCTCACAGAACGCACTGAGGCACTTCGATCGCGCACACCTCGCAATGTCTGAACGTAGCTTAAAGTGTGTGGTGTGAAGAATAAGCCCAGATCCATACATTGGCTCCAACGTTTAAGCCAACATCGGCGCCAACCCGTTTTTCTCCAACCATACAATGGACAAACACCGTTGAGGACAACGTGTGAAGACAGGGATAGCTGGACGCGAACAAACAACACGAACAGTCACATATCAGAGTAATACAAAAGAAACTGACCATTTGCCTTCGTTCGTGTTCGTATAGTGTTCACGGGAATTCTCCATGACATTTACCGGAACACATCTGAATCTACATTCATAAATAACATTTATTGTTTTTGGCAGTTGTATTAATTTCCAATCGTTGTAACAGAGAAAGTTCAACGTACTGAATCGTGGATTTAGACCGTCGTGTTTTTTTGGTTAGGATCATTTTCTAGTTTAGGTCTCTAAAGTTCGTTTTTTCCCTACTTAAGTTCGTCATGAGCCTATCGTACACACAACGATAAATCTGACAGTTCTTTTCGATTCATCGTTGTGTGTATGGTAGAAAACTGTATAGTTTTATCGGTCATACCAGACCACTGGATACAATTACAAAACAATTAGATTTCTCTGTACAGTTTAAACTGTGCAGATTGTACAGTACAATCAAAGATAATGTTGTAAAAAAATTAGTAACATTTGGAGTATATGTATAGTGTTATAATGGCAACAAATGAACGTATGACTTCTTTTAGAAGTCGATGGAGATCGAGCGCGATTGGAGAGTGCTTACATACAGTGTAGAGAAGTTCAGAGCAGTGACGTCAGCTGCCCCGAAATCGGGGCAAATTGCTATTATTTATGAATGAGAATTCATCATAACCAAGGGTTCATTCGATTGTCGATACGTCTCTGTATATTATAAACTGTGTTTCCATTTTCCCAACAAACAATTTTATTAACATTTTAATCGTATTTTAACCGAATAAGAATCACATAAAGTTCATTAGCACTGTTTTTATTGTCTATTGAATAAATTTCACCGTTCATTTTTCTACATTTTGTGTGTATAAATATTTGTTTTAAAGAAAAATATCATGAAATAGAATCTACTACATCAACAACATTATCAAAATTTATACTATCTAAAATATTGTTAAAGTGTTAAAATAAGAAGAAAGAATAGCAACATTAACAAACAAACAAAATTAAGCTAAAACTATAAATGACCTTTAAAATTAAAGGCAACGTACGAATTGATCACATGTCTATTAGAATTCTTATTATCGTTTTTTCTATGATGATTTTTTCTGTCTAATAAATGAACTCTGTTCAAGGTTCCGGCATTAAGTTGCCAAAAAAAAATATTTTCGTCAATGAGAAAAGACTTACCTTCTCTTCTTGGATACAATTTTTGAGAATTTCATCTAAACGAAAGCAACTATGCATAAACAAATCTACAATCAGCAACTAGAACAAAAAAAAAAAGAGAAAAATACTAGATTTAATTAACTAGGAAGCGAAGAAAAGGTGTGTTTAATATTTTATAAAACCTCTAATGAAAGATGAAAGATTTTTGTATTAATACAATTAGAAAATATTGATACAACTTTAAAAGCAATTTTCACAATGAGATGAATCAATAATAACCGAATTGAACATCGAATTTATACAGATCGGGCAGTTTCTTTGGGTACAATTGGAAAACATCGATCCAGCCATCTGTACCGTTCGCAATGGATTAGAAAGAGATAGAGAGAAAATAGGCGGCCAAAAATTAAAGGTCATTAACTCATTAGCATTATTGACACCCACCCTTAGTCTTTTCACTAAACAAGTCGCCTTCAATTTATCCAAAGAATGCAAAAATGTAATAAAAAACGAGGGTTGCTAGAACAACGAAAATATTTTCCAAAGGTAGTTTAGATGTAAAAACGGCTTTATACCAAATTTCAGAAACTTCCATCAATTGGAACTTCTTAACTTTTAATGGCCCATCACCAGGACACATTCTGTATATGCAAGTTGTATAGAGGACTAGTTTTATATTTTCCAAATGTACCTATTTCAATGTCCAGTGCTGTAGATTCATTCAAAACACAACAACTGTAATAATACTAATAATCAATGAATGTCAGGCTGGGCATGTGGATTAAAACAACCTAAAATTTCATCAACAACAACAATACGACTATCAAATTGGAAATGAAACAATACACCACTGAAAAAAATAAATAAATAAAATAATTTACCTCTTATTTATCGTAGCGAGGTGGATTCTAATTCGATAGAATCGGTAATTTCACAAATAAAATACAATAACTACTGTCATTTATCATAGAAATGTTGTTGTTTATTTTGATTAAAGCTGTCACTATGATGTTTTGCTTTTATTTGTTTGTTTGTGTATAATTTCCATAAAGTATAATTAAAAACAACAATTTTAACTGTATTACCGGAAGAAAGCGTGCGTTAAATATTTACATAAATAAATTTTTTCGGCGTAACAAGATAAGTTAATTTTCTAACATCGGAATTGAAATTGTGAGAACGTTATTTGTTTGCACGACCTGACGTGCTTCAAATAAATCGTCAAAAATTCTGTTATTGTTGTTATTATTATTTCCATAAGCCAACAACAATACAATTAAAATAATTGTAGGATAGTAGAGATATAATTATCAATTATTTTAATGAAATCACACAATTGTCACGATCTCTTTAATCTTTACAAAATTCCAAGAGAATTGGCAAATTATGGAAAACAATCATTAGTGCAATTGTACGTTACCTTAATATCACTTTTATTTATTTATTTATTAACAAATAAATCGATGAATAAATGAAAGAATTCAATGATTTATTATTATTATGATTATTATGAAGTATAAGAATAACGACAAAGGAAAAGAATAGGGGCTAGGCGCCAATATAATATCAAAAACACCTCCATAAGAACAATATTGCTGCCATTTATAAGTAAAATTACGTAATTAGTCGATTTCTGTCAAGGAGACGCCTACTAGCTATACTTACAGAGTATGTATAACTGATTTGAATTTGTGATTATGATAAACATTTAGTTGTTTTATTACTATGATTATTGTTAATAAATAATTTTTAATAAATCCAATGAATCAATAACTAATCAGGAATTTCTCCATACTCTTTATTTTTTTTTTAGTGTATTGTTAGTTTTAGGTGGATTCAAGTTAAAAAATTGTCTTCACAACAGAGGTGGAGTAGCTTTGATTGAGTGCCCAGGTTGGGTGAATCATGCAGCCTGGCCTGATTTCGATCTCTGTGAAATATAAAGCTGTGACCGCATATAACGAACGAACGCAAACGAATACGAACGAACGAAAATGGAAACATCAAGATACATATTACAGATATTATAAGAATGAATCAAATGTTGAAAAAATAAATCCTTTTTTAAAAAAAATAATTGCAGGACTATTTTTGGTCAATTACGGCCCATCATTCTGCTCTAGCGAATCAACTATCATAGCATTTGTTTCTATTTGCGCATGTTTCTTCTTGTACGTAAATGCTTGGTTATTTTTGTGTGTTTCACAAAAATTCGATAGTTATAAACAGAGTCGGTGTAATGAGTGCGGATGTTGAGTGAATTAACGCTTATGATTTGTGTTTTTGAGAGAGAGAGAGAGAGAGAGAGAGAAAATATTGCCATCTCTTAGAAAATAGATGTACTGAGTAATGATTCCTGTTTAAAATTGTATTAGATATGATTCGATAGTGTCGTCGCCTGGTGGTCGGAATACTCGTCCGCCTGGAATACTTACACAAAAAAGTATGAAGCTGGTATATCTATCTTATTATTCACTTAACGATTAAAGTATGTATACCAGAGACAACTAAGCTTTTTCTGAATGAATTCTCATAGATTAACTGCTTGTTTGTCTTCATTCAAATAAAGCAGTGAGTTAGAGAGTTAGATATCTTCGGTATTATCTATAAAATCTTACATACTTGTTAAATCTATTTAAAATACATGTGTAATCCACAATATTGTTGATTTTCATGAATAGAAATCACAAATCACACACCAACTAAATCTATTTTAATTTCTATTAATTCGAAATTGAACCTAATTTGTTATGTTTAATGGTAATTTTATTGCACAAAATCCACTAGAATTTGTATAGATACAGTATGGGATAAAATGTGAACATTTCAGGAATTATTGTATATGAAAAGAGGGGAATGTGAATCGATGATAATGGTGATTTCAGTAGTATACAACAACAACAACATAAACCACAATAATAATTTTAATGTTTTTCAAGTTGGAGCGTTTTAATCAGGAAAATGCAAAATTCCTCTCTGTACATAAATACATGTGTGTACATGTGTTTGTTCATAAATGGGGGAAAACCATTAAAGAAATGCACGAATAATTGTGTTTATAATATGCCAGTTTTATTTGTTGCTATATCGTCCAATAATTCATTCTAATGGATTTTCTTAATTATAGAAAAAAATAAAAATGAAACACCTCTACGTATGCAGAACAACAACGATTGATTCACTAACTGAGTTTCCGTATATTAGCAAGTTAAATAAACGAATTCGACGTCATTAATTATTAATTAGCATAAGAACCAACACAGAGAAAACGTCTCTAAGTTTCATTTAGAATTTCCATTGTTGATCGTTGATCTATGTATTTATCGTTCCTTCATCGATTCCTTGATTGTTTTATAATTTTAAGAGCCCGGAGTAGGTCTTTAATCATCGACCTCTTGCTTGTTTTTAAAAATATTGGAAAGTGTAAAATTTAATTTCCAAAATTTGGATTTGTAGCGACAATTCCTCTAACATCAGCTTTTGAACCAGCTATGTGTGATTTTCTTCAAAATCCATAATCCAAAATGTTTTGGCTTTTGCTTATTTGCCACAAAACTAACAAACCTATTGGAAAAATTCTTGAATATTTGGAAATCTCTTTCAATTTTCTATCTAAATGACCTCATAATTACTGAAAATCAATAAAATTTGTTAATTTATGGCCAGTTGTAAAGGAAAATTTGCAAAAAAAACATGCGCTAAGATTTTCCTCCGCCATTTATGTTTTTATTAAACTTTTCTTAAGTAAACATAGTCAATGTGTGCATTTTGAAATGCTCTTTCTAACGCATCCTTACACTTTTCAATACCTTAAAAAACAAGCGAAATATTGATGATTAAAGATTGGTATCGCACGCTGAATCGAGAGTTGACTCCTGCAAGCCCTTTATACTAATCTTGACCTATTTTATATAAAATTTATAAAACAAAAAAATTGATGAAACTCGAAAATACTCTTCTATTGACGATGTATCCTTTGAATTGTCTCCAATTCGAATTTATTATAGGTAAATATATTCGTATGTAGACCTGTCCACATGTAATTATAACGTAATATATTAACAAAAATAAATAAATAAATGAGGGGTAAGGAAATAAGATTATTTAAATATTTTTGGATGATTTTCAAACGGTTTTATAAATAGAACTGTACAGTGTGTGCGCCTACATTATTCCAAACTACGTCAAATATTAAAATCTATAAATAAAAATTTCTAAACGTAAATAACATCAAATAAATTTAGTAATTTTCAATATTTTACGAATTGACAATTATTATTATTACTATTGATTTTATTGTTTGTTAACGATCATAATAAAATCTTTTATATTGTTTGAATTTATCAATTGTAGGCGAGAATTGCATTGAGTGTGGGAATCTATACATAAATCCCAATATATTTATTTATATTCTGATTAAATATTACTATCATTTATGTTAAATAAAATCATTTTCATAAATAATCACTCAAACAACATGAATTTACATACAGACATATCACCCGTTTCCTTCCGCACCTCTCCCCAAAAAATACTAATTAACAAACAATAGAATTATATTTTAAAATTATTAAAAAAGTTAATTAATAATCATATGACTTGTTGTATTGAAACTGGGCTAATAAGTGGGCGATCTAATGTAGGTAAAATGTAAATCAACTCCCCATATTTGTTACAATTCAAATAGTGCAATATTAGCGTCCTATACTCTTTATTGATTATTGATATTATATAACAATACACCTACACATTTCTAACTATGAATATGTAGTTTGAGTAGAGTTCGTCAAGTAGAAGAATCAATAAATAGAGAGATAGAAACCAACACAACAAACAAAGGTAAGATAGTCTTTACGAATTATATCACCACCCTAAACTAGAAGACTAGAAACCCTCCAACTTTATGCGTATAACTTTCGTGGTGTTTATTTGAAGACTTAAGAAGATTAAATAATAAATGGTAGAGTTACAAGTGACGGAAGTTGAACACTATACACATCTACCCCATATAAGTTTCAACGTTGAATCATCCCTCTTATAAATAGAATTCGATTGGTATTCAAGTGTGTGTGTGTGTAGTGTTCTTTCCACTTGAATTTTGTAGTCTTGTTCAAAGTTGCTGTGTCTGCTTAATTGTCGTGATAAATATGCGATTTTATCGGCATTTTACTTATAGAAAATTTTGTTTAAATTTCATTCCATTGATATGGAAGAAATCCAAATTTACTACACTATTGACTACAATAGCATACCTTTTATCACGTTGTTCTTGTTGTTTTCTGTTTATGCTAACGTTAACGTTTTATGGAATTTCGTGTTCGTTCAAACGTTATCAAAAAGATGAGGAAAAACAGCACATATATGATGATAATGATAACAATACCATCAACTTCCGGTACAGTACATCCACCTATCTACCTACCTACCAACCGACCTACCTAATCTAGATCGGTGTTTGCTCAACTTTATGGTGTAATAAATTTGTAAACTTTCTTATTATCATTATTCATTATTAATAATAATGATAATAAGTCTTTGTTTTTCTGTGCGTAATAATAATCTAAAATCTTTGTTTACTATACTTGATGTTTGTCCAGTGTCATAAATTCGTCTGTATCGGGGTCAATTTTGTTGTTAGATTAAAATCGTAATTTTATATCCCATTTGCAAATCGACTTTGACGCCTTCTGATACATTAATGCCAATGTTTTACTGCAGCAAATTAAAATAATTGTAGACGGCGCTTACGATATAAATCCATTAATATTCAAGAAAATATACAACACTGGGCAATGAAATAGGTACATTTTCAAAGTAACGAAAACGTCATTTTGTTCCATTTGCATGTAAGTTAGAAAGAGATAGGGAGTGAAGAGGTTGTCTGAATGATAACATCTACTACCATCCACCAACATTTTATTAACAAAAAACACTTGAAGATACCCGTTTACTGCACTTACGAAAATCTAGCAAAAGAGAGACAAAAATCAGCTACAGTAGACCACCTGTTTATTGTTTGTGACGTCGCTCATTTAGTTCATCAACTACGTTGAATGATTGTAGTGTTACAATTGCAGAAAATAAAGAGATAACACCACTGAGAAATCGATGGAGATCGAGTGCGATTGGAGAACGCTAACAAACAAGATAATTCAGAGCAATGACGTCATCTGTACGCAAATACGAGCAAATCCCGCTGCTGATAACTTACAACCAACCAATTAGTTTACCAGTTTTGCAGTTTCCAATTTTACAATTTGGCAATAAGAGTAGTATGTTTATGCCGATTCGAGATCACTTTTGCGGAGTAAGTCATTGACCCAGATGACGTCACAAGGTCATGCCATCTGTCAAAATCACTAATAGTAGCCCTTCAAACTGTCAAAAATGATATCACTAAATGTAGCCCCCTGAACTGTCAAAAATGACGTCACTGATCGTAGCCCTGTGGCGACACCAACTAAAATCGCAGTTGGTAACAAAAATATCAGTTGGCAAGACTGAAGCGGTTAGGCCAGATTCGCGTTCTCGAAACTCTTCTCCATCTCTTCCATCGCCAACTACCGAACGGAACGGATGTGTCTACTGTCTACCTGACGCCAGTACATCTTTGATCATTTATTATTAAATCGAAATATTTAAATTATGGTTATATCCGTGTAAATAAACATCAATCAAACTCCAAATTCGTGTTATTTAACCGGATCCCAACCAAAGTGGTGACCCCGACTAAAAACAAAGTGAAACCGCGCGCATAAACAAAAGGTGAACACGTGTTTCCCCGATGCCGCGAGTCCACAGTTCTGCTGGTGATGGTCTAAGAGCAACGCAACCGCGAAAACCAACAGAGATCCTGTGCAACGCGTACAAGATGCCAAACAGCGACTCCCACAACGACAAATAGCACAAACACAGCATGTACCACACGTGCAGCAGCAACAACAACAACGGCAACCGCCACGACCGCAACGGCAACCGCCACGACTGCAACGGCGACCGCCACGACTGCAACGGCAACCGCCACGACCGCAACGGCAACCGCCACGACCACAACGACAACAGCTACGACCACAACGGCAACAGACACGACCGCAACGGCAACAGACACGACTGCAACGGCAACAGCCACGACTACAACGGCAACAGCCACGACTGAAACGACAACCGCCACGACTGCAACGGCAACAGCCACGACCGCAACGGCAACCGCCACGACCGCAACGGCAACCGCCACGACCACAACGACAACCGCCACGACAACAACAATCACCGCAACGGCAACCGCCACAACAACGACAACAGCAGCAGCAACAACAGTAACCCCAACAACAAACAAAACAACGGCATACCACCCGAAAGCGAAAGGTATGATCCGTATGATCGAACGGTTTCACAGAAGTTGAAAACCGCCTTAATCGCATCATCGAGGAACTGGTCAGAATCACCTCCTCTAATCATGCTAGCACCGAGAAACGTCATCAAAGAAGACATTGGTCGCACACCGGCTGAAATGGTATTCGGCAAATCAACATCACGTTCGCTTCAACATTTGAATGTCCCGCTCACTGGGAGGGGAGTGCTGTGGCGACACCAACTAAAATCGCAGTTGGTAACAAAAATATCAGTTGGCAAGACTGAAGCGGTTAGGCCAGATTCGCGTTCTCGAAACTCTTCTCCATCTCTTCCATCGCCAACTACCGAACGGAACGGATGTGTCTACTGTCTACCTGACGCCAGTACATCTTTGATCATTTATTATTAAATCGAAATATTTAAATTATGGTTATATCCGTGTAAATAAACATCAATCAAACTCCAAATTCGTGTTATTTAACCGGATCCCAACCAAAGCCCCTAAACTGTCAAAACGACGCCCCCTCCCCCTCCCCCTCCAAATAGTCAAAGCTTGCACCGCTAAATACAATCCCCTAAATCAGTTTGCGCCCTCATTTTGAAAATATTGCGGGAACTTCAAATTTTGGCAGTACTGTTATTTTGGAGCGGGAAATTCAAATTTGACAGTGTTGCCACCTATCGCTGTTTTTTGCGGGTATTTTAAATTGCACAGTGCTGCCAACGTTAACTTTTTCCCTAGATTAAAGTTATCAACGTAGTCTTGAAAAACAAAGTGTTAGCAACTTGAATTTGACAGATTAGATGGCAGGTAAAGTTGTAAACAACAAACAAGTCTAACCTTTATTTGTTGTTGACAAGCTAAGCTCAATTTTTGTTTGCGCATGCGTTTTAATAAACCTTGTTTTGAAAAACAAAGTGTTGTCAATCTGAATTTCACAGATGAGATGGCGGGTAAAATTGTAAACAATAAACAAGTCTAACCTCTATTTGTTGTTGACAAGCCAACCTCAATTTTCGATTGCGCATGCGTTTGAAGATTGAACAAATATTAGCATGACTGTATAAAGAGATGTTTTATATATTTAAAAAGGGTAGAGGTAAAAAATTTTAAGAAATAGTCCGGCAACATGTAGGGTTCAAATCTTCCTCTTTCAATAGATTTTTTTATATTTTTTCTCCGGCTTAATGGAAATCATGTTGCTCTTATTGATTATAAATATAAACAACCCTTTTTTCAAATTCGAATAATGTATAAAAATAAGATTTGCTTAGCGTAAAAAGGAGTGTTTACCAAAAGAATTATGTAATGAAAAATAAATTATGGGGGAAGATTTGAACCATACTTATTGCCAGACTGACTATTTAAAATTTCTAAAGTAGAAATTCGATTCGATAATCGATAATTGGACGAGAATTGAGTAGTTTCAAGGACGCGTCACGTTTATTAGACACATTTCGTTACATGAGAAGAAAGATATAATGTTAAGGCTATAGAATAAGATAGTGTCGTGAAATGTCTCCCCTGATTATCTTTGCCTCTCAGACTAAGTCTCTCTAATTTTTTAATTTTTGTTGCACCTCTATCACGTGGACGGTGCTGAGCGGGCATTTTTTTTACATACCCCTGTGCAATAATCATTTTTCTTAAAAATTGTACAAACGAGATGTGTATTGCTTATTTGTAGCGAGGCAAAAGCGAGTCAGACTTTGTTGGTAAGACAATAAGACAGCCATGATCAAAGTGCCCCAGTGTTTGCAGCCCGTTGTGTGGATGATTGTGTCAACTGTGTGCAGTTTTTATCGGTATGCTTGGGCACATGCTTGGTCCGAACTAAGCATGTGTCCAAGCATGTGTGTACAAAGCTTTAAATATCTTGTAATTCAAAGAATACCTAAAATCTTACGACTTGAGAACGGCTCCTTCTTTATTTGATGCATTTATAAGGGAATGTTTCATGAGAAATTTTTATATCGTGTGACATAGATATCAAATTTTTAACATCTGTCAAAGGGTTAACCACATCGTGTAATGGTTCCGACAGGCCTTCATGCAATTTTGTGTGATGCTAATTTATATGCAATGACCATGCAATTAAGTGCAATGGCCATTCAATAGCCATGTAATTGCGTGCAATTGTCATGCAATATTATTCAATAACCATGCAATGCTATGTGATGATCATGCAATGGTCATAGCCTTGATATCATTTTTTTGCCAATATTCTTTTTAGTGAGTGACAAGTGAGTATAAGATTCGAAGCAGGTAAATTTTTTGGTATAAAATAAGTGGTTTGTTTGATCGAGGAACTAAGGGTGGATGGTAATAGCCGCCATCATTTTTTAATTGTTTGAACACCTTTTATGCCTCTATCTCCTTCTAACTCTTATGTAAGTGGTACCTAGAAAAACAGCCTCATCTGTATAAGCAATATAAACACAAACTGAATACTGATGTTTAGTGAGTTGACTGAAAGAAAAGTTCGGGACGAACAATTTACGGAACATGCTTAGAAAAAAAAAAAAACTGTGAAACACTCCACTTGTATCACCTGTTATCAACATTTTTTTCTACCATTTTCTGTTACAATGAAACACCTACACACAACTATAAAGTTTCAAGAGAAATCAACTTGTAAAGTTGAAAATTTACTTTAAAATCACCTGTAGCGTGAATTTCTTTATGATTTCACCGTCTACTCTAACACTTCAACATTGAAATTTTCCTCTTAATAAAAAAGGATTCTTATACTGTTGTCGAATGAAGAACAAATTTTAATTAAAATGAATGTAAATTGTCTCTAGAATGAAGAATTTTATTTCAAACCTATCACCAAAAGTAGAGTTATATTATCTGTATTTTACTATGCATGTATAGCTGTTTTAAAGAAGAAATCATCAATCATTCATGCATGCCTTGATTGTATTCTTTATGTTCAATAATTTAACGATATACTGCTATTGATTATTGAGAATATACGGTTAAAGTGAAGCTGATCAGAAGATGAACAAACTAAAAGTGAATATTCAACACAACAGATTAACGAAAGAAATCGTCTTGCTTGCTTTTTTTTTCACCAATTTCCCACCAATTCCTGTGGGTAAATCAAATGGAAAGCGGTATACGTACGTATTTGTACGTTTGTAATCTGATTTATGACGGAATTCTAGATGAAATGAAGGAAAAATAAGAAACGAAAAGAGTGAAATGTAAAGAAAAAACTACACCATTTTGCGACAATTCTAGTGTAATAATCTTGATTCGTTGTCGTTGTCATACACATAAAACATTATACACTTTACTCTTCTCATTCAACAACATAATGTCTGTACATTATACCGGGTGATTCATGTAAAAGGAAAACTTATTGTGGAAACTCGCATTATTTGGCGAGTTATTCAAGAATTTGTAAGGGGGTTCTCAGAAAACATTTTAGCGGGATTAGGGCATTGTATCTCATTGGGAAGTTAGTCAAAAAATGCTTTATTTTGACAATGTAGTGATTTCCCACGAAATGGATTTTTCCCGTTTTTCTCATTTTAATCTTTGAAAAATTGAAAAAAAATTATTTGTGGAGATGGATAGTGGATAAAAGAATAATCTAATGTGAGTAATGTTCTCTTTTGCTTACGATTTTTAACTTGATAGGGTGAGATTGTTTATATTAATTCAGTTCTTAATACTCTCATTCTCATTTCCTTTAATGTAAAAATAATAAACGTCACAGTTTTATTTGTTTCTAATGCTTCCAATATTAAGGATTATCATTAAAAAAAATACTTGATCAGCATAAACAATCTTCCCCCATCGACTTGAAGATAGTAAAAATAGGTAAATGATCTCGTCATTAATTCAGTGTTCCTATTTTCGAAAGGATCCTGTGATGAAAAATGAATGAAAACTATTTTAAGAGGATTTCTAGTCATTCTTAGTCTTAGTCATTTGTCGGTATAACCGATTAGTTAAAATCGTAAAATTGTGGGAATAAAGCGTCTTTTTACCAATATCCCAATGAGCTACAAGGCCCAAATTTTGCTTAAATGTTTTCTGGGAACCACCCCTACAAATCCTCGAAATATTTTTCGCTTTACGTAAATCACCCGGTACAAATGACACCATAATCTATTTGAATTGAATGTTCCCAAATTCTATTGCTATAATTGAGATGAATTCATTGATTAAAAAAACAAATATTGACACATTTCACTAATTATTTATAGATTGATTATTTAATCAAGAGGACTTCTAATGAGTTCAATGTAATTAAATTATACTCGAATGATAATTGCATATTGGAAAAAATAAATTACACACAAAGGATAGAATCAAAGGAATCACCATCGTAATGAGATCTTGTGAATTTATTTTGCTTGTTTCAATGTTTAATCAAATCTAATAATTCACTCGATTAAATTTACTTTGAGGATCAAAAGCTTCCATGTTGTTATAGTTATTATAGTATGATGATATGATTAACGATGACGAATATAAATCTCATGAAATATAAAATGATAATAAAAAGGAGCATAACATTCGTATTTCTACGTTAAAAATAAATTGGTAATCCTGTAATGTTATCAACACACAGTCACAGATAAAGCTTTAATAAATTATACCATTAAGAATTCAGTAAAATTCTTAAAAGCTTCTGAAGGAGATGATTAAATTTTGATTTGACACAGTACAGATTGTTTTAAACATAAAAATGTTTAAAATTAATGATTGAAACGACTGTTATCGCTCTTATCTCTATTCAACATTGATTATTATTGGTTTGTGATAACAAACCCAGCCTCCCAGTTAGACCAATCATAAAGTCTCTTTGATAAAAAGCGGTGAAAAGTGAATCGGCGGCGCCTCCACCATTTTTACACTTTCAAAACTTTATTGTTTATTTCCAAATTTTACATTGAAACTTTATAAATTCAATACAGTTGTGTAAAGAAGACTTAATTCTAGTTATTTAAACATCGAAACTTTAAATTTTAGAGATTTTCCCTGGTTAATTTCCGATGAAAATCCGATCAAAGTGAATTTCTCGCACAACAATTAACAACATAATTAGCAATCTACAAATCACTTTAAACTAGAGATAATTCAAATATAGATCGTTCTAATTGGGAACAACATAAGCAACCAAAACTGTTACAACATCCTACACTACTAGTTCAATAATAATAATAATCTTGTTTGTAATTAACGTGATAATCAATTTGTAATACAATTCTTTTTATGTCTAGTCGGCGGGACAAAAAATTTTCTATTATGGTTATTGAAAGTGTAGTAGCAGTTTTTTTTTTAATTTCAATAAAATCGAAATACATGTTCTCCTTGACTATCTATTTGATAAATACTTGGAATAAAGTTGTCAATTTTCATATTTGCTCATTAATCAATAGACATAGACAGTAACCTGTATTTATCCGAAATTGGTAAGTTTCAATTAATTCTTCCTATTCGTTTGTTCGTATTAGTCAATATTATTATTATTATTAGACAGGTGGGCGATAGATTTCTCTCTCTCTCAAGTGTTTTTATTGAATTAAATTTCTCTAATATTTAGTATACAAACTGATTTGTTATTGTTATTAAAACAAACACCCACACAACTCTATAGGCAACACAGTATTATAAACTATGGCTTGTTTGTTTCACTATTGTGATGGTTACAACTACTGACAAACATCGAGTATATAAACGTTAAAGATAATGGGCTAGCTACTCTTAGTGCTCTAATAAATAATCGGGTCTTGGCTTTCAACTTAAATACCCTCGCCGAAAATACGTAGACATCCTGTTATTAAAACGCCTCAACCATTCATTCATCATATCCAACAATGAATGAATGAATGAAACTGATTTCAGTGGGTCCAGAGGTGTTTGTATTACACAAAAATCCGGCGAGATTTACCCGCAAAGACCACTCACTCAAAGCGAGTCCGTCCCTGGTTGGCTTTATAATATAATGAAATAATTTTTCATCGACATCTTATTTATTAATCGTATTACTAAAAAACTAGCCAGACTTAATCTTGTTAGATGATCAAAACTTTACTGCTTGCTTGTATTATCGTTCATGAATTTCTTGTCGACATGAGAAGCCTAACCATTGACCCGTTGGAATTGGAAATATTAACTTGTCACGAACATATGTACATACATACACACAACAATTCTGTTACAATACGAAACTTGCAATCAATGCAATTTTTTTTGTGTATTTTTCTTATTCTCAACTTACCCAAAATTTTATTTACGGATAGATAGACATGAGAATACAGGGTGTAATCGAAATCCCTGACAATATTTAAATCTCACTATCCATATGTGGAATAGAGTGCAAGAAACATATTTTGATTAAAAACGATAAAATTAATATAATACAAAAATCACTGTAGAAATTGTTCAAAAGGTACCCACCCCTAGGTTCCACACAAAACTACACTCTACATAGCAGGGCTTGCTGTAGGTTTCGGCAGTTTCCGAATCTAGTCTGTAGCTTAACAAATTCGGGTCCGCAACTTGTCGACATTTCTGACTGCACTGAATACACTAATTGTTTTGTATGGTCTCACAAAAGAAATTAAAAAAATATGGAAGTTAGTAGGCAAAGAGGTCCGCAATCATCTACAATCAATATTCCCATTCCACTGCTAACTGAACAACTGAACGTTGATATCAGTTGAGGGGTATTAATTACGTTTGTTGATTACGCACAATTATTTATCGTTAAGATTTTTGTGTTCCAGGGTCATTAAAAATTTTGGTGAAATTTTTTTATTATAAAAATCGGCTCAATTTTTTGAGCTCTATACGTGGTTCGAAGATTGTCAGGGATTTCGATTACACCCTGTATACTCCTTCTGTAAATGTTTTCTGTATCGGGGGTGCGATTGGCGATGACAGCTAACAACAACTAGTATAGAAAAAATAATAATAAAAAAAGAAACGTAACACAAACCGAATTTGTTCCATACGGATGGTCGACTTATCTTTAGATTCTTTGAGCCGTACTAAATAGTAGCTCGAGCGCGAAGGAAACTTGACAAGCTTAAAAACGGTGATTGTTTCCGCGGGGTGAAATCTAGTGAATTTTCAGTTATAGAAACCGGTAGCATCAAGTAGAAAATTAGATGAATTCACCGCATTTTAACATCAGCTTTTTACTCATTTTGACAGTGTTTCCTGTGTGCCAGCATTGTTCACATTGTTAATGTGTGTTTTTTTTTAAAAAATTGGTAAACTTTACGACTATGATAAATTAATTTCCAAAAAAACAACAACAACAACAACACCAAAATAAATGGGTAAAAAAAAGCAGAAACAGAACGGCCACTACCGGCCACCATCAGCCAACCAAACAAGCGATAGAGAAAATAATTAGTGGCGATACTTCAGCGAAATTTCAGCGATAAATCACGAACAGTCAACAACAGATAATATAATGAATACTCCACTCCACACCGGACACAAAATGGACAGTTCATGATTTTCAAATTGTTGGATCCAAAACAAATGGGCTGTAAATATTGTGAAAATTACAATTAATAAAAATACTGAAAACTATACTTGTCAATTAATAACTGTAATTGAAGTTTTCTTATCCCCCTCGCCCACAATGTTTATTAGTTTCAGTGGTTTTATTTCGCTGAAACTTGAACAAATAGACACACTTTTGTGTTGGAAAGTTTACTAACTGAAGTTTTTAAGTTTACTAGAATAAAATATTTAACAACTTCGCTTACGTCGTACAATATAAAACAAACTAACTTTATACTGAAATTTTTTTTAATCTAAAGCGAATTTAAGTGAAATTATATTAAGGATAAAAAAAATGAATCAAATCCTGAAAATACTGCAATTGAGTTTCATGAAAATTAATGCATTCACCGATAGTTATCGAAATTTCTGCTGTATTAACAAAAACTGATAAAACTGTATAAATTTAATTATCGATATTTCCACTATTATAACTTATAACTCAATTTATATAATGTTGATAAAATAATAATTAATAATAATAATAATGGTGATTATATTAAAGTTTATTGAATTAACAAGAGATAAGATTCCTTAAAAAGGTGGATAATTAATGATCTAGACCTATAGTCAGCATTTATTTCTTATCTATCCAGTTTCCACTCAATAACACAATTATGAGAGACCATTAACACCCGGACGTGCGGATGACATTCACCGATTGTACGTATTCAATTTCTACCCTGGTCGGTGATAAAAGAAAACGCTATCATCAACATTATCAGCATCATCATCATCATCATCATCATCTACTAAATGACTTCGAAAAGAACACACACGCTTTTTTATCGGCACTATTAAGACAGGTGCGTACGGTTAACTTTCTAGGCCCTGGACTGCCACTGTCAATTAGCTCAAGTATGAGTTAGTTGTGGCAAAAAAATCGCCATTTTGTCAAAAAAAAAAACAGTCTTGGATTTCAAATATTATAATGAAGTACTTAATAACTTAGCAGCGGGATTTGCACGCTCCTCTGTGCTCATGACGTCACTACTCTGAACTAAATTTAATTTAAGCGCTGTCTAGTCGCGCTCGATCTTTCAATGGAATCATAAGTAGGTTTATTTGTTAATCATTCAACGCAGTTGATAAAGGGTGTGAGCGATGATTGATCGGAGACTTAGACTGCAGCTTATGAAGACCACCCCTAAGCCCGTCCCTGTATGAATGAGATGAATACTTGTCCGGAATTCATTTCGATCTCTTACTGAAAAAAAAATGACACAAAAGCATTCTGAAAAGATATATACACAAACACAATAGTGGAGCAAAACTTCAAACATCTACCACTATACCAAGATTAATTTCTTATTTTGTTGCTGTAAGAAATAACAACAATAGAAACACAAGAAAAATTGCTGACACAGTTTTTACAATTTAGAAAAATTTCCCCAAGATGTTCAGGTATGAAATTCGAGTTGTTTTGACATAAAAATGATGATTTATTATATTGAAAATCACAATTTCAATGACACAATTACGCTCCATTACCGTGTCATTTATTAAGAAAGTTTTATTGGAAATTTCAGAAAAATCGATCAAAGACTATTTCATTAATTTATTAGACAACTTAAGCGAACCGATCGAGAAAACAAATACTGAAATTTCGCTTCTCTGCAATGTTTCAGCTTCATTTACAGTTTACGGTTAATAAAAATTACAAAAAAAAATACAATTGGAAAAAATGTTACAGGAAGATAATTTTAAAGTTTTTTCAGTAATATTTTAAGAGGTTTCATTGAAAACATACTCGAGTTTTAATCGGAAAACCTACGTACATCATAACTATTTCCGGCTTTTGAAGTTAGCGTTTCAATTTCCGCTCATCATTAAATCCCGTCGTGCACGTTTCAATTGTAGATCCTTATTTATATTTTAAAATATTCCAACATGAATATTACGAATAAGAATATTCTAAACGAATTTATGGAATATTTGAGTGAAACGAAAGCGATGAATTGCAATCTTTGCTCAAATTTAATTAGGCGACGTCTATTGTAAATATTTGAAAATGACTGTAATTTCATGAGATTCGCTACAATCTGTTTGATGGCAACAAATCCTGGGGTGGAACAAAAACTGATGGACTTTACATCGAAATGGCAACTTTTTTCCAACGTGTTCCATCTGAAGAATCATCAGAAATCGAATTTTTTGTATCTAACACAGCCCTTAACTTGTATTTCAATCAAACAAAACTTGTTTTTTGTATATTGAACTGAACGAATTATTTTAGGTGTGCAATCGTTTTAATTTTTTTTCATATATTGAACAATATGGGCAGAATTGTATCGAACACAAACGAGGGATATTGGACGAACTTCTCTTTATCCATCAATTGTTAATACGTTTCCTTTTACATATTTCAAAGGAAAATTTCTATTCATCTAAAAATTTTCTTACAAAAGCCTGTCCCTTTTCCACTTGAAAAATTGATTGATAAAGTTGAGAGCAACTCTAATTCTCTGCCTACAAGTTGTTATTAAAAGAGGAAAAAAAAACATGGAAATTTCAATTTTGTTTTGTTCGTTTTCAGAGTTCATTTCTGTTTCTTCTGATTATTGGCGCGCTTTTATCGTTTTTAGCTTTAGATGTTTGTCGAAATATACTGTTTGCTTTCGATATTTAAATGAAAGTCATGTTGTTGTAGTTTTTTTTTTAATTAATCCCTTGAATTTTCTTCTAGAAAAATCAATCTAACCGCAAAAATCGCCTCTTCATTCCATCATGAAATGAAACCGCCGTTAACATGGAATCTGCGTGACGATCTTTTCAGACGATTAATGTTCGGGAATAGCGTGCATCATTTACAAGGGTAGATGATGTACGTGCATGTGTGTGTGTGTGTGTGTGCTATATTTTTTCCGTTGCTGATCTTTTTATTATGACAACGAAGGGAAAGCTAGGAATCTGGCTGATCGCCAGTGGCGGGCGTCGCCGTCCTGGCACAACCAGGCGCCGTCAAGACAAAATCAATAAGATGCGGCGGTCTCGGTCACGGTGTAGCTTTTCTAGTTGTTCAATACTAACGACTAGAATACTAATTGTGCAAATTCTCTCCCAATACAACAATGACGAGGTATAAGAGGCAAAAAATCCAACGATTTCAGGACAATTTTTTACGAGATTTAAGCGTATTTTTCTCTTCGCTCACATTATTTGCTTGTTCTCTTTTCAACCCCCTATTTTCACGTATGTACGTGTATATGTGTTAAATGTAATTCAATTTCGATACGACGACGGAAGCGGCTTGATATTAGAAACATCGAAGGATCATGGCGTGGAATTTACGAGCGATAAATGTAGGATGAGACAAAAATTTTATCGAAGCTTTCACACTGTTACTGAAACGAAAAGTTTACACAATAAATTCCTGTACGTATATGACGTATAAAAAAGAAGGTCACATGGAAATTTCTAAACATAACTGAAACAAAACGATTTTATTCAGAGTTAATCAGTACTTACTAAAAATTTCAAACATCTTGATCTTGTCAATACTGAAATAGTTACAATTCGCTCAAATATTGTTGCATGGAGTGTATGTTGACTGTAAATAGAGCTGTCGTCTTGGCTTTACAGACAAGACATATTGCCCTCAACTGAACGGATATTGGTTTCTCTAGTTTTTCAATTTCTAAACAATAACTTCGACGACATGCAAAGAAATAGTGAATGTCCAATATTTCACTTTTTTTTTCTTCTTGAAATGTAGAAGAAAATCAAGGGATTTGAGTGTATGTTTATTGCAATAGAAACACGGAAATTTCGTTCGAAATACACGAAGAATGTCTTACTAGTAAAGCCGTTGTCGAATTTAAGACGTTTCGTTGTTATTTTGTTTCGATAAAGTCTGAAATTTAAGCCGTTGTGTGAGGCGAGAAAATCAGTGTATGGATTGTGGAAAATCCACTATACCAAACTACAATAAGAAATCGAGAGAACGTAGTCGACATTAATGGTTGCAATAAAATCGAATTCATACAACGTTTATTTCCCGTAGAGTCTATTTCTAAGGGTAGACATTTATTATTTTCAGTTGTTTGTGGCCGTCACTGACAGTCGCCTCATTTTCTCTCATTCTCTTCCTCTAGTCTTGCTATTTAATGATTGATGGCCGATATGGGGAAGAGCTTGAACCGCCCACAGGTCACCAACATCTGTTGAAGTCACCTATCAATTCCATATTAATGAATTGTTAATTATTTTGTGATATTTAACGCAACTGGACATGCCATCAATTATCGTAAATTTAATATACAGTAACGTTTATCATAAATTCTAATAGCCGTACAGATTCCATACATTGTATATGAAAACATGTCTCTATAATTATAATTTTGATAATTATTATCAACGGATTTATTTGAATCTCTATTTCAGTTTATAATCGATAAAAGTTGGACTTTTTGATTCTACTTTTAGTGTTTACACATTTATATTGCTACGTTTAATGGGTCAAATAATCGGACTTTTACTATAATTTATATTAATTTGAACAAGGAACAAGGAATCCTCATGGGTGCAACAAAATTCTACTTTTCTCTCTACATTATCGGGAATTTTTTATAATTTCCACCAGTTTCGTAGACGTTTTCGTGTCAGTTTCATGTTTGAACAACGTTTATAAACTAAATTAACTAAAAAACGTGAAAATCTAGAATTGTATGAATGCAGCTTGAAAATGGTGGATGCGCCGGGATTAAGTTCAACTACAATACAGATAAAATTTGACGACTATTTAATTAGATGTAAGAATGTCGACATAGTCGACCTAAATATCCATCGTTACTGTAATCAAAGTCTTAGAATTCATAAGCAACGAGAGAATTTCTATTAACATCCGCATTATTTACTAAGATTCAACTACTCAACCATTCATTAGTTGCTAGTAGTACTACTTCTCTATAGAAAATTGCAGGTTTTTGAGAAAAATCCAAAATCGTAAAGTAGAATAGAACATTGATTGAGTTTATTTACGATCTACCACCACGAAAAAATTGTGTTATATATTTTCTGCGATTTGTTGGCGATAGCCTTCTCTACCTCTTGGGACAAATAAACATGAGAGTAAGAATAAAAGAGATAGTTTCTAGTTCAATAATATTCAGAGACTTGTCGGAAATCTTCTATCAATATTTGATTTGTTCACAAATTGCTATTTATTGAAGAACAAGTCGATTTATTTATTATATACTCGTCTTTTTTGATTGTTTAGAAACTGGTATTGTTCCCTTCATATCCACAAAAATGATAATAGCACTTTGTTTAATCAGCAAAAACCGCGTTCGTATATAAGAGGAAGAGTGTAGCGATAGTTGTTCATTTCTGCATAGTTTTCCATATTACGATTCTATTCTCATCAACGGTATGATTAAACAGAAAGCTCTCAAATCCTTCACTTCCTCCTATGTAGTCTACTCTATCACTATCGTTGGACTTTAATATTAATCTTGAGACAATAGGAAACATTCCATATTATGGACGACTGATTTGTACCTATGTTGTAGTTTGCATTATTCATTGTTATTCAATTATTACCGCATATCTGTTACGGTGAACAACAATAACAACAAAAGATCCTCCATCATGCACATAAATAATCAACGCTATCTTAATAGTTTAAATAAATTCCAACATTGCTTAAATGACGGAATAATTCTGTCATTGATACACGTTTTAAGTGCTTTATTTGAATTATGTCAGATGGTCGTTTTCGGCTTTTTGCCGCTTCATGTATTTTAAATGAGTACAATTGGCTTAAACTTGTTGGCGGATTATTAATGCGTGACCCCTTTTAGCCGTACATACTTGGAGGGTTTAATGTATTTTTTCTAAACTGTTTCCCATTAATTTCCCAAGCCTTGACTCTTTCAATCATTTTAAAATTGTTACAGAGGTAAAGATGGAAGAATATAAAATAAAAAGAAAACGTGATAGTTATTTATACCCTCAACACGTAAATTCAAAAATGCATCAACTTTAGTAGTATTGTGTTGAAATTCTTATCTCCCTAAACGAATACGATAAATCCCACTAAATGTAAGTTTAAGCTTATCCAATGAGACTGTACGAATACTAAACTGAATTAAATACAATCGTCCAATAAAACGTGAAGCCCGTAAAAGTTTTGTGTGCAATTTTTGTTCAAGTAGCAATATTTCATACAGACCGACGACCGAATGAAAACAATGCTTTAAGGGTGCTCTGTTTTTGACATTTTACCACCGTTACCACCACCACTTTTACCGTTGTTGCCTGCCAGACACAATAGAGGCGTAACAAACTACCACGTACATACATAATCTACAATCGATTGGAAAACGTGGGCTGAGGGGATGTGAAAAAAATCGCCGGATAAATGACAAAAAAGTGGAATGTTTTTAGAAATTTTTATTAATAAGACCGGAATTTTCACCATGTCAACCGGTAGGTGTAAAAAATTGTGCATGATTTATTGAAATTTATCGTTGAATCGTTTTGGTGTAATCATGCTAAAATAATATTATATCTCTATTTCTTTCTAACTCATATGAATGACGTTTTCAAAATGTACCTAGAAAAACTGCCCCCTCTGTATAACAGAGACACAATAGGAGTCTATAGAAATGTCTAGAAGTGAACTCTAAATGTCTGTAAATGATTTTGATTTATTCACAATTCCATAAAGACCACCAAAGATCCCTCTTCTCAACTATAAACGATGCGGTGAAACTATAACAAAGCGTTTATGTAAATTAACTCTGCTTTTTATGGTATACAACAAAATTGATGGAAATTATAACAAACTTTAGATTTCTTACGACAGTTTGTTGTTTTTGTGTAGACGTCATTTGAATATTGCAATTCAGAATTGAGTATAAGAAGGGGAGAAGAAGACAAAAAAACCAACTAAATTCGTATTAAATTTAAACCAATTGCAAGTTAATTTGATTAAATTCTAACTAGACGTGTAGGTCTTCTCTTGGACGTAATCTTGAAACAATTACAAGGCTTCACACGACAATTTCATCAAGTTTCTTGAAATTATCAAATTGAATACGTTAATAAATCATTCTACTGTAATTTCATTGCAATTGTCATGTTTTCTGTATTCATTTAGAATGGTGATGAAAACGAATAAATCCTTTTAAATGTTAAGATGTCTATTACACGCCATGGACATTTCACAACGTTATAATCAACTTAAATTCGGTGGAGCAGTATAAAAGAAAGGATTACAACACATAAATCTACCCCTTAGTTAAGATTTTTTTCTTCATTTTCTGTCTTAAATTAGTTCTAAACAAACTGTTGTAAATGAGTTTTATTCGTGAAAATATACAACCACCTGACGTAATTTGTCCGAATGATAAATGGCTTTTTAATTAACAACAACAACAACAACATGAAATGTTTTGTAATAATAGCAACAATAAAGTATATACTAGGATGTAATAAAAATACGTATGCGCCCAACTTCCTATTTACTCAACAATTTCCAAGCGAAATTATTATTCCATTTCGATATAAACTGGAACAAAGATTGGAGTGAAATATAGCCGACTCGTTACCGATCCTGTACAGTCGAATAAATTAGTTTGAAATAAGGCAAAGGCTTAATTATATCGACATACAAATATAGCACAATTTTGATTTAATTAGAATCGCAACAGAATCGATCTAATTTATATAAAGGAATTATAAAACAGCAGTGAGTCTTGTTGTCCCTGGTGATTGTTGAATGACAATGTTTGCTTTAGGAACAATTTATCACTAATAGAATATTAAAATAGCTATTCTACATATGTTTGTATTAGGAATTATAAATTGGTGTATTGTTTGGAAATTATGGAAATTAAAACATAAATTCTACTAGGAAAACTATCGTATATGAAAAAGACACTGTTTTAGGGAAATTATAAGGGAACACCTGAGACTTTCTATTAATATTCCAAACAGGCGACAGGAGATTAATATAGCGTTCTACTATTAATTAAATTTCCAATTTGTACATGGGAACTTTTTCGATCAAAACAGTGATCTAAATTTTTGTACAATTGCAACAGAAAAATTGGCACAGAATCGCAGTCTAAACTATTGGAATTTTTCATATTTTACAATCCAGCCAATATCTTGATTGGTTGTAAATTACTAAATTTTTTCTATAAATATCCAGTTTATCAAACGATCCTTAATTGTGTTTCACATCGGTCTAGAAATAGAACTGCGTACAGGTGTTGTGATTTAAACAAAGCCCATTAATCACAGTAATTGGAATGACAAGACAAGCACAACGACAGTTACTTAAAAGGAATACAAAAAAACAACAAGAACAAGGAAGAATATTGGCAAAGTTTTGTTCCGATTCATTTTTCATCTAGCTTTGGTTTTTGTGAAACAATTTGGACTTGGACCAATTGTCTCAACGGCTCCTGCAGATTCTGTAAGGTTATTCGAATCGAATTAAGATCCGTGTACAAAATGATTTGCCAAATAAATTACCCTGTTGTGATAGTATGAGATTGAATTAACCCACAACGCCCATTTTTCGATATTAGAATGCAGATGATGTTTCTCGTATGTAAATCTACCGGACCCACATCACCATATCACGTATCACCACCCTTATATAGGCTTACCCTCTAATTGCGTATAAATCATTAAATGTTTAATTAATTACTGGCCATTAATTATGTAAGATTTCTCACGGTTTTTGTAATGATCTAAAAAAGAAACAATTTAAATTATTGAGAGATAAATTAGAAAAAAATCTAAAAATTTACATGTTACAATGTTGGATACTTGTGTAATTACTACGAGACACCATTAATGGAAATTTAGAGTGGTGGTGGATGGAAAAAATTAAACGAGACACTAGTATGGATGGACAAAAACATACAAATATCGTACATTTCTGGGAAAATTACTTTTTAAATTTTATTTATGGTGGTTGTTGGAAAACGTGCTCTTTTTGTATGTGTATAAACTAACACATCCACACACGTCCGTTTTTTTAATTTATATTAAAATAAATAACAACAGAACAAGGAATGCAATTTTCACTATTTTATATTCAATTTCTTCTCAATTTACGAGAAGAGCAAAAATAAACAAAAATCGGAGATGTATAGGTGGATGAATTTCATTCATTTTATACTCCTTGACAATTTCAACAAATATGGTGTAAAATGAACAGTGTTATTATCTAAGGCTGAAATCAACACGCAAAATTGTAATAACGGAAATACGAATGAAAATTGCACCTTTAATTTTCTTAATAAAAACACATCAGTATTGAACGGTGGATTTTCACCCGGCGCATCCACCAAAATGACTCACATACAAATTTTATACAGGACGAGGGCACTAACGAATTAAAGTGAAAATAACACGTAACAGTTGACATTTGCAAGTTAAATTATCTTCTTAGAAGACATTCGTAGACACCTACAACGTATTTTTACTTGTTGTTACACTTGACAAATACACCCTATAAAGTTGTACATATTTTAGACAGATCCTCCAGTTTTGCTTTCATCATCGTCAGTCTTACATAAGGTATGATTTATGGATGCAATAACACGACACACAACATATTCACGTCCTCTAGTGTTCCGATAAGAGTTCTTGTATTCATATGGGTCGGCTCTTATTCTCTCATACGTACAACGCGACAAGTTGTACAAGAACAGGAAATGTGGGCTTTTGTATGTGTGTGTGTGTCTCTCTATGTATGGAGCTTATCTTGGTTAGCCTCGAACAAACCGGATGTTGAACATAAGATATTTGATCTCTTTTCTACAATATTCTCTCAAAGTTGTAGATGGATAATAAAGGATTAAAAAAACATCATACAACTCGAATTAGATCATATTACAAAAGTTAACATAAAGATGTTTATATGGTTTAATGTTAGTTTAAGAGAAGTTGTTAGATTTAAACTCACCATCAACTAGATTATAAAGTGTGAAACTTTAAACTTTTACAGTTTTGTACATATAAAATATTATCCAACTGTATTGATTATTATTTAGTAATTCAAAATTAAGAATAGACGTTTGCATTCAACACTGACAGTTTGGAATTTAATTAAATCTTAAACGAGCAAAGTATCAATTTAATTACAGCTAAATACAAAATTGTCACATTTAGTTACAGGATTTGTTTGATGTTAATTTTGGATTGATTTATACGTTTGTTAGGAATGACTTTAAATCTTGTCATATACCATGATGAATTCAATAGATTTATTACTGAATTTTCAATGTAATTACAACAACGATTCATTATTTTGCCAACACAATTGTTGATCGACTCTAATATACCCAGGAAATTAAATTTATCATTCAAATTGTGTGCGATATTACCATCGTTCACTCTGATTACTAAAAACCCAACTAGGATTGGCAGTAGCCCAGTAGCTTAGTGGTCAAAGCAGTGGAGCACCAACCCAAGATCGTAGGTTCGATTCCCATCTAGTCTATTCTTTAATCATACATTATTCTTAATTACAGTTAGAAATTTTATTAGTTCTTGTAAGTAAAATTTCCATTACTTGACAATAGATTCACCCGGCGCATCCACCATTTTTACAAGTATCTTATAGTGAGACTTTTGGTTTTAAGAACACCTCCTTATGTTAATAAGTTAATAACTTAGGAACGGACATGTGCTTGTACACTTAGATACGGCGCGCGTTTGTCGTTCGCCGATAGCCAACCATTGGCGTAGTTGGTCACTTTTTTGATAAAATTAGTTAATATGCATTATTTGTTTTTGTCAATAACAAATCTCAATAGAAAAAGTTTTGGAAAATCTAATTCTAAACATCAACTCTTTAATTATTATTTAATATACTATGCCCTACAATTTTGCTCATATTTACTACATGGGACGTTTATGGATTGCACATGGTAGGGAACAAATTTTGGTCAAGAATGAATCGCTGTAGTTGCCGTTGTGACAACACGAGTATAAGTTGATGCTACAATTGGCTAACTATATTCAGGTCTAACATGGTAAACGTCTTGTAAGAAAATCCACTAAGAATACACCACTTTGCGTGTACCGCTCAACTTTCATATAGTTCGAATTTAAACGTTGCTGTTTCAAATTTTGTCCAAAAATCCGTTCCTAACTCATAATAGTCTTTGACAGAGTAGAATGTGAAAACTTTAAAATTATTTCTTTCTTCATTAATGTTTTCAGTTTAGACCGGCTTAGGCCCTACAACTTTCTTTATGTTTTACTTGGAAGGCTTATGGATTGCGCATAGTGGGGTTATATTTACGTTACGATTGTTTGACTGTGTTCAAGTCTAATATAGTGAGCGTCTAAGATAATTCACTGAAAATATGCCAGTTTTGCATGTGCCGCTCAACTTTCATATAGTTTTGCCCCCAAATTCCGTTCCTAACTAATTACTGTAATTCTAGTAGTTTGTACAAATTTATGAGCACTCCAGATGGCTTGATCAAAGTAGTATTTTGTACATACTGTTTGTATGTTCTGTTTTAGTTTTAGTTGCAAATGTAAATTCGACAGGACGTACAGTCTGGTTTAGATGATGGTAATAAGTAATACATACCGACTAATACTGAAATGTATTTCCCATGAAAAATTCCTGTATTCAAAATGAAAAATTACAACTTAATTCCGTAATTTATCTTACCCAATGTAAAATTGTAAAGAGAAAATTTTGATTAAAAAACAAACCAACTTGTAATAAATTTCTATAAGCTTTGTGTATACATAAATACGACAGGCACAGTTTACGTTCACTCTATCATTCTTATTTAAAATTTACACACACACACACACACCTGACAGGTGTTGGTATAAATGTTGAAGAAACATTACAATTTTCGTTAAATGAACAGCAACAATACCTACATGTTATTAAGTGCCTTAAAACCATCTCAATAATTCAAATTGGTTTTAGTCTTTTTCTCGTTACAACTCACTGAGAAACTACCTCGTAATTTTATTTTCTGAAAAGGAGTGTGTAAAATAAAACTACCACAGCCTTTGGCTTGAAATTGAATTACACTCAACTCTGTTCGAATAGGGCAAAATCGATAATTTGATCTTCGGTATTGCTACTCAATGTGATTTTTGTTGGGTTGGATCAAGAGATTCAATGTACCTAAATCTAACATTGGTTGGTGAAAACAAATCGTTTTTGCAACGATTTTAATAACAATGTAAATACAAAAATTTAATATTTTTTTATTGTAGTGTTACTAAATTGAAAGATTCAAGTTTTGTCTTATTCGTAGATTACAAACGAGAAGAAAAAGGGAAATAATGAATTTTCTCTTGTACATTGAATTTAAGCTTTGTTGTATGCGCTACTGTAAGATAACCGACAACCGGATTGTAACGAAATTATTCATTTAAATAGATGTACATATTTTACCACAAATCTTTTAATTATAATCCTTCAAAACGATTAATTATAAAACTCGGAAAATGAATGTAGATACAATACAATAAGAAGAACGGAAAGTTTCTTAAATGGAATATTACATTAAATTATTGATTTGTAACAATAGAAAAATGATGAGAATTTTATTTTTCGAAAGCAATCAGATATTCAAAAATATATCACCGTGTTATTATCGAATATGGAGAAATATTGAGAGAAGTGTCTACATGTGCCAGTTTAATATCAGAGACAAGGAGTTGAACAAAAGAAAGATTCTTTAAATATTCATATCAGAAGGAAAAAAGTCTGTGATATTCTCTTCTTTTTAAATGACTCCAACTTGTGATAAACGATTCGAGATGGAATAATTTTGTGCGGTTGAATGAATGAGATGACATTGTGAAAATAACGAATATAAATTGTTAAAATTTTTTCTATTGAATCTCCATAAGGGGTGGAACAATTCAAATGTCCATAATGACATGTCGCGTTTAATTATGTTTTTAATTAGATTTGATTTCGTGTAGAAGATAAAGAAGACAAAATAAGAGAAGAAGTAAAGGATGAAAAAGATCGATTTTATAACATATGGTGTTGAGGTTTCACCCGATTTCAACCCTCAATCGTTACTAAAACTTGCTGATAACCGAGAAGAGTAATTTCCGTATATTAACTGCATGGTTGAAACGCATTTCCTACAATGTCGTAACATTTATTCTCAATTGAAAATTTACAAGCCGCAGAAATCTCACTACAATCAACAGCCATAACAATAACAACGTTTTTTTCTTATAAAATTCCACTTATTGGTTGAAATTTTCTCTCCCAACTTTCTTCACCGGAAATCTCTGGAAAGTTTCAAGATTAATGAGCAAATTGTGCTTGATTTTCGTACGTTTTACGCATAATCTCGACATTAATAATAAATCTCGTTTATTACGAAAAAGTAGCTTATTCGAAATTAATAAATGAATAAATTGTATACTGTGGAATTTTTAACTTTTATAATTCCAACATTGGCTTGATTGTAACAGTAGTAGCCGTTATAATTCAAGGCAAATCTGAAATTCCACATTCTCGTTTCTATTATCAACGTGAATTCCAGCTTTTGCTCTGATATTACGCACCTATACGACCTATAACAGGACTAAAACGGCACTTTAGACCCTCGTTCCCCGATCGCAATTATTGTTCGCCTTACAATTTTAAACATAAATTGTCGAAATTCAAACGCTCGAATAGAACAATGCATATTCTAGTCAAATAGTTTCGTTGACGTTCAATACAATAAAGATCGCATTCCAATATAATAAATGATTTATACAGCTTTACATTTATACAAAATTCAAATGTTACCTCTATGTAAACAATGACAAGAAATATACAGTGACGAGCATATAAATGAGACCACTGTTTGAGGCTGTGTAAAACAGACTTTTATGAGCCGTCGTGACAATATAACAGAATTTTCACAAATCAGACTATCGGGAGAAATATATGGGGGTGGGGATTCTGGTGTCATTTTGGGTATTTACCTGAATAAACAAATCCATCCTAACCACTATCTTACCCTCAGGAGAGAAGCAGACTCTCACAAGAACAAAAAAAATCTCCAAAGGCAGCAAGTACCGTATATAGCGAATTTTTTTTATATAGGGGATTTTTTTTATATATCTACATGCTGAAATATTAAATGCAAAACATTCTTATGGTACTGACAATTAATATATTTTAATAACATAGACTCAACTAATAAATTCATTTCCCGATGTTATTTTAATATTTATGATTTTTATTGAAAAATACTTTTAATCCACAAACAATAAGAAACACTAATAAAATTTCACTCGTTTGTTGTTTGTCTAATACGTCTAATCAAGGCCTGCTTGATTTTTTCAAGCGAAATTCTCTAGCAGGCCTTGCGTCTAATATTAACTGTCAAAACTAGTTGCCCCCCCGCGATATTCAATTTTTTTTTTAATATCAATAGTCAGAACATATAGCCACCTGAGATATTCGATTTTACTGTTAATACTCAATAAAGATATTTTTGCATTTTTCATGCGAACCAACGAACCGATTTTGATGATTTTTTCCTTGATCATAGAGAATGGTCGGCTCTACTGTTATTTTAATTTTCATCAAAATCTAAGCAAATGTAATATAATTAAAAAAATTCGCTAAAAAACATGATATTCCTCACTAGAAACTTGGTCTCCTTTATATGCTCGACATTATACAGTCGAAGAGAATTTCTAACATAACTTACTGTAATATTAAATTCGAAACATGTTCTATTCTTTCTTAAATAGTTTCTATATACAAAAGTACATCAAAACAACCACAATTCAACGTTGAAAAGGAATTAAATTCGTTAACATAAACGACAAGAATTTCCACCATTTACTAATTAATTAACAAAATGAAATAATTGTAATTTGACGACCTTATAACTTCTTAGACATCCACAAAAGTCACTGAATTCATATAAAGCTCTTGCAAATTTTATAATAAAAATAAAGCACACAAATATTTGAAGCAAATTAGAGATAAAAGCGCAATTTTGTTGAATTATTTAAAAATACCGCCTAAAGTTGATAGTAGGGACATCTACAGTTAATTGTTTGAATTCTAATAGTCAATAGCCAAGAAATGTCTACAAGGAGTGCTGGAAACACTACAACTTACACACAGTGACGTCACGTCTTGCGTTTACGTGCAGTGTTAGAGTAATTCGGCATGAAAAGTGACTATAGGTGGCGCTTCGTAAATTCAATATGATGGACGAGTGATGGATAAGTCGTATTTTCTTATCAAATTTCTATTTCGGTCATTATTGTAAGATTATAACGTAATCTTCCCAGTACATATACCTTAAGGCTGTGGGCTACTAAGTATTTAGGAATTTTAATACATGATTTCTCGCTTCTTTTTTAAGATGCAGAAACGCGCGATAGCGTTAGCAAAAGAGCGTCTCAAGATGCAGGAAAGAGTCGATTTTGTTTTGGAAAAATTTTGGGAAAATTCTGAATTACAAACAATTGCCTCGGAGCATGTTTGTTTTAGAATCTCCCCCACAGCTCACCTTATATTGATTATTTATTAATGAAAAATTTACTAAAGTTAAAAATTTAGAGGGCTTTCCAAATATTCAAGAAATTTTCCGATCGGCTGGTTAGTTTTCTAGAATTTTAATAAAGATGGACGAGCGAATAACTGCTTATTCGAAAGCTTATCCATGTGAGAGAAACGTGACTTTTCGTCTTGGAATTTCATCTCCTATCTGCCCCTATGAAATTATGCGAGACTTATGGGTCTTCCTGCATAACACTGGCCAGTACTTTTTGTACGACACGAGCCCGGTCGAAAACTGGGGTTGGTACTTCCGATGGTTAAACTACATGTCAACAATAGTCACATCACGAGCAATTTCAGTTCCAGTGGATTCTTAACGAAGAATCAGACTTGGGATTTTATATTGTGTCGCACCAATATTTATTCAACATTTTGGAGCATGCTCACATTTTCCATTATTCAATAAAAGAAGGTAAAGCATGCTCACATTTTCCGTTTTTCAATAAAAGAAGGTAGAAGGGGGAGCACATAACATTAGTAAAACCATTATGAAATACCATTAATATCGGTATGTATCTCATTGAGATATTTTGGTTAACTGTCATGTAATTATCATTTAATGGCAACAAAACAAACTGTAATTCAGTTTCTTCGACAAGAACAAAAAAAAAATCTCCAAAGGCAGCAAGTACCTTATATAGCGAATTTTTTATGTATCTACATACTGAAATATTAATTGCAAAACATTCTTATGATACTGACAATTAATATATTTTAATAACATTGAATCAACTAATAAATTCATTTCCCCGATGTTATTTTAATATTTATGATTTTTATTGAAAAATACTTTTAATCCACAAACAATAAGAAACACTAAAAAAAAAAAAGATCTCCAAAGGCAGCAAGTACCTTATATAGCGAATTTTTTATGTATCTACATACTGAAATATTAATTGCAAAACATTCTTATGATACTGACAATTAATATATTTTAATAACATTGAATCAACTAATAAATTCATTTCCCGTAATACGTTTAATCAAGGCCTGCTTGATTTTTTCAAGCGAAATTCTCTAGCAGGCCTTGCGTCTAATATTAACTGTCAAAATTAGTTGCCCCCCCGCGATATTCAATTTTTTTTCTAATATCAATTGTCAGAACACATAGCCATCTTAGATACGTGATTTTACTGCTTATACTCAAAAAAGATTTTTGCATTTTTCTTGCGATCCAATGAACCGATTTTGATGATTTTTTTTCTGGGTCATAGAGAATGGTCGGCTCTACTGTTATTTTAATTTTCATCAAAATCTAAGCAAATGTAATATTGAAAATGATTTTTTTTAACATTTCTTCAGCTCTTATTCCAAAAGTGTTGGCCCTACCAGTCTGGCCAACGAACTCATCCAAGCTATCACAAAGACCGATTTTTGTACCAAGTTTCATTAAGATTGGTGTATTTTTACGGCAGTTATCGTGGATATACATATATAATATATATATATATATATATATATATATATATATATATATATATATATATATATATAAATATAGGTATAGCAAATTTCATAAAGTTCCATCAAGTAGAACTTCTTATACTTTTAGGGTTCCATCCTCTTGGCTCACCCTGTATATATATATATATATATATATATATATATATATATATATATATATATATACAGGGTGATTCAAGAGGATGGGCTATTAAAAGTATAAGAAGTTCTAGTTATTGGAAGTTGATGAAATTTGATATATAGCCGTTAAGTCCCCTGAATTTTCTCTAGAAATTATTTTCGTTGTTCTAGCTACCCTCCTTATATGGGGTAGTGCACCCTAGTCTCTTATTTTAAATAAAATGGTATATTTTTTATCACATTTTTGAATTCTTCAGTTAAAACGAAGGGGACTTTAATAACATGACCTATGGTCTAGCGCTGAAAGTTTTTCAGATATTTCAGTTGTTAGTGCTATTTTTAAATTTGCAGTGTTTAATTGAAAAATTCATATTTTTGAACCTATAGCGTTTGAAATGTTGAAACTTGGAACCTAAGTAGTAAAAATAATGTTCTTTTTGTCAATTTAAACAGAATTCAATTACCTTTCAGCGTTTAGCTGAAATGAGTTTTCCTTTCAGGCAATTTTCAAACCATAATATCTTGGTTATTTTAAATGGAACACCATATTTTTCTTTATATGGTTGGATAGAGAAAAAAAATCTGTATCAACCTGTATTAACATTCCCTATACCTATCTTTGATAATTTTTCAGTTATTCAAAATTTTCAGTTTCGTCCAAACACCTCCCTTGAAACGAATTCAACTATAATAAAATGCATAGAAGGCTTAGCAAAAAAAAACAGAGCATCACAAATGACGTTATTATTGAATATTATACGGTTTTTTTTTATAACTTTTAAGATATTCCACATGCATAAAAAACAAATCTAATTAATATTGATTTAATTAATTATGAATTTCTTCCATTTTCCTTCGTGGAGATATTTTAAAATTAATCAATTAATTTCATCTTAATTGTGACAATTAAATTGAAAATTGTTTTGCTAAGCCTTCTATGTTTTATATTTTTTTTCAAGAGAGAAAATTAGATGAAACTGAAAATGTTGAATAACTGAAAAACTATCAAAGATAGATATAGGAAATGCTAATACAGTTCGATGCAAAATAATTTTCTCTATCTAACCATAAAAAGAAAAATATGGTGTTCCATTTAAAATAAGCAAGATATTGTACTTTGAAAATTGCCTGAAAAAAAATTTATTTCAGCTAAACGCTGAAAGATAATCAAATTCTGTTTAAGTTGGGTAAAAGTACATCATCTTAACAACATAATTTCCAAATTTCAACATTTCCAATTCTATAGCTTCAAAAATATGAATTTTTCAATTAAACACTGCAAATTTTAAAACTGAACTAAAAGCTGAAATATCTGAAAAACTTTCAGTCCTAGACAATAGGTCATATTATTAAAGTCCCCTTCGATTTCATCAAAGAATTCAAAAATGTGATAAAAAATATATCATTCTATTTAAAATAAGAGAGTAGGGTGCACTACCCCATATAAGGAGGGTAGCTAGAACAACGAAAATAATTTCTAGAGAAAATTCAGGGGACTTAACAGCTATATACCAAATTTCATCAACTTCCAATAACTAGAACTTCTTATACTATTAATGACCCATCCTCTTGAATCACCCTGTATATATATATATATATATATATATATATATATATATATATATATATATATATATATATATATATATATTTATATATATATATATGTATACCCACGATAACTGCCGTAAAAATAGTCCAATCTGAATGAAACTTGGTACAAAAATCGGTCTTTGTGATAGCTTGGATGAGTTCGTTGGCCAGACTGGTAGGGCCAACACTTTTGGAATAAGAGCTGAAGAAATGTTAAAAAAAATCATTTTCAATATTACATTTGCTTAGATTTTGATGAAAATTAAAATAACAGTAGAGCCGACCATTCTCTATGACCCAGAAAAAAAATCATCAAAATCGGTTCATTGGATCGCAAGAAAAATGCAAAAATATTTTTATTGAGTATTAACAGTAAAATCGAATATCTCAGGTGGCTATGTGTTCTGACAATTGATATTAGAAAAAAAATTGAATATCGCGGGGGGTAACTAATTTTGACACTTAATATTAGACAAACATAGGTAGATCTAGTATGTTAATATTAACATACTAGATTTATGTAGACAAACAACAAATTTTAAAAGAGTGAAATTTTATTAGTGTTTCTTATTGTTTGTGAATTAATAATATTTCAGCAAGTAGAATGAAGTAGATACATAAAAAAAATTCGCTATATAAGGTACTTGCTGCCTTTGGAGATCTTTTTTTTAATTGCAATAACAATACAGAATTAATGGATATAGTTATAGTGCATATATCAACCAAATTATTACATATTTTGAATTCTAAAATCCGAAAATTGTCGTTTTTCGTTCTAAGGGTTGTAAGTTAACCATCTTGTTTTTCCCGCCTCAATTCTGCAAATTGCTAGTGATAAGCTTATTGCCAACCGCTAACGGTGAAGTTGTTGCCAACCACAGATAATAAACTATACCGGTCGAAGCATTCGAGCGCTAGCCAATGAAAATCGTCAAGTGCAGAATGACGTCACATTAGACCCTACTGCCAGCTCTTTCGAGCGTCTTCTCTTTTCAGCACACGCTTTTCCTGTATCGTAGTGAAACTGAAATGGGGCCCGCTACTCAATTTAACTAATAATAGTCATTAACGGCTTTAGATATTTACCGCCCCTAAAATAAAAATATTTGCCAACCTTGTTGTGTTCTTATTGAATTAGCAAAATGTAGTGACTCCAGTGGAACACAATACCTAGATGAACCCGTGTATTCAACAATTTATTCAACTAACAATTTTTTTCATTTTTTTTGAAAGTGTTTTCAGATATTTTGAGTTTTCATGAAATTTTCGATGTGGAATTTTTTTCTCTTATCTAGCCATATAAAGAAAAATATGGTGTTCCATTTAGAATAAGCAAGATTTTATAGTTTGAAAATTGCCTGAAAGAAAAAATTATTTCAGCTAAACGCTGAAAGATAATTCAATTTTGTTTAAATTGGTTAAGAGTGCATTATTTTTACTACTTAAATTCCAAATTTTAACACTTCAAATGCTATTTTTAAAATATGATTAAAATTGCACTAAAAACTGAAATATCTGAAAAACTTTCAGCGCTAAACCATAGGTCATATTATGAAAGTCTCCTTCGATTTTATCAAAGAATTCCATTTAAAAATAAGAGAGTAGGGTGCACTACCCCATATAACGGGGGTTGCTAGAACAACGAAACTATTATTTAAATGTAGTTCAGATGAAAAAATGGCTATATACCAAATTTCATCAACTTCCATCAATTAGAACTTCATATATGTACTTTTAATGGCCCATCACTAGGGCACACCTGTAGGACAATTTTAGATGCAGGGACAATTAAATATTTGTCACAGAGATTGTTGCTATTTTGTTGTTTACATAAATTCAAGACAAGATATTTTTATAAAAAAAATCGATCGGGATGAGAATTTATGGAGAAACGAAATGCTCCCTATATTAATTGAATTTTATACAGAGCATTTGGCACCTGAAATTGTTACAAAAAATATATTACAAAAATTGTCATGCAAAAACTGTACTAATAATTTGAATAAAAAATAATTATTAAATTATTTCTAATTTCAATTTTTTACGAATAATAAAATGAAGAAAATAGTTTGCTTATAGGAGCAAGTGGCAAGTGGCAAATCTTATCATAAATACGTCGTTACCATTGGTGGTGTCTAATTTCACAATACTCATATATGTATTATGATTAAAGGCGTTATAGTCTGTCGATTTTTCTAAGAGAATGACTAAAGTAATAAAATACAGTCAAGTATATTCAACAATGCATCCCTTGTAAACACACGTCTTTACCTGCTTTGTTCGAAAACTAACCAGACGGTGAAATTGTCGGTCCTTTTTTTGATTTATTATTTTATGAGGTGCTACTTGCAATTGAACATTCATTGTTGAATATACTTGATTTTATTTTATTACTTTAGTCATTCCCTTAGAAAAATCGACAGACTATACTAGCTGAAAGGTGTAAACTTTTAAATTCAGAATTTTTCTTCCTTAATAACTTTTTGGAAAATTATTTTACAGGTTTTTTGTTTTTCATGAATGATTTTAATAATACGAAACTATGTCGTGTTGAAGAAAAAACTGTCAAGCTTGATTAATTCTTACATTAACAATGAAATATGCGGTACGTTTTTTTTCAGTAATTAGGAAAAATTTTGAAAAAAAAACTCTTCAATACGGCATACATTCATTTAATAAATGCATAAAAAAAAATTGTTGTAATTCCTTAATAAATTTCCGACTTATAATGGAAGAAAGTTTTCAAATTTTGTAACTTTGTTATTGATTTTTGTGTTAAACAAAAAAAATTTTTGATTATGTTAAGATGTTCATAAATTAGGAGACTTTTAAATGTATCATATATTTTTTTATTTAAAAATTCTTCATTGACAACAATATTAAAACAACAAACGTTTAATTCTCTCGCTTGAATGAGAACACCTGGTCTAATGTGACGTCACGACGTGCGCTCTGCCCCACCACTAAGTTGCGTATGCTTCGACCGGTATAGTTTATTATCTGTGGTTGCCAACCACATAGTGATTTGCTGAATCGCTATATGACAGGCATTGTCGCCAACATAACAATTTAATTGTTTTGCAAGTAATCATGGCATCAGAGCGGTACAGTTTTTCTTTAACAACTTTCAGGTAAATTGAATTAAATTTTACTAAATTTGATTAGTTTCTAAGATGACGATAATTAAATTTACCAATTCGTTAATTAATTCTGTAGTTGTAATTAATTCTAACCTCAAATTGCAGCCCTTCGGGTAAATTGGTACAAATCGAGTATGCATTAGCTGCAGTGGCCGCCGGTGCCCCATCAGTCGGTATTAAAGGTTGAATTAATCAAAAAAGAGTACAATTTCAAGTATTTATTGATGGAAATTTTTATTTTTCTAGCCTCAAATGGTGTGGTTATTGCTACCGAAAATAAACACAAATCAATTCTGTACGATGAGCATAGTGTACACAAAGTTGAGATGATAACATCACATATTGGTATGGTGTATTCAGGTATGGGTCCAGATTATCGTCTGTTAGTTAAACAGGCCCGTAAAATGGCACAGAAATATTATTTAACTTATCATGAAACAATACCAACTGTACAATTAGTACAAAGAGTTGCGGCTGTTATGCAAGAGTACACACAGTCTGGTGGTGTACGACCGTTTGGTGTGTCTTTATTGATTTGCGGTTGGGATAATGAACGACCATATCTGTTCCAATGTGACCCATCTGGGGCGTATTTTGCATGGAAAGCAACAGCAATGGGTAAAAATTATATTAATGGAAAAACATTTTTAGAAAAAAGGTAAATTTTAATTCGAATAAATTCGATATAATCATAATATCAATAAAAAACAGGTATAGTGAAGATTTGGAATTGGATGATGCTGTACATACAGCGATCTTAACATTAAAAGAAAGTTTCGAAGGGCAAATGACTGCTGATAATATTGAAGTTGGTATTTGTGATGAAACTGGTTTTAGACGATTGGAACCATCTCATGTTAAAGATTATTTAGCCAATATTCCATAGAGAAATATCGATAATTAAAAAACACATATTTTTTCAATAAGCGTTCATTCAAAACCATTGTTAATGATTTTTAATTTTACAGGAAAAAAGCAAATAAACGTATGGTCCTTGTGTATGTACCGTTTTAAAACCATCATGGTTCCTATCCTTGTACAATCCGGACCCATCTTAGGTAAAACTTGAGTAAAATAGTAAACTCGTACTCTACCAAATAACACTTACTAAAAAATTACCAGAAAAATGCGTTATCGATTAGAAACAATGTAGAATTGGATTGGGGGTTAAAGGTAATTGAAAATAACTACCCTAGATGTTTATAATACATATTTATTTCCCATCTTTTGGACCCTATACAATTTATAGCTAAGTACGTTGTCAGGTAATACAATCTTTGTATGGAATGCTTTTATTATTTTGAAAGAAAAAAAATAAACAAACAATAATAATAATCAACGAACGGGCAAGATGGTGGGGTGGGTTTTCAATTTATTTTAATTTATTTTTAACAAATATTCTGACTAGTATCAACAACAACTGGCCGATTTACTTTCTAGTTGTTTATTACCATTATTTTCATCCCCCAGAAACAAACCAAAAAAAATACATTTTTTTTTTAAATACAAACAATTCTGACCAGTTATACTCAATGATTGTACTTAAATATAATAATTGATTAAATTAATTAATAAATGTAATAATAATATTCTGGACTAACAATTTCCCAAATGATTTCATTTTGTAATGTCAACATTAAAGTATTTCGTCGATTATTACAGTTTAGATATGCATTTTTTGTCGATTAACGACAGGACTACTAAGGCTAGGTACCAGGGTTTGTGATTATTTTTTTTGATAAAATTTTATACACCCCCACCGATTGCTTGCTGCTTATACAGAGATGAAAATCTAAATGTATTCGATTCGTGTGAAACTCCTATTAGTTGGTGAGCGATTCGAACAGTATTTCAAGGATTTTTAGGAGGGTGTCTAGAGATTAATTTAGCAAAATTAGAATCTCGTAGCTCATTTGGAAGTTGGTCAAAAAACGTTCGTTTTGGACAATGTTTCGATTTTCAAAAACGAGCTAAACACACAAAACGAGTAAGAATATCTCGAAGACCCTCCCAACATTATTATTTTTCGTTTTTCTCCGGGATAAAATGGGAGACGTTTGCCCCCGCTCCAGAATACAATAACAAAAAACAAAAAGAATCGATGTTAGGAGGATCTTCGAGTCGTTCTAAATCGTTTTATGTGTACAATTAGTTTTTGAAAATCGCAATATAATCAGAAACGAGCGACTTTTAACAAACTTCCACATGAGCTACGAGGTTCTAATTTTGATGAAATACTCTCTAGGCACTCTTCTGTAAATCGCCAACTAATAGAAGTTTCACACAAATCGTATTTAGATTTTCATCTTGATTGAAACTTTTCGTCTACAGCAGAGCAAATTGAAAAACAAACAAAAATAATACAAAACCAACCGAAATTACATTCCTATTATAATTGAATTTCTGTTCCTAAATTTTATTATTATTATTATTACTATTAATCGATAATAAATATTGTTGATAATGATTTGTAAATTCATTTTTGTTTTAAATATTATCAAATATTCTCATATTTTATTAATATTATTATTATTACATAATTATTAATTGCTAAAAATTTAAGATGTCACTTGACAAGGGGCACAGATCATGATATGTTTAAGAAGTGGTGTTTATTAAACCTATGTCCTAAAGCAGAGAAGGCGATTGTGGCTAGTTTATATTACCGTTGATAAGTTCTCTTATTAATTTTTTTCTTTTTAATTCTTTATCACAAATAAATCTATTTCTATAAATATTCAAATTGTAAATTTCACCCTTATCGTTAGTCTCGATAATGGGATGGAAATTGAGAATTGGAATATTCATAGACATTGGACTAAACTCCACAATATTACATTATTTTTTCTTAATTATTATTAATTCAAGAACATATATTTATGTAAATCCAGATATTTTTTTGTGTTTCTGTCTTACTAACATTCCCTTAATTATTATTATTTTATTACTCATTTTTTTTTTTAATTATTATAATTCACAATTGATAAAAACACACAAGACGACATTTAAAGGTCGGATTGCATAATAACAGGTAAATTTAATAATCTTCTCTTAATTAATTAATTAATTATTATTATTATTAATATTAAATAATTAAGCTGATATGTTTTCTATAGTCCCAAAGATAGCTGGTTGTTTCTTTTTTTTGTATTTTTTTTATCTACTAAATATAATAAGAACATTTAGACCAGCCTTGATCACCCTGATCCGCGCACCCACCCCTACACCGACGACGAAAAAAAAACGCTCTCAATTGAGCTCACTGATTTTGGTGCATGTCGATGAAAATTTCATCCTTATATAAAACAAACATTGACACAAAAAAATTCTCATCAACATGCACGTTTTTTTTTTTTGGACGGAAACAATACGCAGAACAATTCATATATTTGACTTTACCTAATGTAAATATGGGAAAAAAAACCAGAAATTTGTGGTGATTAGGTGAAGCCCAATAATGAATTGCTTTCTATCTGCATTTTTGATTCCAAGATAACGAATCAATAATTTTCGATAATACAACACAATCAAATATAACAATGCTACCATAATTAATTGTTTTATGATAATAATTGACTCTACTTTCTTTGTCTTGTATAATGATTTGTTATCTTGGAATCGATTGAAATCTGTATTTTTTTTTATCTAAATATTACACCTATAATGATAGTAAATAGATATATCACATAAACGTCACACAAAAAGCACTACGACACTATGTAATTATATTTTTTTTCATCTTCTTTTAAGAATTATAATAAATCTATTAGATAGATAGAGAATTAATAAATATTTCTCAACATCTCGACAATCATCTTACCCTCTAATTAATCGACTATCTGTTCGGTTTTCTCTTTCTCAATATATCTCAATAATCATTAATACAAAGTGATTGATTAGTTGTAAGTAGTAAGATTGTACAAAACTATAAAATTATATAAAAATAATACATTAACACTATTAAAACAATATCTTATAAATTACAACTTGTCTTAAATAAATATTTCTCATTATCATTTTTATAATAATAATAATTATTAATATTATTTTTAATTTTATAAGGGTGATCTAGAAACTAAACTTTGGTTAACCAACAATCATGCACCTATATTAGTTCAACCATACTGTCTAGTTTTCGATGAAAATTTATAGTGTTTTTTTTTAATATAATTTTTCAATATAATTGACGGATTAATTTCGGCGTAATTGTGCTAAATTTCTGTAAGAATGATCGACTATGGCGACAAATATAGGTGCATTTGTTAATATATCAAGGTACAATAATACAATCAAAAAAACAAACAAAAATGCATAAGATTTTTAAAAGCTCTATACAGTTGTAATTATTGATTAATTTAAAAAAGTACAAGATGTCCAACACTATCTCACTTGGCTGTGACTCTATTATGTAGGGTCGTAGCTTGGTTCATAAATTATTGAAATAAGCTACGGTCCTACGTAATCAAAAGCATCGCCAACTGCCAGGTTAAATAGCGTTGTACACCCTTTATAATGCAAATACAATTGCATGTATGATTATTTCTCCATTTTTGTCTTCTCCTATCTCTTTGATTGCAAGATAACAAATGCATCATATATTATTATTATTATTATTATTTCTAATATATATATGTATATATAATGTTATATAATAGAATATTTTAAGCAAAAGCTCATCTAGAGAGTAATAATTGTTTGGTTTTTTTTTAAAGGAATTCTTATTAATATTCTTATAATTATTGTTTAGAAATTAAGAGACAATCAAATAGAATTAGAAGGAAATATTTTATAGTAAATTTTAAAAAATTCTCTTCATTTATCGAAATTGTATATTTTCTAAGCTGTTCATGTCCATGACTGGTGGTGTTATGCAAGCTGTGATATGTTTATTGAATTTTTTTTATATTTAATAGCATGCATTTATACACACACCAAAACATGTCAAGTTTTGTTTCCCTTGTTGTTATTATTGGAGAATATTATTTGTGTTTATTATAAATATTACTATTATTTGGTTTATTGCTACACCTTAAGAATTAAAAAAATAAAATAACACAATTACTATGACTAATAGTAGAAATTGAACGAAATCCCAATTAAACAATACTGTAATACAATACAATTAAAGATTTTGCCATGCCGTTTAAATGGAATGAAAATCTTCAATTGTGTTTACCAAATTTTATATATTAATTAATAATTTAATAATAGCTAATAGATCTAAAACTTAACTTTTAGGGCACCTTTGGTTTAGCTTATCTTCATTTTTTTTCTCAATATTATTATTATTATTATTATTATTACTAATTAAATTTCCTTGTTTTTTTTTGTTTTAATTTTTCTTTGAAGCAAATCTGTATTGAAAAACAGTTTTGCAAATACTGTCCTGCAAATTTCTAACAATACAACTACAACAGTTAACAGAGAGATAATTACGGCATTATATTTTCTCAAGCTTCTGCTGTTTTTTCTGTTATTGAATTATTCCAAAAAATTTTTTGCGTATTGTTATATGTTTATGTAGATATTCCTCTTCTAATATAAAGTTATGTAGTAGATAAAATATTCGTGGACCATCTTAACAATGTCCAGCCACAACCATAGCTCTCTGTCAAGTACTTAGAGGCATATAAGAATTAAGATGATTGTCCATTTTCTTCTCCTTTTGTTCCCTGTGAATATTAGAAGAACCTTTAATCAGAATATAATTAAAACAAATTCTATCAATGATAGAATATCTTGTAGTAATTATTTGTTATTGTTGTCGATATTTTATCATTGTTTGTTAAAAAAATGTTAATTATTGTTAATGATAAAATGATTCTACTATAAATAAGTCTACATTATTTTTTTTTTTTGAAAATTGTTATGAAGGGGGGTAGATTATAATGTGTTTGTGTTTGTGGGATGAACCGACCTCTGCAGCCATTTTGCTTTTGGCGTATTCGATACGTATAGGGCCGCGATCGGAGGACAGTAGGAAGGAACCTTGCAGTGCTGCCATGACCTGTGCGGCGCAACGCACATCCTGGTATTCCATGAAGGCCACCGGGGATCCACCCTTGTTGTGCATGCGCAGGCGACAGAAGCCAGGGAAGCTGTGCAACAAGAACACCACAAGTGCTGCTCAGTGTATTTTTGGGGTGGTACGACATACACAATACTACTAGTACTACTAATTACTACTACTACTAATACTACTATCTCTGCTATTATCACTACTACACTGTATATTTCTCTACAACTACTATCAAGGGGGAGAAAGAAAAAAAAACAGTAAGTGGAGTAAGGTAGATAGATATACCGTGTGTCCTACTTAACTGTGGCTCCAGATCTTATGACAACTCCCATTATTTGGCGAGCGATTGGAAAAATATTTCAAGGATTTATGGAAGAGTAGCTGAAGATCATCTTATCAAAATTAGAACCTTGTGGCTCATTTGGAAGTTGATCAAAAAAGCTCGTTTCTGACGATGTCACGATTTTCAAAAACGAACTAAACACTCAAAACGACTTACAATTAGAATGACTCAAAGATCCTTTAGAATGCAATGTAAATCAATGTTGGAAAGGTCTCCAAATCATTCTTAGTCGTTTTGCGTGTGCAGTTCGTTTTTAAAAATCGCGACATCGTCAGAAACAAGCTTTTTTGACCAACTTCCAAATGAACCATGAGATTCTAATTTTGATAAGATAATCTCCAGGGACCTCCCCAACAAATCCTTGAATTATTTTCGGAATCGCCTGCTAAACAATAAGAGCTTCCATAATAACTGACCATAGTTATGTGGTACACACGATAGATGAATCAACCTAAGTTTGCCCAAACAAGATTTTCATAGTACTTCTCTTAACTGATCATGTTTATTCCAATTTTTTTTTCAAATGTACAACCAGTGGAGTAAGAAAGAGAAAGTGGGATATTTCACTCTATTGTACTTCTACCATAGGCGAGACCTACTGCTCATCCATGGTTTCGGGCAAACTTAATTTGATCCATCTATATTTCCATTGAGAAAATAGGGATCTTGTGGTCTAAGCAGTAAATTTGAGCCAGTCATTGTCATAATTAGTAATAAACCACTAATAAGTCAAGAAAATTGTTAAATCTCGTTTCAACTGTGCAAATTTTGTTGTAGCACCTATGGTTGTTATTTTGACTAGAAGTGGACACAATCTATTATTGCATCATATCATAAAATAATTTGATTTGAAAGTTATATTCACGATTTGTTGTTTTAAATATTGGACCGGCTCGAACTTACATTTTAGGCCATACAAAACTCCTAAATTTTTGGCCCCACTATAATGTCTGTGTGGGTGAGTGAGTGGGTGAATGAGTGTTTATGTGCAAGGAGGAAAAATTTATAATCACATTCAACCAAGGGTGCATTTGAAATAATAGCATACCCTTATGTTATTTATAATGAGATACAGAAACGAAAAAAAAAAAAACTATACAAAACAAACATTAAAATTTGTAAAACATGCGGCACCGAATCAATGATGAGAAGGATATGTTTAGGTGAGGTGCTCGCGTATGCGTTTTGCTCTAGTATTCAGATGTTTAACAAATTGTTGTTTTTTTACTACAGTGCAAGGTATAGTGAAACACAATCACGAATTCATATTCAGTTCAGGTGCTATTCTCGAATTTATGTACTAATAAATATTTCAAGAATAGTACCTGTATTGTGGACACTAAAGTAGAGCCTTTAGAATATACTTACAAAATCGCCCCTTGGTTTTTATTGACCATGGCAATTTCTACGTGACAGTCCACTTGATAGAAAAATTCAAAAACACATTAACCAATACAATTTTTCATTATAACTTGCACTATTTTAATTTGGTTATGATTATGAATTTTTTTTTGGGATTGATCATTATTCTCATTATTATTGTTATTAATATTATTATTATTGTTATCATTATCGTTAATATTATTGTTATTATTATTTTTATTATGTTTTTGTATGAATTTGGAATGATCTATAACAAACCTTGCAAATATCTCCTTTAATTCGTGCTCGGACACAAATTGTCCTAAATTAGCTACGAATAGTGTAGAGCAAGGTGGATTGCTTACTCCCAAACCAGGTTGTGAGGATGATGACCCCACGGGAGAAGCCAAGGCAGGACTTGGTAGAAAATGTGGCAATGATGCTGCATGTACTGATGTTAGAGCAGTAGGATGCGGCAAAGACATTGGAGGCTGTGAAAAAACAAAACAAATCAAAACAATATAAATATCATATAGACTGATTAAATTTAAATATTTCCAAAAAATTAAATATAAAGAAAAACAAAGCATATTAAAAAACAAAGACCAAATTCCAGATTCTCAACACAATCACGCATCTTCATCTACGCCCAATAAACAAAATTAACAAATGCAATTCATTAATAAATTAAACAACAAAATTAAAAAATCAAAACAGCAAAGCCATATAAATATTTGCAAAAGCATTAAAATTTTAATTAATTGCACTGATGGCAATTTGTGTTGGATTGATTAAAAGTTGTTCTATTTAAAAAAGAAATGAAAACTAACGTGATGATGGACTGGGGCGCCAGTTTGTTGTAGCTGAGAGTCCAGAGTTTTGTCTGTAGATAGTCAAAGATAGGAACGTACTGGCACCTGTGGATGTAGTGCTGGATGTACAAGTGTTGCATGCTGTAGAGCAGCACCTGGTAATTCAGCAGCAGCTGAATAAGCCAATGGATGATGCCATAATTCTGGACCACCCGGAAAGAATGGTGTACCCAAATCTGAAAGACATACATCAAAATCACATTAGAATCGTATTATACAGGGTCTTTTAGCCATCTATGGAGCTTGACAATAAATTCGCTATAACTTCATTTTTTGTAGAAAGTTATCTAATTGAAATGAAAGCGCCCTTCTAAAATTTTTGGAAATAGCAATTTATAATATTTACCTTTGAACTTCTTTAAAAATCTAGGTCAAGGGATTCCCCAGTTTACTGGTAATAAATTTGAAAAGCCCAGAAAGTTTTGAATGCAGTTTTATGTATCAAATAGATAAGTGCTTTGGAAATTCATTACAAGTAGGGAGCTCCAATCCTTGACCCACACGTTGTAACGCTACTCATTGAAGCTTATCCATTTTCATAATTTTTGATTTTTTTTTTTGGAAATGGAAATAGATTTTTCAAAAGGAAAATATTATTTTTGTATCATTATTTTCAGCTTTTAAGAATTGTAATTTTTATATTGTATAATTCCCAAAAGTTGACATCAATTTATCCTATTTCCATATATTATAGGAAACCCCTTTGACCTTCAATAAATATAGTCTAGGTATTTCCCTCCAAGCTCTTATAATGAAAGAGTTATAGCGAATTTATTATCACAAGTCACGGGTAAATCTGAAAGGCCCTGTATAATCGTTGAGTGAATAATAACATGAGAGATTTGTAATCGAAAAATTTACTCGGCAGATGCTGTCATCTATTTGTTACGAATTATAATTCTAAATCCATGTTTTTTAAGAAAAATGATTCTTTTTCTATTTTAGACTAACAGTTTTACTCTCAATTGTATATTTATTGTGAATTAAAGTTTATGATTTGTTCTTTTTTGAGAGAGAGGAAATATTGCCCCGCCCCCCATTTTAGACGATCGCTGGACTTATTGTCAGTGATGATCTTTGTCTGAAATTGTATTGCTATCACTGGGTGTATTTCGATAGTACCGGCATCTGGTGGTCGGAATATTCACAACGCTAGGGGTATTTCGGCAGTGGCTCTGCCCTGGTGTCGTGAGTATTTTTTCGATTATACAAAAAAGTATGTTCTTGAAATATCTATGTTTTTATTCACTCAATGGTATAATCAAGAAACATTTCTACACAAGTAGACTAATTATAATTAGAACTATTGAAAGTTTAGATGTTGGAATTGTGGATGTTTAGATGATGTTAGCAAAAAGAAAGTTATTACTAATTGATCATTATTTAAGAGGCGAAAAAAAAACACTCGTTGTTCGTTAGTAATTTAGATAAAAATTAAATTTAGTAAGACTTCATTAACTGTTTGAATATTTCTTTCATTGTATTTTAGTTGTTGTATAAACTTGGAAAATTGAAGAAAGCACCCACATTTATCGACAATAATGAATACAATTTTTCCAAATTAATTTACTGTTGTATTCAAAAAAATTTATTCAATGAATTTAATTGAATCTTTCCAACATGTCAAAAATACTAAATTTAATCCTTTTCTCTAACCATTTCTCGTTTACAAATTTGATAAATACGAGTTGTGATTACAGTTCTTTTTTCTTTATTTTTACATTTAATTAAGCAAAAATAAATTATTATACATTTTGATGGATTGAATACAACAAACAAGACTTTTAAAAAGTTTTTTTCTTTTAATGTTTGCTCTAAATAAAGTTGTGACATTTTTATAACTTTTCATTTGGTGGCCGGAGTCTACTGGGGCTTAAACTAATATCAAAAGAGTGTCGTTTAACTAATCGATCGTTGTGTTGGTGATGGTAGTTTCGTTATAAACTTTTATGGTTGTTTAACGTTATTTACATTTGTCCCTTTTAGTTTGATATAGTAAAGCCAGCTAAATATTGTGCAAATTGTGTGAAAATCAAGATAGATTAAACACTAGTTATATTGTTGTTTAAATAAATATTTACAAGCACCAAACGGTGGCAGCATTATTAGTCACATCTCGTATTTATTTTAGTATTATAGGGAGAAAATTCAACTACTATATATATATATGAAATAAATGAATAAATAAAGGAGATGATGATGGCGGTGTGGGGGTGCAAGTGGTTGGGGTTTATTTTCGCCAACTCTCTCGCAATAAAATTGGCAACTACTACATCTACTATTACTATATAACTACTAGAGGAGTAGGATGATGGAGGGTAAAACAATAACAAAAAAATAAAGAAAAGGATCTACACAGGCGAATAAGTGACAGTGATATGTGTGTGTTTACTTACGTCCTGTGAGGGGGTGCATCAAAGTTGGGTGCGTGTTGGCGGCGTTAGCAGCTTGCTGTTTGGGCTTGCTAACCTTCGTGTTACTTTTAGCAAACTCCAATCGGATGGTCTGAGGCATGTCGGGATCAAACCTTACGCCCTGCTGCAAAATTGCCCACAAAATGTGTGACCGTGTTTTATTTTTATCAAATATGCATTTTTATCATTATTACTTATCATTATTTAATTAATTAATTACAAATCAAATAGATGCATTTATAAATTAAAAATAATTAATTATAGATGCATCTAATTGTAAATAACGTGACTACATTTCTACTTTTTAAACAGAACAAAATAGATAGAACAGTGCTGAAATAAATGCTCTATAAATAGAAGAAAAAGAAAAGATAAATAATTGTTAGATTTGCGTTATGTATGTGTTCAACTAAAGTTTACTAATTTATATTATCGGCGACCATTTGGTAAAATTAAGACTTGCATTATTAAAGTCATACAAGCATTAGAGCTCTTTGTGTATGTGTATGTATATGTATGTGGATAAATATTTTAGGTAGCATTCAAGTATTCCTTTGAGACAATTTATCAATATAACGGCAAACAGATGGAATCTTCTCATGGTAGAAAGAAGAAAACCAAACCATACAACAATTACATCCTATAAATCCATTTAAATAACAAAAAGGGGTGTGTATTGATGTACGCGCGTTAAAAGTTCTTCTTCTTTAGCGTGATTAAAGAGTTATTTGTGTCACAGGCTCTGAAAGTGTTAAGCCAGTACAAGTTCGAGTACAGCCGGACTCGCACTCACAAAGGCACTTTTTTGGCGTGTTATACACAATATTTTTGGTGTCGATTTACTTAATTTTATGAATAAATAAAACAGTGTTATAAAATTAAAGAAAAACCCAAGAAAAGCAATTTCTAAAACTAAAAATGTAAAATAATTAAAAAGACCGCTTTCTCCCCGTTTCCATATCCATATAACCATTTCTTTTCCGACTTGATTTGGTCTCGTTAAATTGTGCGCGTAACTTTCAGTTGCTTGTTAAAATTTCACTCTCTTAATGTTTCACAAAAGAAGAATAACTTAAATCAGTTAATTAATAAAATTATTAAATGCTTCACATAATAATACGATTATTATTATTACTGTGTCAAATACACTACTAATTAAGCAAGTTGTAGTAAACAACAGAGGGTGGTGATTTATTTTACAATTTAAAGGATATAATCGACAAGAAAGTCAATTGTGATTATCTACAGTTGTTTACAAATAGTAACGTTTTCTCTCTTTCTTCAATTTCACAACGACAATGTTAGATAGATTAACGAAAATCCGAAGTAATCGTAAGACAAACCCTGTTATTGAGAAAGCATCAACTCTACAAATAATGTGGAATACTTCTTCTCTTTTTTTTCATCTCTTTTCCAATCTCTTAACTTTACTTTATCTATTCTTTAACTAAACAAGAAGATATTGATCTAAATTGAATGATACAGATTTGATGAGATTTTGATTCAAAATGGCGGAAATGGAGAAGCAACAAACAAAAAAAATAATAATCAAGATCACTAGAAGACAATCTCATTATTAGATTTCTCTATCAAGTCATTTCCTTTTAATATTTACTCTCATTAATAATACTCGGTGTTGTGAAGATGAAATATTGATTGGGAATTAGTGCAATCGACTGTTAGATTTCATATCAATATTAACATCATTGTATCCAAAAGATTAGATGGAAAACACGTCAATCTAGCTGCTTTCATTAAACAGTAAACAAATTATAATTTTTCTTATTTAAAATACAATTTGTTGATAAGATTGAAAAGAGAAAATTCCATTTTCTTACAATTAAACAAACCGGTCTCTATTGGAACATTATGTAAGATGATGTACAATTGAGAGCAGAAAAAAGAGACCGACTACTATGCGAGGAATGTCAGTATTCTTCTCCTTACTTATTCTCCTGGCATCGTTGATTGAATTAATAACAGAGATTTCAGTTTTATGAGAGATTTGCAATCTAAAAATTTGCACGGAAGATGCCGTCATCTATTTCTTACGAGTCATAATTGTAAGTCCCTGTTTCACTCTTGGCTATAATTTATATTTTGGTAGAGTGACATTCAAATTGAACTGTTTGGTTTTTAGATTTTCTTCGATATATTTATTGGGACAATAGATGTACTTAGTGATGGTTCTTGTCTGAAATTGCATTACCATCACCAGGAGTACTTCGATAGTGTTGTCATCTGGTGGTCAGAATACGCACAACGCTAGGAGTACTTCAACAGTGGCGCTGTCTGATATCGCCAGTACGTTTTTCAATTATACAAAAAAGCATGGACCTGAAGTCTCTATGTTATTATTCACTCAACGCTGTCATCTTGTATTTTGTGTCCAAATTCGGTTAATACAAAAAATTCTACCAATAACCTCACCTCCTTCTTTTTATTGTAAATCTTCTTTCACAAATTTCGACCTGTAAAATTTTTGTTACATTCTGACGACCGTTTTGAAAGCCTGTTTACATGACTGTAGAAAAAGTGGTCTCTTTCTTCTGATCTCAATTTTACATTCAATGTATGTACAGTAGAAAGACACACATGCACACAAGTTTATAGAAACGAACATAAATTCACGTAAGACTTTATAATGGTCAATTTGGGAATAAACGAGACTGATAAATTAATAAATAGATTGTGGAAAGATATTAGAAACGACAGTAATAAATGGAGGAATTTTCTTTTGAATACACAGTGGTAGTAAGGTAGATATCATTTCTTATCGTGTGTAAGTGATGATTCTCACACGTAAATTTGGCGATTGCATGCATTATATAAAAGGGACTATACTATTATACATTAATTAATTTATATTATCATCATTAGGGTGGATAAAGAGTTGAAATATTTATAAGTGTCAACTACTAATTGTTAAAGAAGATTGTTTGAATATTTTCGACGCACCTGTAAATCTTGTTTGGCAGCCTCAGCTCCTGCTCGTGTATTAAAAGTCACAAACCCTACAGGCTGGAACAAAAATATATAAAATAAATTAAATTATCGTTAAATTTATAAAAAAATAGTTGTAAATTTTATAAAAATAAACACTCACCGATGCTGTTTTTCCATTTTTACTGGTAACCTTTAAAAGTGATCCCTCATAACCCTGTAACATTGAAAAAAATACAATTTACTAAAATTTCAAATATTAAAAATATAATTTACCTCATAAGCCCTGAACAATAGATACAACTCTCGAGGCTTAGCATCCATTGGTAGTCCACTTACGAATAATGTCCGTACCTTAAAGGGAAAACACAATAATATTAATTGAATCCTGTCTAAATTCTCAACGTAATTTGGATAATGAAAAGATAAAAAAGTCTCATGGATTTGACATTGGAACAATTCAACAACCAGTAAATTTAAACGGTTTTTATATTAAGTTCATTGTTAAAGATATAGAAGAGTGGAGAAAAAAACAGCATTGAATTCTATGCTTTTATTTGCAAAGCTTTTGAAATGATGATGATGATGATAAAAGAATAAAAGACATTAATGTGAAACCGAAAATTGTTAAAAACTGAACGGTGCTACATTATGATTATAAATAAAACATATACTTTTTAAACTTTGCCTCTTTTAAATTTGATTCAACTGGATGATAGTATGGTGTAATATTATTTGAATCATCTTTTGAGAGTTCCTTTCTTTTGGATTTGTTGTTGAAAATTCAAAAATTATGACGGTTAAAAAAACCACGTTATTTTACACCAAAAAATTCACCTCATTTTACAATTATTCCTTTAAAAGACATGAAGAATCATCAGATGTTAAAGGTCTGGTATCTTTGTTACACGGTAGAAGAATTTCTCGTGAAACATTCCCTTATAGATGCATCAAACAAAGAAGGGGATATTCTTAAAGGCTCGCAAAAAACCTTTGAATTCTTTTGACGAAATTCAGAATTATAGAGAAAATGTTGGAGGATAACAAACAATGCTGTATTCACAATTTTAAAGATAAAAAATTGTACGACAACATTTTTGGTAGCTTATTTATGGGCGAATAGAGCTCTGTTCATGAAAAATCCAAACTTTGAGTATCAAAAAAGTTGGAAAATTTTCCTTAATTTTTTTCATTGTAGATATCTTAAAAATAGTTCATTCTTTATCTGATGCATATCTCAAATATCTGTTTGTTCATTATAAACCTGTAAGAGGTAAACTTGCAGGTAAAAGAAAGTGGTGCGTTTGGCCAAAAATTTTTACACCACCTCTCTCTCTCTCTCTCTCTCTCTCTCTCTTTATAATTTATATGCAAGTGGAACAAAAGGAAGGGCCTTATATTTTCTAAGAGTACCTATTTCAATGGCCATTGCTGTATACTACCACTAGTACACCCCGTTTCTCACCCTATTTTGTTCAATTTCATAGTAGCGTGTTATATTGTGTTTGTTACATGAACCATGCGTAACATACTATGTAATGGAAAACTAAATAATAAACGTCGTCTGGTTCTTGTTGTTGTTGTTGTTATTGTTATACAAACATTTCAGTATTTTTATAAATATGTCTACATGATAAACGAAGACTGTAATGAGAAATATTCAATTTTCTAGGTCAGTTTCTACAAATACAGGGAAAAAGTATAAGTAGCGATTATTATAGTCTGATAAGATTTTATGCGATTATTATAACTCGATATATATGCAAATCTCTAGTGTTATAGTCAAACAATGAGTTTAACTTCACAAGAAGCTTTGTTTGCTGCTACTGGTGTTGTTGTTGTTGTTGAGGTAATATCCCCATCATCCAACAAGCTCTCTATTTCAGATTTAATATATTTAAAATAAACTAATTCCACAGATCGGTAGCAGATTATTTACTATTAAACTATTAAATTTTCTCAATCTTCGATTTCTACCACCTACATTTTCTTCCAATACTCCCTCCCTAAACCCCTAGACCAACTCTCGTCGCTTGTATGTAAAATATTATATTACACACCAAGTGGCATTGAGAAATGCCATGAACGAAGGTGGAATTGCCGTGAAATGTTACCTATGATCATCCATATTTAATGTGGCCAGCCCTTCAAGTCGATGGATGAATATTTTAATAGGTTTTCTAACCAAGAAATGACTCTCCACTGACAGTCAAACATATACCAAATAAGCCATCCTACTATCTCTCACTATTCCATCCATCTTTTTCCATCACTTTTAATATTAGATGTACTTACTTTAGGTTTAAAAGGATGCGGTTGTGGTGGTGGTGGTGGGTTCGTTTTAAATTCTTCATCAATCAAACAAGAGGAAAATCAATAATATTGTAGTTACTCTTTATGTTTAAGCGGTTAAACGAAAACTAACAAAATTTGATTGAATTCATATTGTTTGTCAACAAAAATTTTATTGCAATCTCTCTCTACTTGGATATTATATTCTCTTTCTACTTGCTATCATCTAACACCGATTTATGCATATTTTAAGAGTTGTATCTTCATAATAACACAACGACACAAGAGGCATCTTCTATACTCTCCACATATTTAGAAGGTATATAGAATGTCTATGGATAGTAAAGGAATATAACTATACCGCAAGTCCTTTATATTAATGAAGGTGTATTCAACAAGACTAATGTAACATTAGAATTCTGTATCAAACCTATTTGGCTACCGACAAAAGATTATATCGTTATTGTTGTTGTTGTTGTTATTATTATAAGTATTACCCGGCGCATCCACCATTTTCACTTCACAATAATTTACAAGAAAATTTTTAATTTAAATTATAATTTAAATCGAATATTTTACAATATCGAGTGACTTTTTTAAATGTGGTTGATTCTTACGAAAGTCTTATTAGTTGGCTAATGATTAGAATAATCTGTAGTTCAAGGACTTACCGAGTAGTCCCTAATTATTTTAGCAAAATTAGAAATTTCTATCTCAAAAAACGGTGGTTTCTGACGATGTTTAAATTTTCAAAAACAAGCTGAGCAGGTAAAACGAAAGAATATGACACGAAAATTTCCCAATATTGATTGTTTTCGTTTTACTCAATGATATTCTATAGAAGATGTAAAACATTTCCACCTTTTCCTGAATACAACGGAGAAAAACGAATAAAAGCAATGTCGGAAGGATCCTCATTCAAAATCATTTTATCTGTGCAATACGACAACTAATAAGAGTTTCAAAAGAATCGACCACATTAAAAAAAAAAACACGCTGTATAGTAAACACTAAGATTTTACTGGCGCATCCACGATTTTTATGTTTTACTATAATTTACAAAAGTTTTTTTTAAATAATTTAAATTATACTTTAAATCGAATGTTTTACAATACCAGGTGACTTTTTTAAATGTGGTCGATTCTTATAAAAGTCCTATTAATTGGCTAGTGATTACAATAACTTGTGTTTCAATGATTTATCGGCTAGTCCCTAAAGATCAATTTAGCAAAAAAGAACCCTTTTATCTCAGAAAACACTATAATATGCAAAAAAATGCCACACATTTCCACCTGTTCCGGAATACAGTAGAGAAAAACAAATGAAATCAATGATGGAAAAAGTCTCCAGTCATTTACTGTCATTTTACGTGTGCCGTACGCCAACTAATGAAAGTTTCAAAAGAATCGACCACATTTAAAAAAGACACTCTGTATAAAAATGTAAAATATTTTACCCGGCGCCTCCACTATTTTTGCATTTCCCCCTATTTACAAGAAAGTTTTTAAACAATTTAAATTACAGTTTAAATCGAATATTTTACAATACCGGGTGACATTTTGAAGTCTGGTCGATTTCTACGAAAACCCTATTAGTTGGTCAATGATTAGAATAATATTTCAAAACTTTATCGGGTAATCCTTAAAGATTATTTTAGCAAAATTAGAACCTTTCATCTAAAACAACGCTGGTTTCTCTCTATGTCGAAATTTTAAAAAACCAGATTAGCACGTAAAACCACAGAAATTGACACGAAAACCTTCCAACATTGATTCCTTTCGTTTTTCTCAATTTTGTTCTGCAAAAAACTTAAAAAATTTCCACTTATTCTTGTATGCAATGGAGAAATAAAAGCAATGTCGAAAGGGTCTTTATTTAAATTCATTTTATGTGTGCAGTACGCCAATTGATAAGAATTTCAAAAGAATTGACCACTTTTAAAAAGACACTCTGTATATTTAGTAATGAATAAGATTTTACCCGGCGCATCCACCATTTTTACATTTAAATAAAATTCACAATTTTTTAAAACAGTTCAAATTATAGTTTAAATCGAATATTTTAAAATACAATAAAAGTTTCCATAATGATAGGTACGTACAGTTCCTATTATTTATAATATCAATGCTGTCATGGATGAGAGATTATTAAAACAATATGCATATACGTTTGATTGTTTGCAATGAAACATCAAACTAATCAAAGTAGTAGGTGTTTCATTTAAATATTCAAATAATTGTTTATTAATCTATTCGTTAAATTTTATATTTTTAATTTTTCTCTAATATTAACTAAATCAATAAATAGTAAAACCACCACAATTCAAAGATTAAGATAACACACGATCGTAGTATAATATGCAGTATATGGTTATTATAACAATTACCATCATTGTTATTCTCTATTGTCTGTATGCTTTGATTTCATTTCGAAAGCAATGAAACAGTGAGAGGAGAGAAGAGAATGAAGGAAATGTTGACTAATCGTTTCTATTCGGTTACAGTGTTGTTGTACGATTGTTACGTTTATATACCACCAAACCGTACACCTTATTAGTTGAGATTATAATTCATGTCCTGTTGTTTATTGTTCCACAACAGTAATAGCAAACGATAATAATGCACACATACATAAACAAATTTAGTATTTACAATATTTAATTAGTGAACTAATTAAATTCAATTGAGTATTGTGTACAGGTGATAGCTTCTAAATTCAATTAGAAAACCAACCAATCACAACAACGAAACTGTTGTTTCTTTTGGGGTTCTTTAAAAAAAAAGAAATATTGTTGAAACTAGTTTGTTTTAAACAAGATGTTTAACAATAATGGAAGCTTTCATCGTTCATTTAGAAATAGTGAACAAAACACCTGCTCTCACAGACGAAATTTACACTTCTTCTTCTTCTATTTCAGTGAATATTAGTCTTATCGATTTGTGTAAATACGCTGTGTATTTATCAAAAACAATGGAATTGAACAATTAATTATCGACTGTCTTGATTAATATTTGCTTCCTATGGTACCTAATTATTGTGATAAACTGTTTTGATATCTCTTGTATCTGACATTTATTCATGCATAAACTAGTTGCTTGTTGTCTTGAAAAAACAACCTTCTCTAACTAAAAAATTGTGTTTAACTACATGAAATAAACGTGTTGTTTTGATTCTTTGCGCTTTTTTTTTGAAATAAAATTTCGTTTAACGATAAAGTGAAATGTGAGATTTGTACAGCAAGTGGAAGCAGCAAAGGAAGCCGATACAGATTGCGTGCCATGAATGTTGAATCGACTACAGTAAAGCCTCTTTAAAATATTGGTAGATTGAACGAATACAAATAAGTCGTTTGCTATAACTTTAGTATATGTGTAGGTATGTGTGTGTATCTTATTATTTGTGTGATGAGAGATTCGTTTCAGAAACGATTTACAGCTAAACAATATTCGAGAAATCAAAAAATAAATATAGAATAAATTTTTGAAATATTCCTTACTAATCGTGACTATTAGAAGATTGTCCTTTATACAGCAATTTACTTGATTAGAGTTTCTATGTGTTAATTAGTTGATTTATGTTCGAATAGGGGAAGAATACAGTAGCAACAACAACAATAATTTAATTATAATAACGTTGCAGTTAATGATTGGAAAATCTATCATTTTAATTAATTAAACGCCTTAGTTGTAAAAACAATAAATCAGACCTTCGCCCAATTTCATCTTTTATTGTTTTGGTAATTATAAAGGACAAAGATACAACAACGTATTCAAATTGATAAAAGCTTTATATTTAATAGAACATACATTTACAAACATTATTTTAATCAAATAAGACAAAGTCTTTTAGATTTACAATTGTTGTTGAAAGTAGAAAATGAGAAAAATCAGCATTGTTTTCTCTTTCTTTCTCTCATTTTTTTTTTAAATTGACTCCAATAAAATTATACAAATGACTTGGTTAAAATCGCAAATTCTGATGTAAATTCTAGCAAGATTTACCGTAATTTTATTTTATGTTGTTGTTATAAATCTCTCCATTTATTTTCTCTATAAATTTTTATTCCAACAATTATTTTTTCAAAATTTTGAACGGATTACTCATAATTCTAACTATAATATTGGTAAATTGTGGAGAAAGGGGGTAGAGGAAAAATCGACATTTTTAGAAGGGTGATATTTGAAAATTCTCTACACCCTAACTGAAATATGATCTGCTCGATCATCAACTAGACAGGTAAAATACCAATAGATCTATATATGTATATCTATCTATATATATATATATATATATATATATATATAGGTATATATTTTACATCAACTGGAATATTGGGAAAATGTCTGTTAAGCATAATTGAGTTACGTGTTCTGTCAGGCGTCAGGATCATATGCGTGTTATAAGCCGTATGTAGGAGAGACAGACAGACGAAGAGGACAGTTGATGGATATGATTTGAAAACTTTCCAATTTTATTACTAACAAGTCAAATAGAACTACAATTGGCTTAAAGTTAGTTAGACAAAATCTATTTAGATATTTTCGTTCGATAATTGGATGATTGCAAGAATGATTTGAGAGAAAAAAATTGCGACTTTACTTAATTCAAGTACATAGAGAGTAGGAATTATTAATTAAAACAAACCAATTAATTGTGTAGTTTTAGTGAATTGTATGAATTGTATTAATGATGCATTTTTGCAATGAAAATCATAATGGAAGCAATCGATTATTCTATTATAGATACGTTTTTTAAACGATACGAGTTAATATGGATATACAAACTATAACAGTTTTTATAGCTTTTTAGTTGATGAAATTTATTGTATTCCTTTTATATACATATTAATAAAGAAAGTCAAACAACTACTGAATATCGACATGACAAACGGTTGAAAATACGTTTGAGACTTATGTTCAATTAAAATTTGGGATGTTGTAATTAAAGCAATTTTTTTTATCTTCCTGCTCGCTTGTTGAAAAATTTACAGCAAATAATACAAGAAAAAAAATTGCAAAATGCACGATTTTTGAATAAAACTCAAATAAAATCATTTTACAAATGGTTAAACGCAGTTTTACTTTATCCGATTTTTTGTTCCGAGCAAATTGAACAAGAAATTTGTGTCCGATTTCTTATTCGAGCTGTTAAAAGCCCTTTACATTGTCCGACTTTTGTATCCGATTTTTCCATTTGATTTTATATCGGAATTCATGTCGGATCCCAGATATTTTCATCTTTACATTATACACATGCAACTCACTCTGATAATGTAAACATAAAAATATCTGGGATTCGAGATGAATTCGGATATAAAATAGAATAGAAAAATCGGACACAAAAGTCGGACAATGTAAAGGAGCTTTAAGAGCAAACATTGTGTGTCATGTATAGGTATGTTCATTTTTCAAATATTTAACATAACATATTGTATTTAATTTTAATTCAGATTAACAATACAAATTTTAGCATATAAATAAAAGAATTAACAATTTAAATATTCCAACGTTATCTAAATATCACCCTGTTATCATTAGATAAATACAAAATACAAAAGTTTAACAATGAACATTCTCTCTTATGTAGGACAACTGATAAATATCTACGTTGGTGGTAGATTTTTTTTTCGTATGTTAATAGCTTATTTCCGAATCAAAATCGATAACATTGATGAACCTGTATTTATTTTGTTTCATTTGATTGTCGGACAGATTAAAATGTTGATTTATTTCGATATATTTAAAAATCATTTGTAATCAATTAGTTCCGAAAAAATTAGACCATGCGGTAGCACTGACGTCACTAACTAGAACTAGCATACATGAAAGCAGTCTACAGTTACAATTCGATCTATCAATAAAATATACGTTTATTACAATAAACAAGCCACCTCTTACTTATAGGTATAGCATGTGGGTTGGCGTGTGTTGGCGATAGTCGCGCGACAGTCTAAAGCAGATTTATAGTCCTAAGCTTAGTAATCAGTGCTTTAATATGACAAATTTTTGTTCACTACAGTGCAATTGCCTTATTGAATTTACACATCATACACATACACAAACGTCACCTCTATACAGATATGTATAGTAATTCTGTTTAGAAGATAATCGGATTTAATGTTTGGCATTTGACGTGTATTTGACATGTTTAGTTTGCCTAAACAATATGGTATTAGTTTATAATCTATATTGTACCTACTATAGGTATATATAGATTAGATAAATCGATAAAAATAGAGAATAAAACAGAAGAGAATTGATGTTGATGATAAAAATAAGTTCAAAAATAATACCCCTATTGATTCGTAGATGTTTCCATGATTTGTTCAGAATTGTAAATTTGGAAAATCTAGAAGAATCAAATCCACCAAAATAGAGGGATAATGTAATACATTCAAATAGATTACATTGAAAAGAAGCTGAGAGTGGTGGTGGTGGTTGGTTCGAACGATTTCCTTCAATTTGAAAACAAATTTCTTTATTCCTCTCTTTTATTATGTTCTGTGATGGAACTAGTCTCTTATTTTTAGAGTTTTCTACATTTTTAACCAATAATCTTCATCGAAATTAATTGAAAGCTTTTATAAAAGCTTTCGAATGCTTATATCTTCATCATTTATTTGTGTGTACGCGTGCATGTGTGTGTGTATGCTTTTCTTTTAATAAAGAATGCACAGCACGTATCCACAATATGAACTTGTGTTCTGTATCGGTGAAACGATTGGCTAGAAGCCTATCTCAACTGAGATTACTTACGAAACAGCTTTTACTTCTCAATTAAAAGTTTAACACGAAACAGGGAAGAATAAGGCTAAAAATATGGATTAAAGAAAAACAGAGAAAGAGAGAGAGAGAGAGAGAGAGATTCTAACAATAATAGCACAAACAGTAAGATTGATTATAGAAAGTTGTCTTTGTCTTTAACTGGAAGGAACTCATCAAATAATTTATTCAGGGGAGAGTACGAAAAACTAAGACAAGACGTGGCAGGATAAATGAAGCTGCAAAATACTTGGCGTGTTTGCGAGATTTCTTTATTCATGTCACGGATATACAAGGATGCTATGTAAAAGTACAAGCTATTCTTTCAACTGTCGCCATAGTCTACACACAAACACACACACACACACACTAAACTGTAATATGTTTCTTCTCGTTGACTTTTCAAAAGGAAATATAACAAATATCTTGGTTGATTTATTTTTAAATATTCCAGTAGTTTACTTAGTTATTTAGTATTCAGTTAGTTTCAGTTAGATATATGTAGTATTAGATGAAAGAGAAAAATTTTCAGGTGAACAATGTGTATGTGTGTATAACAATATATGTATGTGAAAGCACAAGCTTCAAGATTTATAGGTTTACTGAGGTCGGGCGTGAATTCCTCTACAAAGTTGATCTAAATCATTTTCTAAGTCGAGCGTGCCAGTATTTTTATTTATAGACTTTTCTCTTATCGTTGTGTTTCTCTAGTTTTCCGAGAAAATTGCACTGAAATGTGAAGAATAATTTCCAAATATAATAATCACATAAACTATATTGGTGTCTTTTATTTATCAATTAATTGTTTTTCCATTACTAATTAAAGCAATCCGCATTGATAAAACATTTCCATTAGCCATTCACATTATACAGGGTGTAATCAAAATCCCTATAGGTTTAGAACAGAATACAATATCTATACATATTTGAAAGAGTCAAAATTCACAGCAATTGCAACTATTGTTTGATGATCGCTGGTTGAGTAGGTACTGTAAATTGTTGTCGACACTTGATAAGCACACAAGTGTCAGTATAACACATTTCGGATTTCCATGAATTACTCACGTTAAGCTACTTATCGAAAACCTGAGTACTAGAAAGTGTTTTTCAGCGAACTGTGTCAGTTTATTTAAAATTTGGGCAGGTTTTACACCCTCTCGTAGTAAAAATCATGATGCGTTGCTCAACGTATATAAATTTCTTGCTCAGACGTTTTAAGGACGGTCAATTAGCTGTAGTGAATAAGATAGCTGGACTACTCTTTTATAGACTTTATTCCTCACATACAAACACGACACCTCAAGCTATTCTTAGTAGATATGGGGAAATAAATTTTGAATTAAATTTAATCTACCCTCGTACACACGACACGTTTGGTTAAAAATTATAAGTATTAAGAATTATAAAACACTGCATGTCTTGCCACTTCCTGAATCGCGTCTATAACTCCATGATGCAGCTTGCAGGCACTGAATTGTTTTGTATGGTGTCGAAAATAGAAGATTTAATAGTAAAAAAGTAAGCGTACAATCATCCACAATCAGAGTTCCCGTTGTACTCGTAACACTGAACGTTGATCGATATCAGCCGAGAAGTCTTAAAAACAAATTATTTATCCTCAAGTTTGTTCGATTCCAGTGGCTCTAAAAATGTTGGGGAATTTTTGAAAGCACGTTTTCTCGAATAAGTACCGATCGTCCTATAGTTATATTATAGAATTTGGCTGAGTTTTTCGGGCCTTATGATGATTGTCAGTGATTTTGATTACACCCGGTATAGTTGTCTATAGTTTAATCTAATAGTTTCAAAAGCTTATATAGTGCATTAGTGGAAAATTATTTAGTAGCAGACATGTCACGCATCTATTTCTGAGAAATTTCATTCTTCAATTAAAATTTTTTGCATACAACAAAAACATGCAAATATCGAATAAATTCTAAATCGAATACATAATGTTCAGGGAGAACGATACTAAGGGATGGTTGGTATATAATTTTGAATTTCCTCTATTTTCCAAGTAATATCATACATCTGTCAGATAATTTCAAAGTTTTTGGAAGATGCGAGCGCTTGTGTCTTTCCATCTCTACCATGTGACAGATGTTCATCCAGAATGTCAACTATGATGAAAACAATATCTTTGGTATGATTTCAGTTTAAACCCTAATTCTTGCCACGTAGATTCTATAAATTTCCACCCTTATTTCTACATCTTTAAATTGCAGTCAATCAATACTGTTGGAATTGTTAAATTTAATTATACACACACACACATACACATATAAGCATGTACGTCTCTTACATTAATTATAAATTTCACGACGAAGCTACTCTTTTGAATCATTAACGATTAACTTTTCTCAAAAACGGAGGTTTTAGTGGTTGATTTTAATCCTTGAATATGATGACTACTGCCATCTTTTTTTTGCTATGATTCATTTATGTGTGTTCGTGTGTGTGTGCGTGTCATTGATTAATGAAGAAAAAAACTGCTAAAGTAGCAGAATTTAATTTACTAGATAGCATACAACCACTTTCCACTTGTTTTTCCCCACTCACTCACTCACTCACTCACTCACTACTTCCATTTAATCTCATCTTTCTACTCCTCTTTCTAACATGTCTACATTAAGAAACATTGCCTTGTTTTTCTTCACTTTTCGCTCGTTTTATTTTATTTTATTTTATTTTTTTACTATAAATTGCCACAAAATTATATCAAACGAGAAGCTTTTAGATGACTTTTGCCTTTTAAAAAATATGACCTTTTAATTTTTGTGACGTTATACAGTTTGAGTGCCATTATAAATTTTTAATGTTTCGTACATCTGCTTTTAATGTTGCATAAAAATTAATTGTTACTCTCTTAAGTCAGCCAAAGTAATTAAGCATAAGGATCCTTGTATGTGACTTTACATCTATTTTTTTTCTTTCATAATAAATAATTAAGACGAAACAAAAATGGAAATAGGAACAAAAAATTATTCATGTTTCATGAAAATTGAAAGATTTCTATGGAAACTGTTAACAGTTGAAATTATCCAAGTGTAAATTCGTAATTCATTATATAATCCCTGTTTATTTTTAATGGTTGACAACTGTTGTAAAGAGCGAGAGTCCCGGATGATGAAATATCTGCTAGCTTTTGCTTTTGTCAATACCGTTGAGAATTTTCCGGTTGATGAAAAGAAAATCATGATAAAAAGGGAGTACGATAATGTTCTTGGATAGTTTAACAAGATGACACACACCATATCAAATATGTTTCAAATAAAATATCGATAAAGTTTTTCATGTTTCTAAAAAAAAAAGAAACAATCCTAATATTACCACCATAGTAATATGATAAAATTTATTGGACAGATTTTTCATCTTGTTCTATATAAATTTTGAATTTGGTCAGATACCATCCGCTTGATTGGAAATTGAAAATGTTGGCAAGAGGATTTCATTAAGCTTATCGGTAAACAACAGGTCGTTGGTGAAGCTCGTTCTTGTTTATAGTTTGTTGATAAGCAGACAGCTTTATTGGGATCATTAAAATTAAAAATTTACCCTGTTATTGTTGTTTAATTTACTTGTTTCCCTTTCACATGATTATTTTTGTTTAAATATTGATCAGTTAAAGATAAATTTTGTATAGGCGAAACAAGATAAATTTTCCCAATTATTGGATGTAAATGTGTTTCATTATTACAAAAACATTGAATTATTCTATAACAGACAATTGAAATATACAAACAAACACAACAACAAATCAATAAAATAATTGAATGTGAAATAATTCTATTTGGATTGTATAAGAAGCATTGCAAAGCTTACTACCCCACTTTTATATATTATAAAAGGGCTTTTACTTCAAATTATAAGGGTCAAACCAATTAACTCGATCCTGTATGCAATAACACATATCAACAATACTCTACTTGCCACCAGCCAAAAATATACGTGTTCCATTATAATTTTTTTTTTTTTTTTTTTGAAAGTGAGAAACCCACTTCAGCACGTCTAGTCATTTGTTATATAAAGTTGGGGAGTTCATTAAAATACGTACATAGGGTGGGTGACAGTCTAACAACACACCACTACTACCATCACAAACACAACTCCTTTTAACCCTCTTGGGAGTTATAGCAAGGCCCCAAATACAATGCCGCGGCACTAATTATTAGCCAAGGACTTGAGGCGACATAGAAATGTGACCCCTATCATATATATAATTCATTCCTTTACAGTATAAATACATATCACCAATGTTTCAAGTACCATTCTCACTAGTCTCACAACAGTTTCCCCTCTATGTAGAGAAAGTACAAGTCCGGACCGACTCTTTTGAACTTCTATATAGACACGTACAAATACAAATACAAAAGTGATTATTATTACTACTACTACTACTACTACTACTACTACTACTACTACTACTACTACTACTAAAACTAAATCTACACTTTACATTTCACTCTTTGTCCGCTTTTTCATACAGTCACCCCCTTGTTTTGCTGTTCATAGTACACGTTCATTAATTAGTAGATATTTTGATAATTTCAGAGTACATAATGGACCTTCTAGATCGAGATTCAAAAAGGGCGATAAAAAGACTAACTAAATAAAAAAAGTCACAGTCTTATTTGTTTCTAATCTTTCCAATGTCAAGGCTTTAATCAGCATAAACAATCTTCTTCTATTAAGTTAAAAATAGTAAAAATGACTTCACATATTCATAAGGATGTCGGAAAATCAGTATTCCCATTTTCGTAAGGTTTCAATGAAGAAAAACGAATAAAGACTATTATAAGGCTGACTTTTATCCGAACTGAATGCTACCAATTACATGTAATTTCCATAAGACAGTAAAACATATTTTTCTCGTAAACGGTAACAGATAGCGACCTGGAAATTGTTGCATTCGATTCTAAAGGCAATCATATACAAAAATACGGGCTTGGATTTTTGAAAATTTGACAGGATTTTCATAGGATAAGGAAAAAGTAAAACGAGCGGTTTGGCGAAACACAAAATTCCCTGTGTAAAAGTTGATTTTATAGTTACGTATATAAAAAGATCGAGCAAAGTTCACTCTACAAAAAAGTGAGCTTCGATTTTCAATTTTCTTTACCGGTTTTGTCATAATCAGCATACAAAGTAATCTATTTTTTCCGAAATTGAATTGAAATAACACGCACAGACATTAACTCGCATAGAAAGGTGGGAGAAGTGGTGAAAGACTAGGTCGTCTTTTGGTGGAGGCGCCGCGACTACGACAGTCAGCCTTAAGAGAATCTTCTAGACATTCTTAGTCGTTTGACGGATACAACTGGTTAGTGAAAATCTCGACATTGTTACAACAACACGTTTTTTGACCATTTTCCCAACGAGCTACAAAGCTCGAATTTGGCTAAAATGTTCTCTAAGAACCCCTACAAATCCTTGAAGATATTTTTCGAATCACTCGCCAAATAATGGGAGTTGCATTAAGTGAATCATGTTAGAATATAAAACAGACTGCAGTGCGTGGCGTCATTTTGCAAAATGACAAATTAAGAGACAATCTTTCAGCAGAAACGCAATAAAAAATTACTAAATTTAACCCCAAGTGTGTTGAATTTTTAGTTGAACATTCAGTGAATAACCAATGGGCTAATTTGTGAGGAAGGACATCCATGCCTGATCCGGACAGATTCCAGTTGGATACATTAGGAAAAAAACGTATATTTGTCCGATGATAAATTGTTCCACCACTGTATATATAGGAATGTTGTTGCTATTTATTTTCATTGGTCTATAACTTTCTGCATGAATGATTTAAAAGGACAAAGATGGAATTTTCCATCCAACCATCCATACAATACAAACATAACGTATACGATGATGGTCAACATTGAAAACATTGAATTCTTTTGTTGTCAACAATTGCCTATAATATTTTTGTGTATATGTATGTGGTCCGGGACAAACTAATTTTCTAAAGAATTTTCATTTTAGATATGAAAAACATCATGTACTATAGCGACAATTTAATTTAGTATCACCACAAAAATTCCTTACACAACAACAAGGAAAAAAGTATACAGATCAGCGTTTCTCTATGTAATAATGGAAGTAATCATCCAGCCCATCTGAATCACTAGCATATGAATTAGAAAGAGATAGAGACATAATGGATGATCAAACAATTAAAAAATGATGATCACCTGCGAACAAACAAATAATTTTTTTATGCAAAAAAAGTCACCTTTTTCGAATTTTACAACTTTTCCTTCAAAAGACATGAAGAATCGGATGTTAAGGATTTGGTATCTTTGTCACATGGTATCAAAGTTGCTCGTGAAACATCCCCTTATAAGTGCATCAGACAAAGAAGGGACTATTCTCAAGATAGCGTTATCCGTACAAAGCTACAAAAAATTTAAAAGATGAGCTTGTTGCACATTTTTTTCATTGCATTATTCTTATTTCTAATAAAATCGATTCATTTTGCAGGTAAGGCTTATGTGAGTATGCACCTTCATTTTAAGGATAATAAGTTTTGCAGTTTCGTTTCTGTGTCCACCCAAATGTTAAGTACCCCGTTTTACCCCGATCTCCCCTAATATATGCAAGTGAAACAGAGGGACCTACTCCAGTGCCCATTGCTGTATATACGAAAATTTCCTCATATTGTCAGAAACGATCGCTTTATGACCAACTTGCCAGTAAGCTACAAGGCTCTAATTTTGCTAAAATGTTCTCCGGTGACCCCCCCTATAAATTCTTGAAATATTTTTCGAATTGCCAAATAATAGGAGTTGCCATAAGAACTTTTCGTTTGAGGTGAATCACCCGGTATACGTGTGCTTACAAAATATTAATGCAAAGCAAAGATGCGAGAAGAAAAGATGGAATAACAGTCCAAGTTTGATCAGAATCTATAAAAAAATAAAATGATGATTCTTTGAAAAACTCGTACATTGTCAGGAAATTGAATCGAGATGTTGAAAGTAAAAATCAAGTATAGCAAGAAATGATGGTTTCCGGTTGTTGGATAGTATCATCATGATCATCATCCGGATGATATAGTAGAGAAGACAACATACTCTATACATAGATTATGGTTAGTAGTAATAGTAGTAGTAGTGGTAGTAGAGCTGATGTTGGAATTTTCAACGCTAATATTTACAATAGACGAACGTTCAACAAAAGCAAATCTCTCAAAATTTTCCAACAAGACGCTGTATTCATCCATGAAAAGCCCTTGATAACCCCCGCCTGAACACACGTACACAAACATGTCAATAGAGACACAGTGGTGGAGGAAACCTGGGAAATTTCATCAAAGTTTCCTTTGATAAAATTGATGACGTTGAAGAAAATTTTCTATCGAGAATTTTTTTTTTTAAATTTATTTAAAGAAAAAATAAAAGTTTCCCTTACAATGAATAGAGTTGTTACTGTTGTCAAAAATTGGAGTATAGAAGTAGAGGAGAAAAAAATCAACTGTAAAGCTAATCGTGCGTAAATAAAGAAGATTAGCTGGAAGTTATTCAATTGCATCTTACAGATAAAAGTAAATGACCTGTAAATAAATTCTATTTAATAGCCATCTATTTCCTACCATCTTCCTACCAAAACCATTATAATTAGGTTAACTAATTGCTTACTAAGGACTTTACGAACAATCACAAATCTGTGGTAAACTCTAATAAAATTCACTTGTATAGGGAGTTACTTATATGTAAACCATTAATATCTGTCAGTGTACTTTGACAAATCACTAATTACACTAAACTAATTGAAAATTTTCCCATTTCGAACCAAAACAACAAAGATGAATTGAACTGTATAATGCATATAGAGTTGATCTTTTAATACATATACCTAAGCATATTTTATAAACTGGTCGATTTATTATATAACAAACTAGACGAACAATAGATGTATGAAGCCAAGTAGAAATTCCTAACGGCAATTTAGAGGAGAGAACAGGTAAACTTTAACCAACTTTGGTTCGTGGAAAGTTGTTTAAAGAAAATATATGGATGATGTTCGCAGGATCGTTCAACTCCAAAGCTCACAGTTACTTTGTTTACAACAACGGGAAATCTTTAAGAAGAAAAACGGATGTTTTTGTCGTTTCCCAATCACAAAATCACAACCCTTAAACACACACACACACCTATAAAAATTATTTTTCAAATTATTGGATAAATTTTCTCAATCTATTGTCAATAGTTCTATAATGTTCTTAAGAATTGGTAGGTCGTTTGTTCTCGAAATATTTGCCTTTATCTTTAACTTTCCCGTGTGTTTTAATAGTCTTTTGTCTGGGATTTTGTAATTCAACTTGAATAGATTTCAAAAGCTCTATTAAAGTCTGATGATGATTGTGTTGAATGAATTAAAACAACCAGAAAATAGAGAATCCAATCTGTAAAATCAAACAAACTAAAATAAATATGAATTATCAAACCTTGTTAGTATACGTTAATGAATTCAATGGAATATTTTCTAATTTCATTACTCTTCTATACATGAAATTCTTCCAATTTTTACTAACGATGGTTATTTATTTTGAAAATATTCTATAGTCACTCTTTATTGTATTATCAATGTCGTCAGTCTATGATTTATAATCTATATACAAGAGACTTTTTTTTTGACGTGGTTTCAAAAAAAAAGTCTGCTTATATTTTCTTATTCAAATAAATATAACTTCCACAAAACTCCATCGAATCCTTTTAAAGAAAGTTAAAAATCAATTTTCAAGATACATTGATTTCCTCTACCATCTTTTAACTGACATTCTGACTGTGTGCTGAAGAAATTCACGAAGTAAATTATATTGAAATATTTACATAAACTTCAATACAACATATATACCATCGGCACAATTCGAACTAAAAACATTGAAACAGTATATGTAATTCACTCAGTGGTGGAGTTATGTAAAGATGGTAGAGGCGACGGCTGCCCCGGGCGTCGACTGAAAAGAGGCCCAAAGATGAAGACAAAATGATATACCTAACAGTATGTACTGGTACAAAAGTGGCTATTCAAGACTAGATCATCTTCGTTGGCGAACTTGTTAAGACTATGGTGGAGTTAAGTCTTGTTTTATTGTCTGAAAAAGTGAGAATTTTTAATCATCGATTTCTCGGCCGTTTTCTGGGATATTCAAACGCTGTAACCAGCATAGAATTGGGCGTTCCACAGTGCGTCCAAGAGAGATTTACATTTTGGAAAATTTTCACTAAATTCTAAAGTGCAGAGGAAAATGTCGGAGCATGTCTTAAAAATTAAAAACAACCCTTTGTCTACAATTTAAAAAATAAGAAATCATACAGCAGCTTGTTTGAAAGCTTATTCATTTGCAGAGAACAGATGGAGCCCGAAAAAATCAATTTTGAAAAATCGAAAAAGTTATTGAAAAAAATTTAAAGAAAATTTTCCAACTTTTTCGATTTTCTAATATTGGATTTTTTGTGCTCTATATACTCTCCGCACATTGACATTTACTATAAGTAAAATAACTAATTTTCTCTTAGGAACGTTTATAATTTTGTAAGCGAAACAGTAATTACCATAAAAATTGATTTAGGTGCTTGTATGGGGTTCCGAAATATCGTAATGCCTCGGGCCCCTTGTCGACTAAATCCGTCAATGAATTTAATATAGTTTAGTTAGAGAGACTGTAAAAAATATTAATGTTTTTGGTTGATGTTGCCACCCCTGTATATCTATAATAGATGGTTGTAGAGAAAGAATAAAATAAAGGTAGAAAATTATGTTGATCGAAATGTGTACGATTTAAAAAACACATAAAAGCAGACAATTATTGGAAAAAAATATAGCAATCATCTAAATTATGATAATGTCGATATTGCGTGTATATTTTATAGCAAAATCAATAATAATAATAATATTCTAACAAAAATTATTTATCCATCTGTCTATTATCGATTAGTAAATTAATCAACTATTAGTGAATAGAATCGTATATAGTATCGGAACTTGAATTTCGGATACTAAGGAACTTGTGAACAATATCAGAGCCCTTTTGTAAAGCTATTAGGTGTGTTTCCGTCTTACATTCAGAACATTATTTGTTAGAATCGATAGATTTGTCGACATGGAAAAATTGATTGTAACACTCTTTTAAACTAAAACAACGTAACGTTTTCATATTAATTTTTTGCAACACTTCAGAGATGGAGATAAAATATATAGAATAACAAATAATTCTTTTGAGAATAATTAAAATATCGCCAATGCTCTTCTACTATACCTACATGTAGGTACACACACATATAAATTTCAAAACAAAAAGAAGAAAGATTAATGTTTCCATAGGGACATGTGATATAGAAATATAACAATCAACTATTTATATCAATTATGGACATAATCCTAAAATGGTAATAAATAACTTGATCGGAACGTTAGTGAGAGAACACAGAAAAGGGGATGGAATGGGGACATTTTGACAAATCTGTCCCAGTTCAACATACAGATCGGGTAGTTCCTCGAAGTACACTTGCAAATAGAGATAGAGAGACAATAATTGGGAGGGAAACATTAAAAAACATCAACCTTGGTCTCTTGACCAAACAAACCACTTTGTTTTATACCAAAAAATTTACCTTCGAATTTCATAATTTTTTCTTGAAAGGACACAATCAGCCAGATATTAAGGATTTAGTATCTTTGTTATAGGTAAAACAGCCTTTTAAAAATGCATCAAGCAAAGACGGTAATTTTCTCAAGGTACCATGATTTATAAAAGACCCTTTACTTTGTCCGAGTTTTGAAACTCTTTGCCAAATCGTAGATATCTATACAACTCGCTATAATGAGTGCTTATTATCACCTCGAATGATTACAACCGTCATTCTTGATATATTGTACTATTCCTCGCTTGTTTTATAAGAAGCAAACAAATGAGTACGAATAAAATAGACACGCTCACCGTGAATCAAGGTTGTTGAATTGTCGACAAGAAATCGAATGACGTAAGGCAGATTACATGATGATACCCACCTGTAACAAAGAAAAATATTGATTTAATATAAAGCAATAGATTAACAATAATAATAATAACAATAAATCGATAGTTTGAAAATCATAGAATTGTGATTATTACAAAAATCATTCCTTACATTTTTTTACGTCTTGTTTTCATATGACAATTGTTAAATTGATTCTATTCTATTCTTGGATCCTCTATTGTTTCGTATATGTAGAGGATACACTCGTAGATTTTATGCAAAATAAATAAAATAAAAGCACTGAATGTAAACGGGAAAAACTAACGACAATGTATTTTGTATGTGACAGATGGCAATTGAAAGGTGGTTTGTTCGTGAATACCCTTAACATACATATATCGGAAATTGCTATCTATTATTAGTTTTCATTTTTTCTTTGTATGAAAATCGAGAAATTACAATTGAAAGTGTAAAATCTGAAACAAATAGGAATAGGAGATTGATTTTACTGTCTCAATACCAAGACATAAATCCATATGAAATTAGTATTGTCCTAGTATTGCTGGTATAATCGTAATAATGGTCGGTTTGATTAATAGCGGTTGAGGGTATTGTATTTAGTACAATGACCGTAACTGAAAAATTATCGATTTGTTTTAGACACGGGCACGTATATGTGTGTTATATTTAGAGTTGTTTTTTCTTCACTTTTTCCACCCTTACTAACACACACAGTTAACAATCATGGATTCTATTATTCTTCTTTTTCTGTTATTTTTGTTTTTTGGTTTTTGTTTTACGACAACAACCCTATGAAAAAGTTTACCGGGTAAAAGACCTACAAACACGAAAACTGTGGTGGTAGTGGTGGCATAAAGCACGTGGCCATCAAGGATCGATACTTTCAAACTGTGATAGTTGGTGGTGTATCTTTTACAATAATGTCTTAGAGATCATCCTGTTGTAATCATAGTGTAGGATTACTTAGAAAACCAAGAACAAATTATACTTAAACCCTTATATGTAGATAATACATGCATTGAATATGTATCAGTTTAAATAGAGAACAAATAAAAGTGATGATGATACAATAACATTACACATTTTCCTACAGGATACAATAAATTGTAAACACGATTGGAAGCAATCAATGAAAGTGTTTTTGTTGCTAGTAGCTATGCTGTCAATTTAAACATTCCACCGCTCATTGGTCTTCACGACTTTATTCCTTCAACGGATAGCGGACAATGCAGACATTTCCATTCTGGATGATGTCGGCACAATGCCAAGTTGAAAAAGATACTTTTATCAAACTAAAAAAAAATTATTATTGAAATATCAATAAAATTGCTTTGTGTTTGTGTCTATACGCTAAAGAATTATGCATATTATAGATTGAAATCTCATCAATTCAAGCATATCGAATTACGATCAAAATTCACCAACTTCATTGTTTTAAAAATTACAATTGTGTTTTGTTCCTTCACATCACATTGGAAAATTAACATTAATTTTCATCGATATCATAAATCATCTTGGTAAAACTCTGTTTAAAAATTGAATTCAAGCGAATATTTTCACCACTACGAATAACATCAGTCGCCATCTTGACGCTGTGTGAACAACGATCGATTGCCCTCACCTGACCAGGTGTACATACATATATGTATAGGTATTGGTGTGTAAGCCTATATAGGGTACAAAAATTGCAAAAATACATACCTAAATTTAAAAATTTCAAAATTTACATTTTTTATTATCCTTGGAATTATACAGTAAAGGGCATTAAAATAGGTACATTTGGAAAATATCGGACTCACGTCGTTGTCCTACTTGCATATAAGTTAGAAATAGACAGAGTGAAGGATGGTGGTGGAAAATTAATATCTCATTCAAACAAATCACTTCCTTTGGTACTAAAAAACTTCACTGGTTTCGTATTTTACAATTTTTTCTCTAAAAGACATGAACAATCATCAGATGTTAAGGCTTTGGTATCTTTGTTACACGGTATTAGAATTGCTCGTGAAACATTCCCCTATAAGATGCATCAGACAAAGAAGGGGCTATTCTTAAGATAGTAAAATTTTTTGAAGTATAAAATATTTAAAAAATGAGTTCGTAGCACAGGGTTGATGGTAAGAATTTTAAACAGTGAGACAGACAATAAGAAAGCTTCAAGTCCCCTTCGATTTTTTTTATTATTTGTTTTCATTATATTATTCTTTTACAAAAAAACCCTTTTCAGGAGAAACAAATCTTATTTTTTATTACAAATTTCAATTTAAAATTTTTATTGATAATCAAAAAGAGTCATATGATTTTCATTCAATTGTATGGATTATGTGTTAAAAAAATTGATTTCATTTCTTTTATTTTAGAATATCTGAATGAGTCAAAGTATGAATAAAGTTGATAAATTCTATTACTAACAATTAGTCAATTAAACATTGCTTTGTAAAATAATAATTCGATAAAAATCAATAAAAAAGTCTATGGTATGAGGAATATTTGAACCTTACTTATTGTTGAAAATTGGTGAAATTTTAAAATCTGCAAGAGGTAAACTTTTGGGCTTAGAAGGAACTGTTACCATTTCCAATTTTAAGACCACCCATTTTCCCTCTATCCCTTTCGATGTTTATATGCAAGTCAAACAGAGGGACAGGCTTGATGTTTTACAGATGTATACTGGCCGCCACAAAAAAAAATCACTTCTCGTGGGGCTGTGTAAAACAGGCTTATGAGGACGGTCGTCACAATGTATTTACTTGAATTGAAAAATATCTTCTACAAATTTTCTGTGACTGAAACTCGATCTAACATCTCCTACATACCCACATTGTTAGAGAAAGCCTGATTCACATTAACGAAAATATGTGAAATTCTCGCTTAAGACTCGGTATCCTTTTTTAGCCGTTGGTATACCTAGTTCGATGTCCTTTACTGTAGATATACAAAATAGGAGCGAGAATCCAAATGTTTGATATTGTTAGTGTGCTTTATTTATTTATCGTCAATAGTCTTGACCACAAACATACTGTGTACTGAATGTAGGTATGTTTAGATAAATAGTAAAGCTCCCTAGACAGTGTTCATATCCATTCCTTATACTCTATTGCATTTCATGCATAATTGACAATATCTGATCTGTATTTACTATAAAATCTATCTGAAATTTGTGAAGCTACATGAAGAAAAATCGGTTTAAAATAAAGAAAGTCGCTAGAGCAATCTTAATTTACTATAAAATTAGAATAACTTTATTAATTAGTTCGAATGAAACTATATAGGAGTTTTCAAATAAAGACTACTTTATTAATAGAAGTAGAAAAATAAATAGAATCAAAAAATGTTTCCATATTAGCTTTACCCAAATAAAAGAGACGTTTATTTATGTATTTCTTTTCAGTTGATTATTATTTCAGATATCATTGTTTCGATTATAATCGATACAATTGTCAGGAGATGAGCAAAAAGAAACTAGAGGAAATAATATTTTTTTCTATATAGCTTTTATCTTGTCATATACTACAAGTTTGAGAAAGAAATGACCACTTTTTTTGAGCACAGGATTTGGCTATAACAGTTTATTAATTAGAAAAAGGGAGTAGGGTTTACTAGTGCCGTTTTGTTTATTTACTTACAAATACACAAATATTTTATAAAAATAGTCCTTCTTACCTAACACAATTTTTACCTTATTACGCAAAACAGACTCACTTTTTTCTGAAGCCGATTTTACATATTTTCTACAATTACTATAAGCTTAATCACATTAGAGCTTTACAATATGCTTATACTAATAGTAACAACATTTGTCAATTATAACAATGTAGAAGTTTTAGTATAAACTGCTGTTGTTGTTGTTGCTATTATTATTATTATTATCATTGAAATGTATTGTTGTGAGACTAGAGAACTACAGAGATAGTGGTGACCGATAATTCATCATTTCCTTAATCTTGTTATAACACTAGTCTCTAAATACTACTCAAACTACTACTGTTGTAATCAAGAATCATATCAACATATATTTGTAGAGAAGGTTTAACTTGATTTCAAATACGGATATTTTAGTATTTATGCGTTTAATTCAAATCAGAAATTCGATATTGTCTTGTATTTTGTATCTGTGTATATTTGTATTGTAATACTAGTATAGGGCGGTACCTGTTTGCTTGAATTATAACTAGAATTGATGTAAGACAGGCGCACTAATTAAATTTAACCTCTACAACCTGCTTTACTTCATTGCTTATACATATGTGTACGTAATTTAAACATTAAACGGTCCAAAAAGATAAATTTTTCCTTAGATATAAAATGTCATGTGTGATATTCTATTTCGTTTTGTTTTTATTACAAAAAAAAAACAAGAAAATGTCAAAGGAAACAAAATATAAAACACTAATTAGCTGTTCCTCTATTAGTAACAGGCTTAAATATTTGAACAATTAGTGGAACAACTTTTAGAAAAAATGTTAATTTAATTTAATGAGTCAGGAAAGTTGCAATGAGAAAAAAAACCGTGTTATTTTGGTGAAATTAGAACGATATTTATTGATATTTTTGTGAACAGTACATATTAGTTGCCCGGCGCATCCACCATTTTTACACAATTCGTTTCTATCAATAATAACGATTAATTTTGAATAATTTGAGTAAGCTAAAGTGATAATGGAGACAACAAATTTCGCTAATGGAACCAGATAAAAAACATTGGAGATCAAATAGGATTTCTATCAAAACAGTTGTCTTAATTCGTACCACTGTCAAAATGTTTTACAGAGACAGACATTCGGATGAAATAAATTGAATTTTACAGAAAATTCTCGAGGTGCTTTAAAATATTTAATTGTAATTTCTAGAAAATGTAATATTCGAAGAATTTAATCAACAATTAAACAATAATTTTTCTAAAAGGCAGTTTATTTCTTCTATAATCATCATCATCATCATCTATTTTATCTTTAAATCAATTTCATTGTAACTAAAATTGATGATCATTTTCTGTGATGATCAAATATTGGAAGTTTTATTAAGAATGATAGGAATTTGCCAAAAAGTTCCTCATCACACAAAACAAAAACCAAGAAGAGAAAAGAGAAATTTATCTGTCATATTATTGGGAAACTTCTAACAATACAAACACATATTTATAGATATATGTATGTTATATATTATTACTGTCATTATTTATAAAGATAAATGAGTTTTTGTTCTGTGAGTTAAGTTTAATCGACTGAGAAACAATTTTCTTTGTTTCATTTTCAATTTAATTTCATATTATCTTCTAGTTCTTTCATGTCTAATTTGTACAATGAACAAAGTAGAACAAAAGAAACGTCATAGAGACAGTTTGTCCATTAAAGATTCACTAAGGATTCAATTATTAATTATATCGTACACTGTTCCCGCCAAAAAATCTCTCTCTATCTCTGTTTCTCCTACTAGTCAATGATATCAACAAAAGATTTGATAAAGATCTTCTTAGGTAAACAAACAAAACAAATCGAAAATAAATCTCTGTTTATAAATTTTTGATATTTTGGAAATTGGACAAAATAAGAGAGAAATGTCATCTAGTTTGATATATGAATTAAATTTAATGCATCGAAATTTTATTGTAATTGTACAAAATATTTAAAACTTTTATATTAAATACGTGAATGCATATCAGATTGTTGTCATTTATTCAGAGGATATAAAGTGGCAAAATCTGTCGTTTTAATTATTTAAAAAGTCAGTCCGTCAAGCGATTATCGGATGACACCTAACGCCCAAAATGCGATTTTAAGCTTTATCAACAGCAACAATAACAACAACAACAACAACAATAATGTCCAATTTAAGACTTGCATTATACAGGTAAAGTCTCTCTCTCTCTCTCTCTCTCTCTCTCTCTCTCTCTGTCCCTGTATATCTGTATACACCCACCGATAGTGAGACATTTGATTGGCACATACCCGAAACTAGCATTAACTTCCTCTTTTATAATACATGACCGGAAACTGGTGAGATGTAAATGTCACCGGCATTTGCCCTATATATAGTATGTGTTCATATATATCCTCTTAAAACAACCATTGGTCGATTGGATAGACGCGAATTGAATTAAATCATACATTTATAATAAATCCATATGCGACCTTTTGTATTACAAATAGAGGTAATGATTAGAGAGAGAGAGATAGCTGCCTGAAAATTTTACAGACAAACTAACAAACATGGAAAATGTTTCAAAATATGTCAAAATAGTTCTGATATTGTCATCATATTATGGTTTTGATATTTTCTACACATGTAAATAAAACAAAATTGAAATACAGTTCGGATGAAATGCAAATCTACCACTTACGGATAGTTCTAAAACTAAACGGCATTATAATTATTTTAATTTACGATTCAATTTTAAAGTTTGTTTAATTGAAAAAGCATTATTTTCATTAATTATTCCATTCAATAAATTTCATATTTAAAGCACTCTATTTACTATGGGTAAGTATTTTATAATATTAAAAGATAAAAACTGCGAACTTTAAACAAAAGCTTAATATAAAAGTTGTAAGTAAACCATCATCGCTAATACAAAGACTGAATAAAAAAGTATTGGTTGAAAATAATGAATCTCTCCATATAAACAACGATAAATCTGTACAGTTCTTTTCTTTCGATTCTCCTGATTTTGCATACACACATCGTTATTCTTGAGGAAAATGCACATGCACAAAATTTCCCAGTTCTCGTCCGATAAAACTTCACAGTTTTTGACCATACACAATACGAAATATCGAAAGGAAAAAACTTTATCGATTTATCTATCAATTTATTGCGGTTAATTTGAATTTCAATCCCCGATCAGATTTTCTTTACACTTGAGCTAATATCAATTAATTATTTATTTCAAATCGATAGTCCCATCATGTCGAATCGAAGGCAAATCTTGTCAATTTGGATTGCTGCTCTACTTGTTAAGAGCTTCCCCTTTGACTTTCACTATTTGAAAACCACTCTACAATACAAGCAAATAAAAGGAAGAAAAAACGAGCAATTTGATCGAAAAGATCACCACTAAATAGGGGGTGTTCTTTGTTAAACAGATGAAAAAAAAGAGAACAGTTCCTGAGAAAATCAATGGATATTTTTCTATGTATAGATATAAGAAAACTATTTGGCATCTGCTTGAGAATTTTTCTGCATTATTCTTATAGCAGGTGTTGCAATGATAAATTACTGTCGTATAAACAGCCTAATGGGCTACTTCAATGTAGCAGATGGGAAATATGCCCAAGGTATATCAAATTGACTATGATTACCATAATCTTGATATTACTACTCCTCAATGATCAATACTTTATCTATTCTAATTCAACATTTTATACAAGAATAATTATGTAAATAACATTATACAGCTGAGATTAATCCATCAATAGTTTTACTGTAGAGGATTTAAAGCCTTGTAATAATTCGGAACGGATTATGTGTGTATGCGTGTGGTTCACTAAATTGTTGAATCCACCAGCTCTAAAGGCTTGTTAACAACACAAAATCGATTTGTCCGTATATTTATGTATGTGTGTATGTGTGTAAATTTATCATTGTGGATAGATTTAGAAGGAAAGAGGTTGAGAGAGAGAGAGAGAGATGTTAGATGCGGTCCGGATCGGACCTAGAGATTTAATGTTGAGACTAGAAGCGATACTGCCTCAGTTCCGCAGGATCAGGACGATAGGCACATAAATCATCGCCTTGCAGGATGCATACGTTATCAGCTGTGTTTAGCTTTAATGTTCCATAGGTATAATAACCAACGAGTGTTAAAGCTATACCACCATATACATACCATACTGATAATAACGGTTCCTTGAATTTACGTTATAAATAAACAACGAAAAAAAAAATTATTAGAGGGATAATCTTTTCTCAAAACGTGGATTTTAATACTGTATTCCAAATTGAAAATACTCAAAGCCTATTATTGACGTTTAATATGGGAAAAGTGTAAGTCGGAGAGTTGGAATTGAACCAGCGACCTATCTTTGTCTAAATAAGGTGTAACTGTAGTAGTTCAGATGATAGACTACCCATTTAGACCCTGGTTCAATTCCAGATGAAATATTAATTTTTATTTTATTATAATCATTAATATTTGCAATGGTGGTATTGTTTAGGATATTTAGTGGGATACTAGAGGACAATGGACAATAACATACAGCGTGTATATGATGGGAATGAGGTGGACACTCGATTGAAGGCGTGCAAATTGGTATATATGGAGAGATAGAGAATATAGGACGAGAACAACAGATGTTCAGGCATGGTTTTGACACATTATTAGAGTCACTGTTTTGTCACACTTTAACAACTTGACCGACCAACTAACCAACCAACCAACCAACCAACCAACAACCACTATCGAAAATGTTTCATAGTTTCAGATAATGACTCCTGTTAAAACATCATTTATGACAATACTAACATTAGTCAATATTTAATTAAATACACAAATGTTGCTTTATTAAAGGTATTATTCGTGGTTGTTTTTTTTTTAAGAGATACACACAGAGTGATAAAAAAAGAAAGCAAAAGTTTGACCACAATCTGGTTGTAATTTGACCGCTAAATAGTGACCGGATTACGCCGAGCCCATGAAACCGACCGACAATAAACTTTCACACGCTATTCGTCAATTTCAACCATCACATGTACATATATTGTTGAGAATATAGATGGTGTCATTAAAACAAGGAGTAATTAAGTTGTTAATAGCCATGTGGTAGTAGTGGCCAGTTTATGTGGTCTCTTACTTACACCAAATCTAATTAAATATCAATGAAACGGGACAAATTGTTATTATAATCATTTAACTAAACTAATTTTTTTCTTCTTTTCATTAAAGTTATTGACAGAACATACAAGTTTCGTTCAATTTGATTTAAATTAGTAGTAATAAAACTTGTCGTACGACGGTAAATGTTGCGATATTAACTTTTCAGGTAACTTCAAACGTTTCACAGATGAATAAAAAAAAAAACGTAAAAGAAATATATTGAAAATTTTTAGCAAAATTAAACGCTAAATTGTATCGCTTTGATTTTTGTATTTAATTTAGAATAGAAAAGATCGTCTTTTTGATTAAAACGATATGAAATATCACAATTTTGAAATTTAACTGTATAGAAAAAACACGGCGTCTTAATTAAAATGTAATAATAATATATGTGTCATAGATCTAGTACATCTAAGGATAACGCTTTATCTCGAAATAGTGAGGTAAACAAAGATAGGCAACCAAAATTTCTGCCATTACTGATTTATATCTGATGAGATGAGCTTAAAAACGAGTGAAACGGTAATCGCTGTTTTAGATACGTTGATATGAGGTCTAGAATTGATAGTGACGCTTTAACTACAGTAAATGAAGCACTAGTTAGTATTTATTTTTAGTTATTCATAAAAATAAAGTTTTATTAATTAAAGAAATTATGATTAAAAGTATTGGTTGCCATTTAATTAATCTAAATCAATGTTATTTCTATCAATTTACATAAAACAATCAATTTTTAGCGAATTTTCTTAAAAAAAATAAGCTTATGACGAGATCCTCACTTTTGAATTTCCGAAAAATTTTTGCACAGAAGTTCGTTTTGGGACCTCAAGAACCCATATCCACCGTTCATTAAAATTTTTATATATATATATATATATATATATATATGTATACCCACGATAACTGCCGTAAAAATACACCAATCCTAATGAAACTTGGTACAAAAATCGGTCTTGGGGATAGCTTGGATGAGTTCGTTGGCCAGACCGGTAGGGCCAACACTTTTGGAATAAGAGCTGAAGAAATGTTAAAAAAAAATTATTTTCAATATTACATTTGCTTAGATTTTGATGAAAATTAAAATAACAGTAGAGCCGTCGATCCTCTATGACCCAGAAAAAAAATCATCAAAATCGGTTCATTGGATCGCAAGAAAAATGCAAAAATCTCTTTTTTGAGTATAAGCAGTAAAATCGATTATCTCAGATGGCTATGTGTTCTGACAATTGATATTAGAAAAAAAATTGAATATCGCACAGGGCAACTAATTTTGACAGTTAATATTAGACAAACATAGGTACATCTAGTATGTTAATATCAACATACTAGATCTATGTAGACAAACAACAATTTTTAAACGAGTGAAATTTTATTAGTGTTTCTTATTGTTTGTGAATTAATAATATTTCAGCATTTAGATACATAAAAAAAATTCGCTATATAAGGTACTTGCTGCCTTTGGAGATTTTTTTTTTCGTTAGGGGTATTTAATGTGTTGCCTAAATAGTTAATATGCTGGTCACTATAAGGGAAAGCGATATCCACATAAATACTAGATCTGTGGTATTAGTACATTGAATAATTGATATACTAAATCTACTATTTTAATGTAAGATTTTAACAGACAAATCAAACATCGGCAACAGTGCGTTTTGCAGTGGTATCAAGCAAAAGATACACTTCTTTCCATAAATTACGGCTGCAAGTTAGTAATTTTTGGAAGCTTCAGTTGGATGACTCTCTACATTTGACATTTCTGTCAAATTTAAATCTTACAGTAGAATAGTGGATAGAGTTTAGAAAAAGGATTGTAAAACGATTGAAAATTGTCTCTAATGTATTGGAAATAACAAAATTTCAAACAATAGTAATTGCAGTTGTTTTAAATAGAACAAAACAATGGGTGGAATAAACCTTGAGCCACCAGGCACAAGAAACCTTCTATGCATAACGTGTTAAATTAATCAGAAATGATGATTCATACAATTTAATTTAAACTAAATATAATATACAGACTGTCTCCTAAGTAATGCACATTTTTTTTTAAGGGTAGATAGGGAATGAAATTCTAAGGCGAAAAGTCGTTTTTTCACCTGACTGACAAATAATTAGTAATTAATTAAATTAAGCATCCATTAAGATGAGCCGTTAGCGGGCTGGTGCGATCCTCATTCAACATAAAAGACCACTTATTGGCTGCTTCGTTTGATTAATCACTAATTACCTGTGTGCCAGGTAAAAAAGTGCAACAATATTTTTCATCTTCGAATTTTATCCCCTATTTCTTCCTAACAAAATGTGCACGATTTAAGGGTTAGTCTGTAATCTATTTTTTCTATAGAAAATATAAACATCCCTCGTTCAAAATCAATTGTATTAGGACTTTTATAAAAATTTAATAATCCAAACTAACAAGGATATCAATTAAAATAATAAACCTGAAGAATAATTTCCTGTGTGTAACAATAACGATGACAACGTAACCACTTAAAGCTTTCAATAACATGACATTCGCTTATAAATCGACCGTTTTCGTTCAAGAATGTTAAAGCTCCATGCTTTTTCTACAAAACCAGCCAAGAAATGCAATCGATTAGTATTGCTTTGAGTTGTATATGAGGATCTTTTTAAAAACATGACTAAATAATTTGTTTTCTTTATATCTTCGGAAATATGTGGAATTATTTTTTTGAAACATCACAAAATACACCTTCTTGAATTTGTCTTATAGTAAATCATGATGGATCACATCAATTTACTGAAAGCTTTCAAGTTTCAACTTTTTCGTGTACAATTGACAAAGAAGAATCGAAATGTATAAAGACACTTTAGAAAAAATCTAAATTATTCAGTTGAATAGAACTAGAATTTTAAATATTGATAACAGCTATAGGGGGAATATCGATCGTTATTATAAGTTCATAAAATATTACTGATTAGTGACCAACCAAGTAGGTCATTTGTTTGCGTGCTTAGTTACTATGGAACCAGAGAGGTATACAATATATTTGTATAAGCTACAATTTTATATATACCAACTTTTTCAAGCGTTTTTTCTCCACTTTTACCGCATAACCAGCCATTTAGAACAAGTAAATGGTTGAATAACAATTTTTTGTAATAACGTTTAATAATTTGCTAATTTGTAGCTAATGTATAACTGAATTTATTGCAAGCGCAAAAATAAGTAAAGCAAATGGAAATTGTGAACAAGCAATCACGTTAAAATACAAAAGTTGTTCGTTATATCTTCAGAAAACTCAAGAGTCTTCAACAGTTGAAAAATTGCAATAAATGAAACAATACGAACTAAAAGAGATGTCGTTTTACTTTTTTTGTTTCAGTTGTTATTTTAACGCTACTACTTTTCCTAAAGAACAACAATTCGATATCCATTTGATAGTCGACGGTATTATTGTAAATGGGATTTGTGTATCAAGTAGAAAAAGAATAAGACATGAGAATATGTTTAAATAAATTGACAGGGCTTTTTTTTTTTAGTGTAAACAACAAATTCACAAGGGAAACAGATATCACACAATGCATTACGTATGTGTACGTCTCATGAGATTCCTAAAATGCCAATACGTAGTGGTAAAAAGGCGCAATGTTCGATATTCTTGCAGTCTTTCAAGTCAATCAAAAGAATTGTTATAGAAAGACAAAAACAAAAAACAATCCAACTCTTTTAAGCAGGAGCGGACTTAGATATGGTCTTTATAAGTTGTAGCCTAGGGCCCCAATCAATCAATCACTACGTGCCCAAAAGAATAATAATAAAAGCACATAGGGTTAAGGGGGTGTCTTGTGTTGAATAAGGTACCTCAATTCTTAAGAGAGACACAATTTCTCGCTTGTTTTTTAAATATTTTTTATTCATTATCAAGCTTCAAACAACGATTTAATAATTATTTTCCTATTTTCGATAATATGAACCTGAAATTTATACAGTTTTTTGATAAGATGGTGAATGTGTTGTTAAAAGTAACCTACACTTGGACTAATTGGAAAGTCCCCAAACAGTGTTGGTCTAGGGTCCTCAAAGTTAATAATGCGCACCTGCTTTTAGCGATTTTATGTACCACGTATATGTTTTTACAATTCTTGTAATAATCAGTGAAAAATGCCTTAAAAACGCGAAAAAATGTAAATTATGTCGTGTGTGACATGTCCATTGTAGAAAAAAATTAATGACTTGCCCTAATACGACTTTATCTAATTATAAAGATAATATTAATGAAAGTGATAATGAATGATCATCCTTGTACAACAAACAAAATAGAATGTTATTAAATTAAATTTGTAACATTGAAATTTTAATCAAATTCTATTCTAAAACGGATTTTCATGTTGTGCAAACTTTTGTCCTTCTCTCTACCCATTCATGTTGTTTGTAACCGCATCAGTGAATTCAAAAAAAAAAAAACCTTAAAAACGAATTTACTACAACCACCATCATCAACATCACAAACTATGCTCTGATATTCAATGTCTATGTAGAAAATCTCTTCATTTACTTTTCAGAATTTTTTCATCAAATACGGTAACAACAAAGAAAAAAAACGAGATTTTGAATAGAGAAAATTCAACAAAACCGTTGTAGAGTAGAGTGGGTGTGTTGAATTTCCAATAATTCAACGAGTATAAGAAAAATGAGAAAGGAGAAAATGTCAACCTGTAGTAGTCTAGCGGAAACTGTCTCTTGTTAAATAATTGTTTAATTACAGAATGTTGAAATAATTCTGTAAGATTGAAGAAATGTTTTCGTTAATTAAAAACGCACGAAAATTGTCTAATAATAGAAACAACTTTAATCACAACGATCAATTGATCGTATACAGTTATAGAAGCAGCTTAGTAGTAGTTGTAGTAGTGGTAACGGGAACGATATCGTTGTGAAAGCTTAGAAAGCTTCAGTATGAGGATGACAAGCTTTTAAAATGGGGATACCTACATGAACGAGTGTACGAGGATAATCCTGTTGATAAATGTCGTCGTTACTACAACATTCCAAGCAGGTGAATTTTGTTGAATTTTCGAAATGGTTTTTTTAATTAAAATACATACATTTTAAATAATCTTCAATTTTTTCTAAATTATATAAATATAGAAATTGTAAAAGTGGAACATTTTTTTTTTTTTTGAATTACATTAATTAGACTAAAGGTGGACAGTTTTAACTAATGACCTGATAAAGTTCGTATTTTTGTATAATAAACGGTGTGTTATTAATATTGAAAAAAAAATTGCGTGACTTAAAATATGAGGTCACAATGTTAAGCGAAAAATAAAGAAAAAAACAAACATAGTAAATTATGATAAATTATACATTAAATGTTTGCTTGTAGAAGAACTTAACAATAGGTATTTTCAGAAATTTCTTCTCTCCAAACATACCATGAATTACACAAAAAAGTGACCGATTCTTGAGCGAAAATATCACGTTATTTGGTTTGTGTAAGTTAGGCTGTATCTCTTGTGGGGGTAAGAATGGCACCAGTACCCCCCCCCTTCTGATTCTCACCTGTTAAAGGAGCTTTTGACTTATTACTTGATTCGGCGTGTGAAAATTGCCAGTTTTCAAACATCGATATCTCGTTGCCACAAACATAGTTGACTAAAAAATTAAAATATAAAAGATTTTCAAAAGATTTTCCATTATAATTCCCTGATCATGAAAGTAGATAAAATTTCCGATATTTTCATACCAATCATCAATCAAATTAATTCATTTTAATGCCTGTAAATAACTGGTAAAAAAGGGGGTTCAATATGTCCGTCTAAATCACTCAATTTTTAAATTTTTCTTTTAAGCGAACTTCATGTCATCCCCCTTATATTATCTTCCTTCCTATAAACAAGAGTATGATTCTCTATCTTTAAAATTATGCACAGTATCACTTTCAACTTTTTTTTAAAAAAAATTGCTCCAGTTGTGGAAAAAATAAGAAACGTATCGGGGAAGTTCTTTAAGATCTGGAAAGCTCTGTCGTTTTTATACCTAAATCCGCTTGATAATTATTGAAAATTCATAATATCGGCTGTGTTTGTGAAGTTGTGAAGGAAAATGTACGAAAAATGAAGGTCTAAGAGTTTTCTCTGTCATTCAGAATTTTATCACATTTTTGTTCAATAAGAAGCCTCAGTACATGCACCTTGAAATGCTCTATTCAACGCAGGTTTACTTTTCACAATATCTCAAAAAGTAAGCGAGATATCGATATTTGAAAATCGAGTATTTTGTCCATACTCCCCTTAAGATTCGGTTATATTGGTACGACCGCCCTGAAAAGCCTGTTTTACACAGTCGCACAAAAACTAGTCACTTTCTTGTGAAATCAATGGTACAAGTTTCAAATTAAAAAGTTTCAGCCAAACATTTCGGTTAGTATACCTGTGAAAATTACCTTGCAACATCATTTGAATAACAAATTAAATCTTCACTAATTGCTATTATTGGAAAACAAACTAATTACATTCCGATTTTATCTAAAGACCGATTACTCAAAAATAATTCATCTTAAATAGTCAAATTAGACAACGAATACAACGATGACAACGATTATTACAACTAAAAGGAACAATTTCGATGCACAATTAGCACATTTAGTACAAGCTTCAAGTTAGCTTTATTGGCTAAAATAATTTCTATGTATGTGTCTGTGTGTGTGTGTGTGTAAGAGTGAAAGAGAAAGGGGGAAGAAGATGGAAATTAGTTTTTGTCTCCTTTAGATATTCCAAGGATCTGTACCAACCCTTCAACCCCTTCTATTTTCTGACAGTTACAAATATATTTCATTCAACTAACAAGAATTAGGTGGATATAGAGAGTGAGAGTTGGTTAAAATGTCACAGGTACCCCATCAGTGGCGCAACCAGGGGGCTGCAGCTCCCCCATCTAAGACTCCTCCAACATCATTTATTTTACCACTTTATTTAATATGTATTTGGATATTAGTAAAGTTAATGTTTTTCTCTATTTTATTCTGGAGTAGGGATAAATGTCTCCAAATTTTTCTAGGATGCAATAGAGAAAAACTAAAAAAAATAATGTTGGGAGGGTCTTCGAGTCACTCTTAGTCGTTTTACGTTTTCAGCTCATTTTTGAAAATCGTCAGAAACAAGCGATTTTTGAGCAACTTCCAAATGAGCTACGAGGTTCTAATTTGCTAAAATGATCTCTGGACATCCTTCTATAAATCCTTGAAGTTAATTAATAGGAGTTTCAAACGAATTGTATACATTTAGATTTTCATCCCTGTATATCGTTGTGACCAGCCCTCCATAAGAATTATTTTTGGTTGCGCCACAATACCACATTATTGCTAAATTTAAGAAATAATCTAATCATTAACAGAGATATAATTTGAAATCAAAACCCGTATAGTTTGATTTCAGAAGTTTGCAAGTTATAAATATTTTGTTTGTAACCTTTTCAGGGATATAATATTTCAGTTTTCATATAACTAGAATTACCAAATAATAATAATATATCTTTAGTCAATTTTCCTCAGTAGCTTATTTCAGGTTTATTGATTATAAAAATTTATGTATTTCGCCTCACATAACATTCGTAAATTACACATTTTACAAGTTATCAAAATTGTTGTAAACAAGAATCTAAATGTATGTGTGTGTGTGTGTGTGTGTTGTAAAATCGATATTTTAATCAACGTTGAAAATGAAATTTAGCAATTTCCTGCCTAAATATCTGACACACATTCCCTAATGCCTCTACATAGTTTATCAATAGCTATATGAAGGAAGGCTCATCAAGATCATCAACATTATCAAATACATATTTCAATCATAATATCATGTCAGATTATAGTTACATATTTTATATGTAGTAATAAATATTGTAGTTTGAGTAGAATATTGGATGGTTTATAAGTCTCTAGTGAGACTTCTTTAGCAGCATGACCATCCGGTTATTACTGTTACGTCTTTATTACTACTGCCATCCACCCCATATGTAGACACACAAGTCAAACGATCTTTCCTACCCTTATCTTATTTGCTCTCCTATACCAAACATTATACACTAGTGTCTTATGTTGTTCTTGGTAACATCAGGATAGGTTGTAAAAGAGAAAATTGGGCAAAGGATCGTATAGTTGGCAATGGAAACACTTAAATGCAACACGTAAAAATTTTAAGTATGCTGTCTGACAGACTAGCACGTATCTATAATAAAAAAAAGGTTTGGCTTTTTGTTGAATTAGTAGTTTTACTAATATTTCAAAAAAGATAGATAGAAATGGTGAAAAGTACTATCAGTTTCACAAAAAAATCACCGACTCTTAACCGAGGAACATCATGTTTTGCGGCGCGTGTGAGTCAGGCTGTTTCTCTAGTAACGTAAAGTTTACACTATACATACTAAATTTGTAAAACCTCTTGCCTTACAGAAAATGGCATCAATAACCTTCTTCTGATTGAATATCTTTTTTCCCAAATCCTGACCTGTAAAAATTCTGTCATATTGTCACGGGCGCCATTAAGAACCCGTTTTACACAGCCACATAAGAAATTTTGAAATTGATAGTTTAAAACAAGCGAAAGTTGAATTTGTTATAATTAAATACGATCGTATATAAAAATTGTATTGTTGAAACAATATTAATGAAAAATGTAGAGTGTATTTGAAATTTAATTGTAAATAATATGAACTGGAAAAACTGACGATAGAACGAAAGAATATCGTAGTTAGTTGCTCGGTATGATCCAATTAAAACAGAAATGTGAGCTTATAACTTGTACAATATTTCCTGCTACCTTATTGTTATTATTTTCATGTAAAAAAATTAAAAAAAAAAAGAATCATCCCTTGTATTATTAGGGAGAGAGTTATTACATCAGTATTACCGCACCCTGGCGTTTAGTCACACCTAAACTGATGGGGATTATTGACGCACCCATCTTAGAGGAGGGTGGTGTCTCATAGTCTTTTATCACGCATAACATTTATACTATCTATCTGTATAACAACAACAATTGTACAATTTAATACAATTATAAAATTTAATCCACCCATGTTGCTGTTTAGTAACTAACAACACCTTTGACATTATCCATAACCAAATCAGGATCAAACAACACAATCAATAACAGGAAATTGATGAGCTGACGAATATGGGAACGAATAAATTTTTTTATTTTATACAATTAATTATACTTGGTGTCCTTAGAATTGGCAATTAGTTTTGCAATATATAATAAAAAAAAAATAAAGGATAGTATTCTCTAACTTTTTGAATGCTGGTTACTATAATCTAAGCAAAATACTATTTATTATACATATGTATGTATATATTAATTATAATTGAAGTGAGACAAGTATAAAACAACTTATGCAAATTAACGCACAACTAGTCTATTTCACTGAATAGAGGGATTTGCCCGCATTTGTATGCAGCTGACGCTACTGCTTTGAACTATCTTAAATGTTAGCGCTCTCCAATCGTACTCTTAGTAGAGTTATATATTTATTTGTTACGATTGTAACACTACAATTCTTCAATGTAGTTGATGAACTAAGTGAGTGACGTCGCAAACACTAAACAAGCGGTTTACTATAGCTGATTTTTGGCTCTTTCTTGATAAATTTTCGTAAGCGCAGCGAGTGAGTTTGTTCAAGTATTTGGTGAAATACAAACATATAAATTACAATTATAGTAAAAAGCGAGAATCACGCATGTCTATGACGTGCGCTGACGATAGTCGCACGACAATTTAAGCTAAATTTATGATTCAGCTAATAAATTATTGTGGTGTGTTGTCTTATGATGCGATCTAATACATATATTTTCTATACGCCTGATTATATTATTAACGTGTGGTTATGATGTGGTGTGTTGTGTTGTTTTGCAGCGCGTTTTTGATCTGTCCTTTTTGATTACATCAAAGACCTGGAAGGCAATTAAGGCGCGACATATCACACTACCAGCCAACAAAAAAGTGAAGGTGCGCCAGATGAATTAAGAAGGAATTTTTTACAGTTAGTGAATATGACCCAAACAAAGTCTACGATTGACTTAAATAGTTTAAGATGATTCTTTTACATGGAACATCTTGTTGAAATTAAATTTTTCTATAGTTACACAACGATGAGAGAAAGAGAGAGTCAATGTGTGTATGTGTGAGTTTTTTTTTTGGTGACTATTATAGTAATGCAGGAAACAGTCCATTTTCGTGCTCAATAAAAATTCAAGTAGCGTATGTCAAATACATATAGCATTCATTATTATGCACAGTTTAATCAGCATTCAGTCCATGAGAGTATGCATTAAAAGTGACTTGAAACGTAACAATACAGTAATAACAGTAGTAATAGCAGCTAAGATAGGTGAACATACATTTACTATGTACCCTTGTTTAGGCGAAAGGATTCGCATATTATTTCTAATATCGTTTTTTTTTCTTCCCATAAAAGTATAAATTATAAATATTGCAAGAGAAGTAAAATGTTAGAATATACAATGCATATGGCCTACTTTTCAATAGAAGATTGTTATAATTGTAATTGTAATTAATTACGCCCTAATATCTGTCAAAACTATCATATTGGTGAGAAATTATAAACAAACAAACAAAACTAAAGAATTTAGCCTTTTTTTTGTTCACAACTACAACTACATCAACATTAATTTACTCAATCAACAAGATAATAATTAACGGTAATACAATGTCCGGTGGTATATTGTTAGTTATGAAATTTGTTCACACAATTAGCTTTATAAATACACACATATGGCATAGATATTATGTTCTAGAATACATTTGTTTCATACAAATAACAACAACAATAATGCTATTCAATTTTAGTTTAAATAGTACAATATGAAAACTTATTAAACTTGTGAAAAACGAAATTGTTTAAAAAAAAATGGATATTCCAAATGAATATTCATTTTATAATGAATTATTAACAAAACGACTTTATTTTATTGCATTGGCAGTCAGTCAAGGATAATCGAATTTAACAGATTGTTTCTAATAATTATAAATCATTATTTTTTAAGTTAGATTTCATTTGGGCGCATTTTGTGTAAAAGCCTCTTTACATTGTCTTCCGACTTTTGTATCCGATTTTTCTATTCGATTTTATCATCTCGGATCCCAGAAATTTTTCGGATATAACGCATCGGATAAGAAATCGGATAGTGTGAACACACAAATTTCTTGTTTTATTTGCTCGCAACAAAAAATCGGATGTAAAGTTGGATAATGTAAAGGAGCTAGTAAGATTTTCTAATGCAAAAAGTGGCCTTTTTAATTATTTCACATTCTTATAGTTTTACAGATGTAAAATTAGTTTATCTGAGTTTTTCTTTAAAATTTACGCGAGCACAACATTTTTTATCGTTTTATTTATACAAAAATTTACATATATCGGCACTAAACATCTTGTCCCAAAAGCTTGATTTCTGAATTTGTGATAGAAACAACGCTTTAATCATCATCAAAGAAATATAATTTCTAATTCGCTTACATCAGTAAACATACCAATTTTCTCATTATGATTAAGATTTAAAAATAGAACAAATCAATTGATGAACGATAGAGAGAGTCTATCAATCAATATTTTAAAATATTGTATATAGAAAATACGAGACATCACTGGATGGTTCAATCAATAACAATGGATACTCTAATAAATTGTTCCTCCACCTATGTGTACGTTACGTATTTTCTGATTATAGAACTTTATTATATTTAATAAATTGAAAAATTAAATCTCACCATGTAAATATTCAACTTGACTTCAATTAACTGTTGAACAATTAAGTGTTTTTTAGTTTTATCAATTGTGTGTAAAGTGTAAATATAAAAACAAATGTATTCTATTATTATTGAGAAAATTCAAGTTCGATACGTTATTATTTTTTTGACAATTTCCCTTAAAAGAAAGCAAATATTGTGTATTGCATATAAACTCATCAGTAGTAGGTAATTCGGCATTGAATTGTAAACAATTTTCTTCTTTTAAATACTCAAATACTCTTATCCATGTTAAATAAAGGAAAAGTATAAGTCGTCGAGTTTAAATAGAACCAGTAACCTTTCGTTGACTATATGGATGCTCTCCTATCTAAGCTAACGTCGACTAGATGGAATGATGAACCATTATTCCCTCTCTCGTAAGTCAATCAGAAAATACTATTTGAATCACTGTTTGTGTCTAATATTAACAAACATGGTAGCGACAAAAATAAAGAGAACGACAATATCAACAAGTAAGCCTGAAGTGGGCGCTTTTTGTGAGATTTTAAAATGGAAGAAGAATTGTGAAGAAGGTAAATATTCTTGTACATCACCTATTTGCTCAGTAATAAGTCGTAGATAAAGTATAACATGCAACTCGCTATAATGTGTGCTATTATTTGTCTTGTAATCATTATAGTCTCGTTGTATAATATACTATTATCATTATTTGACATGATGTTGATTCTACATTGTATGATAAGATATATCCACGTAGAAGAAGCTTTAAATATACATAGGATAAGATGTGTCAGTGGTAGCTCAGTTGGGAGAGCATTCATCTAGTCAGTGGAAGGTCGCTGCGGGCGGTCTTTGAATATTTTCAATTTGAAATTTAATAGTATTAAAAACCACATTTGGGAAAATCTTTTCCCTTTAATTTTCTTTTGCTTTAGCGTTATTACATTGAATAAATTTCGACTAACGGTACTATGTATTGTTTCAAACTTGTCAACATGGAGATGTGTCAATGTTCTAGTTGTGTAGCACGACAAGAACAATAATAATAATAATAATAGTTATGATGATGATGATGACAACGACCAAAACAACAAACAACATCGATTCTACAGATGTGTTGTTATTAGATATTCGAGCTTGAATTCATTTAAGCTGAAAACTCTTATAATTAACTTGAATTTATGTAAAATTTACGTGTACAAATATTTTATATGCAGATGGTTTCGAAGAAGATTTACCTGTCACTAGCACAACCCGTCTTATTATAATTTGAATATCTTTTGGAAGACTTTTTGAACATTTTCCAAATCAACTGAATATCCGTTTAATTTAAAAGTAAGCCGTAACATTATTACAATTTGATAATCTCAATTTACAAGATTCACAAAATGATTTAATTGAATTTCCAAAGACAAATAGACATCTTGAAATTTCCTCATACTGCCTTGTCTTATTGATGACGAACGTTGGCTGATGTTAACTTGAAGTTAATATGTTTTTCAAAACTTATTCCATTTATTTTAAGTATTAGAATTTAATTATACGCACACGCTTTGATAAAAAAAAAAATCTCCAAAGGCAGCAAGTACCTTATATAGCGAATTTTTTTATGTATCTATGTACATACTGAAATATTAATTGCCGAACATTCTTATGATACTGACAATTAATATATTTTAATAACATTGAATCAACTAATAAATTCATTTCCCCGATGTTATTTTAATATTTCTAATTTTTATTGAAAAATACTTTTAATCCACAAACAACAAGAAACCCTAATAAAATTTCATTCGTTTGAAGTTTGTTTGTCTAATACGTCTAATCAAGGCCTGCTTGATTTTTTTAAGCGAAATTCTCTAGCAGGCTTTGCATCTAATATTAACTGTCAAAATTATTTGCCCTCTGCGATTTTCAATTTTTTTTTCTAATATCAATTGTCAAAACACATAGCCATCTGAGAAATGCGATTTTACTGTTAATACTCATTAAAGATATTTTTGCATTTTTCATGCGAACCAACGAACCGATTTTGATGATTTTTTTTCTGGGTCATAGAGAATGGTCGGTTCTATTGTTATTTTAATTTTCATCAAAATCTAAGCAAATGTAATATTGAAAATGATTTTTTTTAACATTTCTTCAGCTCTTATTCCAAAAGTGTTGGTCCTACCAGTCTGGCCAACGAACTCATCCAAGCTATCCCAAAGACTGATTTTTGTACCAAGTTTCATTCAGATTGGACTATTTTTACGGCAGTTATCGTGGGTATACATATATATATACATATATATATACATATATATATATATATATATATATATATATATATATATATATATATATATATATATATATATATATAACCTTAGACATTAAAAACAAAAGCATGAACTATAGCAACAAAAAAAGAATAATAAATAACAACAAGAAATATAGAAGAGAAAATACGCGGTAAGGATACGCACATCTATTGAATAGTATTGTAATATTGTTTCATCATATTGTTAATAATACAATTGCTTTCGTTGATTTGTGAGTGGTTATTTGATTATTAATTAACATTAACAAAGAACATAACAATATATATAGATATATATATATATATATATATATATATATATATATATATATATATATATATATATATATATATAAATTTTAACGAACGGTGGATATGGGTTCCTTAGGTCCCAAAACGAACTTCTGTGCAAAAATTTTTCGGAAATTCAAAAGTGTGGATCTCGTCATTAGCTAATTTTTTTTAAAAAATTCGCTAAAACGACAGTTCGGTATAATCATCATCTAGAAAGTATAATTTCAAAGAAATGACTTTTCATGTTTTGTCTGTTCATCGTCATTGTCCCTAAAGATCTTGGAATATGACTAGAATTTCCAATATACAATTATGGTCACAAAAAAGAGACCGACACTTGAGCGAGGACATCACATTTTCCGATCGTGTAAATCAGGCTGTTTCCCTCGTGAAAGCTAGAAGATGAGTAGGAGGTCGTAGTAACCCCACCTCTTTTTTCTAATTGAATATCTTTCTTCCCAAATTCTAAGCGGTTAAATATGGAGACCGCCCGCTAAAACCTGTTTTAAACAGTCCCACAAGAAGTGGTCTCGTTTTTATGACCGTTAGTGTATCTACAATTGGAAAAACTGCAGTCGTTCCGCTTAACAAATTGGAAAACTTCAATCTGTTTCTATCCATTTATTTCATTACTTTTCCTCATTTCATTTCTTGTCTTTAGTTTATTACTCATTGAGTAATATTCTAGATATTAGCATTTTCTTGATAAACAGTAACAAAAATTTATAGGTTTCATTTCAGGTTGAAACTACACAGAATGTATCAAAAAAAGTGTACACACGAGGATGGCGAAGAGGAAAAAAATGAACAAATATTCAGGTATATCACGCAAGTTTGCATGTAAACTAAATAGTAACCAACCCTCATCCCTTTAAAACAACCATCCAACCACGATTGCTCTAGAAATGCGTCATATCTATGAAATTTATTTGATAAATAACTCTATTGATAATAATAGAAGAAAGAAAAAATTGTTTGAAATCGAAATATTCAAAAAGGAATAAAGATTTTCCACCCCAACTATTTCCTATACATATATTGTAAACAACATTTGACTGTATACGTCTAGCTAGCACCCAATAGAGTTGATATGTTTGTTCAGCTTTCAGTGTATAAAAGGGGATTTTTGCAAAGCCATTTTCATAATGTTGCACAATTTTACTCTATACCTCCCACGCCCTCTCATATATACGCATCATTGAACCCAATGTTTTAAAAACTACACAATTATTCTAATTTCTATTAATATTATGAACAATACAGGTAATTATATTGTGTATATCGGTTACACATATACTACATGTAGAGAGAAACACTGAAAATATAAAGGGAAATAGGGTTGGGCAATGTTGTGGCAAGGTGGAGGAGGTGGAAAAACTATATCAAGTGCGGAAGTAGAAGGTACGCTTGGTTGACTTCTCTCTTCACGTGCCTATTCCGGTACAGCTCCCAGCTATGTTTGTGAGTTTCCGGATTCAATTTTCTACACTGCTCCTTGTTTAATTATAATCGAAATAGAAAATTATCTCAATTTTTTTCCCCCTCTTTTTTTGTTTCCGTTAAACAATAAATAATACTTTCACTATTATAAACGGATTTAATTGAAAGTAAATGTACTACATAAGTATAAAAAAAAAGACAAAAAGAATTTCAATGACCAAGGCTACTTATTAAATGAATGTTAAGGTGATCTTTTTTTTTAAAAAAAAAACATCATTGTTTATAATAGGTCATTGCTAAGGAAGGGATTTTCGAGCAAAATTTGAAGCAACGAGGTTACAACTTGAACTACATGAAATCTGAGCGGCACACGCAAAAGACGCGTATTTTCGATTAATTCTCTAAGGCGCTCACTGTGTTAGACCTAAACATAATCAACCAATCGTAGGATCGAAATAAACTCACGATGTTCTCACAACGACAACTACGACGGTTGATTGTGGTACAAAATCAGTCCCACACCATGTGCAATCCATAAGCGTCCCATGTAGAATATGAACAAAATTGAAGGCATGGACACAAGAGTCTGTATGTCCGTCCTTAAGTCATTAGTTAGCAGCAGGATTTACACGCTCCAGCGTGCTTATGACGTGACTGCTCTGAACTATATTTAATATAAACGCTGTCTGGATTTTTATGAGCGCAGCGAGTAGGTGGGTTCAAGTACTTGGTGAAATACAAATATACAAATTACGATTATAGTAAGATTCGAGAATTATGTATGTTTATGGCGTGCGTTGACGATAGTCGCGCGGCAATCTGAAATAAATTCCCATCACCGTTGCCAAGTTATTACAGCAAAAATATAAAAAGATATAGAAATCTAAACATATCAATAAATTTTCCAATAAATTTGATTCCTTATTATAGTTCACTAGTTCCATCAGATATAAAATACAATAGTAAATAAAAATATAGAATTTTTCAATATATTAAAATGGATTTTTGATTCTATTATTATTACCATCGTTGAAAATATTATATCTAGATAGGTAGATTCAAATATATCAAATTCTGTCTATATTTTTTATGTGGGTAATAAGTGGAGTTAGAGTTATTATCTACAGTTTTACCATAATAATTTCAACGCTATCAACCTACTATTGGCATAGTTGGTATTTCATTTATACACAAACAATTTTGCAACTATTATAATGAATAATGAATTAAATTTAAAAATAATGGTTAGGGATTCGCAATTGACTAAAACCGACCGCCAGACACCCGCTAGAGTGTCGCGCTTACTTCGATCCTAGTATAAGACGGTGACGCCATCACTCTCTGTAGGGAGTGAAACGCTTTGCTCTGATTATTCTCGGTGTTATTATACTACCGGTTTAGAGCAGCTCGCTTTGTTGACTGAAAAATCGTCTTTAAACCACGTGGTAGCTGCATCGATTTAAAATCCGCTACAGTGAAATTTCTCTAGAGATTATTTTTCACCAAGGGAGCCAAAATCCTTAGCATAATAATAAGCCAGTATTGACGTTGTATACGTGTATTTGTCAACTACATAAATAAGATTGTTACGAAATTCCTGTGTGTTTGGTACTCATTAAATCGTATAGTCATTAGTTTTATTACATTCCACTATTCATTTACAAGATCCTTTAATTAAAACGGTCGTCAGTATTGCTGAATTTGTTGCTGACGTTGTCTCTCTCTCTCTCTCTCTCTCTCTCTCTCCCCCTTTTTATTACTTTATCAACAAAACTCACAAAGTTTAACAGCAATATACCAACGTTTTCATAACTGTCTGTTGATATTTAAGTTTTGATTGGCAATTGAGATGAATAAAGCAGCAAATTATTTAAAAAATTAGTTAAGCTATACAAGTAAACTACAAAGAACTTGTAGTACTTTTCTTAGAAGATTATCTAAATTGTACAGGACAGGACAGTTTCATTTTGGAACGTGGCTAGCACACTTAGCACAGTTTCTTGCCTCATACCCTGCCATAAGAAAGTTTTCCAAAAAATGCGCCCCATCTGGAATAATTTTCTGCCTACGGACCTGTTTGCCAAAAACAAATTATCGCTATCTTTAATCATCATTCCTACACATAAGATTTAAAATAATTGCAACGTATATACGTGTTTGTGTGTGTGTGTGTGTGTGTGTGTGTGTGTGTGTGTGTGTGTGTGTGTGTGTGTGTGTGTGTGTGTGTGTGTGTGTGTGTGTGTGTGTGTGTGTGTGTGTGTGTGTTGTAATTTTTCATCAACAGATAATTGGATTAATTATAAATTATAAAATCATCATCTATTAAAATACTGAACAGATGTATACTGACCATCCTCTTAAACTATATTTATAAATAAATAGTTATTTTAATAGCGCGTTTTTTCTAATATAAATATGTATGTCTAAATAAATCATGTCTATTTATTAATTTAATTTTTTGGCTGCAATAAAATCTCGCCTTCCAATTAATAATATAACTACAATTTTTTTATTAAAATTATTAGGAACATATGTTCATATGTTAAACGAGAAAGAAAAGGATCAAATATTTCAGTTGACACGAATCTTTACACATTGTTTATTATCCTTTAATATATCTGCGAAATAACGAATAAATTTTTACCAATATTATTAGTTAGTAGCCGTGTACACAAGTATAAATAATAATAAGCAATTAAAAAATGCAAATACAGGGTGAAATCGAAATTCCTTTAAATACGAAAGCTCCACAATACACATATTTTGAAGGATCAAAGATTAAAAAAATGGCTAAACTGAGCAAAATTGCAACTAATGTTTGACGGTAGCTGATTAAGTAATAACCTACTATAATGTTGTTGTTGTTGAGATTTGATAAGAAAGCAAGTGTTAGTATAACACATCTCAGATTTTCATGAACTACCCACGTAAATCAGATAGATTGATCCAAACTAACAACAAGTTTGCCCAAAACCATATGCAATAGAATAATAGAGTGTATTCTCTCCCTTTACTAGTAATACATTCAAGAAAACAATTGAATAGACACGATCGATTATACGAACAATTCCGAAGACCTTGTTTGGATGTATTAAACTGAACAAACTTAGGTTGATCCATCTATAATAATCTACTTATTGAACATGCATACAACACATTTTATTAATATTGTAAAAATAAAGTGATACAAAAAAAGTACAAAAATTGTTATGATTGTTATTACCGGAATCGCATCTACAGCTTAACGAATTCGGGTCTGCAGCTGTTCGACATTTTCGAGGGCCAATAGTTATTTCGTATGGTACCACAAAAAATAGACAAAAATATGAATCTTGATAGGCAAAAGGCCCTACACATGGTCTGCGAATTAAAAATGAATTTCGATTTCACCATGTATAAATGCAATTGAATATTTGCCTTATGTTGTTGTATGTACAACATTATTTCGATCTCTCTTAGCCAACAGCAGGTTTTGCTCATTACAATTACAACAGTAGACAATAATGCCGCGTTCCAATATCTACCACAACCTTGGAAACCAGTCCAAAGCTCTTTTATTTTAATTTTATATACCTTTATTTTTCTTTACCGAATCGGATTTAATAAGGGAAGCTTTTTATAAAGATAATCATGGGAATATTAAAAGCCTTCTCTAGATAGATTGAGTAGTAGTAGTAGTGAAATAAATATCATTATTTATTTCACTTTCATTTCATCATTTATAAGTAGATCAATACAAGCATATTGTGGATAAAACTGTGAAAATAATTGTGTACACAATAATTATTATTAGATTTATATAACAAAATTGATAAAAGTGCTATAAAATGGATAAACGTACACAACTCGTATCACAAACTAATGCAATAACGATGTAATAATAATTACAAAATCAACAAAATGCATAAATATACTTAATACTGTAAATCAATATATACTAAACTGGCAATTACAATTGTATACATATGTGTATTACATATGGTTGAAATACATTGTAGAATAACCAACTTATGTTTCTAATTGTAAGCGCCATTCCGGTACATATTGACATAATACAATAGGTATAGAGTAGACAACATCATTATTGGAAACATAAAACAATATAGCAAATGTCCTGTTCTGTCATCTAATCACAAAAGGAATTATTATTATTATCATTATTATTGTTGTTGTTGTTCGTTATACAAGAGGGTGGATATAGGGTGAAACAATACAATTTCAGTAAAGGTGGGTAGTAGATGAGTACAAGAACAGAATGATTATACTGTTGATCACCAGTAGTGCAGGAAATGAGATCAACAGGAGACATATTCTAAGGGGTAAAATACAAATATCAAATTCAATTAAATAACATCTTCAACAATACAACCACTAATTAACCAACCATCAATAATTCCTGTTATTATTTGTGTAGGTATAGTTTTGTACGATCATTTCCGTTTTTTTTTTCTTGTTTAATTTGAAAAGTACACAGATGTTGGTGTTCTCTTTCTTCACCACCACCATCATATTATCTTTCTAAGCTTTTATCTAAATGACCGTGCAACTTAATCCTTTCACTTGTTTATGTATTCATTACAACTTTTAAATTTATCTTCTCAGTGTCATTATCGATCCACTTTTAATTTTAATTCTTCTTTTTATTGCATCTACCCTAACATTACCATTAAAACTACCACTATACAAAGACATTATTTAATTAAAATTAAAATAAAATAAATTGATTGTTAAAGTTGTTTATCTACGACTTTTATATAAAGTGACTATTACACTTGTACTTTTTGCACTATAATGTCCTATATTATTCCCTACTATGGCTTACAAGAGGGAATAATGATCCATTATTCCCGATCTCGTAAGCCAATCAGAAAATAGTATTTGAATTACTCTTTATGTCTAATATAGAAAAAAAACATGGTAACGACAAAAATAAATAAAACGACAGTTTCAACAAGTAGGCCTAAAGTGGACGTTTTCGGTGCGATTTTTAATCATAGTTGCTATGGAATGTAATGCTAATTGTAAGTACAGACGACGACACTTTTGTGTATAGATTCGATCTATAGACGATCTATGTATAGCTCATCGTTTGTACAGTACTAAAATAAGTCGTAGATAAAGTATAGAATACAACTCGCTATAATGTGTGCTGTTATTGAATGATTACAACACTCGCTAAATTTATAAAGCACAAAGCACAGTATTTCTTTCAAAATTTTATTACATCTTTTCGGGTTTTTTTAAATTTATTACCAGTAAACAAGAGTTCCCTGAGCTAGTTTTTTAAAGCAGTTCAATAATCCTCTCCAATGTTCACAAACTTGAATTTTTTTGCAAATTGTAATAAATTTTTGTATTTAGTTGAATTTTTCAAAATAGTAATCCTACTTAAAAATTGTAAAAGGGTGCCTAAGTGTCCCCCCCTGCCCTTTAAGATAATGCATTTTTTTGATTCTATAAATAAATGAAAGAATTAAAGGGAATTTATTGCCATACCTGTAAGCAATGTGTTTTTTTTAATTTCCTTTTTTTTAAAAAAAAAAACAACCTCATTTATGTTGGTGATCGTAATCAATTTAAATTCATCCAACAAAAACCGCACTGATAAGAAACATGATGGTGGTCGATTTTTGTATAATTCATCCATCTCCATTATAAGAAAATTTATTCACCCCGTTTTCTTATGAAAATGAAGAACGAAAGAAACGAAAGAAAAAAAAATAACACGTTTTATATAATCATTAAAGCGTTTAATATTCTGTTGTGTTTTTTTTTCCTGTAACATTTTTCATTCTTTATTTTTTCTACTTTTTAAATTTTTAATAATTGATAAATAATAGGGTATAAGCTTTAGTCTACATTTCCATTACACACACAATTGTTTTTAGTTTAAAAGTCACCCTATTTACAATTGATTGAAACCAATAATATCAATACACCTACATATGTTTCGTGTTAAATATATGTATGTTTAAAACTAAGGGTGGTGTTGTTACTATATTATAGCAGCTGGATAAGGTGAATTCTATTTGAATTCGCTTTCATTGTTTTTAAAACGGTGGTATTTCAGTCAGAAAATTACAAGGGATGAAAACAACAATAAAGGATATAGTGGATGTAAATCTGAAATTTATTTGTTTTCAATGGATGATAATGTTGAATTAGCAGAGCTTATTCTTTCATTCAATATCCAACAGACAAGAGAGGATTTTATCAAAAAAAAAAACAAACTTAGAATGGATTAATTTCATCAACGTCATTAATTTTAATTGAAGAGACTCTTCAACACCAATGTATCTATACGATTACTATGTGTGTGAATATCTGCTACCACAAAGAATAATCCTTGTCTATATGGTTTATTCGTTTTTAATTATCCGTTTTGTTTTACGTTTATTTCTTTTAGAATAATTTCAAATTATTCATATTAATATTAAATACTAGAGGAATTCAATGGATAGTGTTTAAAAGTGTCAACAGATTTGCCATTGAAGAAATGTCGTATTATAATTACATAAAATAGGATGTGACGATAAACAAAACAGAATTAACGTGGATGTAATTAAAACTTTATCATTAAATGTGATTTTGAACGACGCCTTTCTCTATCTTAATTTATAATTGAATTATCTACACCTTTACATTTTCTAATGGATATGCGTATAAATGAAAGCAATATAAACTTTATAAACAAGCATAAATAAATATGTTTATACATATATACTATAACATAAGTATACGAATTTAGCTTATATTCATTAAGAATAGTGTTAAAACGGTATTGTAATAGCTTTAAAACAATTTTAAAGTGTCGTACCAGCCCCTTTGATGTTACAAATACAAACTAGATACGACAGGGTTTATTACGCAAGAACGAGAGAGGCATGAACATTTACTAACCGACCTCAATCACTGCAACATTCCAGAATGAAACAAAACCCCCAATATACGCATATATACTATACATAAACACATACACACATACATATATAGACAAACCCTGAAATATTTTAACAAACTAACTACAATCCACTTTCACATCCATTTCAACGTAAATTTCCAACGATTTTCATACACTAGATAGAGAAATAAATTCGAACAAATCAATTCCATGAGAAGAATGAATGTGTACGTGCGAAAATTGATATTTCATCACAATTTTTCTCACATTCTTACTAGAATTCATTGAAATCGAACGAAATAATTGTGGTAATGATCGAATTTTAAAATTACTAATTACGGATATTTTATTCTTTTATAGATTGTTAGTTTCAAAATAACATAAGTGGTATTGACTAAAATTTTAGAGATTAATCTCTAACTTCAAAGTGCGTCACCTTTCAGTAGCCTACAAGTTACTGTCTCATTCTTCTCCTACTTAAGCTCGTCTTAGTAAGACTTTCCCTTAACTCGGATCTAAGCGTGAATTTACAGACCTGTACAAGGACGGACCTCCACCCAATTATGTGTAAATCTACCATTAGCTGGATTTATGCTAAGGTCTTGCTAAATCCAGCTTAAGTAGATAAAGAAAAACACGGCTTTAGTTACTTATCATGCATGTTTTCTATACAGGGTTGCTGCTGTAAATATGCCAAATTCGTATGAACCTCCGATTAGTTGACAAGCGATTGGAAGGATTAATAGCAGAGTGCCTGGAGATTATTTTAGCAAAATTAGAAACTTGTCGCTCATTTGAAGATATACACGTTAAACGACTCAGAATGACTCGGGGATCCTCCCAACATTGATTTTTCTCGTTTTTCTCCATTTTATTCTGCTACATGTGGAAATCTTTCTCATGTTTTCTACGTTGCAATGGAGAAAAACGAGAAAAATCACTGTTGGAAGGGTCTACGAGTCATTCTTAGTTGTTTTGTGTACTTTTTAAAATGCCGACATTGTCCAAAACGATCTTTTTGGACCTAATTTCCGATGAGTTAAAATGTTCTGCAGGTACCACCCTAAAAATCTATGACGTTTTGCTTGTGTAGCTCGTTTTTGAAAATCGCAATATTGAACAAAACGTTCATTTTTTGATTGAATTTCAGTAACTACTCAATAAACCCTTGAAAATTTTGTTGAATCCCTAGCCAACTTACACTATGAGTTGACATAAGAACTATCCATTCTTAAATGGAAAAATCCGGTATACTACATACTAAAAAAAGAATACTAGACGATAAAGCATGGATTGCGGTAGTTAAATCAAGGACAACAATCCTGGGAATATCCTGGAATCGTTACCAGGGCAACATCGGGGTTATTCGCTTCAAGAAACACAAACACATACAACAAGTAATCAAGTTACCTAGTTGTAACACGACAAGTTGTGTACATCACTATATAAATTATATATTAGCATGTAAATATATGTACATATGTATAGGTACATAGATAGATTTAGATATATACTTCCTATATTGAAATCTATACGTATGTATAAAAACTAAAAGACAAATCCTTTTCTATTCATCCTACAGTCTGTCCTATCGCTACGACAACTTATTTTAAAATATTCACCAGAGGATGTTGTCTGACAACGGTCAACGTCAACTGGAAATTCATCCTATTTAGACAGAACCTGGATCATGTATAAATAAATTGTTTCCAACATTGTTGTGTGGCTGTTGTTGTATGTTATTATCCTGTGGGATTTTTTTTACGAACAGATCAAATCGATGTTTCTTTTCTGGAAGAAACGGTGGAAGTGCCAATAATTTAGAAATTTTAAGCTCCCTTACATGCACACTGGCCACACATATTACTGTTTTACATATTTCCAACCACAGTGTCATTATGTAAAGGTGCTGTGTAAGTCGGGCTAACCCGGGAGGTCCTTATAATGTCTAGCAGATCAGAATTGAGAAAGAAAGATATTAAACCAATTTTTTTTATAGATCTTCAAAGTAATGTAAGCTTGGTTTACGCAACTAAAAGAACGGTTATATCTCGCTCAAGAGTCGTCACCTTTTCCATGCACCTTGCTGTACATACGCGTATGTACTTACAGGGTCAGTTGTACAGGGTGTTTTTTTTAAATGTGGTCAATTCTTATGAAAGCCCTATTAGTTGGTGAGCTATTCGAAGAACACTTCAAAAACGATCGTTTTATACAATCTCGGAATTTTCGAAAGCACGCAAAGCGACTAAGAATGATTTTTCTTGTTATCCTCGAGTCATTCTAAGTCATTTTACGTCTTTAAATAGCTTCTGAGAATCACAAAATTGTCAGGTACGAACTTTTTTGACCAACTTCGAAATGAGCTACAAGGTTCTAATTTTGATAAAATGGTCTCCTTGAAATATTTTTCGAATTGCTCGCCAACTAATAGGAGTTTCGTAAGATTTAAGTAACTTAAAAAAGCATCCTATATATTGAAAATCTTGAAATATCACAAAGTCAAACTACTTTGTTTATCGATCAAGCCACCTAGAGTATGTATTGTGCCTAGACGAACGTTGTTTGTGTGTATATTGGGAAAAGAGGTATAGGGGGGGGGGGGGATAAAAAGCCTTCTTACCAATACATGGAAACGTATGTACAGAATTTCAGTAATATGATCGTATAGTTTTGTCGAAAAAGCCCATTACACTCAACGTTCTGCTATGGCTTTTCTCTATGCATGAAAAGGGATCACTAAGTGACTAGAGGGGAAAACACAACTCCTTTAAGAATTCTGTACGTATATTCAAGTTGTTTTTTTTTGTTGTTATTGTTGAACTACAAGAGTAGATTTCATAAATATTTCAAACTATATTGATCAATATTTGAAAAATTCCAACAAATTAATTAAACAAACATCTAGTTACTAGAGAAATTCACTTGCAACATTTCTTTGTTACATTAACGTTTTAATTGCCTCCTATTTCAATTAAATCGTTCTCTAAATAGAGAAATTAAGACAAACTGTAATACTGTCGACTTGACAAAGAACAAAATCATTTCTATTTGGAACTTCCGAAACTTTTCTTTCTATACTCATTTACTGTTGTTTTTTTCTCGCGCTCTCCCAGCTTTTTTCCCATCCACCTGACTGGAATTGATAGAGAAAGAACGTGAGTGAAAGAGAGTGAGTTAGTGAATGGGTGGGTGAGAGTCTCTCTAATATCAGGACAGACAATTTGATTACAACGATTACTCCGGTTGTATAAACTACCCTCAACAATAATCCTTTATTTAAGCTGAATCTGACAGGTAATTAATTCGTTTCAAAACTAGAGCGATTTGAAATTATTTTAACAAAATCCAATATGAAGACAACAATAAAAAGAATACAATACGTATACACAAGTACATTCTTCTTTCGTATTGGATTTCAATCAATATACGTATGTATAGGTACATTAATCATAAATATTTTTTGATTTTAATTTGAAATTGTAATCCAATCATACATTAGAAGTTGATAATTATTGATTTAAATTACATTCTCATTACGATTTATTACGCCGAAATCACCGTAAACATAGAGATAGGTGCACTGGGACCCAGAAACGGGGAGAAAACTTCGTTTGTATTGAAAAATGAATACTTCATATTCCAAGTAGAGCCAATAACAATAATGACTTGTATAGAGGCCATGTAGTGGTGGAACTAAAAAAAGCACTTGCATCAAAACAGACAACCAAGCAGTGCAATTGTTAAAATAAAATCCAGACTAGTTCTGGAACGTATTAAAAGAGCTTGCTGAATATAACAAGGTAATCTTGACATAGATGCCAGCTCATTGAATATTCGAAGGAAATGAGAAAGTAGACCGTTTAGCAAAAAAGGGCCGCCGAAACAGCTCTAATTAGTTAGTTTATTTGGATTTTTTGATCTTTTGTTCGCAACCCTCTACCTATTTGTGTTCCAGAAAAGACAAACTGTTTAGCAAAAGAATTCAGCAAAATTTTTTATCCGAACCCTTATGTAGCATCGTGTTTGCAAACACTAAAAGGCCCATAAGGGACAGATTAGAAAGAATTACTAGGAATGGTCTTGTCAAACACATTTCTGAGCTTTTCAAAGCGTACAAGACCTAAAGAACTCTTAGAATTAAGCAGGAGACAATTGAGACAAATTACAGGACTGTTGTGCACTAAGGAAGCAACTTAATAAAATTGGGGTTGTAAAGAAACCCCCTTGTAGGTAAGACCTGTGAAGAGAAAGATAAAATTTCGATTCACGTCTTATGCCATTGTAAGGCCTTAGAGGATCTCAGAGCATGGCATATGGAAGGGAAATTTATCTCTTCCGAATAAATAGGAAGTTCTCCCTTATATAATATCCTGGATTTTATTAAAAATGCAGGACATCTGAGGGAAGACAGTTAATCCAAATTAGGCTTGATGACCGGTGTTCAAAAAGTCTTACAGGCTGGAGTGTGATCAACTGATAAGGGCCTCACACAAAACTTTAATAATAATAATAACAATAATATGATTTATATTACCGATTAATTTTTTAAGTAATCTATAATAGGTGGGAAATTAATAAAATTTATACCCGTTTTCACTTGAATTTCTACTACTATTGCTGTTGCTGTATATAGAACGGCAACAAGTTAATTTTTCTCACCATTGTTTCCAATAAAACGATTATAATTTAAACGACATTTCAAGTATAAAATAAGATATGAATCAAGTTGGTGAAATTAGGTTTTCTTCGTGTTAAATAACTTACTTTTCATTTTCAACTTTTTAAAACTTTTTTACTGATCTTATTTTTACAATCAAATAAAATCATTTAAAGTGCAATTTTGAAAATTGATAATTTTTACCAAAATCTATAAATTTTTTGAATATATTATTTACCGAATTCTATAATCGTCATCCGTAAACTATTCCTACACATTCCTGCCTAGTAACTAAATTCCTGGTTGAATGTTTATCTATATTCATGAGTTACTATATTTAACATCATCAATATCATATTTTTTTCCATATGATTATATTCCAACTTTAAATTTATCAACTATTCAACACACCAAAAACCAAATTTTCTTTGTTTTTAATGTACTACTGTGATAAAAAAAATTACTCTATAAAACGTCTACAAAAAGAAATCAAAGAGTGTTTCTTTGATGCTATTCAAGAGTTGTATTTCTCAACATATAACAAGTGAAATTATCAAACAATACTTTACAATGTTTTTTCTACATATTTTTGTTAGAATATAAACCTTTCGTGAATTAAAAGTGTATACACGCACATTTTAAAAAAAAAATTACTAATGTGTTTCTAGAAAATTTTCGACAAATATCCAACGCGAAATCCCTAAAACTCGTTAATAAAATCTTTGTTTTGATTATGAAATGAACCTAAAAATATTCCGGCTAAAATATGGATTTCAATTCAAAAACATTTCAACCAGTTTGATAAAATTAAAATGGAAAATTTAGTAAAAATTAAAGAAAAAACTGGCTATTTCAAATGCAGGATTGATCATCGATACTGTTACTTGTTGTTTTATTATGATTAAAGATTCAAGATATATCTAAAATTCTATTATAGATCAATATTGTAAATGTATAACGATAAAATTCCCTAAAATACTGACAGGAATATATAGTAAATGCTTTCAAATGTCTAATAAATTTATATGTATAAAAATTGGTAACACGAAACAATGATTTAGTAATCAGAATTTTTGAAGGAAACACGAAAACATTTACTGATATTAAATAATTTATTAGATTGATATGATGACAGGACCGATTTTTTCCTTTTTATCCATCATCTAGTAATTGTTAAGGTATTATGTTCAAAATTTATATAGCTAGAAAGAAACCTGGCTCAGAATGGTACAAAGAGACAACCATAAATAAAAGTCTATGCATGATATTGAAGTTCTGTCAACAGATTTTTTTTATTTCTACCCTTGAAGAATTTATATACATCGATTAAATATGCAAATAATTGGTTCAGAATAATGAACAAAATTACAAAATTCCTCATGGAGATATGATTGTAGCAACAATAGCGTGATATTATACTGAGTTTTCTGTTTCTTTTCTCAATAAAAAACCAAAAGAAATCGAAGAAGGGTTGTAAAATTGTTTAACATACATCCACTATTCCATATACACACGCATGTATAAATATTATAAAAACGGATTTATATTCTTCAGGTTTATTAGATAATAAACTACTGGTCGGTGAAGCTCGGAGAAATCGGGATTGTAATTTTTATCCAAACATTTTAAGAGATAATCATATGATCAAGATCACAAAACAAAAATTATATAAACCATATTATCTCACATAGGCCATTAAAATAGGTACATTTGGAGGAAATCGAGCCCACCTCTGTGTTTCACTTGCATATTAGTTAGAAAGATATACCCAGACTTGTGATGGGATGCTTCGAAGCTCTTAAGAAGTCTACTGAACATAACAAGGTAAACTTGTAATGGGTTCGAAGGAAATGAAACGACTTAACAACCACCAAAACAGCTTTAATTGAACGTGAGCCATTATGCGGGATCGCTTATTCGGAGACTAAAGAGGCCATAAAGAAGAAAACACCAAGTCTATTGGAAAAAATTACCAGAAATGGTCCTGTCAAAGACATTTCTGGGATTTTCAAACCGTAGAAGATCTAAAGAACTCCTAGAGCTAAGTAGGAAGCAATCAAGACAGATCACAGTACTGTTTACTGGTCACTGTGCATTGAGGAAGCACCTTAATAATATTGGAATCGTAAAAAACACAATAGCATGTAGGGCCTGTGAAGAGGAAGATGAAACTTCGCTTTACATCTTATGCTACTATAAGACCTTGTAGAATCTAAGAGCATGGTATCTGGAAGGGGAATATATCTCTCCCAAATATTTAAAAAGTACTCCTTTAAACAGTTTCCTGGACTTTATTAAAAGGACGGGACTATTGGAGGGAGACAGTTAACCCAAATCATTGACGGGTGTAGAAAAGGTCTTAACGGCCTATGTACAGTGGGGAACGAAGCATAGCACCTTATGTGAGGAGCAGAAAAAAACCTCACACAAAGCAATAATAATAAATAATAGGAAGAAATGGAGAAATATTATTATAAATGGTACAGGCTACTATCACTCACTTTTAGGCAAACATACCGGATTTTACAATTTTACAATGAACAGATGTTTAGAATTTGGTATCTTTGTCATGAGCACGTGAAACATTCATCAACAAATGAATCAAACAAAGATGGAACTATGATCAGGATACTATTAAAATTTTTGAATAATTGGTCCGACAATGAATAAGGTTCAAATCCTACTTGAATAACGATATCTCGAAATAGTACCTTCTTTGTCTGAGGCATTTACAAAAATTCTAGAATCCGAGGTAGGTAAATTTTTGGGTATATAAAATGAAATTGTTTGTTGGGCCAATGGACTACGGATGGGTGGTAAAGGCTGTCATCATTTTTAATTTTTAATCCTAATATGTCTCTATCTCTTTCTAACTTATCTGTATAATTGTTATATTAGATAAAAATTCTATCAGAGGAAAAAGTTTGCACAAAGGAATTCAACTGTTTGATGTTGCATTTTAAAGAAAGAAACTGTGTAATATTAAAAGTCATTACAATACAATTTCAATAAAACAGGTGCACAACAACCTTGCTTGAAAATTGATTTTGTAATCATTTAAACCGTGTAAGAAAACTATAAAGTTGCATTTTAATTTTATTCAAAAAATCTCAATACGTATCAACGATTTCTCAACAATAACAAATACCAATATAAGAATACATAGAATAAGAAAGAGAAGCAGTACAAATGTACCTGTGTTTCGAATAAGATCAAATTCTAATTATCGTGTAAAGCACTTTCTATACAATAGGTGTATGTCGATCGACACAAAAGTTCCCCCTGTATTTTATTTCTTGTTGGTCTTTTGAAACGTCCAACTCTTTTCATGTAAGAAAAATTGAATAAATCGGAACATACAACATGTAGAAAATAATCGAGTGGACTAGTTGGGACATGCAATATCTGTGAAAGATTGCCTCACCCGTTCCGGTGTCATTTTTCTCCGAGGTCAAGACAAAAAGACAAAAATATTTGAAAAGAAACATGATCTACATTAAATAAATAAATATTGCTGAGTAAACATTACTCATTCTCATCTTTATAAACAAATTAATAACGGCAATTAATTGAAATTAAAGTGATGTATTATTAATAACAATACTGATAATAAGACAGAAACATAAGAAATGTTTTTGAAAAGCAATACGATTTAAATTGCAGGCAAATAAGTTATAGGTATAGCGAATGTACACGTACGTATTGTAACAGGTACAAGATTTCTAAATTGGGTTTCTCAATTTCAAACAAGGAAACCTGAATAAACAAATCACCATCTAGTTAAAATACACATTCAGTTGAAATTGATGTGAGCCAGAATGGATGTATATAGGTATGTATAGTAGGAGTACTAACAAAACCCTTTAGGCTATTTAAATTTAGAACCATACTAATTTCTTCTTAATATCAATATTTTATCATCAAAA